>OX457037.1:11646357-12333857 GCA_949752735.1 Lumbricus terrestris | reverse complement strand
CGACAGACAGATAGGTAGATAGATAGACAGACAGACAGACAGACAGACAGGCAGACAGATTACTAGGGTGGACCTGGAAAGAGCTGCACTAGACAAACGACCAATCGGGTAAAACTTCTCTTCACGAAAAAGCAGACGATGTTATCCTCGTCGTGGAAGACAGCGCAGCAGACCGATGACCTTGGTCGTCCTTCGCACACGGAAACATTTGCCCGTTTCATCCAAATCGGAAGATGCAGAGAGGAAGCGAGGGGGAGCGAGATAGGGAGAGAGGAAGACAGGAGAAGAGGAAGAGAGAGAGACGGAGAGAGAGAGAGAGAGAGAGAGAGAGAGAGAGAGAGAGAGAGAGAGAGAGAGAGAGAGAGAGAGAGAGAGAGAGAGAGAGAAGAATGGACCGTGTAAAGATCCTTTTCTTCTTCTTCTTCTTCTTCTTCTTCCTCCTCCTCTTTCTCCTCCTCCTTCTTTTCTCATTCCATCCGATTCAACATCCTCTCTCTTTCTCTCAAAGCCGCGCATCTCATCAGCTAACGAAGCGTAAGGTTGTTACGACACAAATCTCTCCAAGCACACACGCACGCACACACGAACACACTCGCAAAAACACACGCGCGCACACTCACACATTCACAGGCACACGTGACACGTACACGCAAGCAACACGCGCACACACGTGACGAGTACATGCATACACGAGCACACACCCATACGCGCACGCACACACGCACGCGCGCAATCACACACACAAGACGCAACGCATGTAACCAAAATGATTCACGATCGTATTGTATTAACGACAATAAATTTCTACAGCATAATTATGTCAGTAGCAAGTTACTTCTAGGATGCTTTACACGCATAATATTATTATTGTCAACATCACCGTCAGCATAAATGCAAATAGTTTTAGAGCAGCTTCAACTGTTTTTAAAAGAAAATTAGGTTTTGATTTCCTGAATAGATACTGGAATATTGTTCCAGGCGCGTGGGCCAGCGACCTGAAAGGCACGACCTGAAATTACACGCTTCGGTTTCTGATACGTTGTTGTATACATCAAGTCGCGTTGTCTTAAGATGCCGTACGAAAAAGAACAAACTGTCACTTAGTTGTCGCATAGGCATATGTGGTAGATAGGATACAAAATGTAGTGGGTGGACTTTTCCCGTGTCGTGAAAATTAGATACCTGACCAAAATTCTTGCACGCTCCTGAAAACCGTGATAGTTTATGAATCAGAACTTAACTGAAGCAATGACAGATTCTGCACAAAGAGGAAGTGAACAGTTACTATAGCACAATATAACTGCTATATCCAGATATACAATGAGGAGGAAAACTACGACAGCGTTAAAATTCCTCCCCCCGTCCAAGTACATGACTGTATATGACGTTGCTCACTATAATGACTAAGCAATGCCAGCAATAAAGACAAACCACATCGGGCTGGACAAGTACATGTATCAATAGCGTAGGCACATTTTGATAACGATATTTAGTTAATTAAGAGATAAATATCTCGAACTGTAAGCAGTGCAAATTATTGTAAGCAATCAATATGGGCGTAAATATTTACTCAATTTTGCGAAACTTGCTTACATCGAAATTGTATCACAAATATTTAGCCTATAGCATCGTATATTATAGCAACATTTCTTTCAAAAAAAAATTCCCAAGACAATTATTATGATCAAATGTTTACCTAAAATGTCGGGGAGCGGTGGTGTAGTGGGTATGATCGGTGCTTTGGAACCAGAGGATTCCGTTATTGAAAACCGCCTCAAACCGCCGCGTAGGGACCTTGAGCAAGTCCTTCACTTGCAATTGCTCGCGCGGTTCGGCGTCAAACTCCGATTCAGTGTTCGCTCTGCAGTCGGGAGTGCCTCTGGCTAGAATGCTTGAAGGGGCGCTATGAGAAGTGCACATACAAACAAACATACATAGTATTACCTGCATATTGCACATACTGCTACAACGTGCACGATAGCATCCAGTGTGATAAACCCTTTCCATCTCTGGCGCCATCCGTCGTGATCGGTCGGATGGCGTAGGCTACCCATTTGCCTCCATTTGCACATCGGATTCAATTGGACCGTTTTAGTTTTATGGCGTCATCGCCGACGCTGGCTCCCTACTCTCCTGCGTCGCCAGGCGCTGGTTCTCTGGTCGTCGTCGTCGTCGTTCTTCGTCGACCAATAATCGCTTTTCCTTCCCGCGCGCGCGTAATTGACGCGCGGTCGGGTTTTCCTGGCAGACGGCGATGAAGCGAACAGAAGACATCGTCGGCGTCGTCTGCGCTAATTTGCAACGCGGGCCAACGAAAAAGAGCGCGAAACACCGTGAAACAACATAACATGTCTAGCGGAAGAGCAACGTAATGTGGCCTGAGAAAATAATGTCTGGTTGAGTTCAAAATGGGACGGAGGCTGACAATTTTCTAATTTGGACGCCCATGAAAAAGTTGGCTTCCAACCGATCTTTTTTTGGTTTTCCATACGATAAGATTTACCGTGTGCGACTTGCGTGCATATCTTCCCGTTTAGATCAATTGACGGCTTTATTTTCGCTGAGGGTTTAGTAGTCTGTAGGACCCTCCTGTTACCGTGGTATTCAATTGTTGCGGTGTTGTTGCTATTATCATTATTATCATTATTAATATTATCATTATTATTGCGATTATTATTATTGGTATAAGTATTAGTATTAGTATTAGTAGTATAGTAGTAGCAGCAGCAGCAGCAGTAGCAGTAGCAGTGGTAGTAGTTAAGTAGTAGAAGCATCAGCAGCAGCAGCAGCAGCAGCAGCAACAGCAGTGGTAGTAGTATATGCATTGGTAATAGTGTTAATGTTTGCATCAGTAGCATTACCTTTTAAACTCTGTTGAAACTTTCGCCCCATTAGTATCAGATGTAACGAGACAACAGAGCACTTAGCAGACGATGCGCAAATCTCGCGCCTGCGAGACTTCGACGCGAACTGGCGCAAGACTTGCGCGAAGAGCATCCGGCGCAAATCAGACGCCCAGCCCATCCCATGATGCATTGCACTCAATCGTGTACGATGTGATTTAACATGAAAGTCGAAAGTAGCTTAACTGGACAAAGAAATAACTCATGTGTCGACAGCGTTTCCGTCAAATAAAGCGACGCACCGGAAACAAAGATTTCAATCGGTACGTCACGTCCGCCTTTCGATTCACTGATCCTGATATACAATAATTATAGACAGAGCAGGTATACTAAGATAGTTATCGGACAGGTAGGTAAGTAAGTAAGTGAGTGGCTAAGTAAGTATATTTTTTATTAGACCTTCTCCACTTGTAGCACACAATGCGACATACGGCATCGTTCCAATGCATTAAAGTAATTATTGGTAATAAATTAAGTCGTAAAAATGAGTGAAATGCAAGAAATAATTATGAGCTTAAGTATCAAAAAGTCAGCTGCACTTCACCTGAGGAAGAATTCCTAACAAATATACGAATCGCAGATTAATTATGTGAGCGACGAGCGATGTCTGACTCTAAGCGACAGTCTTTCAACACTCAACCAACGAAATTGATAGCGACGATAATTATTAGAAATAATTGTGAAGCGCATTAATTTTCACGTACATTTTTTTCACTTGCGACCATTTTTTATCATTTCTTGTATTTTCTTAGTTTCTCCATCCTCCATTCTTTCCCTCCGTTCCTCTGTTTCTCTGTACATCTCTCTCTCACCCTATAGCTCTGTCCATCACTCCGTGTCACATCTGCTGCTATCTGCGTCTGACCTTCACCTCCCGTCATCTTGCTGTCAAAAACGTCATCCTAACTTCCGGATCATCGTCGTCTCTCTCTCTGTTCCTCTCTCTCTCTGTTCCTCTCTCTCTCTCTCTCTCTCTCTCTCTCTCTCTCTCTCTCTCTCTCTCTCTCTCTCTCTCTCTCTCTCTCTCCCTCTCTCTCTCTCCCTCTCTCTCTCTCTCTCTCTCTCTCTCTTTCTCTCTGTCTCTCTCTCTGTCTCTGTCTCTGTCTCTGTCTGTCTCTCTCTCTCTCTCTCTCTCTCTCTCTCTCTCTCTCTCTCTCTCTCTCTCTCTCTCTCTCTCCCTCTCCTTCTCTTCGTTGCACTCTTTCCACCATCATTTCGTTTCCCCCCGTATCCCTCCCTATATATGCATCCCTCCGTCTTCATCCCTCCCTCTGTATCCCTTTTTCTCCCTCACTTTACATCACTCTTTCTCCCTCACTTTACATCACTCTTTCTCCCTCACTTTACATCACTCTTTCTCCCTCACTTTACATCACTCTTTCTCCCTCACTTTACATCACTCTTTCTCCCTCACTGTACATCACTCTTTCTCTCTAACTTTACATCACTCTTTCTTCCTCACTTTACATCACTCTTTCTCCCTCACTTTACATCACTCTTTCTTCCTCATTTTGCATCACTCTTTCTCCCTCACTTTACATCGCTCTTTCTCCCTCACTTTACATCACTCTTTCTCCCTCACTTTACATCACTCTTTCTTCCTCATTTTGCATCACTCTTTCTCCCTCACTTTACATCGCTCTTTCTCCCTCACTTTACATCACTCTTTCTCCCTCACTTTACATCATTCTTTCTCCCTCACTTTACATCGTTCTTTCTCCCTCACTTTACATCATTCTTTCTTCCTCACTTTACATCATTCTTTCTCCCTCACTTTACATCACTCTTTCTCCCTCACTTTACATCGTTCTTTCTCCCTCACTTTACATCATTCTTTCTCCCTCACTTTACATCATTCTTTCTCCCTCACTTTACATCACTCTTTCTCCCTCACTTTACATCGCTCTTTCTCCCTCACCTTACATCACTCTTTCTCTCTCGCTTTACATCATTCTTTCTCCCTCACTTTACATCGTTCTTTCTCCCTCACTTTACATCGCTCTTTCTCCCTCACCTTACATCACTCTTTCTCTCTCGCTTTACATCATTCTTTCTCCCTCACTTTACATCGTTCTTTCTCCCTCACTTTACATCATTCTTTCTTCCTCACTTTACATCATTCTTTCTCTCTCGCTTTACATCATTCTTTCTCCCTCACTTTACATCATTCTTTCTCTCTCACTTTACATCATTCTTTCTCCCCCACTTTACATCACTCTTTCTCCCTCACTTTACATCGTTCTTTCTCCCTCACTTTACATCATTCTTTCTTCCTCACTTTACATCATTCTTTCTCCCTCACTTTACATCACTCTTTCTCCCTCACTCTATCTCTCCGACTATCCCATATCGTTTATTTCCCTCCCTGCATTAAATCCCTTCTCTCATTCTCATTACTCTACTCTTCCATAGATTCTCATCCGTTGTTTTCTTTCTTAATTCTTTATCGGTCTTACTTCCGTCATATCTCTAATTCAACTTTCCTACCTAATACCTTTTCCATTTATTCGTTCCGTCTTCACCTCGTTTCTTCCTTCCTTCCTTCTTTCCTTTCCTCGTTTTTCATTTCTTCGTTCAGTCCTTTAAGCTCACGCCTTTCCTTTGATGATCATTTCCTCTTCATTCACTTCCACTATTCTTTCAATCCGTCAATCATTCGAATTCGATCGCTCCATCAGAAGCTTGAGAATTATGCATCCTCTCAGAATCAATCACCCTTTTAGTCACCCGTCCATCTCTCAATCCGCCCATCAATTCACCCGGGACTTTCTAGCGTGCACTGCAGTTCTTACAAGTGCATTTCTGGATGGATTTGTGATTTAACCATGGAGCATGAGAAGCGAAAGAATGGTTGTGCTGTTCTGAATATGATTTTAAAAATCATTAAATGATTGAATCCATCTTTCAATCCATCCGCAGATAGTTCGATTTGTAAACCAATCCTTTCACCAGTCTTTCATTCATTGCACCCCCATTCGTCCAAAACACCTTCCATCTTTCCTACCGTTATAACCACCTACTGCTGGGCAAGCGGGCCTTGACCAGTCCTGCGGTCCTGCCTCCCTCTGACGACCAAATCCCATTCACGACCACGACATTCCTTCTCAGATCCTTCGATACTCGCCCATCCGCAGAACCTGACGTCAATCCGGGACTTTATCCCAATTCGAAGAATACCTGACGAATCTGACGATTTTGCGGACGCCATTTTGAGACTGCAAATAAAGAGACGATCACATCAGGCCCGATAAGATTTCACGGCAGAGTCAGGCTTAGAGGCAACCGGCGCGATGATTCTTGCGTGGTTTAACCGGCAACTTGTCGGTGAGTTTGTAGAAGTTTTGTTTATTTCTTTAATTGAATGTTGCGAATGAATAAATTACTCACTTACTCACTTTCTCCCATTCACTCTCTCACCCGCTTATTTATTTAAATTATTCAAAGTTGGTCATGTCGCATTGTAGCTACAGCATTTCTCGCAGGATGACTATAAATTCAGAGGCGTTCTCAGCACGGGAACGTCGGAGAAAAGAAATACCTTTCAGGAATGATAGAGACGGATGAGTAGGGCTATAATACACGAGGTATTAATTCGGCGCCTATATTAGTGAAGGAGGAAGGTCATTCCAGACGGAGGAACCAACCACAGCAGGGCATTGTTTTTGAAAACACTTTCTATTCTATGTCGGTCATTTTAAGACTGACCACAAAATCTCAACAGTTAAATTGAAACACGGAAATCATAAGCTAAAGAAATTGCGAATCCACATTAGATTAGATTAGATTTGCAATGATTGGCTTGAATCTTATGGCACAGGGGTTCTCAACCGGTGTGTCGCGACACACTGGTGTGTCGCGACTTGACCGGCGGTGTGTCGCGTAAAAGTGGTGTGTCGCTGGTGTGTCGCGAAGAATTGGTGTGTCGCGAATTAATAATGATAATAAATTATCTTCGTTTCTTTTCCCATCTGACACAACGCAGTAGTCCTAAGATTACTTGAAATGATCCTAAATAACATCAGTCTATTAAATTCTCACAGCACACGTCCGTTGTTCATACATTATACACTGACTTCCTATACCTACAGGTCATTTAACCTAGGCTAATTCAGCAATCGAAATGGAAAAATGTATGGGTAAGAAAACGTAAATTTGGCCATCTTCTTCAGATGCTGATATTAAGAAGACAATTAAGGTGGATGTTGAACCCATTCCTCAGAGAAAACATCAATGGAGCAGAATTGAACAACAATGAACAGGAAACACTTGTTGAGCTGCAATGTGATTCCAGATTGAAGGACATGTAGCCTATAAGCAATTATCAAGAACCCAGTTCTGGGCAAAGACGTACAAGGAAGAACATTACAAGTCACTTGCAAGCAAAGCTATCAAGGAGCTGGTTTCCTTTCATAGCTCCTACTAATCTGAACAGGGCTTTTCTCAGATGATCAACATAAAGAACAAGAATCAGAACAAACTTGTCGGAGGTGCCCTCTCAGCCTGCTTACGAGTTGCACTTGCAAAAACTGTGGAACCGCGTTTTAAAATGATCCAAAGAAAAATTCAAGAACAAAGATCCCATTAACTGTTAGGTACCCCAAGGTCTTAGTAATTAGGTGACTAAATTGACGTCGAGTTGTAGAAACGACTATAGATTGGGATCAGAAGAATAATTTAGAATTTTAGAATAATAAAAATTGGAAGGAAATTCAATATAATTATTTTCATTTATTAAAAAGGTCAGCAGTTTAGCATTTTAGAGGGATAAATAAGTTTAAGAGCAAATTTTAAATAAAAAGATATGTTTTTCATAATGATGTTTAACTTTGACGTACACTTTTTATATTTTTTCGACATTTACATATGACGATTGAATGGTGTGTCGCCAAATTTGATAGCAAGTTTAAGTGTGTCGCGGGACGAAAAAGGTTGAGAAGCCCTGTTATAGCATGTTTCATGGATCTAAATAGTGATTAGGATTCAAGTTATATAGAGTCTTGTGACTTTACCCTCACTTAGAATTTACTGCTCATTACTTTTGTATTTACGCAGTACATTATGTTTCACTCATATTATTTGAAACATTGCTACACACTAAATCTTAGCCTATTGATTGTTGTTTTGGGACTCTATTCTTGTAATTTATAGTACGTTGCATTGATTCATGTAGGAGTTAGGCTTCTAGTTAGAGTCCAATGACTCTACTCTTACAGTATTCGGTCTTCCTTACGTAACGCATCTGACTGCACCCCGTGCAGTTTGTTCGTCACGCTCAGAACGCAATAGCTAAACCTCCGGCGCTCGAATCTGATGTTTACCGATCTCCTCCCGCAGTGCATCATTATCCGGCTGTCGCTAACCTAATCGCCAGATTACGATTTATATAGCGCTATTACTTTATACCTATCGCTGCTTCTTGCCATGGCGCTGTACTTCCGGAAGTGACCCGCTCGCCAGTGCGCATGCGCCGTTTCTGCATCCGGGTAGAGGCTATAAATAGAACATTAGAGGTAAAAGATTAACTCAACATTGCCTGTATAACATGACTGTGTGTGTGTGGAGATGAAACATTACCGCGAAAGGTCGGAATATCATTGCGTCGTGGAAATGTTTCCTACAATAATTATGTATAGAATATTAGACAGACCACTGTATGAACTTTGGTCCGTTTACAGAAAGGTCTGATCAGATGAATCAGGGTCCAGTGAGCACAGAATGAATGAAGAAAAGAATATATGAAACCTATAAAACTATACGAATGAATGAATACGATAATAATAATAATACTGAAAATGATAATAATGATACTTACAACAACAACAACAACAACGACGACAGCAACAACAACAACAACCGCAACAACAACAACAACAACAATAATAATAATAATAATTATTATTTATTTTTTTTTACCCGAGGTACCTAGGATCCCTCGGGATTTCAAAAAAATTATGCTTGGAGCATTATTATTATTATTATGATAATGATAAAATAACACCAACAACACCAGCAATAATTATTCTTCGTTTAATTTTAGCAGAATGATTACAATAAGGATGATATGAATGGATGTTCATAAGTTATTACAGGAGTCGAATATTATAACAACCGTCGGTAGCCATCCAAAGCGTCCAGCACGTCGCACTGCTAAGTTTACCAGCACCATCTGTCGAATGGAAGGTTTGCACCGGAATATGACCATTGACCCCGCATCCTATAGAGTGATGTTTACGGTTGTCACCCTTTATAGTCTATACGGTATACATAATACATCCAATATTCAGCATTGACTGACTTATTAACTGACTGACCGACTGTCTGACTGGCGGACTGACATATATGTATATATTATATATATATATGATATATATGATGCATATAATTATATATAAATATATATATATATAGAGGTCTATATATAAATTTTTGCGCTACAGTGTGCGAAATTCGATGTTCGGTTGTCGTCCAATGTTTTCCAATTTCCGATTCGATTGACAAAACTTGTCTGTCTCATCTGCCAAGGTCACTGAGGTCAACCGCCATGCAGGGAAGACGATGAGAGAGAGACAGACAGCTAAATAGTAAACACACACAACAGACAGACAGACAAATCGACAGACACGGATGGACAGACAGACAGACAGACAGGCAGACAGAAACTCAGAAGAATGCAAAGAAAGAAGAATGGAAGAAGAGAAACATAGTTATTTTTACACAATATAAGATTCAATAATCGATATAAGTGTATCATCGAAATATATATATATATATATATATATATATATATTTATATATTACGTGCGCACAATTATAATCTATAAGCAGACAGAAACATACATATATGCAAAAATTCATATATATATATATATATATATATGTATATATATTAGGGTGTCCCACGATTGCACAGGAAAAATATTTTTCTTGAAACTTGAAATGCAGTCCCTCCAAAAAGTTTCCTTATGGTCCTATGATAGTACCTGCCAAATTTCTGGACATTTTGAAAATATTTAGAGGCCGCTCAAAGCTCACATATAATATGTGTAAGTTGTCACAAATTATACGTGCGACATATAGGCCTATGAGTTTGAAATTTTCGGAGGTCCACACTTTGATCCCACTAGCGTGCTTATGTATTGCTTAATAACCTTATATTGCTCTGAAATACTAAAATCTACAAATATGCAACCTTATTGTATTTGCGAATGAGGTTTTTCAAGCATAAGGACGACAGTTAAGCTCTCGAGCAAACGAATGATGTAAATGTCGTGCACTAGGATTGCAGGTCGCTACCTCCACATGGCAATCATCAGTGGAGTAGAAATGAATAAGGTTAACAGATTGTCAGTCTGATTTTTCTCTAGTTGGTGGAAGTAGCCTACAAACATGTTGGTGTGCTAAAGTTGACCTCTGGACCAGGACAGGAATCAACGGTTGCAGTTTGAACCTTTTGAAGTCGTGAAAGTGTGATGCATTAGGCCTAATTATTGGCAAATGCTTTGAGACAACGGCTTTCAATAACTGCATATTAAATAGAGTTTGCAATGCCTTGCACCCTTCTACATCAGCCATCAGTCGTAACATCTTGTTAACATCACAGAAATCTTTTAAGTCCAGTTGCCTGGTGCATTCTTTGTGTCCTTGGTAAAAATTTGTCCATCAATGGTCTGTAATTAAGCTCTGCAAGCCATTTAAAGATGAATGCTCCAATCTGGTTCACCATCAACCAAACCCTCGACCAATGCTACTGCAGTCTGCATCTAACAAATCATAAGAATTCATTACTGAACAGCTTTAGCGTGGCCATACTCGAAATATGACTATCAAGAATTTTCAAAACTCTTGGTATTCATGGTTGGATTGAACAATTCGGTAGCATTTCGCAAGCCTGTTGCCATCACAGAGCAAGTTGGATGGGTAAGGCAATATAGATCTAATTGCTTTATGATGGAAACGAATCACATATACAGTTGACGACCGTGAATTACAGGGCATCCAACCCAAACAAGTCTCAGATTTGTGATTGACATCTACAGTCAGGCGGTGTTCTCATGTAGAGTCACTGCTCTCTTTGAATTAATCCATAGCTTTATAATTCTGGCAATGCTGCTCTAGATGACAAGTCTGAAAATGATGCAACATCATTCTTGGTATACCAGCACCTAAGATATAAGAGATAGCAATTCTCTCTGTTCTTTCAGTGAGTTCTCATTAATGTGGAATAACGGGGTTATCTCTTCCTAAAAGTTTTTCCCAAACCATGCTGCGTTCAAATATAGTTTTCTCGATCTTTCGGTGAAAGAGTGGCGAGATAGCCAATCGTATAAGACCACGTGTGATTTTTCATAACGTTGGTCTGTGTAAATGACTGTGCTGAACAAACATGACGCAGCTTTGATACAGAATTTCAGCTCAACGATAACGAAGAACGTAGATCGGAGACAATTTCTCGTACAGGTTGTCGAAAAACACAGGCACATGTTTTCTAACCACAATTGTGACAATCTTGTTGACATGTGTAAATGTAGAACGTAGAACTGAAGAACAATTTGAGTGCAGTGATGTAGAATCAGCAGATCAGTATGAGAATAGTAAAAAAATAACGGTCCAGACGTTGATTTGTTGTGTAGCTGCATGGGGTGTGCAATTAAAACTTTACTGTGTGGTCCTAGGACAAATAGGGGTTGAACCTCACAGCCCCCTCAGAATTTCTTACTATGAAGCAGATGAAGGTATGGAGGAGCTAAAACCACGACTTGTTACATTATCAAGAGTTTGTAATGACTACTCCCAATGATTAGTTGTGTGTGCACTGATATTGTGTCCAAAGTTCAAAAATCTCAAATTTTTCTCGATTTTGCATTTTTTGAGCATAAGACTATGCCCAAAATATCCATTGTATCCAATAAAGTTAAATACCTGTTAATTCTACCATTCACGAGCTTTCCAAGGGTAGTAAATTTGTTATAATAGGATCAACGATTGGGATATAAAGGCATTTAGAAGTTGGACACATCAGGCGCAAATTATGCCAATATGGGTTAAATTTGGGCGGCTTGAGCCACCCCTAAATATTTTTTTAGTGTCATAAAACTTTACAGGTGTTATTATGGGACCATATGGAAACTTTTTAGGGGGACTGCATTTCAAGTTTCTAGAAAAATATTTGTTGGGACACCCTAATATATATATATGGTTTATGTATATATGCATATACACACTTCGATCCACGTATGGTCATTTTGCAGCTGGAGGTGGAGTGAGGGATGAGGAGGAAGGAGAAGGAGAAGGAGATTCCCATGGGAAAGAGGATGAACAAAGGAATCGCCTGTCCTTGCATTTCCACAGGGAATGCATCAAAACATTGGGCATGGCGGTCAATGCAGACAGCCACCGTCGTCTTACTTACTAATCCACCGCACGTGCACACGCACTCACTCAAACGCACGACGACTTATATCCACTAGAACAAACACTACGACAGTTGCTACTACCACTGTTTTTACTGCTACTATCTCTGTCAGTATACCACTATTACTACTACAACTACTACTATAACTACCACCACCGCAACTACCACTACCACAATTCCTACTCATCCTTCCATCTATCCATCCATTCATCCATCCATCCCTCCATCCCTCCATCCATTCACCCATCTATCCATCCATTCATCCATCCCTCCATCCCTCCATCCATTCATCCATCTATCCATCTATCCATCTATCCTCCATCCATCCATCCATCCATTCATCCTTCCAACCATCCATTCATCCGTCCATTCACCCATCCATCGATCCATCCATCCATCCATCCATCCATCCATCGATCCATCCATCCATCCATCCATCCATCTATCTCCGTTTCCGCCTCGTGCGTGATGATTCAATCTCTGTCCATGTCAGAATCGCTTTGGTTCTGTCTCAACTCGACCTCTGACCCGACAGTCCGCTGACCTCTGACCTCGTTGGTCGCTAATCACAGGCCATATGGAGCTCATGGGACGGCGCGGACGGCAGAGACGCCACAATGGGCGCTGAATGCAAAGTAGACGATTTTTGGATGTGCATGCCGAAATACGTCTGGCTCCTTGTCTCTCTGTGACTGTATGTTTGCCTATTCCGTCTGCGAGTCTACGCATTTGTGTATATCATATCATTTGTTTGCGTGCCTGTTTGTTTCTCTGTTTGTTTGCCTGTCATTGGACACTATTTCCCTGAGTCTATTTCTGTTCTTGTGTTTGTGTAGCTTACATAATATATCTGTCTTTCTATCCCGGAATGTGGTTCAATGAATATTTATCGTTTCGCTCACCTGTTTGTGAAGTCCTTCTCTTAGTTGTTTTGTCTCTCATGTATACAGTGTATTGTTGTTCTTTTCTGGCCATTGATCTTCAAAATTGTAATTTGATAAAAGATGGACAGCAGTTCATTAAGACTTAAGTTTGCATTTTTCTTAGACTCGTCATATGAAATTTTTGCCCTATTTAAGATTTGAATCAAAGACCTGTTTGCTGGATCATGTCGCGATTCAGAAAGCAGTCATAAAATACTTGATTGCAATCTGTGAAACGAAAGAAAAGTTCATTTCTACTCATTCGTAAAATTTATATAGCGCCCATTTAAGACGTTTACTCAAAGACGCTCACATAGGAATATTACGTCACTTCTTAATTGTACAAACTTCCTATGCGCTATTATACTCTAAAGACAAGAGTTTAGCACCAGCTTAGTGATGAGCGCTGCGAAAAGTCGGACCAAACTCCGCCACTGGTTGTTCTCTGCCAGTGCCAGTCCCAAGCCTGGATAAAGGAGGAGGGCGACACTAATCATCTTTGATATGGCAGGGTCGTTAAAAGCATGTAACAAGCAAGTCGGACCATACAGATATGCTGTGTGTGTTGCTACTAGCACACCAGGTGATCTCAAATGTGTAGAATCTATTGCATTAACACTAAACCCGAATCACCTTGACTTGAAGTTCTTCAGTGACTCACCTTAGGTGCGTGACGTCATTTATGGACAGTTCCTAATTAGCCATTCTTTAAACACTGTCTTTGAAAATCAAGCACAGAGCACCCGCTTGATCACAAGAGCTGTTGCACATCAAAGTAGTAGAAGTTGTTGTCGTGGTATTTGTATCCACACTAGTAGCAGCAGCTGTAGTAGCAGTGGCAATAAGCTAGTTGTAGTAGCGGCAGCAACCGTGGTAGTAGAAGCAGTGATAGTAGTGATGGTGATAGCAGTAGTAGCACCATGCTTGTTGCTGTTGTTGTTGTTGTTGTTGTTGTTGCTGTTGTTGTTGTGGTTGCTGTTGTTGTTGTTGCTGCCTTGTTGCTGCTATTGCTATTGCTATTGTTGTTGTTGCTGCCTTATTGTTGCTGTTGCTGTTGCTATTGTTGTTGTCACTACTTTGTTGTTGTTGCTGCTGCTGTTGTTGTTGCTATTGCTGTTGTTGTTGCTGCTGCTGCTGCTGCTTTGTTGTTGAAGCTAATGCTGTTGTTGCTGCTGCCTTTTTGCTGCTGTTGCTGTTGTTGTCACTGCCTTGTTGTTGTTGCTGCTGCTGCTGTTGTTGTTGCTGCCTTGTTGTTATTGCCATTGCTGTTGTTGTTGTCACTGCCTTGCTGCTGCTGCTGTTGCTGTTATTGTTGTTGTTGCTGCCTTGTTGTTGTTGCTTTTGCTGTTGTTGCTGTTGCTGCTGCCTTATTGTTGCTGCTGCTATTGCTGTTGTTGTTGTCACTGCCTTGTTGTTGTTGTTGTTGTTGCTGCTGCTGCTGCTGCTGCTGCTGCTGCTGCTATTTCTGATGTTGTTGTTGCTGCCTTGTTGCTGCGATTGCTGTTGTTTTTGCTGTCGTTGTTGCTGTTGTTGTTGTTGTTGATGTTGTTGTTATAGCAGCTTTTGATTTATTAGCAAGTAAAATACCCCACAACTCTTGACGATAGTGACCTTTTTTCTCTCCTACCAACGGTTCCTACATCTGCATTTATGACCTCCGTCCGCTAGGTGTCAGCTCGTTGACCATTTAGTAAATTTGTTTGCTGCGTCGCTACAGATGCCTCTGCCAAAGTGTTAACTCTCGTAGCACGTCATTATTAAAGCTCGTGGTCAACAACAAAATTGCGCAATTGGACCTGAGGTAGAAATTAGCGCTTGACAGTATCAAAATGTATATAATTATAGCATCAACTGAAATAGTTTTAAAGGTGTCTAATAAATTTTTTGTTTGGAGCGAAATCTTGCGCCCATCTGGTTATGAAATATTAATATTATTAAGCAATAATACTAATAAAATAATGGTCTTTTTGCTGATATTCTTTCTTCGTATATTATCGTATCTTTGCGTATGTCCATTGGCATCATATTGCTCTTTTATATTAATGAGGGAACGAACATGCTAAGATCTGGTCTAATTTCGTTGAATCCTATAATTATCTGACTACAATTAGGCCTAGGCTAATTCGATGTTGCTGTTTGTCATTCTGTTTGCCCCGTACTTTATTTGTCTCGCTTTTTATAGAAAAGAATTATTACCAATTTGCAGTTAATAATAATCGATTCATTAATAATTATTTATTAAACATCAATTATCTCTGGTTAACCTATACCTGTCTGTCTCTAACTACCTGCCATTATGTCGCTAACATGAACGAGTCTGTCTGTCTGCCTGACTGTCTGTCTGTCTGTATGTCTGTCTGTCTGTCTGTCTGTCTGTCTGTCTGTATGTCTGTCTGTCTGTCTGTCTGTCTGTCCGTATGCCCCTCTAGATCTTTCGCTTCCAATAACACCTGTCCCGACCTCGTTAAGAATCTGATTATGTAGATTAGTAAGTATGATGAACGATCGCCTTCGACTGGAATTACTCCGCACATACCCCTTTGCTGTGCACTCTGCCCGCCGCATCATCCCGCTCCCTCCACTCCATGTCTCTGCCCTCGAAGAATCAATTACACCACCTCGTCCCTCTCCAAATCCCTGCATGATGATAAATATAGCGATCGCTATTTTTGGCGTAGATTTTCCCGTCAAACTTGAAGAAATTTACCGGTCTCTTTTCTCTCGCGGATGTCGGTGTCCTCCTGGCGCTGCGTTATTCGGTCGCGTCGGTCATGCGCAGTACGTAATACGCTGCTGAGCGCGAAACCGCGTCGTCTGCTGGTGACTTAGCAGACGATAGTAGAAAATGGCGGGAAGGCATGCGGAGAGCTCGCTTGCACACGAGGAGGCAGAAAGACTGAGAAAGAAAGAAAAAGAAAGAAAAGGTTTAAACGCTAAGCGTGAAAAGGTTTCAACTCCGTAAAATGCCCCGTGTGGTAAACACCCTGTCACGTCCATACCATTGTGTCAAGTTTAATCATCCCGTTTACTTGATGGATGCGGACTGATGCGTTGGGTGGTGATGAAACATGTGTAGGGCCTATGGTGAATCTAAAACATATTTTGAGCAATAGGATAATTGGGTAAAGATGACGTTTGGACATGCTGTTGAAGTCATGATTTTCTATCACTTTTAAATTACATATACATAAATAATAAAATTATTCATGGCCTACATAAGCGTGCTGCTGACACTAATGCATGCCGCTTATTACTATAGTGATGACTGCTAACCCTATAATTGAAGACAATGCGCTGAAATGCATTGTGGCGTTATAGAGAACTTAGTGAGATAATGTTCAGCGTCCCTGCATTCCAAATCGTCCGTCGTTGCCATAGAGATAATATTTGAGTCACGGAATTTGTGTCCAGCGAAGCGTAACGGGATGTTTCCGATCGGTTTCGTAGAAGGAATTCATCATCCGAACTACGCGCATGTTTAAAATTACCAGGTGTGTGTGTGTGTGTTTGTGTGTGTGTGACACAGTATGTGCATATATATATATATATATATATATATAGATATATATATATATATATATATGCACGTGTGTGTATGTGTATGTATGTACTATGTAGGCCTATGTGCATTGTTTGCGTATTTGCCTGTACATGTTTATGCGTGGTATGTTTGTCCATGGTTCAGTTTGCATGTTGCATATTACGCATATGTGTTGTGCATATTGGCATGCATGTGTGCATGTATAGGCATGTGTGTATAGTTATGTGAATTATATGAATGTGTGTGCAAGCATTATGTGTCCGTGAATAGTTTGCGACATCAACAAACTTCAACACGTGTCTGTTTCTGTCATTGCCAGCCTCTGTCTCTGTCTCTGTCTCTGTCTCTGTCTCTATGTTTCCCTCTCTGTTTCTGTCTGTCTGTGTCTCTACCTCTGCTTCTGCTTCTGTCTCTGTGGATGTACTTCCTTCACCTTTTCCTGCATTCTATATTTCGTGTATTGGAGGGAATAATAATTGACAAAAGTAAAGTATTAAACTGTAGAAAAAGATATAATTATCTCTTCCGTTGCATCCGTTTAAAAGGTGTCTGCGTAATTTCTAGAAGAAAATCTGTCTCTGGTCAATAACTTCGTCACTGTTTGCACGATTTTGCAACCTGCCAATGCCTGTCTCAAGCTTGGATAAAGGTGGGTGAGACGGTAATGATCTCTGCTATTACACAATGCTATTAAACTATACCACTACCGCCACTATCTTATCAATATCTTGAATTACAAAGTGGAGTGAAAAAATTGGTTTGTTGACAATTTTTTGCTCACCAACGATGCTGAGAAACGAATAGCAGAGGCCTGTTGCTTTGTAAAACTATACGAAGATAAAAAAAGTATGGATTTTATAGGCCTAATTTGATTGCTTCAGTACTAAAAAATACACCACTGAAGTTTCAGTGTTGTATATATAAGTTTTCAGAGACCATATTAATTATAGCTTGCAACTGAATATGTTATATTCCCACTGGTTGACTATAGAGGTTTGACATTAAAAAATCTTTCTGCTGCTTCCGTTAACTCTTCACTTCCGCTTTCAAGTAGTGCCCGTCCTAATGTCGAATATAAGAGGTGCCGCCAATTACCTTAGTTCTAATGCTAAGGTTGGGGTTCGGGAAGTGTTAGATATAGGATTGAGCAGTAACTATAGTTTTTGGCCGTCAACAGTAGGCCAACGTGTTGGCAAATTCAGACGTCTTACTTTTGCACGTACTGCCTACCATCGACATTGACGCTGCTATTGGCCTATTATATATTGTATAAGCAGGGGTGGTGCCAGTACTACGTCAGGATCAGGGAGGGCGACACTAATCAGCTTTGTTATTACACGACTTTAAACAGCAAATTTATCGTATACAAAAGCAGCATGAACCCACGTTCAAACCTCTCTCTAATAATATTTCCGAGAGAAATGGCGATATATTTTACAACGGCCTTGTCTGTTATTTAATTTAGCCACACAAAAGATATTTTACTGTATTGTTGCATTTTATACACCTTTAAAAGCATTCAGGTAAAGTATTAAATTTCGGCTATTGTCCTTTGAAATACATTTTTATGTCGTTTATATATTCTTTGACACCCAATAGACCAAACCATAGACTAATGTTCATTTCTCAATGCAGGAAAAAATATCTAACCACTTTGCGTTTGTCCATCCGCCATTATGTATACGTTTGGTTTCACGATGCTGAACTAAGCGTAGCCTAATATATTAAAACGGCGGTAGGTACGAACAAAGTACATTCGCTGTCAAGCCCTGGCAGCTATAAGATTTTGCCAAGCATTTAATGATACAGTAAAAGTGCTGCAATGATTATGACAAACAAATTTCTGTCGAGAACTCGAGGGCAACGGCCTCTGTTGTCGTAAGCCCTCGTCAAGTCTGGATCCATCCATCCAATGATACAGTATTCCATTATGGACACCTTTAAAACGCTTTCAACCAATGCGATATATTTCTTGCCGCACTTGCTTTTTCGGTATACGATGCTCAGGATGCCACTCATAGCTTTTTCCAACTAGATCTAGGTTTTTTCGGTCTTGTCTAGGTTTCTAGGTTTTTTTGGTCAGGATCTAGCCTTTTTTTTTACGGCGGTTTTTCGACTTTTTACATACAAAATTATATTTTTTAAGTGAAAATGCACAAAAGACATAAAAAAAATCGAAAATTTTGTGAATTTGGACCAAAAATTGGAAATTTTGGAGCGAAAGACAAAAAAAGTAGGTCATCAGAAATTTTTCCGGGAAGAAAAAGAGAGCAAATTTTAATCATCGAACGACTAAAAAAGGTCGGCAGAAATTTCAAACCGGAAAATTGGAAAAATCTATGTATTTTACAGGGAAATCGTCAATCTAGCCTTTTCTAGCCTTTTTTCGACCGGATCTGACCTTTTTTCAAAATCCAGAGTGGCATCCCTGACGATGCTCTAATTGGGGTCAAGATAGTGACAAATCGAGAGAGATAGTTTTACACAAAAGAGTTTATGCGCAGAAGTCTATCAATAGTGGTTGCTTACAGATTAGTTTCATCAAAAGGTGCTATATAAATAAACACTTGAAATTGCACAATTGCGACTACAGGTTCAAACACAAAGGCTATAGAAGAGCAGGGACTTTGTCAGGTACAGAGGACAACAAGGACCACACAGCACATGGGATGGTTAGACAATCCCCCATGCTGGGGCGGGGTGGGCGCAAAAAACATATTTCATGAACAAAGTCACTTTATTTCCGCTTATTGGCCACACTTTCGCAACTATTCAGCTGATACCTTGCACCTAGAGAGAGGGCCACAGGGTCCCCGCCTCACATTCATAAACATGGGCTGAAGTGAAATGGGCAAAACAGGCAAGATTTCCGGATCACAGTTTCGCACAGTTTCGCACATAATCACATCAAGCCTACCAGCTACACAGAGGGCCACCAGGACCACCCGCCCAACTCTGGCCCCAAATTTCCCAGGCAACGCCGTGTGCTCAATCTACAGGGTGGCTCAAAAAAAATGTACCACCGGGGAAAATGCGATATCTTCGCAGCCGATTGAGCTTTTTCTGCGAAAATTTCGCAATTTGAAGGGGAATGAATATCCAACAATCCCTGAAAGTTTCATTTGAAACTTTTCATGTTTGCAAAAGTTACAGCTGTTCAAACTTAAAATTTCGTTTTTTCAATTATCCGGAGTATCATGCTCCAGTACATGTGATTTCATTAATATTTTTTGGCAAATTACAACACACAAATTGATGATGATGTCATACGACCTCACTATGAGCTGTAAAGAAGCTGTTTATGAAGCAATCTGCTGGTATTTGGTGATATTTTATAGATTAGGTCTCAATTCGTGAACCCATTAATGAACGTCACGGGCAAAGTTTCTGCGAAAGATAAAATGGGAACTCAGACTTTGCATGAACAGAGACTGGGTCATCGCGTGATCATAGCAAAATACCCAGTGAAAAGTGGAGCCTGAGCACATTGAAGGCTATCTGCAAACATGTTTATGTAATGAAGATCAGATGTCGGAAGAGAGGCAGGAAGTGGTCGCTTGGCCTGATTAAAAAAACACGATTTTCAAGAAATTCGCTTGGTAATCGAAAAGTCAAGTTTGCAAAGCACATCGTGGTTTCGGCATCAGATAATTATGCTGGCGTGTGTTATGGCTGCAAGAAAAAAAATTGCATTTAATCCCATTCAGTAGGTTAGATGTCAAACTCATCTTTGAACTCTCTTACCCAGACTCATTGAAGACCAGGTATGCTCTAACATCTGGTTTTATTTTCCAGCAGGACAGTGCGCCTGCTTGCTCGCACGGCAAGGTTGATTATGATGGCGCTACCTTATTGCCATCAACTGAAGTAAATGCATTGGCAAAAATGACTTACAAACTCGCCAGACCTTAGCCCTCTTGCTTATCACGTCTGGTGAGCTATGCTGGAACGCTGCAAGACATTTAATCCCAAGTTGGAGAACATTGACCAGCTGAAGTAAGTCTTGCTGCTAATGTGGGGTCAGTTGCCGCAGGACCCAACCAACAAGGCCATACTGAGCTTCACAAAAAGAATTTGAGCTTGTGTTAAGGCAGGGAGTGGACACTCTCATTATACCTTACAATAAACTGCAAAACGGAATGCTGAGGTCGTAGTAAAAAGTGATATCATTTGACTTAGAAATCTACAAGTGACGTCAATTTTCCGCGGATATTTGAAAAAACGAAATTTTAAGTTTGAACAGCTGTAACTTATGCAAACATAAAAAGTTTCAAATGAAACTTTCAGGGATTGTTGGAAATTCATTCCCCTACAAATTGGAAAATTTTCGCAGAAAAAGTTCAATCGGCTGCGAAGATATCGCATTTTCCCCGGTGGTACATTTTTTTTTGAGCCACCCTGTAGATATATATCGCGTACAGAGATTAAAGGCAACGCTTTGAACCTATATGGAGTAGTATTAATAGCTGCCTATAAATATTATTTTGCAACTCCTATTGTTGGCTGTTATTATTCAGCTGTCTATAGATAAGTAGCGGCCTAAATTTAGGCACCAATAATAATAGGCAGCTATAGTAGACAACCATGAAGCAGGCAATGGACTGGACTCCGAGTGGATGGAGAAGACGAGAACGGCCCAGAGAGACCTGGCGAGATATGGTGCTGCAGGACCTGGTGAACGGCGGAATGACGTGGGAGGTGGCCAGGGCAGCTGTGGAGGACAGAGTGACTTGGAGGACATGTGTCGCCCGATGCACTACAAGTGCGTGGAAGGTCTAAGGTCTAAGGTATAAGTAGACAAACTCTTTGGCGCGACACAGAACTCACGAATAAGTTGAATATTAACTTGCTTGTTGATATCGACCAAACCTTGCTTTCATGAACTTATTTACAACATGCAAATATGCTCATTTTATCCAGAGCTAGAGGTCTGCCTAGAAATGAGCTTCTTTAATTAAGAAGAGTCGCATAAACAAAGACTTAAAGTAACAAAGTTGCAATTAAAAGCGTATAATAGGCTCAGTTTTCATTCGTGAGTTTTTCTTGGCGAGTGCTTCTTTTAATTAATTCAATCAATCACTCCGAGAATTTTTAGCGCCATCATAGTTTTTAAGTGCAAGTAGTTTTCAATGTGGTTTTGTCCTCATAGTTTACATCGTTCAGTCAAGTCTTCCTCTCAGTCTAAATGGTTTTCACCCGGTCTTTCAACGGACCATCGTCCCATTCCCTCTGGAGGAGAGACAGTCTGGACTCCTTCCGTTCTCTTTCGATCCTCCTTCCACGACTCTCCATCGAACTGATCACGACGAGACATATGCGCCGTCGTCCATAGACAAATGCGTCGCCACAATCAAGGCGCCGCCGCCGCCGTAGCAGACTTCAACAAAAGCCCCGTTGGCGCCGCCATTGTCAAGTCGCCGCCGTACATGAAACGGCAAATCGCATCGGGTGCGATAAGATTCGATTCACACAACGAAAATTTTCAATTTCTATAAAGTCGCCTGTGCTAAAATTGCAATTTCAACGCCATTTTGTCGACGTGAGAATCATCGGCGTACACCCGGTGCGATTTGCCGGTTGTCTGTGCGAGAGCCATGCGCCGGCTGTTTAGGCGTTGTTGTGCGAATAATCGCGGCCATTGGGGCGGAAGAGGGCGCTTCAATCGACCGTCAACGTAACCAATCGCACCAGATTTATACTCGCAACGATAACCATCTCAACACGGGACGACACTGACACGTGCTGCCTTCCACTGACCTACACATAAGACCGTAGCCAGGATTTCGTTGAGGGGTGGGGTTACTCGATCTTCCGAAGCTGACAACTACAGCCGAATAAACTGACTCGAACAGTTTTCACATCATCATCATCATCATGATGATCATCATCGTCATCGTCATCATCATATTAGATCATCGCCGTGATAATTGCAAAGTTTCAAGTAGAAATAAGATTTTTTAAACAAATTCCCCATCAGTCTGTTAGTAGGCTAAGTGCATTACTTCATTTTACATTATTTCATCGGGGGTGGTTCAAACACCCATTAGGCTACACTCCTAAATACAGCCGCCTTGCCTCAACAGGATAAGACAAGAAATGTCTTCCATGAATGGCGACATTCGCAGGAAACTAATTAACGAGAATTCGTCAAACCAACTTGCATTCGAATAAAGCCAGACTCATGTAAAGGCAAATAACTTCGAACTATAAAGATGACAGAATCATCAAAATCTTAATTATCAGACTCTCTCATTGTTTAGAATGACGCTAAGTGGGGTACGGTGGTGTAGTAGGCATGTTCGTTGCCTTGCAGCCGAAGGGTTGCAGGTTCGAATCTACCTCAATTCGCCTTGTAGGGACCTTGGAAAGTCCTTCACACGCAATTGCTCGGGCGCTTCGGTTTGAAACTCCGATTCAGTGTCCGCGCTGTAATCGGGAACGCCTCTGTGTAGGAATCTTGAAGGGGCGCTATAAAAAAATGTACATACAAACAAGGTGAATTGCCTTTAAAATTAGTGAAATGTCGTTTAAAACCGGGAAACATAATGGTCTTTAAAACACCTTCTGAACAATTTCAACCGCTTTTATAAATAGGTCATTTGCGTGTCCTGGTGATGTTACCAATTCGCCATAAATGTAAAACATTGTAGAATGTAGAATTGTAGATGCCTCCTGTCAGATTTTCGTTAACGCTGAAACGATCGATAATAATGCTTCGTTCTACGTTCTCAAAATTGGAATGATGTTCGTTGTTTTATGGCCGCGTTTGAAAGATCTAAATTTCAGTTTTACCTTGAGATTATGTGCATGCACAATTGTGTAGTTTAATCTTTAAGACAGCTATTTGGACATTAGGATTTTCATAAGTGTTCTGACTTGGCCTATGTGGGGGCAATAGAGATGTGAAAGTAGGGCTCAAATCTCGGGTGTGGTTGAACTTCTTGCGAGATGCTCGCTCCACTTGTGCTCCTGGGATGCGCACATAATATTTCGAGTGCAATGTCTGATGGGATAATTATTGGGGAGTTTATTCGTCGGATGCGTTACTCGTAATAATTATTCTATGCCTAGCTCTTCACATTAGCTTTCTGTTCAGCAAAGCATGTGAGTCAAATTGACGCCCGCAGTTCATTAGACATTGAACACTCATCGTTAGATATCGTTAGACGGTTAGACGAACGGCAATGATATGCTCTTCTTAGACACCTTTAGTTCATTTTGCACAAACCCAATAAATTCCTCACAAAACGCTTTGCATGCATTACCTGCGGGTTTATCCTTTATTCAGGTGGCATTAATATAATTTATGTGGCTTACTATAATCTAAACCAAATAATAAATCTGTGGGTGTGAAACTGTCTGTCATGTTTCGTTATCTGTTACCAATCCATTACCTTCGCTTCCCTCTTATTCCTATCATCAGAGGTCTTTCGTCTCAGAACTATTCTAGTATACGTTTATTATTTCGTCCATTTTATGTTCTGGACGACAGACATATTTCCCATCCTATTCCTGACCCACATCTCCACTTGTCATGTCCTTCCTTCTGATGGTCCGTGTCTCAGAGCTATACAATATTGCCACCCACTTCCATGTCGCTGTTTTTACATTGGTTTCATAGCAATTATTCAGGGCTCCTCTAAAAAGCTCTTTTCTCTTGACAAAGCGTCTTTATTTATTACTTATATAGGCCTACTCATCACTAGTCTTCATTAGTTAACTCATTTATTATAATTAACTGAATTAGTAATTATTATCACTATTAGCTAACGCAAACTGTCTCATAACCGGCATTTCTCTACTACTTATAATATAATTGCTGTTTTTTCATCAGAGGCCGACTAGAGCCTATTGAAATGAATGTCCATCCACAACTAAAGTTCATTAATAATAATACTACCTCAATATTCAGAAAATCTTTATGTTTTAATCTATTAATAATGTTCCTAAAATTCAAAGAGGTGTTATTCTAGCATTCTTAAAACTTTAATATTTTAATGATCACTTAAAATCATAAAGATGCTTACTGTTTTGATATTCGTAGTGAGACTGTCTGTCACGTTTCATTGCGAATTTCATGTTGTCGAAGTCTCAATGGAACGCAGCATTGCATCGTCTACTCTGGCAGTGGCTCGGGCACCGGAGCCAGATCGACAGCGCAGTGGCCACAGATCCGGCAGACGCATCGATTCCGTACAATGCTTGACGTCTGTATATGCCAGCCGCCGAGGGGACATGGGTGGAAGTGGGGTGGAAGTGGGGAAGAGTGGATTTGAGGAGAAGCGCATTCGCTCATTGTGAATGGCAATTGAATTGCGAATTGCTGCGGCGAGGGGATTAATACAACTGCGAGATAGTGAGAGAGGGAGAGAGAGAGACAGACAGACAGACAGACAGACAGAGAGAGTGAGAGACGGAAACAGAAACAGAAACTGAAACAGAGACAGCCAATGATGGGAGCGACAAACAGGCAGACAACAGACGGAAAGACAGACAGACAAGGCCAAAGACAGACAAGTCCAAAGACAGAGACATTGACAGACAATGACAAACATAAAATTATAGATTAATTTTGTTCAAATAGCATCTTAAATTGGCACCATTCTGAATGTGGAAACTTTTAAAGAAATTGATATTATAATAAGTAGGCTATAAAATTATGTACTGAAATGTTAGACTAGTCTTATCAGCACTGATGCAATACAGCAATTGTGTAAGATGACAGCTGAAAATACTGCCATGGCAAACGCTAACTCGTTTCTCCTCCCCAGGAACCTTAAATCCCCTCAAGGGAGAGAAGATTAAACATTGTCAGATATTGATCTTATTGGGATGAGCGCCGTTGTTGGCTGCCAGCTTTGTATTTTTTCTGTATTTAAAAACTTGCCATATGCCTCCATGATTCATTATTATTACTTCATTGTGTTACATTGTATTATTTGTCGACGTCCCATTGTGCGTTTGCAAACGGAGTTTTAAAAGTCTGTGTTTACTTACTTACTTTCATAAATAATTATATCTCTTTAATCCATGAGATCTCTCACCTTCTCTTCTCTAAGTTCCCTGGGAAATTCAACCGGACGAGCTCGTCAGAGTCGTCACACAACTATAGCTACAGAAACAATTGAGCAGATTCAAACCGCGGTCTCTTTCAGTCGATTATTTTCTGCTTAGCGACGTCGTCTCATGAACATAATTATTATCATAGTCAGGGCTTAAAGTGTGCCTGGACGGTCATGGACGGCGTCCAGGCACTTATTTTAAAATCTACATGTAAACAGTAAACACCGTTCTGCCACTTATCTGGCCCGCACAGTAGGGAAAGGTAAGGAGCGTCCAGGTAGGCCTACTTCTTTTTATGCACTTTAAGCACTTATCATAGTTTAAATTAACCGTTTTGCTACTGAAGATAAGATGACGGTAATCAATCGTTTTAACGTTGCGAGTTATTCGTCCAATGCAGCTTAGGGTTAAATTGTTTTTCAACAGTACGACTTCTACTCATAGATTGAGTATTCGCATATTACGAATATTAAAATTTTCAAATATTCACGAATATTCACGAATATTAACGAATATTAAAACTGCCAACGAATATTATATTCGTAAAATATTATGTTCTTTCAGGAAATTCTTTATTCTTAATTTTTATTTTGTTATTTATAAAAATGTTTAACTTTTACTGAATGAATTGTACAAAGTTGAATTAGCCTACGCATAGGCCTATATCAGTAAGTTACAATAACTTTAATAGATTTATTGTTAAAAACTTCGAGGTCTCTGCTGGGTCTGGCCAATGTGGCCATGCAGCATTCATAGGTCTATCACATTGGATACTTAATGCTAGTCACTTTGTCTGACTTCTGACCATCCTCCCCAACTGAAAAGATACAAAGCCACCGATGGCAGTTGGCAAGTAGCAGCAATAGTAGGCTAAATTAGAAATAAACTTTAACTGCCTATAATAGTAACTGCAAATTGGTAAAGTAGTTTTATATCAGTGTAGCAGGATGAGTAAATATAAATGCCAATGCAGGAAATGATAGTGCCAGATTACAAGCAAAAATTACCCCGATCTCAGCATATTAAGCGCATCGCATGATTCTTTTAATTCAGCCTTGCCTTGAATGCGAGTGAATGTCATGAAGACATGCAGAAACTTAAACTGCTTTACCGGGTAACATTGCGGTTTCGATGGTTCACTTTAATCCGTTTACGAATATTTACGAATATTTACGAATATTAAAAAATCTTAATATTCACGAATATTTACGAATATTAAACCCCAAAGTCACGAATACTCAATCTATGCTTCTACTTTCGCATACCTTTTATCAGACTTTCAGTTGGACAATGATTCGTTTCGCTAATCCAACTTCTACTGAAACAAGAAGTAGGACTATATTTTCATCAATGCAACTTATGTTCAAATAACGATCATTTTTTATCAATCCAACTCCAATATAAGCAAGAATCCAAACGCAATTGTATTTAAGCAAAAATTATTTAAACATCAGTCCGACTTCTGCATAGGAAGAATTCGTCCAACCAACTTGCATTCGAATAACGTTATTTGACCAATGCAATGGCAAATAACTTTTAACTCTAAAATCGAAAGAATCATCAAAATCTGAATTATTTTGATTGTTTAGAATGATGCTAAGTAAATTACCTTTAAAAGGAACTTTTAAGGCTGGAAAACTTATTGTCTATTTAAACACCTTTTGAACAATTTCAGCCGACCTTCTAAATAGGCCATTTGCCTGTCTAGGTCAATGGTCAGGCTATCTTCAATTCTTCATGTATGTAGGTGCCTTCTGACAGCTCTTCGTTAACGCTAAAAAAATCGATACTTCGCTCAACGTTATCAAAAATGGAATTATGATGTCATCGAAATTTAATAACTGCCTTTGTAAGATGTAAACTTAAGTTTTACCTTATGCCATACATGTGCAACATTGTGCATGCACCGATGTATAGTAGGCCTATATCTAGTTTAAGACATCTACGGTATATGGACATTAAGATTTTGATCAGTGGTTTGACTTTTGTAGCCTACGGTCAGCGGAGAGGTAGGGGTTTCAAATCTCAGGTATGGTTGAACTTCTTGTGGGATGTTCTCTCTACTGCCCCTCCCGCACCCTCCCCCGAGAAAGGAGAGCTTATTCGTTTCAAGCGTCACTCAAAATAAATATTTGATGATAACTCTTTGCATTGACTTCCATTCAGCAAAGTATGCGCTTCAAATAGACGCTCGCAATTTAATAAACATTGAACTCTGGTTTCTGAATGTCGTTAAATTATATGCTCTTTTTAGACACCTTTTTTATGTCTTACACAGACCTTATAAATACTATAAGGAGCGTTTGGAGCCTTCGCTAATATAACTATTGGAATGTTCTGGCTTTCTGGTCTCACAGTAATCATGTCTATTGAAGTCCAAGAATTATTCAGTGTTTGATCTTCATATTTTGAAGTAATTATTATCTTTCATTACCAAACTTAGAATGGAACATGTCCTTAATAACCGCTGGTTGAAAGTGAAAGGTTATTAAGGGCATGTTCCATTCTAAGTCTGGTAATGAAAGATAATAATCACTCAAAGTTTGAACGGATAGAAAGATATGAATCTTTCAACTTAATCTGCCGAAATTTAAGTTTTCAGCAAGTCTGTTAGGGTGTTCGTTGCAGTTTCGACGCTTGGTCGTTCCCATTTGTTCTTCAGTGATTCTGGAATGAAAATTAACGGACTCTATTATCGCAGCGTTCTGCTGTCACGACATATTTTGCCCGTTATCAGAAATGAATGAATGAATGAATGAATGAACTTGTTTATTGCACACACACACACAAGTCAAATAGTATAAACAAGCCTAAAAAAACATAGTGCAAAAGGAATCAGGAAAAAGCTAACAGCTTATATAACCCTGACCCCTAGCTCCAAGACTATTTTAGTGCAAGTCAGTATTAATACTTAACTAAGACTTAAATAATACTTAATTAATTAGAACATAACTGAAAGTAATAGGGATAAACATACAATGCAATAATGATAATAATAATAATATTGTAATATTAAATCATATTAAAAAATCATATTAATAAATGGTAATAATAATAATACTAAAATAATAATAAATAATAGAAACAGCATATTATTGCAGCAGTAAATCCTCACAGTTTGCAAAGGATTAGAGACTCGGAAACATCATAATAAACAGTCAGGATACTAACATACAATGTCTAGATTGCTGGAAGATAAATGCAGGTATAAAGAAAGACCAAAGTTAATCAACATATGCAATAGTTTGAAAACAAAGTTTTTTTTAGCATTTTTCTTGAAGGCACATACACTATTTTCCCTCTTCACATCATCTGACAAAGAGTTCCATAAACGGGGACCTAGAATTCGGAAGCTATTAAAGCGACATGTGGTACGTGCAAAAGGAACAAAATATTTACTCGATCCACGAGTATTAAAGGAGTGAAATTGAGCCACTGTCATAAAATAATTTTTGAATATGGGGGGTAAGAGATTATTTCCAAATTTGTACATAAGGACGACGATAGACAAATAGTACAGGTCATAAACTTTGAGAATATTAAGTTTACTGAATAAAGGGCTGGGATGGGCTAAATAGGGAGAGTTAGAGATAATACGACATGCAGCTTTCTGAAGCTTTAGAATTCGGTCCAAGTTGCAGGATCTGTACGGAGAAGCCCAAATAACACAACAGTAATTGATATAAGGTTCAAGTAAGGTATGGTATAAAAGCTTCAATTTCTCAGTTGGTAGCACATGTCTGACCTTACGTAAAATGCCCACAACCTTGGACACTTTGTTGGTGACCATGTCCACATGTTTGTTCCATTTAAGATTTTCAGTAATAAGAACACCAAGAAATTTAGTTTCACGTACACGAGGGAGATGCACATCATTTACACATATGTCAAAATCTGAGTCAAGAGTCACCTTATTTCCAAATATCATATAGTTAGTCTTATTTAAGTTCAAAGATAATAAGTTGGCGGCAAACCAGTGGATTAACAGTTTTAAGTCATCATTCAGACTTTTAGCTAGCATGAGAGGACAGTGCCCAGTGGCAAAAATATTCGTGTCGTCAGCAAACATGATTAATTTCAAGGCAGTCACAGATTGTAGATCATTTATATACAATATAAATAACAATGGTCCCAATATTGAACCTTGAGGAACTCCACATTTCACAAATAGAGAGGCAGAGAAATCTATGGCTCGAGAAGGCTGTTTTCTTTTTCAATAGAACAGTGCCAACACACATGCAGAGTCAGGGAAACCATCGAAATGCTAACAAGAGAGACGCCGTCCTTCATTTCTCCAACATGATGGCCTCCGAACAGTCCAGCTATAAATACTGTCGCCTATAACATCTTCTTTATTTAAATAATCAGCCAATTATACTACTTAGAGTTTTTTCACAAACCTATTAAAGACTGTTTTCATGTTTAAATTGCTTTACAACAAAATCCAAAGGAAAAATTGCTCGTTAACGTAAATTCCGGCATATGAAGTTGAAAGATTCATGTTTTTCTATCCGTTCAAATATATGACATGACATGTTGGAATCATATTCTTGGTTCAATTCCTTAAATATCGGGAAATTTTTAGTATGTTTGTTTGTATGTATGTGCACTTGTTATAGCGCCCCTTCAAGCTCTCTCTACTCAGAGGCGCTCCCGAATGCAGAGCGGACACTTCATCGGAGTTTCACGCCGAAGCGCTGAGCAATTGTGAGTGAAGAACTTGCCTAAGGTCCTTACGCGGCGAGGTGGATTCGAACCTCGAACCTTCGGGCTTCAAGGCAACGACGCCACCACAACACCACCGCGCCCCTCAAGTGCCTGACTTGAGCACTTATCTCAAGGATATCCCATTAAAACCTCAAATCTTTTTACTGTTCATGTTCGCCTGTACGGCTGTGTAAAAGACGTGTAGGCGTTTGCTTGTTTTGGATTCATTAAACCTATCAGCCGACTGAGCCAAGTCAGAGTTGAAAACCATAAACAGAGAAACGTGAAGGAACTCTCGGTCAAATGATTCAAATCTAAAGCTAGTTTGCAAAACTGAAAGCCACTTAGGCTACAAAATTCATTGCAATTTTAGCAGAATTGTTCAGTCTCTGCAGCAAACGGCAGTTGACACGAATTCATCAAACTTACAGATTTCCGTGCGATTTATGCAGATGCGTGCAGCTTACAGAATCCAGTGCCGTTTACATTGCGCCGTTTAGTTTATACAATTCAGTGCAGTTTTTACAATGACAGGTGCAATTTCAACAATTAAGGGCATTTTCTAGGACTGAATGCCGTTTCCATTGTTCGCATCATAAACGAGCGAATGAGCTTCGACGGTGGATCATAATGAAGACGTAATAGGAGCGCCAGCGAACGGAACCCAGAACGGAACCCGGTCTTTGTGCGTCTCGTCCATGAATCTCGAATCCGGGATCGACACGAGGTCGCCGGTCGACAAACAGATTGCAGCGCCTAATAGCCGTCTGCTCTTTCACCAACACCGTTCCCACAATCCATTTCGACATCCGGTTACCGGGCGCCGACCGGCAGGTGCGACGACGGTATATACGTACGCGGAAAGTGCGCGCATGCGCAATGGCGGGTCTGAATCAATGACGATGCCCGGATGACGGAACCACCCCCGCCCCACCCCGTCCCTCTAACGACGCCCGTTGCTTTATGGCATCGTTGATGTGAGGCGGTTGGATGAAACTGGCGCTATATAATGGGCTTCTAATGAATTTACACGTCAATGAGAAACGACGAAATCACTTAATGCTGGACGAAATTGGACCGGACGAAAGATTGGCAATTATGCTCTGATTCTGTCTGTCTGTCTGTCTGTGTCTGTCTGTGTGTCTGTGTGTATGCCTGTATGTCTGTCTGTGTCTGTCTGTTTGTGTGTCTGTGTGTCTGCCTGTGTGTCTGTCTGTGTATGTCTGTCTGTGAGTTTGTGTGTCTGTCTGTCTATCCTGTCTGTCTATTCCTGTTTCTGTTTCTCTTTTGGCTCTTTTCTCAGTATTATATGTTCTTGTCCCTCTACATTTGTGCCATTGTCTTTGTTTCTGTCAGTCTGCCTCTTATTCTCCATATCTGACCGTGCATTCTCAGCGGTTGACCCTCGCTTTGGAACGGGTTCCTTTTGTCGTTGCGCTTGTTCATCAGAGTCCCTTCTAACTCTTTCCATGCACATTACATCCCACAACAGTTCTTTTTAGTCTTACCGGGGTCGGGAGTGCTTCTGAGTAGTCGCAATGAAGGGCCGCTAGCCTGTATAAATAGTCGTAATCAATTAATTAACTAACTTCCTCTCGCTCTATGTCTCAATCTCTGTCTCTGTCTCTGACTCTGTCTGTCTATGTCTCTGTCTTTCTGACTCTGTCTCTGCCTCTGCCTCTGCTTCTGCCTCTGCCTCTGTCTCTCTGTATCTTCTTACTGTCTCTCTGTATCTTCTTACTGTCTCGGTCTCTCTCGCTGTCTGTCTCTGTCTGTCTGTCTGTTTGTCTATGTCTCTCTGCCTCTCTGTCTCTCTGTCTCTGTGTCTCTCTGTCTTTGTCTCTGTCTCGTTTTTCCCCTCTCTCTGTTGTCTGTGTATCGCTTTCTGTCTTTGTTTCTATGCACATGTATGTTCCTCTCCATCCATCGGCGCCCCCAGGATTTTTTTCTTGTACGCACAGCCAAGGGCGGATACAGAAATTTTCGATGGGGCCAAAATTTAGGGTCTTGGAGGAAACAGGAGAAAAATTTCGTCAGTGTCGCCGAAAAACTGATGACATTATTTTAGTCATCAGCCGTTATTTTTTAGCCTTTCAACGCTGTACGCACTTGCGTAAGTGCGTACGCCTGCGGGCGCCGCGGTCTCCATCCCACCTCATTCCCAAACCCCAAACTGATTGCGTTGTATCAAACGAATGGCATTGGCAATGTCGCTAGCGCCCTCTATCGAATGAAGGATAATTCATTCGCAATTCATCCACCCGAACAATCCAGAATTGCGATATAAAATCTCCCCTAAGCACAGTCTTCCCTGAAATAATGTCACTTAGTAATCATTCATTTCTGGTAATAATTCCACATCGTCGATGAAGCAACATTATCAGTCAAAAATATAAAAATAAGTTTAGTCTTTAGGTTTATTATTTTTAAAATACAGTTATAAAACCATCTGCATAAGTTGAAATTATTCTTGAAAAATAATGCGATTTAGGCCTAATTATGTCTAAAAGAATAGAGCAACCCAATGTACAGACTATCTAAGAGGATGGCTTTTATCTCCCAAGAGATAAGAAAGTTGTATTTCGGAGAATTGTACCCAGGGCATATCATCTGGAGCAGATTTTTGATCAGGAACGAACTTCCGGGTAGACTTTAATGAAGGAATTGCCAGAGATGGATTCTCGACACAGTTCTATAACATCAATCGTGCTGCAAAGTGTAAACTCGTCGATATTTTTGCAGAATGATAGGATGGACCATTGTGTTCGATCTGAAATATTGAACAAGACGCTCAGTTAAAAAGTATTCAAGTTATAAGGTGTAAAAGTTGTGGCATTTCTAGAGGTCCACCCTGTACATATGTAGTGTGTAAGCAACGCGCACGATATTAGGCCTAACGCTTGAATTTGACAGACACGCACGCACAGAATTCCTAATCAGCTTCTTATTCTTGAAACGCACTATAATTATATAAATCTATAGGCTCAATGGCGTACGGAAACAATGGAGGTGGTTAATTAAAAATTATTGACTGTGACAGAGAAGAGGTGGACAGAAAGAGAAAGTGTGAGAGTGAAAGACTTACGTTGTGTGCAAGTCTAACAAGAACGTCGTCGCACTGTGCTCAAGAGAGTGGTTATACGTTATACGGTATACGGTATACAATAAATCGAACGTTTTTACCGCCTGTCCAAACGGACCCCGAAAGCCATGGTTTTTCTGCTAGCACTACAGTCTCTTCAAACAGTATTTAAGTTTTGCCTTTAATTGAAGTCTGTACAACGAAGGTGAAACGAAGAATTTTAAGTTGCTCAACAGGACAAGTCAGCGATCTAGTTTTCACTTCTACATCGGACGACTATCCAAACGGATTCGAGAGACAACCACCACTGTGGTATGTATGCATGTATGTATGTATATCGACCTTAGCTATCATATTAAATTTACTATCTCTGTAACGCACACAGTTCTATGCATGCATGTTGATATTCACTCGATAAATTATCGTATCTAATATCTATAATCTATATAAATAAAGATGTAAAATGTTTGTGTCTAATCAAGGTTCTCGGAAACTTCTTCACCGATTGTTTTGAAAAATATACCTAAACGTTCCATTCGATTACGAGCGGGTTTGTATAATGCTTTTTGGGGAAAAGCGCAATATTTTCAACAAAAAAACACAACTTAGCATTCGACTCGATATAGGGCGTATATATATACGTCGATATATTCGACCCATTTCGATTTCAACTTTCACGCATCCTTCCGTCCATTTTTTGGCCGCGTTTTATCACGCGTATCCGCGCGTGTTTCTATAGCGCATATTTATATGTAACTGTCGGTTTTTGCAAAATCGTCCATTTGCGGCCGTGTTTTATCACGCATATCCCTACGTGCTTCTATAGCGCATATTTCTAGAGATGGAGGAAGGAGAGGGACGGAGGGGAGGGAGGGGAGGAAATGGGAGAGAGGGATGCAGGGAAGCAATGGAAGGGAGGGAAGGGGAGGAGAGGTGAGGGGAGGGGAAGGAAGGGAAGGGGAGGTACATAGGAACGTAGGGAGGTAGGCAGGGAAGGGAGGTAGGGAGGGAGGGGTGGACAGTCTTTTTAGCCACAGCAACGCGTGGCCGGGCACAGCTAGTAGTATATAAGCAGGGTCGTAGCCAGGATTTTGCTTCGCGGGATGTTTAGCACTGTTTACACGTCTAAGTAAATTATAATATTCCACCAGTCATATTCGTCAAACGAGAGAGAGCCATTCGTCGGCGACTATAAGTGTAGCCTACTTTGGTGACTGTCTTAATCAATAGAACCAGAATTCTACTATCTCTCGAAAGAACGTTAGCAGCCACTTACTGTAACAGACTGCTTGAACTCGGTATACGTATCAGGAACTGACTATTGAAGCGAACGGTTTGGGACAGTTTGCAAGGTCCGTTTAGTTGATACAAAGTCGTGCGTCAATATCCTGAGGACTATACGGGAACCTAACCCCATGAAGAGAAGAACGAGGAGATTAGTCGTCGGATTGGCCTTCTTGGTAGCTGTCCATATCAACAACTGTTACAATAGCAATAACAAAAATAAACGCTCAAGTCGACCAGTGACTTTATGCTTTACTTCCTTTAACAAAAAGGTACACAAAATGAGTGAAGTCAGTGAACCCAGGCGAGCCACATGAAATCACCTTTTAAGGCCGCAGGTTGGCAGCACTGTCTTAGTTAGCTCTTACATCGTGTGTTAGTAAACGCGTTATTTCACTTTCACATTATTTTGTTTGGGTTGGAGTGTTCAAGTACCCAAAACATCCCCCTAAGTACATGTTACACTTAAAGATAACATAATTAATTATAAGTTTATACCATAGATTGCTGCTCTGGCTTATCAAACCGAACTAATAATAATTATTGATAATGATCAAGGCTTGGTCTTGGCGCGCCATTTAGACTATTGCATAATTAGACCGCAGCACGATGGAAGTGAAAAATTAATTATAGGCTTAATATTAATATTAATACCTGTCTAAAAGTGTTTGCTGATGCAATTTGGAATAGTCTCCCACACTCCAAATCGGAAATGTCCTTAAGTTAAGCTCTCTCTATATCTCTATTTGAGCCAACATTGTACTTATTCTAATGTTACATCTGTTTAACCGTTTTACTTTTGATTTCAATAAAATGTGTGGTTATGGTTATGGTTATTCTGCATGTGTTTTTGTATTGCAACTTTAGGGTTGCTTGTTGTCCGTAATAAGTATTAATAAGTTAATAACTGTACCATCAATATCTCATAAATCGTTTGAGTGTATAATTAATTATCAGGACTACATGCATGCACAGACTAACTCGAGTGGCACCTCCCCTGATTGTTGAAAGACCGACATTTCGAATCTAGTAAGTAAGGTAACAGGTTGATTGCAATTCATTACCGATCTAACATGAATCTGGAGAATTGTATGGCACCTTTAAGAATGACTCGAAGGTTAAGTGCCAAGCCATTAGAATTAATGGGCTCAGACTAGGATTTGAGGATTTAAATCCTTGTCACTTATCGGATCGATATAAACGTGAGTGCGTGATATGAAACTTACATCAAAACGCGTATCATCGGTGTCCAGCATAATAGTATAATATTATGTAGGCCTACTATTAGGCCTATGTAGGTCGCAAATGTTTCAACGTTTCTTGCGCTCTGTCGGTTTACACAGGAGACCGCAAGCTATATAGACCACCTGAAACAATGTAGTCGAGGAAGGCATAACGGCCAACTTCGTTGTGTGAAAAACTAGGAGACAAACTCTTGAAAATCGTGTAACGTGACAAAACATTGCGTTTATTAACTTTTTGTGTTTATGTAAATGAAACTGAATTATAGAATTGACTTTAGAAACATACAGACTAAAGACAAAGGCGTGGCTTAGAAACAAGAGCATACTTAGTAATTTAGGTAGAACAAACCCATACCGGTATGCATAATTATGTGAAGTAAGTTTAGAAAAGATGCTTTGAATTCCTTGTTGAATGTGAGTAGAATGTGATTTCCAGTTTCAACAGCTAGAGGGAGGGAGGACAGTGAGCGAATTATCTGGAGGAATAATTTTGTGGCCCACCTTTTCGGTCCGGTGTCACGTGATATTCTATCCACCCTGAAAGCTTTCCGGGGGATGAATTAATCTATCCCTCCGGATGGTATAAACCGGTCTAGGCTATTCGGAGGATAAACCATTCTATCCCCTTTTTGAAAAATGCGTATAATTGAAAACTTTATGCTGTAATCAAAATTTTAAAAGACTAATTTTTTAAGTGTCCTAAGCAATGTTCAGGGCAAGGCAACTCGAAATTACTTATAGTGGCTCTAAGTGTTCTTAAGTGTTCTAAATGTTCTAAGTGTTCTCAAGTGTTCTAAATGTTCTAAGTGCTCTAAAACCAAAGCAGGCAAAATATATATTTAGTAGGAATAAACATGTCTAATAGTGTCATTGTTCAAAACGAAGCAGATTTGAAACAATAAATACACGCGGAAGTGCTTTTTCAACTTCTCTTCATCTGGGGCATACGATTAAAGCGGGGATACTCTGTTTCGTGACACCGGCACATTTTGCGACGACGGCATCAGTAGCAACAACGACAGAAGTAGCATGTTAGATTTATAGTAATTTAATTATCAACTCAGCGCTATTTAAACTGGATGGGTTGTATTATAGGAGTTGCAATGACTACGAGAATGTTCCAATACGATATGAGGAGAGACTTTGTGAAACCGAGTCGCTATTTTCGAGGATGGAAAGAAGACAGGAAGCCAGCTCCGAAGGTAGCTCGAATCGTCAGTCAGGACTACGAGGTGATCAAGAGGGAGTGTCTGGCTCAAGGCGCCCTCTGGGAGGACCCAAACTTTCCGGCCAACAATAAATCTCTCTTTCCAAACGGTAAAAGCCGCGAAGAAATTAAATGGCTGAGACCAAAGGTGAGCAAGATAACAATAATTATAGTAGTAGTGGTGGTAGTAGTAGTAGTAGTAGTAGTAGTAGTAGTAGTAGTAGTAGTAGTAGTAGTAGTAGTAGTAGTAGTAGTAGTAGTAGTAGTAGTAGTAGTAGTAGTAGTAGTAGTAGTAGTAGTAGTAGTAGTAGTAGTAGTAGTAGTAGTAGTAGTAGGAGTAGCAGTAGCAGTAGCAGTAGCGGTAGCGGTAGCGGTAGTGGTAGTGGTAGTGGTAGTGGCAGTGGTAGTAGCGGTAGTGATAGTATTTATTTATGTGTATGTATATATTGTATGTACGTATGCAAATTTGAAAGTAATCTTTGTGGTAACATGAGGTACAGTGACCTATATTAAGTATTAGAGACTTCACGGTTTTAACCTCGACATGGCCTATGATCGAGTTTGGTCCTCTCTCTTGCCGTCTAGTCTTTCCATTGACAATCTGCGGTCTATGAACTTAAGTGAGTGATTTGGCGGGGGGGCGTATAGCAGTAATCTGGGCATATTTGGGCGTGGAGCGGGTTGGTGTAGTGGTGGTGCCGATGCCATGGAGCGGGAGACTTCGAGGTTCGAATCCACCTCAAGTCGCCGCCTAGGGACCTTGAGCAAGTCTTTTACTTGCAATTGCTCGGGTGTTTCGGCGTAAGACTCCTATGCAGTGTCCGCGCTGTAGTCAGGAGCGCCTCTGAGTAGAGAGCTTGGAGGAGGCTACAGAAATGGAGAAATAATTTTTAAAAAATAAATATGAACACCGTTCTCTTGTTTGGCAGTTCACTAAGACGACGACTATATAGAAGGTGGCACATACCTACATGTATGATCAATGTTAATGGCGTACCATGTAAAACAGTTAACGAGGAAATACATTTATTCCGCCAGCTGAGGTTAATTTGAAGCTGCTAACGATCACTACCTTTAAAAAGCAGCAGAAACTGCGGCTGTCTTTTGCATCATGGTCACTCAAGTTGACCTCTTTTGCTAATCATCAAAGACGTCGCACATCTGGTGATCTAGGTGGTAGAATTAGTAGAATCGCGTGGGTTTTTTGACAGTCGAAACCAAACTAATGAACACAGATGAGAAAGGAGAAGCAGAAGAGAAGTTCAGCGTTTTTACTTGTTTCTCTACATAAATGTTTAATTATACATCATTGTGAATGTCCTTATAGGATATCTGCACGGATCCACAAATGTCCGTTGACGGATTTACGAGATTTGACGTCAAACAAGGATCTCTCCGTAAGTCATCATAAACGTGTAGTTCCTGCTTCAATGTTTCGTCGTGGTGAAAACGAAGTCTCTCCATTGACGACTGGACAAATCTTAGCCATGCTTTAATCATGACCTTGGTTTGCTCGGCAACTAGAGGCAAGCCGCTTATTATCAATTATTACTACCAGGAATCATAAGTTAGGCAAGCAGTCCACAGTTAGGAGTTCGAGTGAGACCCCAGAAGATTTTTCTCTCTCCATGCAACCTCTCTGTTTTGGATTTTCTCTTTACCTAACTTCATTCGTATCTGTCTTATTCTAGCCATAACCTCACCAAAAGTTTGATGACTATAGTGTGAAAGCAGCAGTAGAGTTAGACTAAGAATCTTGAGGAAATACTTTAGTAGAACCGGCTGTCTGCAAGTGCTCAGTGGTTTCCGTAAGCTTACTCTCTCAAGCCGTTGAGCTTGTCACGATGCATGGTTGCAATCTCAATGCAAAATATCATCAACATTTCCACAGACCATTTTAATGATTTAATGATCTGCAGTTATTTGGTACTGTTAGCATGTCAATCTCTTAATCTTAAGCTAGGTAAGAGTGCGATTCATTAGAAGCAGAGACTCAGAGTGACCAATAAAAGATTGCAGATCACCGCTCAACAATAACTATCTGGACGAGCTCCTATTCAAGTAAATAAAACGTTTTTATCTCAAGGAGTTGTTTGGGGGGGGGGGGAGCCGTTAATGACCTATAATAAAACGCAACAATAAGGTCGCATAACAACAAACTTCAGGTCTTGTAAGACATGCAAATGCGTGCATGACTAGTAAATATAGGACCTAGTTACACTCCTAGGGCACTTATTGAGCTTAATGATATCTAAAGAAATTCAAGTAGTCTACATGTAAGTCCCTAATTAATCATTTCTTTATGAATGGTTCATATGCATAGCTAGCCTCAAAACGATGTTATTGGTAAGTATCGTAATATACATCTCTCAAGTCTGGAGTAATAAGGACCTCTCACTGGGCTCTCAGTCACATCCTCGACTGCAATAATTCCTATACTGAGTAGGCTACAACCATAACCATGACCATAATCATAACCATAATCATAACCATAATCATAACCATAATCATAACCATAACCACACTTTTTTGGAAACCAAAGGTAAAACAATTTAGCAGATCAATTTTTGAACAAAATACAATGCATCAGGGTTGGCGACTTCTGCATTAGGCTAAGAGCAGTCACGGGTCTACGTTATCTGTAGGCTTCATAAAAGAATTTTAAACATTGATATTGTGTAAGTGCGGTTACAAGTCCTACACGACGATGCAATACTGTACTTATATTATATACAACTATAATAATTCATTATTCATTTGTTAATTCTGGGCGTTTATCCCTATCTCCTGTCAGGGCTTGAGTCCTGGACGTTTATCCCTACTCTCTCGGGGCTGGTCCAGTGGTCCAACGGCGTTTTCCCACTAACCCCAGGGTGAGAATTGCCGGGGGTTGGGGTTTCAACCCCCCAGTCTTTCTTAGAGCTCCATGTTAAAGTATGTTTTTCACATCAAAATTCCATGTGGATCATAGTCCAACCCCCCCAGTTATTTTTCCACAATTCTCACACTGATTAGCCCTCTCCATTAATTCATTCCGGAATTTTGCACAGCTCCCTGTCAAGATGTCTATTCAGAGGCTCTCCATGCATGCAGCGGAGCCATGGCTAAGGAGAAATGATCTTTAACCACTTCACTTGACTCTTCTGTGCGGTTGGTAATCACCTGTGTAGAACTATTATAAGATTCAGCTTTAATGAAGCCCTGTTGAGTCTCGTTGTGGCCCAACTTTAGTCATTGGTAATGGAGATGCTTAGTCAAACCAGCATCTTCAATGCAGAAGTCGATTATATTGCCAAAGGCAAATCAATACAGTACAACGCGATGACGCTGTCATGACATTTGCAACGAAGACCTCACAACCCAGTGACCCGGTATCAAAGCCTAGCTACTCTAATCGAAATCCTTTCAATCCGATTGGAATTCTAATTCTAACCCTACGGTCGGGCCTAACGAAATCTAGTCTGATCAACGGAAAGTTAACGTTGCTATGTTCATTCCTATAACTCCGATAATATTTGTATTGCTCATATCAGTTAATGGTCGGTTCAAAGGAAAATCGAGATTAAAAGCGAAGACGAGGAATACCTGAGTGGCTAATCCCCCGCCACTGACTGCAATCTGCCAATGCCAGACCCAAGCCTGGAAAAAGGGGGATGGCGTCGCTAATGATATTATTTATCACACAGTGACGTTAATCTATAAACTCCAACTAGTAACTATAGTACTACTAGTCTACTACCTAAAAGACCAGATGAGAGACTGCGATGTAAAGCAAAACGACATAACTTAGCACTTGAAAACTGTTCTGTTTGGCCGTGCTGGAGTCGGAAGCGCCTCTGAGTAGTTTCCTTTAAGAGGCGCTATATAAATACTTGAATGAATGAATGAATGAATGAATGAATGAATAACTGAACACGCAGAACGGACAGAAATCTTCGACAAATCCCAATGCTACTGGGAAAGTTCCAGCTTCATCTTCGTGAAGACTGTCTAAGTCTATACACAGTAGAGTCTACTGAGTGTGTAATGGACCCTGAGCAAGTTCTTCACTCGCAATTATTCATCGCCATCGATTCATGCTTAACTACTGGATAGTTTAGCCAAATGATTAAGTCTAGACACGCGACTGTTGATAGCCACCATAAATGACTCTATTGTACAAATAAGCGATTAATATGGTCTACATCGATTGGATAATCGCCTTCGTGAGATTCTCGTTAAGGTGCTATATAAAATAAATGGTTATATACATAAAATACATAGACGAATTAACTTAAATACGCTTCGCTGAGAACCTTCTTGAACATCTCTTCCAGACAACTGTTGGTTCCTGGCAGCGATGGCTTCGCTCTGCTCCACTGAAAACAAAACACTATTCCATCAAGTCGTTCCACAGGACAATCTCTTCGACAGGGAATACGCTGGTGTCTTCCACTTCAAAATCTGGCAATACGGAAAGTGGGTGGACGTCGTTGTAGATGACCAACTGCCCACCGTCCAAGGCCGACTTTTCTTCGCCCGATCAAACACACAGAACGAGTTCTGGCCAGCGCTGCTCGAGAAAGCCTACGCCAAGTAATACCCTAAGACACGTAGACATTGCTGTTCTCAATGACGCTTTTGTGTTTGTTGAAGCTGCTGTTGCTGCTGCTGCTGCTGCTGCTGCTGCTGGTGACGATGATAACGATGACGATGAAATAATATTATATGTTGTTCACTCAATATCAGGTAAAGTGTCAGCAGCAGTACTATTAGTAATGGTAGTGGTGGTGGTGGTGGTGGTGGTGGTGGTGGTGGTGGTGGTATAGTAGCGGAAGTAGAAGTAGCAGCAGCAGCAGTAGCAGTAGTAGTAGTAATAGTAGTAATAGTAGTAGTAGTAGTAGTAGTAGTAGTAGTAGTAGTAGTAGTAGTAGTAGTAGTAGTAGTAGTAGTGGTGGTGGTGGTGGTGGTGGTGGTGGTGGTGGTGGTGGTGGTGGTGGTGGTGGTGGTGGTGGTGGTGGTGGTGGTGGTGGTGGTGGTGGTGGTGGTGGTGGTGGTGGTGGTGGTGGTGGTGGTGGTGGTGGTGGTGGTGGTGGTGGTGGTGGTGGTGGTGGTGGTGGTGGTGGTGGTGGTGGTGGTGGTGGTAGTAGTAGTAGTAGTAGTAGTAGTAGTAGTAGTAGTAGTAGTAGTAGTAGTAGTAATAGTAGTAGTAGGAGGAGGAGACTATTAATTATGCTTGTCAACAGTGCGCTAGAAGAGACCAATCATTTATGCAATGTGCATTACCGTTGCGGCGCTATAAAACTGCTCGAAGATATCTTCATGTAGCCTAAGTGGTTGCTGTGTTTGTTCGCCGTAGACTGAACGGTTCTTATGAGGCGCTGGATAGCGGAAGTACTTCGGAGGCGATGCAGGACTTCACCGGAGGAGTGACGGAGAGTTTTGACCTCCAGGGAGACATTCCAAAAGACCTCTTCACGATCATGAGTAAAGCCTTCGAAAGAGACTCACTGATGGGCTGTTCTGTCGATCACGAGGTCAATCACTACGCTAAACACTCTTATCTCCGGTTGCATGCACATTGTGTGCACGTACAATAATTTACATTGTGGACTGATTGTGTACATACATTTTAATCGGAGGAGCTTTTCAAATTTTTTCTTGCTCTTTATATACGATTATGAGATTACAGAAGGCCCAACCGCAGCACATTCCCGATACTGGGCCAGAGCAGTCCTAATCCTTGGACGAAAAAGATCAAGGTGATCAGCAGAGTGCAATGAACGAGATGGGGTGGCGGATATTGGCGTTTGAACGTAGTTTAAGAATCATTTAGGGGCCTTTCTCAGCTGCGCCTTGCAGACCAGAAAGATGTTCTTGTGTTGGATGTAAGACATTAAAAAAAATTATGTGCTTGCACTTACGTGATGTGTTCTGTATTGGTTGATGAATCTTTCAACCACAATGTCGGGACGAAAAGTTAGGTGATTGATAAGAGGGTGTGCTTATAAAGACACATCTGGAAAAAGAGACTAGAACGCGAACCATGGGCGGAGTTTATCAGGGGCTAGGGGGGGCTAAAGCCCCCCAAGAAGCCCCATAGTCATGTTTTTACCGTGTAAGTGGTCTATTTTTCGGGCTTAGACCCCAAGGACTTCCAACTGACGACTAAAAAAAGGTCATCAACTTTTTCGGCCGGGAAATACATAGTAAGTTTCATGAGATTTGAACTTGAAGACTTAAACAATAAATAAAAAAGGTCATCAACTTTTTTTCGGCGGAAACAAAAATTTTTTGTCGCCGCACCTTCTGGACCAAGTTTTCAGCCCGCCCCCCACCCAAAAAAACAACAACACGGAAACCAAACTCCGCCAATGCGCCGAACTGCATCTCGTTCTGGTCATTAAGATCAGCGATGAGCATGTGCTTTAAGTGCAGTCAGTCTAACTTTTGATTGCTATTACATAAATAGCGTAAGAATATAATTATTTGATAACATAATTATATCAGTGGTTGTCCTGTTTGTAGCATAGTCACAGCGAATGTCGATTTGACAATGGACTGGTGGCATCCCATGCTTACAGCATAACATGGGTTGAACAGGTAGGCAGTCAATGGCTAGAAAAGTCGTCAATTTATTCTATTTTCTATATTTTTTTATAATTATGTCGGTAAATCTGAATCTCAGAATGTCAATGAATCATGACCACTGGTTTCAAAGATGTCAGATAGCCGTCAAGACTATTCTCTTGATAAACATAAATCTAGCAGAAACCTTATTAAACATGTGTAAATGCTAAGCTACAGGTCTCCTCTAGTGACTTCACGATATCCATGAATGCATGTAATCATTTACGCTTGGCCTCAGTCATACTCATTAGAGTAAGTAAGTAAATAAGTATAATTATCCGTATTAAACTACTACGCATGTATCATGCCGATTATTTGCTTCAATTGGTCATTCTCTTTGCATTTCACTTTCTCCTTCTGTTCGTTCTACACTTCTCTCTGGCAGTTTGTCTTTTGACTCGTCTCTTTTCAAAACCTGCTTCTTCTCGTCGGGCCTTGTGCAATGTGCACTGGGAACTCTGTGAACGGTTCAACCTGTTAGAGACGCTTTATATAAAATGATTAAATGCAATACAATGAATCCACACTCTGGTGCATGCGCAAAATTGCGCATGCGTCTCAATAGCAATCAAATGTCAATGTGAGATGTGAGTGCAACACTGCAACATTCTAACTATATATATATATGTAATATATATAATTATATATATATATATATTACATATATATCAACGCTTTCAACTGTAAATTGATCATCAGAAAGAAGTGGGCAACGGTTTTGTGATTGTGGCCGCATAGTGTATTGCTGAGGTTTTTTGATGAAGTAAACATGCAGTACATGGCCCGACCTCTGACCATTTTACTGGGTGACATGACTGTTAAGATCCGGTTTATGAAACGTTGGAACCTGATGTTAAAATTTCTTAAATAAACCTAAGTCACGTTCAGTTCGGTCAGGAGACGTCTTCGCTCTTGGTAGCTTCAGGATTGCTAGCTATAGAGCCCACAGTGATAATTATGTTTGGGACACTTTAGCGGTGACCAAACTGTTGCCATTTTGACCTTCACATAATGCGTTTATGCAACTATGTTAGACATTCTCTGTAGGGCCCATAATATAAGATAGACTACTATAACTTCATTTTAGCTTCTAACAGACTCTTCGAAGCTTACGATAACGAGACTAGAATGCAGCATTGGCATATACTTCCAATAATTACAAATTTGCGTCTAAGCTTTATTAAGTTTTATTCGTTCTTTCGTTTGCTTAGATAACCGTCCGTGACCGCATCGTCAACTTAATTCGTGTACGTAATCCTTGGGCAAACGATGTCGAATGGAAAGGCGCCTGGAGTGATGGGTAGGCTATGCGTTTGGAGGATTAGTAGGCCTATGTTGTAGGCAAGTCTAGAGTAGTTAAGGGAGGCAGTATATGTACAAGGTGTAAACGAGCGCAGGGTATACAATAAGGCCTGTTGAATGGGAGACGATTATCGAGTTCAAGCAGATCGGCTATGAAATTAATTTTTTTGCATGCAAACAAACCATGCATGTAGGCTTATTTTTTCATAATTATTTCAACAGCTATGGCTTAGTCCGGAGACTTTGTCTCAATTGGTCCCTCCCCTTGGAATACGCTGTGTCTCTGTCATCGCACTGATATTTTTACCTGTTGATTTCTAATCTCCTCATTGGGAGGGGGATATAAGCATCTCCATCCCCACCATACATTTTGAGAGACCTTCCCCCTTAAGTCTCCGCCCATGCTTCTCCTCCTTAGCCTCTCTCAAGATCTTTCGTTGCTTACTCTCTGCTAGCGTCTCTAAACTTCACACTACAAGAGACGCTTTATAAAATGTTTGAATACAATAAAACACAATGAAATATGTAGGCTATAAGATGGTTCAAAATTACAAAGTGAATGGTTGCCTCATGTGAATGAAATTCTGGTCGATTTTTCGATTGAATGGTTATTGATGTTGCGTAGATCTCCCGAATGGGAGGATATGTCGAAGGAGGACAAGACAAGTCTCGGACTGACTTTTGAAAAAGATGGAGAATTCTGGTAAGCAAACATGTAGCTGCTAAAATTTATCAAATTTGAATAGAACACGGAATAAAACGACAAGAAATGGAAGACAAAATAATTTGACTTTGTTACGCCTTGCACTGCATTTTTAATTAAAAATCTTGTTTGCGCAATTTAATTTTAATCAGCAAATAACACAACTTTATTAGTAGGCACGAAATATGCTGACATTAATTCACATCAATTATTTTATTTATTGTAATTTTGGTTTATTAATAAATTGAGATATTAAAAGTCTTCATAGTCCGTGCTGACAAAAAAAATCTACAATTAAAAACTAAACGGTTAGGATTACGGTTAGGACAAGGGTTAGGGTTAAGTAAGTAAGTGGCCTATAAGCATAGAGTCTAGTCTGTAAACTTTGTAAAGTGTAACAGTAGACCTAATAAAAAAAATTGTAGTAAAATTTTTCACTATAATAAAAAATTGAGCTCAAATAATAATCATAAATTTCATTTATGTAGGTCTACTGCGCTATTTATAGGATGGCGTTAAAACGGTCATAGAGTGGTGCAATAGTACGGAGACGTTGTAACGGATTTCAAACGATAAATGAAAACGAGTACAATTATGGACAGTAAATAAATTATATGGTTATATTAAATAAATGGTAAAAAACAAGACAAAAAAAGGAAATACCGAATTTTTAGAAGAATAAAAAACTAAAAAACTTTATTTTACAAATAGGCCTATGCTGTTAAGTAGGCCCTATAAGTAGTAAACTTGTATTTCTTAAGCACTACACCCTACTATTTATTATTATTATGGTTTTCGTCGACAAATAGATGTCGAGTCGGAGAGTCACATGGCGGCTCGGAGATACGCGGTAACAATGCTGTATTACTTTACATTACAACATAATTTATTCAAAAGATTGTAATGCCTTTGGATAGAAGGCAGGAAGCTACGATTGGATGAGGTTACAGTGTCACACAATCAGATGGAATCCAGTGGGATATAAGAATTTCAGTAATAGTACCATTATGGTAAAAGTCATTGATGATCACTTCAAGAAACATTATAATCAAGAATAGGGTTTTAGAAAAATCGATGGACCTTGAAATTTAATTTAACGCTCTACATGTACAATGCGATGCAGCAAATAAAAATAGTTTACTATATTACAATGTAGACCTAATGGTTGGATGACTGGATGTCTATTGTCTATGTCTCTGGATAACTTCAAGCCTACAATTATACGATGACATGATACATTGCTGTTAGAAGAATGAGCTAGAGGCCCTATGATGTGATCTACGGATCGCAACGTCTGTGTGTGTGAATGTGTGTGGTTGATGTGTTGCAGGATCTCGTACGAAGATTTTCTGAAGAACTTCAGCAAGTTGGAGCTGTGCATGACGGTTCTTGCGTTTGACGTGATGAACGTGAGTGTTGGTCGGAAGCAGCAGTGGGAGATGACACAGCACGAAGGATCCTGGAAGAAATTCCTCAATGCTGGAGGATGCAGAAACCACATCGGTATTATTATTATGTGACTAAAGATAGATCTCTCGTCCTTTGCCTGAATTCCTCAGACTCTGTGCTTCAGGATATTAGCCTACTGTGTGCTTTATCGCCTCTTAAATTCTAAGCATCGTCTTAGACTTGCGGTGATTATAATAGGCCTATATCAGATTTAATCGAATCATAATAGCCCTTTACATGTGTATTATTTATTGCTGTCTACACAGTGGCGTAGCCATGCCCGGGCAATTACGGGCAATGCCTGGGTTGGCGATTAGTTCTGCCCGGGCTGCGCGGAATCGAGAAATTGATCAATTTTAATTTTATTTGAGTTGCTTTTGGTGCTTTAAAATTTGTGTCTTCGGAATTTGGGATAACGATGTCACACTTGCCTATGGGCTAATATTGACTCTTGCACGGTCAAAAGACTCACTGCATGGGTAACTGACACGTCATATATACAAGTAACACATCTCTGTACTCATATATACTTTATGCCGTCTGCCCATCACCATCTGCCCTTCGTGAACCTGATATTATTATTAATGGATATCAAACTGTATACAGTTACAAAGCTGTAGTGTTGCTCTATTCGTAGGGCATTCCCACAGTCATGCTCTCCAGTTCAGCAGTCAGAGAGGGTCAGAGGTCGCTGACCCTGAGGAGCGGGTAATCAGTCCAGGCAAGATACATTTCAAAGTCTGTCATCCCTTAGAGCCTCTGAGGAATGTTTTGACTGTTCAATTGATGGCATCATCTGTCTTTGCCTTGGATAGAGCCCCAGATGGAAATTATCACCTTCTGAAGTTCTGACCCGCTCCGGCCACAACCCCACCAGTGCCACCACACCCCTCCCACCCCTCCTCCTCCCCCACCCCTCCACCCACAACCCCACCACTCCATCACGGCCCCACCCCAACCCCCTCCACCTCACCCCTCCACACCCCCACCCCTCCCACCTCCCCCAGAGGTAGGGAGGAAGGGAGGTAGGTATGTATGTATGTGCATGTATGTATGTATGTATGCATGTATGTATGTGTGTGTATGTATGTCATACATGCATGTATAATTGTATATGTTTGCATTGTATGCATGTATGTATGTATGTATGTATGCATGTATGTATGTATGTATGTATGCATGCATGTATGTCATACATGCATGCATGCATGCATGCATACATACATGCATACAATCATAGGCGCAATCACGTCCTAAAAGTGGGGGGACCATAATGAATCACGTCCTAAAAGTTGGGGGGGACCATAATAATAAAGTTAGGGGACAACTCAAAAGTTGGGGTGGACGCGTCCCGTGGGTCCCATAAGGTGGTTGCGCCTATGCATACAATGCAAACATACATACATACATAGTACATCATCATCATCATCATTCACCAGTGTTTAATCTAGACGTCTCTGGGGGGGGGAAAGTTCCCCCCCCAGGATTGACATTTCCCCCCCAGAAAAATTTGACGAAATGATATTGGTTTTTAGCTACTGTTTTCATCATTGTTTTACATGAAGTGTTATAATATACCGTGATATTATTTATTATTATATGATTATAATGACATTATTTTACTACTATAATATATGATACTATCATGTTAAGATGACACATTAAAATGCTGCCATTGCAATGTGGAAATTCAAAAAGTTTCTAATAAGTCACTGAAAAAGTACAGCTATTTTGTCAAGACGTCACCTTAAAATGCTGCCATTGCAAGGTGAAAATTCAAAAAGTTTCTAATGGGTCACTGAAAAAGTACAGCCATTTTTTTAAGATGACACATTAAAATGCTGCCATTGCAATGTGGAAATTCAAAAAGTTTCTAATGGGTCACTGAAAAAGTACAGCTATTTTGTTAAGATAACCCCTTAAAATGCTGCCATTGCAATGTGGAAATCCAAAAATTTTCTGATGGGGAGGGGCGCATCCCCCTCCCCATACCCCTCCCACTCCCAGTCTCACGAGGGTCCTTCAGACGTTCATATGTCTCCCCCCAGAGACCCCAATTCCCCTCCCAGAGGAGGGGGACTAGATTAAACACTGATCATTCACCATGAGCCATATATGCTCGTAGGTGTCCAATGTCAACTTCGTCTTCTTCTTCCAATCGCCTCTGTCCTGGGCTTTTGTAGTGAGTCATCACACCAGTCCTCTATGTCTTCCTTCCATTCCCGATGTGGTCTGCCTCTCCTATTATTTCCGTCCATTATTCCGAAAACAAGAGTTTTAAGTTTTCTGTCGTCCGTCATTCTGGCGATATGGCCGAAAAGCATATAGTACATAGTACATACAATACATAAACGTGTATACGTACATATATATATACATACTATATATATATATATATGCACAAATGCTGCCCGGGTTACATTTTGCTTCTGCCTACGCCACTGTGTCTACATGCATTTATTTTATCCAGTTCTAGGACAATTGCCCCCCCCCGTGCTGAAAGAATGACCAAACAATAACTAAGTGTTAGAGATGAAACCACGTAGGCCTACCCGTCTGATATATCAACAATTACAAAATTTATCACATAATTGCGATGATAATGCCTAATATTTATTCAGCTTATAATATTAATTTAGGCTATTAGACATACGATATCAATAGAGAACCATGCAACGTCATAATACAGAATGCGTTAAAGAAAATGCTGATTAGAGTTAATTAGTTAATTCAACTTAAAAAGAAAGATGGTGAGCTGAGCTTACTCCACGAAGAAAGCTATAATAATCAATAACACTGCGCTCATTGTAGTTGCGAACTACGGTCAGAATACTTGCGTTTATGTCAGCATACTTCTTTCTTGGAGATCGACTGCAGTGAACTTGCTGTAACGCTTGTTCACGTTGAATAAATCCAGCGAACTAAAGCTTAGTTGTTGTTTGGGGTCATTCTTCACATCGTCTCATTCTTTTAATGTCCATGTTTGTACTTCATCAGTTATGACCTTTTCTAATATGTGTCCAATAATTAGTTTTTAATAATTATCTTTGATGTGTGGAAACTGGAAAGCATAATTATCTTTTCTAACACTTACTTGTTTGGTCATTCTTTGAGCACGTGGGTTATTGTCCGGGAGGTAATTATTTTCCAGGGTAGTTGGCACGAGGGTAATTGTCCGGGGTAACTGTCGCATCCCAAAATTATGCAAAAAAGAGAAAAGTCTTGTATTTTTATGGTTAGATACTACGTTCTGGACGAATCCTCAGTACAAGGTCCAGGTGGTTGATCCGGATGAAGGTGATGACGATGACACAGGAACATTGATCGTTGCTCTCATGCAGAAGGATCGCAGAAAGCAGATCGAAGGAATTGAATCAAAAATGCTCACCATCGGATATTACATTCACGCGGTAGGCTGGTCGCAATATACCGTCTACAAAGTGTGATAATGTTAATTGCAAGTAGGCTAGTAGGCCGAACTAATGCGAAGAACCTCGACTCATATCCCACCAAGACCAACCATGCAGTAGGCCTAGGCTAGTCCGTGCGATATTCCGAGGAACCACTTAGGCGATGAGGCGGCGTGAATAGCGAATAAAAATATGAACTTGATAAGTAGATCACCTGCGGATTTTGTTGCACACAAACGTAACTCAATCTGCAGGGTCGGATGACATTTTGTAGAAACTGATTGCTTATCAAGAATTGAATCGAAATGAATTTAAAGGAATCGTGGCAGTATTTGGTTATACTGAACTGAAACAATGAATCAATTTTTGTTTTTTGTTCTTTGCTCTTTTGTTCAGCTTCCTGATAGCAACGTTGGGTCTCAGGATATTAAGTTCTTCAAACAGAACGCGGCAGTGGCTAGTTCTCCACAATTTATCGACGTTCGGGAGGTGGTTGGTCGCCACAAGCTTGCTCCAGGCAGCTACCTAATCGTTCCATGCACTTTTGATCCGAACGAGGAGGGAGATTTTCTGCTGAGAATCTTCAGCGAGAAACCAACCGAGTCTGTGTAAGAAACCTAAACAAATTGACGATTTTATTTTACACCTAACTGTTAAACCACAGACCTTTGAACGAGAGGATAGGCTCTGCGTGTCCTTCCTGCTGCTTTTGTATTATCACAGTCAATAATTCCATGAGATTTGTTAGCTGACAGATATCTGGGACATATAATATTGCCAAATATAACCAATAATTATTCTATTCAAATCAATTAATCATATGCACAGCAAACCACGCGAACAGAATTATCAGATTTTCACTGACAATAGATTTTCTATGTCAACACATAGAGCATAATTTTATGCACCTGGTTAATTTTCTTTTGTCGAAACTTTTAGGGAGATTGACGAACCCACGAGATTCGTCGTCAAGTCGGATATTAAGGTGAGGAATTGAACTGCATTATTACGGTCGAAGTACTCTGCATCAGTGGAGTCACTTTTGTATTTACTATTATAATCATACCAGTGTGGTGGTGATTGTGATAGACTAGATTCTATTTAAGAATCAGCTTAATTAATATAATGAATCGGCAGCGTACGTCTGTAGGCCTATACAGGAAATGGCATAACCGTGGTCTAGCTATATAAATTGTTTCCATGTAGTTTAGATAAGAATTATTTTTCATCAATTCAATTTTCTGTTTACGCAGACAATTGCTCTCTTCAATCTTCAGTAACCTACATCTTCGATTTTAACCAAGGAATTATGTTTCATCGATCCAGCCTCTATTTAAGCAAAGATCTAGTTTCAATCATCTAACTTCTATTAAGACAAAGAATTAGTTCAATCCAATAGAAACCACAGATGTGCATTTTTAATCATTCGCATAATTTACCAACTTAAGGCGCGTGTTTGAAAGTACTTAGCATGGAAGTAGCACACGAACCTAAACTACGGTTTACTATCTTCTTTACCTTGCATTCATAAACCCACCATGCGACATCTCACCTCATTTCACCATCGCTTCCATTGTGTTGATTAACCTTACCCGGCATCACGCTCATTATAAAAATCTTTATCGTATAACCTTGTGATATCTCTTGGTGACTGTAGCTGGCGGTGACAAAGAACGACCGTGACGAGGAGAGAGACTTGAAGGAACTGTTCCGTCGAACGGCTGGATCCGATCTGGAGGTTGACGCCTACGAACTCAGATCCATTCTAGATTCCAAACTGAAAGCTGGTATGAAAAAACCCCTTATAGCGACATCATATTTGGTTCATACTTGGTGCATTGCATGATCTTCTAGCAAGAATAGCCGGGTTAAAGATAGGAATCACAATAATTATTACAACGGGTTGTATTTATGTCAACCTGCCAACCGATTTCTGCTTTTCTCGCCTGCTCCCATAATCAATCTCATTGTAATTAATTAGGCCTACATGTGTGAATTTCAGAGTTCAAGATAGAAGGCGTGAGTCTGGAGACGGCAAGAAGTATGGTCGCCATGATGGATGTATCCTTTATGTGGTACAATCGGTCTCTGAATTGTCCTTGGAACAGCCAATCCTCGCACCGAGGATGATTGATGACAGGGCCACACAAGTCAAGTCTGCGCCGGACTTATGTAGACACATTGACCTCAGTAATGCGAATAGTAGTCAGGGCCGCATTAAGGCTATTGCAGACCATGCATGGTGCTGTTATAAACTTCCTGTCAGTCACCGGTCCACTAGGCACATAGTTATACCGTGTTTTCTAATGAGTTTGAGCTGCCTAATGATATTTCGTGTGTTGCACTTAATTGATTGTAAGAAAGCGAGTATGTACAGTGAGAACAGGATCGACCACAAGCAATATATAAATGATTAATCATTAAAATCTTTATTTAAAATTATCGTATAGTTACTCTTATTGAATTCCTTCTTGTCTAACTTTAACACTAGTCATGATCATCAGCAGTTGGGTCTTAGAAAGTTATAATGTGCTGTTAAGCCTACGGATGATAATTAACACTTTTATGTGGAGCGTGGTGCTGAATGGATCAGAGACAAAGACCATCAGGAAATAGGATATTATGGGCTCAAAAGACCATGGAAGCCATAGATGTAAAAAACGATGAAAAGAAAATAAAAAACGGTAAAAAACGTCGTTTTTTTCGAAATAATAAAAAACCACAAAAAAACGATAAAAAACGGAAACGGAAAATAATTTGCCTTTGTTACATCTGAAATTTCATTTTCAGCTTGCAAACCTTAATTGCTTATGCAATTTTATTAAGAAACTGCAAATAACACAACTTTATTATTAGGCCAAAATAATTGGTATAAGGAACATTAATCTACCACAGTTATTTTTTCTTATAACTTTCATTTAATAAGAAATTCGGACAAATTAGGCCTAAAGGTATTGAAATCTTTTCAAATTTAAATTGTAGACATAAGTCCACATTATAAGTTTATGCTGATCGACATAACACAATTAAAATCTACCCAGAAGCAAAAACCACAGATGTTTACTAAATTATATATTGTGCATTATTTTGTGCTTAAAATTGCTACTTATAAATATTAATAATTATGCCCAAGAATTTTATATCAAAATAACTCTTAGAAATTTCGTTTCTTGTAGGGATCTACTACATGTATTTCTCAAAATTATGACTTAAACAAATACATAAAGACCCTATAGTTAGCTACATCCTTGAGAGTACGGTGAAAACGTATGGAATATCAGACAAAAATAAACGTTGACCGCCACGACTATTATTACCGCTACGCCAAGCCAAAGTCACACAATTATCAACATACTAACTGGAGTACCCGGCGTTGCTCGGGAAATTTAGGATTCGACCACCACACTCAGACATCCACTGGTACGCCATCCGGGAAATTTGAGTTTTCGGGGGGAAAATCCCCCAAATTTTTCCCACTCCTTCCCCACCTCTTCCACAACACGCCACCACTAACTCCGACCTCCACCGGTACGCCACTCGAGGAAATTGTGGTTTTCGGAGAAAAATTCCTCCCCAAATTTCCCCCCACACCCCACTCCACACCACGCCACCACTAACTCCGACCTCCACCGGTACGCCACCCGTGAAATTTTGGTTTTCGGAGAAAAAAATATCCCCCAAATTTCCCGAAAAAATTCTCCCCAAAATGTTTCGAGTCCACCCAAAATCGGACCTCCACCGGTACGCCACCCGTGAAATTTTGGTTTTCGGGGAAAATTTCCCCCCCAAATCTCCCGAAAAAATTTTCCCCAAAGTTTTTTTTCAAGTCCACCCAAAATCGGACCTCCACCGGTACGCTACCCGTGAAATTTTGGTTTTTGGGAAAAAATTCCCCCCCAAAATTTCCCGAAAAAATCCCCCCCCCCAATTTTCCGAGTCCGCCCAAAATCGGACGTCCAACGGTACGCCACCCGTGAAATTTTGGTTTTGGGGAAAAAATTTCCCCCCAAAAATCTTCCGAAAAAATCCCCCCCATAATTTCCTGAGTCCACCCAAAATCGAACCCGCCCCATTCTATCCTCCACTCCCACCTCACCTCACCACCCCAAGTGCTCAACTTATGAAAACCATGGAAAATAATGTTTCGCTTTGTTTTCACTCAGGCCTCACTGCTCCCCAACTCGGCCCCAAATCACCGATATCTACCCCAACTCCGCCCCACCATACCCCACATGACCCAACCCATCTGGGAAAAGGGCGGAAATTTATTTTCCCCCATTTTAGATGTATTATTGAAACGCGTTATGATTAAATAACAACAGTTCCCTGAAGGACGAGTTAACTCGTCCCTGGCGTGTGCGTAATCTTTTGAAGGACGAGTTAACTCGTCCTTGGCGGCCAATGTGTTAAGAAAAATAATATTAGACAGCAAGTAATTTTTAAAAGTTACATAAAAATAAAAAAACGATAAAAAACGATGGGAAAAATAAAAAAGGAAAAAAACGACGTTTTTTAGGAGAGAATAAAAAACGAAAAAAAACGTTTTTTACAACTATGATGGAAGCCTTCGAAATGTGGACACACGAAGAAAATCTACTGGATGGAACATAATAACAATTTCATAAAAAATAATGAAGACGTGCTGGGAATGATCCTATAGAAGAAAAAGCTTTGATAGAGTAGGCTACACACAGTAATTTTAGAGACAGACAAAGGAAATATAGGACACAGACTGAGAATGGATTCACCGCTAAGAAGGAAAGATTAAGGTAAAGAGAACAAGAGGAAGACTACGGCAGATGATGCTGAATTGGATGCAAATGGATATGGAAAGCTCGAGGAGGCCTAACATCGAGATATATGGCGACGTAGAACATATCAACCAGTCTACGAGGCAGAGAACAATTAATATAGAAGAGGATGATAAACTATGGTTTCAGCCCAATACTGCCGTGCAGAGCAAAAAGACAGTACTTCAGACTGTTATGGCACGAAGTTACTGTCTTCTTGATTAGCACGACAGAATAGCACTATCGTCAAACCACTAATACTGCTGCTGCTTTTTAATTTTTTAATTTTTGCAGTGGCCTATTTCCACTGTTTCATTTCAAGTTTTGTTTAAAAATAACACGAAGTGGCCCAACAGGTACATGTACATGAAGTTCTTGTTTTGCGACCCTCTATACGAAGGTCAGGGCCGGATTAAGAAATGTGGGACTCTGTTCGGGAAATATTTTGCGGATACTCGGCCGAAAATTATGATGACCTTTTTTAGTCGTTTGGGCGAAAATTTCGTAGAATATATCGATTACTTTCCTCCCCAAAAAGTTGATGACCTGTTTTAGTCGTTTGGTTGAAATTGTATCAAAAAAATTCGGAAATTTTTTCACACATGTGTGGGGCTTCTAAAGTGTGGGACCCCTGTTGTGCCGAACATGTTGAACATGCCTTAATGCGGCCCTGACGAAGGTAATTAGTTCCGTTGGAAATTGACGGAGTTAATTCATTCACTATAATTATTCTGAATTCGACCAACAAAATTTCGTTGCATGCCTGAAGTTCTATCGAACACACCTTAACACCTAATAATATTCAGATCGACCATTCAGGAAAACTTGGTTACGATGAATTTAAGAGCCTTTGGACTGACCTGAGACATTGGAAGGTGCGGAAACACATTATTTTATCTCTACCTTAATTTGAACGAATATTAGTGAAAGTCGATAATTATAGAGATTTGCGAGGCTTCTAAATTCGACTCGAAAACAAATTGGACGAAAATAGTCGATTGGTGCTGATTGATAAGTGAATAGTAGCCTAACTGTTATCGTAAATTGTAATCGTAATCTCCAAATTTCTAAAGCGCCACTCAGACACAGAGCGAGAGGCACCAGCATATCATATTCACGAGCGCTCTGAATTGCTACGACCAAGTGCCACGCGACGTTAATTTAACTTTAACTCATCAGTACGTATCACTGACACAATGCCAAATACAAATAGAACTAAGAGCAATTATGCTAAGGAGGCAGCTTAAAATGCTATCATTGCAATGTGGAAATTCAAACTCTGCTCGCTGATTGACCGCCAGACGCTCGTTTCCACTCCGAGGAATTTTGATTCCCCAGGACCATAGAACTAAGAGCAATTATGCTAAGGAGGCAGCTTAAAATGCGATGGAATACTGTCATGCTTATAACGACAACCCAGCCCATGTGATCTGGTCGCAAAGCAGAGTAGGAAGCTTGGAATTGTTGCCCAGTCTGAATTAGACTATCAAGTATCAGATACACTAAACTAAAACCATGACGTAGATTTTTGGATATTGACAATGTCAGATGGTTGGTCTACTTACAAGTCTTACATTCTGACACACGTGTATATTTTCAGGAAGTCTTCCGTCAGTATGACGTATCGAGGATGAATAGCCTATCGACTTTTGAAATGAGAGCTGCGCTCAAATCCACAGGTTGACCTTCACATTATTAATTTTACAACAAGCTTAGAGTAACATAATCCTACATATATGGTGTATTTTTAAAAAATGGAACAGTTCTTCTCATCCTGTGGTTTCTTTCGCATCTAGACGTTCAGAGGGAACGGGAGATATTCCTAATTATTTTCCTGATAAATTTGTCATCATATTATTTAAAATTTAAATCAACATTTTAAATGTAGGAACACATATTCAAAGTTCCAAAGTAATAACAATAACAATAATAGGCTAACAACGACAAGTAGGGTCATTCTGGACTAGATTTTAACCAGTATTTAGCAATGAAGTCCCTGAGGTATACTAAATACAATTTTTTTTAAAATGATAATAATATTAATTTTTTCTCTGGGCACGACGTTAAACTGCATCCATCCTCCGCCACAGAGAGCCAACAACGTCCTTGTGCCGGTCCTAAGCCCGGACAAAGGTGGAAGGTTTGCCAGATACGAGATACTAGATTTAAAAGAAATAAGATGCATGTACATTGTACAATGTACAATTAGCATTATCCTTTTGCTTGAAATAATGAACATTGAAAAGCGTGCGTGTATGTTTCTTTAGGCTTCCGGGTTAGCAATCATCCGCTCAACTGCCTAGTGATGCGTTACAGCGATCAGAAAGGTTTCGTTCGGTTCGACGATTTCCTTCTCTGCGTTACCAGACTCAGGACAATGTTTGGTAAATAGATCAGATCCGTAACCTATCATTGTGCTTAGTGAGCAGGAGTCACTCCATTAACGATGAAGACGCTTGAAGTTGAAATTATTATTTTTTTTATCCTCTAAGTTTTTGTTGTTTTTTGCTTGTTATTGAGTAATCTTCATGGTCTTTCTACGTCTCTTTTCCTTACGCGTAGCTTAGATTTGCCTTTACGGTTTGATGAGGTTTAATTACAAACTTCTGATTACAATGCAACTGAAAAATTGATTGCACACGGCCTCAATGTAAAGTGGAATATCTATGCGTGGCCATTCAGCAGAGATTATAGCAAGAATATAGGCTACATGTATTTGCCGGATCGCTGAGTCAAACTCTTCATCTAAGTCAGGAATGGTTCAGTGAGGGCAGAAACTGAGATGAATGCTGCAATGCTGACAATTACAAGAACCTATAGCATATACTGTATAGTGCATCTTTATTGGTCGGACTCCAGAAAGCAACACAAGACCTGCGGGTCGAGACTGGTCCCTCGGGGACCCTTGAGCCAGAGCTTGATAGTCCTCTGTCTCTTCCATTACCATTGTACCTGGCTGGCACTGAAAATCCTTAATCCGTGTTTTCGTACAAATAATTTGAAAACTAAATAAACTTAAAACATGTTTTGTTTTTTATTCTAAAGTATGAACGCATAAATTAGGATATATAGGATAGGATATTTATGGTTTTAACCGTAGACTGATCTCCATTCACTTGAACGGTTACTCTTCAATATTTAGCTTGAATACTATTTATATTATCTTATTCTCTAGGGGTGAGTGAATCTGAAAACAATTATCCAGAAATCGGCATAGCCCCCCGAGCCGTACTAATATCTTAGGTCGGTCTCTATTGAAAGAAGTTGCCCATGCCTGATGCTGAGCGAAGACCCATTGTCATGTATGTGGTCTATAATTACAATGATATGCTTTATTTTTTTTTTCCAGAAGCTTTTCAGCCTGCTGTTGGAGCAGAACTCGCTGCCTTCAGCTTAGACCAGGTGAGCAATTAGTGTGAAGTTTAAAGTATTAACATTTGCTTTAAGACTTCATTTCAAATAATGCAGTTACAGCCTGCACACCTCAAAGGAGCCTGCTCTAAGAGCGCAATAATTCAAGTGTGCTAGAAAACAATGAACTTCTGCTGTAGGTCACAGAATACACTCATCAATTCGTTCATCTGATCGGCTAAATAAAAAAAATTATGCAACGAGTAAAGATTGCCGACTTGCTAGTGACACAAGAGCTGTAGGCCTAGTGGTTTAATTATGGCACTGATCAACATCGTGTTACTTCTTCCTTGTGGCAGCGTAACTGCTAGCCTCGTATAGTTTGTCAGCATCGCTTGAACTTTGAATCGCGATGTATCAGTCGGCATTTCTGTGACAGTGAATTGCCATTTCTTATTACCAAATATTCTTTGGACTTTTTCATCTCTTGTTCTTCAAGTTCCCAGTCGATTGTTCAAAAGTCCAAAGGCGGCTTTGTATCGTGATGAGCTGATGAGGTTTCTTTTCAGTTTCCTCTTGGCCTTTGGGCTTTCAACCTCAGTGTACTGTAACTACTTACCACCGTCCTGCAGTTTCCTTGATCTGCCTCTTTAAGATTGCAATGCTGCAATCACATCGCACAACGGTACTGGGAATCTTTTTAAGATTGCTAGTGGTAGTGGTGGTGGTCGTGGTGGTGGTGGTAGTGGTGGTGGTGGTGGTGGACGACGACGATGACCGACGACGATGATGATGACGACGGAGACGACGACGATGACGATGAAGCAACTTGGACTATATCTCATGGACTGCTTTTGTATCTTCTGCGTGACCTCAGATTCAGCTCTGTGCCTCTACTAAGCACTGGAAGTGCTGTGGTTCTGCAGTATATCTTTGCTACTTGCTAGGCATATAAGCTATCTGTTAATTAATATTGTGGAGCACCCGCAAACCTGCTAATCTCTTTGACTGCTGAAGCCTGCTAAAGGTTTGCACAGAATTTCATCTGTCTTCTTTTCAGGTCATCCAGACAACGATGTACGCATAGATGAGACGATCAGCGTCGTCTCAGTTCGACAATTATTAGGTCTACTCGCCAAAACTGTACAAAACTCTCGTCAGTTATTCGGTAACCGAAGAACGATTCAACCAGATTGTTGAACAAACTAAAACTGCAATTAGCCTACATGTATAGCAGAATCGCAGGTTTTCTTGATGAAACACGTTCTCCGTCCGTGTAGGCATAACCTTTGTGGATTTTAATTAATTAGGCTAAACTGATCTAGCTCGATGGGTTGAGATTGAGTTGGCCAATTATATATCGAATAGAAAGTCTCACAAGCGAAGTATTATTATAGATGAACAAATGACAATCTTACTGTGCTAAAACTAGGTTCCAGACGAACAATAGGAGCTGTGAAGTGTGGTGGTCGTGGTCGTTGTCCTGGTGGTGGTCCTGGTGGTGGTCCTGGTGTTGGTGTTGGTGGTGTTGGTCGTGATCGTGGTCGTGGTGGCCGTGGTGGACGACGACGACGTTGACAATGACGACAATGACGACGACGATGACGACGATGACGACGACGACGACGATGATGATGATGATGATGATGATGATGATGATGATGATGATGATGATGATGACGACGACGACGACGACGACGACGACGACGACGACGGAGACGACGATGACGACGACGATGACGACGATGACGACGATGACGACGATGACGATGATGATGATGATGATGATGATGATGATGATGATGATGATGATGATGATGATGATGATGACGACGACGACGACGACGACGACGGAGACGACGATGACGATGAAGCAACTTGGTCTAAAGCCGTGTCTAATTGACTCGGAAAATGTGAACTGCTCACTCTTCTTCAAACCTCGAACCGTAACCTGGTTGAAGCAGTTAAATGAATGCAGGCAAATTACATTGAAATCGAGTGTAGTTGCTTTGAACTGACCTTCGAACATTCGTATACTGCATTCATGCCGCACACTTCACATGCATCAAATGAGTACCGGTACTCGACAATATGTCAAATGCACTCTCGTGTGTCAGAAACAGAGTCGTTTAAAGCCATGGACTCAGTGATCTATCAGTAAAAGCTAAAATCGTTTCACGACTTAGTCGCAAAGTTGTTTGAAAAGCGTAGGCGTTTTTCTTTATCATTTCTGAAGTGTTTGTCTATTTGATGAGTTGAAGGCCATAAACAACGTTTTAAACATGGTAATAATAATAAAGGAGATCTCATTCAAATCGAAAATTCTTAAACCGCTCTGTTATATTGTTCTGTTTGTATGGTTGTTTGAAAATCATTTGCATATTTTTCTGTGTTAAGTATTGCTTATCCAGTTGCAGCGTTGAAAACCATAAAATTTTAATTGTCTGATGTCTGTTTTAACAGAATTCTTAATCAAAAATTAAAGCCTCTCAATGCCGATCAAGAAAATCTTAGATCATTACATACACATGTTGTCCGCTAACTAGGCATCTATCACTTTCATCTGCGAATTGCGTGATCGCAATCTTGGCATCGTATAAATGGGTCAACCCTGTCTAGCGTGACCATAGGCCTAACCATAGGCGATAAGATTTCAGCCGTGGGGGCCAAGATTTTACTTCTGCCAGGAAGCATAAATCCGGAATAAATGACGTCGTGCACTTATAGGCCTATACAGTGATGAATCCACAAAGTTTCAAGGTGCAAATGAGGGAATCAAGGTATGGCTTTGACCGGACATTTCTCTGACGTCCAATTTTTTAGTCCTCCCAAAATTTATTTTAAAACGTGCCAACTGCGTTATCGTGAGCTATTATAGTATTTAACTCGATTCGGGCAATTTGAATTGAGATATTGTGGTGTAGATGAGCGTTGAGCTTCAAGCAAAATTGCTTCATATTTTCCCGGGTCTGCTTGCCCCAAAAACAGACTCACCAAAATTTGGAGGGGGAGCATTTGCCCTTCTGAACCCCCGCATCCTACGCCTATGACCATAACAGTTCCTTTGATTATACCTATAATATACAACCTGCATAGAAAGCTTGTAAACTACTTGCTTATATTACTATCGCGGTGGTCAATAAAGATTGATTGATCTGACGGATTCAAGTGCAGTTTACACAATACGCAGTTTAATCGATAGAAATTCACGCTCAGGTAGGCTAATTAAAAATTTACTTGAGATGTCGCTCAATATCAAAATGAAGTTTGGTTAGTTTTTAAACCCAGTAATCGTAATCGTAATCTCCAGATAATTACCAGTGTGGTCTTAAAGTAGCAGGCGGATTCTTTCGACTGTCGTTGCAACCAAAGTAGAAGATTTGAGCTGAAACAATCACCGCTGAATGTAAACGATATTGCACAGTGCAATTGAAACACAGCAAAATGTAGGAGAGCCGTGACATTGATGATGAAATAGCAAAGAAGAAAGATACACTGCCACCCTGAAAGTTCCAGTAGGTTCACGGGTCCTGGATGCAGATGCCTCTCAACCCATCCAATTTGTATTCCGATAATGACATCAAAACGTATGTAACATGTACATGTAGGTCATTACAACTGAAATCCAGCAAGAAATTCGCTGGCAGAAAGACACAATCAAGTGACGAAAGAACCACAGTGATTGAGCGAGTGAGAGAGAGACAGACAGACAGAGAGACAGACAGACAGACATAAAACAGACAGACACAGAGACAGAGAGAGACAGCGACAGAGACGGAAACATACAGCCACACTGTGCCACAGACAGAGGCACAAACACAGACAATGAGAGACAGAGATGAGCAAAGACAGAAACCTGGGCGGTGTAAAAACGCCCACGCACATCTGAAGAGCGTGGTGATCCAATAAACTGGATGTTCCGATCGGTGATTTAAAGTCTTTCTGTTATGAAACTTTTGATTGCATCTTGAAACTGTACTTAAACGACAGAGTTGATGACTGCAGGACGCAGTTGAGACGAGGAACGACATCGCTGCGCTGAACTTTCGTTTATACGCAAGTCTTCAATCTAGTGTACCTTTCTACTATCGGTCGACAACCATTCTTATACGTATGTATGTATGTATTGTATGTATGCATGTATGCATGCATGCATGCATGCATGCATGCATGCATGCATGTATGCATGTATGCATGTATGCATGTATGCATGTATGTATGTATAGGACTGTGTATAATAATATATTTTCTTTAATTAAACGCCTGCAAGACGCATTGCGCTGTACATTTACAAGTTATGCAGTAATCTTAATTAAACTTAACTACTAACTGAAAAGACAGCTTTGTAATTACACGGCGCCGATGGCAGCCTACAAAGCAAATCCGCCCAACGGGGGCTCGAACTCACTACCTCTCGCACTCTTGGCCAGCGTGTTAACCACTACTCTACCGGGCCCCTACAAAAACACTGTATGTTTGAAAACAAAGTATGAAACAATGTTGCCACTAGCGATTTATCATTATTCCCTCAATTGATACTGTATTTAGGTGAAGTGTTAAAACAGTTACAGTTAATAATCACCCATGAGCAATAACTATTCTATTGATATTGCATGTAGCCATAGGCGTAGGAGACGGGGGTCCAGGGGGGGCAAATGCCCCCCCAAATTTCGGGCAAGTCTGTTTTTTCGGGCAAGCAGACCCGGGAAAATATTAACCAAACTTCTTGAAGTTCAACGTTCATTAGTATACCACATTATCTCCCAGTTCCATCTTGCCCGAATCGAGTTAGATATTAGCTCACAACAACCATGGTTAGCAGAAATTCCCGAAAAAGTCCTGAATTCATGGTAGCATTTTATAAATAAGCTTAATGGCGAGAATCGCAGCAAATTCAAGAGCCAAAATTTGCCCGAAAATCTTACCCTAATCGAGTTAGATATTAGGCCTAACTCACAACCATTGATAGCAGAAATTCACGAAAAATTCTGAATTCACAGTAGCATTTTGCAAATAATGGCGAGAATCGAAACAAATTCAAGAGCCAAAATATGCCAGAAAATCTTGCCCGAATCGAATTAGATAGATCTATTAGCTCACAAAAACTATGGATGGGAGAAATCCCTGAAAAAGTTCTGAATTCACGGTAAATAATGGCTAGAGTGGCAGCAAATTCGAGGGATGAAATTTGACCGAAAATTGCGACTATTCGTGGCATTTGGGGAAATTCACAGCATGTAAGCTAGGTGGAACAGAACACGGAATTCACTGCCTGAATGACATCGAAATTTCCACTGGTCATCAGGCAAAATAGACACGATAATCTTGCGATCGTCAACATTGAACGTGCAGATCTTGGCCTGCTCTCTGAAAATTTACAATATTTTTCTTCTTGTCAAGTGTGCGGGATCAGGGTGTTGCACTTGATAGCTCACTTAAATTACGGGTAGCACAATTGAGCACATTTCCAAAAGCACACGTTCCTTTTATTTTCATTTAAGGTGTCTCAGGATCTCTCGCCGTTCTGTCTTCACCCATTGGCTTCCTCTCCGTGCTCACATTCAATCTAAATCCCTCACTCTGATCTTCAAGGCTCAGCGGGGTTTTGCCCAAATAATTATAATCTGACCGACGTTATACTAAGGCCTCACTCAGCTTCCTCCAACCGCCACTTCGTTCATCCAACAGACTCGACTCTTGCTTCCGCCTTCTAGAACTGCAATGGCTCAGTCTTGATCATTTGCCTGAATTGGTCCTTCTTTTTTTGAAATGAGCTTTCTCCTTGCGTTCGCTCTATACACTTTCTGTGTCTCTTCTTCATTCTCTCATCTTAAAACCTGCCTCTTCGAGCGCGGTTTTGCACACTATTAGCGCCTCTGAACGGTTCACCCTACTGAGGCGCTTTGTAGATGATTAAATACAATACAAAACAATCTACAATTATGAATTTAATCAGTTGCTCGTGTGAAGTTTGAACTGATTAAGCGTCAGGAATATATACATACATGTAGGCTACATAATAAATTTGCATTATGCCTAAAATTACCCAGCTTGGTCCCTATATAATATGGCCGGGTCCCGGTGTATTTGCCCCTTGTCCCCGGGTGTGGGTGCAAGAACAAAGATGGCTATGTGTGCACGACGCCAATTATTCCGGGTTTAATTTTTCGGGCAAAAGTAAAATTTTTGCCCCCCCACTGCTGAAATGTCCCCTACGCCTATGCATGTAGCTATCTAGTAGTTTAGGTCCATTGAGTATTGACCTATAATTGTGGTGGTGTGGTAGTCTTATAAATTATAAGTTCGACTATTTTTTAAAACAATTTTCGATTCTTAGAGAACGAATCTGTAGAACCTAGCTGATATGCTAGCTAACTGCACCAGAAGTCAATGAGTGATCATTAGTACGCTCAGTGTCTAAAGATTTTTAAAAATAATTTTCCGGTCTCCATGCTATGAATATATAATTACATGTATGTGCATCAACTAACATATTTATACGAGATAATAAATGCTAAAACTTATCCTTCCAGATGTCGTTTTCATCACAGGTCTTTAGTTAGGCCTATAGACATACCGTAGTTGATTATTGACATGACTACGGTCAGCTGAGTAGTCTCGGAGCCCAACCGGTCGACGCGTTGTGTGTTGTAATACACGGGCGGCATTGAAGTCGCAACTGAATATTGATATAATATAATATTATTATGGGTTAGCTCATGTCATCTGGTGATCTGGAAGTGTTTTATGACGTCTTCAGAATTTTATAACCACATAAAATCTGTAAACAAACGTTAATCCGCCATAGTCATAGTTGCGTAGACAATAGGTCTGTGTTTACACAGATTAAATCGAGTGGCGACTTGTGCAGTTACTAAATAAATTTTTTTAACGTTTATGTTCCTCTGAAATTCGTCGTGCTGAGAGCGCATACAGTAGAATAGTCATTCTTCATGAGGCGCCACATAAATGCTCACATACAATGCAATACAACCGACGTTTGGTAATCGCATTTTGAATTTTAAAAGTAGGGCAAGTAACGGGTCGCAATATAATTAGCCTATTAGGCTACGCTGTCTAACATGAATCTGAAGATTTTTATGGCACATCTCAAGAATAATGACTGCAATGTAAACAACTAGAATGACTGGATAAAAATTGGGGCTTTGAACCAGTTAAGCTTAGAACTCCTGCCTGTCACGATACCAAGAGACCAGCAGTTTCGTTGCCCAGTCTTGTTCTTGCTCACGAATAACCTGATTGCCTTCCTATATATTGTCATACCTGAAACAAAAACAATCACATGTAGGCATATGTGAATAATTATATTTTCGGCTGCTGGAAATGGATTTGGTATTCGTATCGCTCTGTTCAATTTTTTACGTCATTTCGTCACCAACTTAACAATTTTTCTTTCAAATCGTTTATCGACATCATGCTATCTGCCGAGGTCTCTTGCCAATTCATATTCCAGCTGATGATCAGATTATGGCTTAGTTCTGAAGCCCCAGCGATTGGTAGCCTACATTATGCTGCAGACACTTTCTGGCGTTTGGATTCTGATGAGCCATTGATTGACACCATAATCATTAATGCATATTCTAATAAATATTGATCGCCCGTATTATCATTATTAATATCCGCGCCCTATTGCGCCATATAGCCTACACCTTGTGGTAAATTACAGAAGGATTTGCGATGGCTCATAGAGCCACCTTGATTCGCTACGAAGAAACGAGAGACGGTGTGAAGACTGTTCGTTATGTCCAAGGCTGGAGAAACCCTGAGCAGGACAGGAAACCACCTCCTAAAGCAGCTCGCATTGTCAGTCAGGATTACGAGGTCATCAAGAGAGAGTGCCTGGCCCAAGGCGCCCTCTGGGAGGACCCAAGCTTCCCTGCCAATGATAAATCTGTCTTTCCAGACGGCCGGACTTGGAAACCTCTGACGTGGCGTAGACCAGGGGTGAGTTAGATTAAAAGATTAGTGATAAATCAACGTAAGCAGTTAAGACTAGAGTAGAATTATAGGCTTCATACTAAGAAAATAATTAGGCCTATATGTATGAGTGTATGGACGTATGGATGCATGAAATTGGTTGTACTGCCACGGTTTCTCGATCACTGTCACTCATTGTATATGATTGTGTTTGTGTATGAATGTATGTATGACATTGTATGTAATACATGCGCGCTATGAGTATTTGTGTGCATGTAAGCATTCAGTAAACTACTGAACATCACATAAGCAAGATGAGAAGAAACTTCTGTAGATATAATTATCATATAGTTGGCTATGGGAGCGAAAGAGAATTTGAAACTTCAGAAGATTATATTTTAGAAGCCTACGTCAGACAATTACAAGATGTTCAATGTTCATAGAACTCGACTGGAACAAGCTCGTCAGATGGTTTGGCCATGTGACGACAATGCCAGCTGCAGACTTAACCACATGTGACAACAATGCGAGCTGACTCAACCACATGCAGCTCAATCCATGCAAGATACGAAGAAAAGGTGGAACAAAGGAAGACTGGAAGAGTGAGCTGGATGGCCAGTAAATTATGAAGAAACGACGGGGAATGGAGTAACATTTACAAGCACTGAACTTTAAAATATTAGAGACACAGGCGATCATTTATTTGTAAACGTCGCAGGAAATGGCTCGAAACTTCGAAAGCCAAGCGCATGGCACCAGCTTATTCAAAAGCGCTGCGTTGAGTCAAAAGGGTTGTCCGTAAGAGTAGTCCATGGTGGTCCGGGTCGAGTTACCATAGGATCAGAGGTGCGGAACAGTGGTGCAGAGAATGTGTTCGAAGAGCAATGGACCCAGGACCAGGGGCGGATCCAGGGGGGGGCCAATCCGGCCATGGCCCCCCCCATTTCAAATCACCATGGGACGTGGCCCCCCCATCCATGGTGGCCAAAAAAAATTCAGGGTGTCAGTCATGCACAGGAGAATTAATGTATAAATGTAATTAAAACCTAAAATAAAAATACTGTGTAAATGTAATTAAAATCCAATCTAAGTCTCTCACGCAATTGCATTGTCTTTATATAAAGCATCGAAATGAAACAATCTTTCAACAGTATCCAACTATGATTTATGGCATGGAATGTATGTTATTCGCGAAGCAGGACGTTTTGGCGCCGCCGTTTTGGCGCCGGACGTTTTGGCGCCGCCGTTTTGGCGCCGCCGTTTTGGCGCCGGACGTTTTGGCGCCGGAATTTTTTTCTCCCTCATTCTAAAGTATAAAAATTATCAAATTGTAGGTAATTTTAGGCGGTTCATTTACGCACATTTTGAGTTAAATTTTGAGATGATATTCCACGCCGTTCAAAAGTTATGCCCGAAATAGCTCAGAATGTATGTTCGACGTACACTCCTCACTTGATCTGAAAGGGTCAAAGCTTGTTTTTATTCGTATTAGGTAATACCACAATTAAATTTCATTGGAGCTGGATTGCTGAAAATGTTCTTCCTTAAACTGGTGTTGCATTGATGAACAATCCAACTCCGATTTAAGCAAAAGTATGTTTGTCTGTGTTCAAAAATCTGATGTTAAGTATTTTTTGTCGCAATGTAATATAACTTCCTTAATTGTTATATGGTATGGCAGTGAGTATAGTCAATGTGGTCACATGATGTACATGTAGTTAAGCTTTTGAATAATAATTGTTGCAATCGTATCTGGCATTCAATAAAATCAGAAAACTGCCGCTATATTAGAACATTAGCCGGGTACCTGGCAGGGCTTTTTTAACGTGCAGCTATACACAAAATGTGCATTTGTAATCGAATTTGTGCATTTGTAGAAGCACTTACGTACAGTTAAAACTAGCCAAAATATCATTGTCCTCCCTTTAGAAGTAATTTACCATTGGTTCGAATTGTTCATTATTGCAATTATAATAAAAAGGTGTCCCACTGCAAATGTGTGCCAACACTAAAGAAGGTGTGCAATTGATAATTTTTGCCAACACTAAAGAAGGTGTGCTATGGCCAATTTTTGCCAACACTAAAGAAGGTGTGCAATTGCCAATTTTTTCCAACACTAAAGAAGGTGTGCTATGGCCAATTTTTGCCAACACTAAAGAAGGTGTGCAATTGCCAATTTTTGCCAACACTAAAGAAGGTGTGCTATGGCCAATTTTTGCCAACACTAAAGAAGGTGTGCAATTGCCAATTTTTGCCAACACTAAAGAAGGTGTGTAATTGCCAATTTTTGCGAAACCTAAACAAATCCATTGGTTCGAATTGTTCATTATTGCAATTATAAAAAAAAGGTGTCCCACTGCAAATGTGTGCCAACACTAAAGAAGGTGTGCAATTGCACAACATTGTGGTACAACAGCAGTGTGCTTTAAAGCATCATTATTTTACTTGCACACCTTTATATTACAATTGCAATAATGAACAATTCGAACCAATGGATTTGTTTAGGTTTCTAAAAAATTGGCAATTACACACCTTTTTTAGTGTTGGCAAAAATTGGCAATTGCACACCTTCTTTACTGTTGGCACACATTTGCAGTGGGACACCTTTATATTACAATTGCAATAATGAACAATTCAAACCAATGGATTTGTTTAGGTTTCTAAAAAAATGGCAATTACACACCTTTTTAAGTGTTTGCAAAAATTGGCATTTGCACACCTTCTTTAGTGTTGGCAGAAATTGGCAATTGCACACCTTCTTTAGTGTTGGCAAAAATTGGCAATTGCACACCTTCTTTAGTGTTGACACATTTGCAGTTGCACACCTTTTTATTATAATTGCAATTATGGACATTTCAAAACAATGGACTTTTTAAAAGAACTGTCGCTTTTGTCTTTAATACACCATATTCATTGTTGTCACTAAAGTCTGTATTTCCTCGATCTATCGTGCTAAAATCTTATGTCATCTTAAAGTTCTTATTTCTATACTAAGCTAAATAGGCCCAGTCTTAGCGGGACTTTCTCTCTTTGGTGGGCCTGTTTTTTCAATCATTCGATGTGACATCCTCTGCTTTGATCGCTTGTACTTTATTAATCTGCTACCTCACATGTCTTATAATTTGTTATTAAATAAAGCATTTGTTTAAAAAATCCAGCTTCTATTTCACCGGCAAAAAAATCTCCTTTCAGCTTCAATTGTTCAAGCATTCGTCGGAACTCCCGCCGCTTTTTCGCATTTAAAAGTCTCTTCATCGAGCTTACAAATCTCAAGCGTTCTTTTCTTGATCATATCTTCCATTTCTCATGCGTTCGCTTAATAAATCCAGCTCCAATTAAACCAGGAATATTTTCATCGATCCAGCTTCAATTAACGCAACAACAAGCCGTACATTCACTTTCTATTTCAGCAAGGATTTCGTCAATTTGTTTCACGCGTCGTATACACTGAACCGGAAATAGACTGCAAAACGCAAATGTTATTGCGCAATGGCGGCGCCAAAACTGCGGCGCCAAAACGGCGGCGCCAAAACGGCGGCGCCAAAACGGCGGCGCCAAAAGTCACGTACCGAGTGTTTGGGATGTAATTTATTTTTTGCAGATGCAAAAAAAATTTCAGGGCGAAACAAGTTAAGTTTTGAGTTTAGTCTATATGTGCAAGAAAATGCGGTGAATGATAACACATGTTTACTCCTTGTTTTTATTTATATCTTACTATATTTCATTCAGTAGTGGGAAGTATTTTATTTATTCTAGTCTTAAAAAGTCATCAGTTTTTGGGATGCTAAATTGAACACCTTTTTTTGAAAATTTCGCACGGAAGACTAAAAAGTCATCGCTCTTTTTAGGAGTAAAATTTAACACCTTTTTTAAGATTTCGCACGGATGACTACAAAAGTCATCAGTTTTTTGGGATGCCAAATTGAACACCTTTTTGAAAATTTCGCACGGAAGACTAAAAAGTCATCACTCTTTTTAGACGAAAAATTAAACACCTTTTTTAATATTTCGCAGGGATGACTACAACAAGTCATCAGTTTTTTGGGATGCGAAATTAAACACCTTTTTGGAAAATTTCGCATGGAAGACTAAAAAGTCATCACTCTTTTTAGACGAAAAATTAAACACCTTTTTTAAGATTTTGCACGAATGACTACAAAAAGTCATCAGTTTTTTAAATTCTAAATTGAACACCTTTTTTGAAACTTTCGCAAGGGAGACTAAAAAGTCATCACTCCTTTCAGACGAAAAATTAAACACCTTTTTTAAGATTTCGCAGGGATGACTACAACAAGTCATCAGTTTTCTGGGATGCGAAATTAAACACCTTTTTTGATAATTTCGCACGGAAGAATAAAAAGTCATCACTCTTTTTAGACGAAAAATTAAACACCTTTTTTAAGATTTCGCACAGATGACTACAAAAAGTCATCAGTTTTTTTAATTCTAAATTGAACACCTTTTTTGAAAATTTCGCACGGGAGACAAAAAAGTCATCACTCCTTTTAGACGAAAAATTAAACACCTTTTTTAAGATTTCGCACGGGTGACCAAAAAATTTCATCAGTGTTTTGGGAAGGAAAATTGAACACCCTTTTTGAAGATTTCCGGCGGATTACTTAAAAAAGAACATCTAGTTTTCGGGAAAGAGGTTTTTAAGTAAAGTCTATATTTATTGAGACCTTATGGCACTCTTACAAGCACTGAAAAGTACAGCTAATTTGTTAAGATAACAGCTTAAAATGCTACCATTGCAATGAGAAAATTCAAAAAGTTTCTGGTGGGGAGGGGCATATCCCCTCCCCACACCCCTCCCCTACCACTCTCGGCGCTGCGCGCCTCATGATTGTCTTCAGACGGTCAATTATCTACCCCTCCGAAAACCTCAATTCCCCCAGAGGTGGGGGCTAAATTAAACTCTGGTTTCGGCCAAAAACGACTAAAAAAGTTCATCAGATTTTTCGGCGAAAGATCAACGAAAAAATTTCCGACCCCAACCCAAAAATTTTTTGGCCCCCCCCTTCGAAAATTCCTGGATCCGCCCTTGCCCAGGACGAGCCTTGAGGAACGCCACAAGATATTGGAAGGGGTTGTGAACAGTGACTGGAGGCTTTAACAGAGAAGCAGGGCCTACTATCCCCCCCTGGAAGGTGGAAGCAATCCCCCCTAACATAAACTTTTTGCCTATAAAATTGCAAGCGCCTTCGGCGCGAAGCTGCGAGTGCCGAAGGCACGAAGCCCATAGCGACTAGGGGGTCTGGGGGAGCATCGTAAGCTCCCCCAGCGGGGTCTGGGGCGGAGCCCCAGAAACCAACGCATTTTTAGCTGTTGGCGTCGACTAGAGCACATGTTTTAGGCTCTTGTTTACTACCTAGATGCATGTTTATGAAAGATAAAGTCATGAAAATTTCACTTGTTTGGATTTGCGCGCTGTAATTGTACCTTTTAAAGCTGCCATCTTCACAAAATGGCTCGTGAATTCAATGCTCAGAAACGTGGTTTAGAATATCGTGAAATGTCGACTACCCATTATTTTTTTTTAAATTGGCATAATATAATGGCAGCATTCTAAAATTTCTCATTATGGGTTAACAGTGCGTTAAACATTAGTAGTCCTGTGAAGTTTGGAAAGGTTCAGCATTCAGTAAAATATCAACTACTCAGCAACATCCATTTTGGGATCCAGACAAATCCCATGGACGTTTCCCAGGACCACTCCCCGTAATTTCCTCTCTGGATTCCACCAGAGCGTTTCAATAGGACAATTCCCTCGAACATTTCCCTCAAATGCAGGCTACAAAAGTGTATATATACGCAATTTGCATTTGTACAGACTTCAATGGTGCTTTAATGTTTGAGGGTGGAATTTATAAGCCATTTGCTTTACTTGATTTTGAACTTCAATTGTTGAGCAACCAAGCCTTTATTGCTTGATTAATGTTTACTTAAACAGACTAAAAACCTTTACTATAAACAAAAGTACTAATTTACTGCTGCTTCTTTGCCTCATATCACTAAAATTCATTCTTAAAATATTGCTTATTTTATTTCAGACCTATATTATAAAACAAATGCAGTGTCAGTAGATATAAAATATACTTTATTTTTTTAAACAATTAATGCAATTAATTATGAGTTGCGAGAGCGAGCGCCATATACGTGCAGGGACAAATGTTGCCTAAGTGACTGTAAAGCACAGGTCATACTAAATGAATATCTACCCTTGAGATGGAGGGATGAATGTTCAAGGGGAATTTAACGTGGATGTGCGGGGAGGAGTGGTACAGAGGGAGATGCCGGGGGATATGTCCAGAATTAAATTTCTTATGCCCATCTATCATTAGGGAGGGGGGATTTCCCTCTGGCACAAGTTGAATCAGGCTACTTACTACCCCGACGTGGCAAGCCCTAGTGGGTGCGAATGTGACGGAAGCGCGAAGACAAGTTTATGTGAGTGTTAAGCAAAAGTCAAATTAAATGAAGATTTACCCTGTGCTATGACAGGGAGGGGATTGTTCGGGGGATTTACCAGGAGGAAGTCCATGGCAGATGTTGGGGAATATCAAGGGAAATGCTCATGAAGAAATATTCTATACTCAACTTTATCATTAGGGGGGGAACCTTTCCCCCCCTGGCCCAAATTGGAAGCAGTCTGCTTCCATCCCCCCATGGCGTAGTAGGCCCTGCAGAGAAGAACATGGAAGACAAGTAGGACTTGAACCAGAGTAGAGCAGTGGTGCCAGAGACGCCAAAAGAAGAAGAGAGTCGATTAAGAAGGAGACTGTGATCGATGGTGTCGAATACAGCGGAGATGTCAAGGAGACAGAGGCAGGAGACTTGCTGATGACTGACGGCCGAGACCAGTTTATTGTAGAGAGAGACGAGTAGAGTTTCTGTGGAGTGATGTTTAGTGAGGTCAGATTGGTGGAGGTAAGCTTAAATCTCAAAAGCATTACACGCCTATAATTGATATCTGGTTGGTCTAAAGAATTTCAGCATACACAGACTTGAGAAAAGAGGTGTTTGAGAGGAGCTCATATATGTTGCTCTATATGAATGACTAATAAAATTGCACCATTATAATTATTATGTCGTCATAGGATCTCTGCAAGGATCCTCAAATGTATGTCGATGGCTTTGCGAGATCCGACGTTCAACAGGGAGAACTGGGTAAGCCATGATTTTCACCAATTATTATTGCTGAATCTGCAAAACTTATGGACGAATTGGTGACTGAAGTGGAACTGGGTCGTAAATCACGGGGAAGAATAGGCGAGAATTCTTTGAGCAATTGAGCGCACCACGGTTGGGCTACTCAACGACATCGTGTGATGCTTGTTCAAAATAATTTGTGGGACTTAATAAATGCGAAATCAATAAATTAACATAGCCTCACCTAGATCAATCACAAAGCACTTTCTTCGGATGCATAATCTCGTTAGGCCGTATTCCGCTGATCCTGTAAATAAATGAATACTGAACCATCGTTTACTGTTCGATAAGAATCCTTTAACATCGCGTTCCAGGGAATTGTTGGTTCCTGGCAGCGATTGCGTCACTGTGTGCCACTGCAAACGAGGATCTATTCCACCAAGTCGTTCCCCTGGAAAACCGCTTTGGAAAGGACTACGCTGGAGTCTTCCACTTCAAGCTCTGGCAATACGGACAGTGGCGAGACGTTGTCGTGGATGACCGACTGCCTACACATCAGGACCAACTCGTCTTCGTCCACTCGCCAACCAACAACGAGTTCTGGCCAGCGCTGCTCGAGAAAGCCTACGCCAAGTAGCAACATCAGACACATAGAAATTAATGTTCTTAAACGTTCTTTAATAGTGTGTTTGTTGATGCTGCTTTTGTCGGTGATGACGACAATGGCGACAACGCTTGTGATGATGATATTCATGGCGACAATAGTTTCGGTGGTGGTGATGGGGGTAATGGGGTTCGTGGAGTGGCAGGAGTGGTAAAAGTGGTGAAAGTACCAGTAGTATAGCGCCTTTTAGTAGTAGTAGTAGTAGTAGTAGTAGTAGTAGTAGTAGTAGTAGTAGTAGTAGTAGTAGTGGTGGTGGTGGTGGTGGTGGTGGTGGTGGTGGTGGTGGTGGTGGTGGTGGTGGTGGTGGTGGTGGTGGTGGTGGTGGTGGTGGTGGTGGTGGTGGTGGTGGTGGTGGTGGTGGTGGTGGTGGTGGTGGTGGTGGTGGTGGTGGTGGTAGTAGTAGTAGTAGTAGTAGTAGTAGTATTTGTTGTTGTTGTTGTAGTTGTAGTCGCAGTAGCAGTAGCAGTGGCGGTATCAGTGGCAGCAGTAGTGGTATTCCACTCAAAACTTCACCTTTTGGGTGGTTAGCATCGATAACGACCTTGAACAGTCCCCTTGAAGAGTCGCTATGGAATTCTTGAATGATTGAACGAATGCTCGGATGGTTGTGTTTGTTCGTCGTAGGCTGAATGGTTCTTATGAGGCTCTGGAGAATGGAAGTTCAACGGAGGCGATGCAGGACTTCACCGGAGGGGTCACTGAGATCTTCAACCTTGAAAGAGAGGTTCCCAAGGACCTGTTTAAGATCATGAGGAAGGCCTTCGAAAGAGACTCACTCCTCGGATGCTCCGTTAGCACCAAGGTTGACCAACACACGTCACAAATCGCTCTGAATTTATTCATTTTATTTATTTATTTCTCACATTTGCTATGGCGCTCCTAATCAGAGGCGCTCCCGACTACAGCGCGGACACTGAATCGGAGTTTCGCGCCAATGCGCATAAGCAATTGCGAGCAAAGGACTTTCTCAAGGTCCCTACGCGGTGGCTTGAGGTAGAAGCATGTATTATGTATGCCTGCATGTATAAGTTTGTACATGTATGCATGTTTGGCGTATGCACTAGTATGTACATGTGTGTGCGTATGTAATGAATGCATGTATGATGTATGTGTCTGTATAAAACTATAAATGCACGTATCCATGAGTGCTCATGTGTAATGTGTGTATAACGTATAATTATGTATTGGTGTATGCATGAATGCATGTGAGCTCATTTGAATTTGTCTTGCAAACAGACCCCGATCTTCACCAAAAGCATCGTACGAGAAGAAGCGCACGTGAATAAGTTGAGGCCCTGTGCTTGATCTTAGGGTACCTCTCTATAAATAATACGAAGTTCAAGATCACCTTGTTTGCACAAATAAATGTGTGTTTTGCGTGTGTTTGTGTGCACGCATGAGTGTGTGCAACTGTGCAACGGTATCTGTTTCTGACCCTAAGATGATTCGATGTACTGTTACATCAAACTAAAAGTTAACCACCCTGCACTCTCTCATGTATGCAATGCTACATAAATATCTGTATCGATTTAAATAATTGTAAAATTCTGTTCTTGCATTTCTGTGCACGATTGTAGCCTATGCTTTTTCCTTTGATTGATAAACTAGTAATGATAAAAGCCAACTGTTTAGTATGTGACTAGGCCTATAGACAGAGATTCACGTGGAAGAAAATGGAAGAAACAGCGAACAAGATGTAGCCTATGTAAGATCAATGAGGTGGGTGATTATTATGCAGTCATACTAAATGGCATAGTGCCACATTGTAGTCAATGGCTTAAGAATGTAGGCTATCTGATCACATTGCGTTGCTTGCGCTGGTTGTAGCATAGTGGTGGCGACCAAGAAGGTAAACTTCAAAACGGATTGATAACAGGACACGCCTACAGCATCACAATGGTCAAACAGGTAGACATCCAACAGCAGACAAGATCGTCGATTTATTTTATTACTGTTAGTTTTAAAGTAGATAAAACAATTTCAGCAAATCAGAATCCGAGAGACGCCGATCAATGTTTGTTTGGGGCTAGGGCAAAATCCTGCCAAGGTCGTGGTAAAATAGCTCATGTCGACCATTGATTTCAAAATTGTAACGGAGTTGTTAAGTTATTTGCTCAAAGATTGCTGCGTGGTTAGATTTGAAAGAGGCATAATTTCAAGTTTGTTGGTATTTGTTTCTTTGCGAAGATTACGGTCCGTGGGAACATCGTCAACTTGATTCGTGTACGTAATCCGTGGGCCGACTCGGCGGAATGGAACGGCGCCTGGAGTGATAGGTAGGCGGTTGGCGATTAGTAGGCTAAGTATAATACTGGTAAATAATTATTGCAATTGGCTAGCAAAATGGATTTAAGTAAGGTATAGAAGATGTAATACTCCGGTGTCTTTCAGCCTCCTCCTATCGTCCGATTCGCTCTTCAAACAGATTCGATCTTCGAGCTCCTCACATTAGAACAACTATGGCTCAGTCACGGTCCTAGAATCCTTTGCCTCAACTGTTCCCTCTCTTTCAAATAATTATTATAAGCTGCCTTCATCAACTCGATCTAAAATTCTAGCCGTTGATCTCTCCTTCTTATTTTCTTCTTTCAAAACTTATAATATCTTCTCTCGTGGCCTTGTGCACTGGTGACGCCTCTGAACGGCTCGCTATTGAGGCGCTCTGCAAATGTTTTAATTAAATTCGATGCAATACAATACAATACAAAACCAGCGAAGTTCAGAGAAAGGTTGGATAGGCGGCGATCATTGAATTAAATAAAGCAGCCCAACTACAAGATTGCTTTTTTATTTATGCCAAAAACTATCCATGTATGTATGTCGCTGTGTATATTTATATAATTATTATGTAGATGCGTGCAGAGCCTATGTGTGAATCTGTGCGAGTATGTATGCATAACTAGTGTAGCATATCTAGCCTATATAAGAAAGGAAGTACGTATCTTTGTCAGTTATGCACGCTCACACTAGTCTTTTGCAACTACTGACCTGAAACATTGTACATAAATAGACTTTCACTGAACTTACTCAGGCGCGCTATTTTCACCTCCTTATTCACTTTAGAATACGAGATATTAGACATTTTAAATTTCGCTGTGTTAACACTCGAGTGCCCAAGGTATTTTTAGGTACACGAAGCCCCAAGGGGGGTCCGCGCGGACCCCAGGGGTTTTTGTGAATATCTTGAGAAGGGATTGGAATATCGTTACAGAATTTAGTTCTATGTGATCCCAAATGAATTTGCAATCGATTGATGTATCTTATATCACAATAGCACCACCTGGTGCAAAATAGGAGTGTAAAAATATCGTGATACACATTTTACGCTTGCTTGCGTTATTTACCGAAGGAAGCCTATCGTTTTCATGTTGGTATCTTGATAAGGGATTGGAATATCGTTACAGCATTTAGTTCTATGTAATACCAAATGAATTTGCAATCGATTGATGTATCTCGTATCACAATAGCACCATCCGGTGTAAAACAATAGTGTAAAAATCTCATGATACACATTATATGCTTGCTTGCGTCATTTACCGAAGGAAGCTATCATACGTCCGGCGCGTCCGCATGCCAGTCACCTGCTCTCACTTCCAGCTAGCGACTGATCAGTTGCATTATGGTAGACTAAATCGTAATCGCAATTGTAAATTTGTATAGCGCCGCTTCAAAAGAGACTTCTCAGAGGGGTTCCTGACCTGATAACACCATGCCACAATTGAAAGGGGTAATTTTCAAACAATTGCGGAGGAAGGAGAAGTAGGCTACGGGTATCTGTGTGGTGTTAGGCCTACTCGTGGGTCGAGTAAGAAGGGTAGGCCACAGTGCCGTCTACAACAACACCGGCTAAGAAGAAAAGCTGAGCCATTTATTCGCGTAACCTTGACAGAACGGTTGCCACCATTTGTATGAACTGTCCTAAGCCATCCGTTTTGACGCATACCTATTGTATGCAATTGTTGCTGTGGTAGGCCTACGCAGACTTGCAAACTTTCAAATTCTGTGCTGCAAACATATGCCAAACATAGTGCTACAATGTCAGTAATTCTAAGTTCAACAATTTATATGAATCTTTCTTTCATATAACGTGCGCTGGCCATTGATTTATTGGTCAGTAACTATACACATGTATGACAAATAGCCGCATATCGTGCGGTACCCTTGGTATATCCTGTGGTTGTGGGGTACAGGGTTGGACAATACTCACGCAAAATATACCATTCGATGCCCAAATGATTGTTCTAGGATGTCCTAAAAGCATTTTTGCAGATCTATAGCCGTTAAAAAGTTATCCGGAAAAAACGGGCCTGGGGTCCGGTCGGACCCCCCTTGGGCATTCGAGGGTTAAAGTATGCGCCATCGCTGCAACTGCGACTCTGCATATTTTAATCGTTTTTCAACAACGGCCTGTTGCCGTTGACGTCATTTTCACGTCATTTTTCTCGCCACGCTTAGCTTGAAAATCATATGCTGTCGTACAGACCTGGGAAAAGATAAATGCCTTCGGCCAAGGAGTATATACGAAGAGGAGCCCAGGGAGAGAGGGAATGAGGCGAAGTGAGGGTGGGGAAGTAGGGGATTGGCCGTGGACGCTGCGAATCCTAAAATTCCCGAGCAACGCCGGGTACCCCAGCTAGTATAGCATGTATGTAGTAGATTATGTATATTATGTATAGTTTTATACATAATTGTGTGTATGCGTGTAGTCACTGTAGGGTATTTATAAGAATCACCATAGGATTAAGTATGCCACAGGAGGATGCACTTATCGTATATAATTCATGATAATTAGGGCCTATCAGGTTGTTTTAGTTGAAATGAGTTGTTTGTCTGAATGAAATTGTTGTTGATTTATCGCGTGTATGGCTGTTGACAGATCTCCTGAATGGAAATATTTGTCGGATGCGGAGAAGAAAAGTCTCGGATTGACTTTCGAAGATGATGGAGAATTCTGGTAAGTATTGGTCAGAATCATTGATCTGAATGGATGTAGTGGACAAGTATGGCTGGTCAATCAGAGGACGATTCGGACAGGAGCCAAGATCTACCACTTTAACCTATAGAGTACACAGGACACAGTACAAAAGAATACGATTCCATATAAAACTCGCAATGCCGTGCAAGTCAGATGTAGGCCTAATCTACGCAAATATAATTACACGTATGTAGCCATAATTTCAATGCTGCAGGAATCAGGAGCACCATTATCTCGTCCGCCAGTCTTGAACCTGGAATGGTTCCCCGTTTTACACCGCGTTCAATGCCCTGGAGCTACTCCACCCTGGTCTTGAAGAATCTCCAAACTGTCCCATTTAGCCGTAAGTGTCCCGGGAGCGCGTTTGAGTAGCCTAGTCTGCTTTGAAGATACGCTACATAGAACTTGCGATAGACTATTAGGCCTATAACGATTTTAGACAGAAAAAAAATGATCTGACTGTCCAGAATTGCAATTTAATTTCTTGCAATTATATTGTATATCTTTTCCTTCGGAATTGAATTGGTCCTTCGCTGGGGAGTGGTCAGCCACTCGGATCCTCTGCCTCCACATTGTTCTTTGACCAGCGTCGTCCGACCTCAGCTTGAGATGTTTCAGGTCCTGTTGGTTCATGTCCGTCCTTCTCTTTTTCTGCCGTCTCTTACTGCGTTGTCCCTGTACCTCCGCCTTCATTATTCTTTTGATGCTCGTATCCTCCGCTCGCTCCACATGACCATACCAAAATGAAATTTTATTGTATATAGGCCTACATGTACTATAGGCCTATAGGTTGCAATAATTATATACTAGCGGCATATTGCGATGCAATAGTTGTGCGTCGATCTAGTTAAATGTCAGCACAATACATGTAGCTTGAAATGATTGAATTCAATTAAAACATAATATGCACTGCATGACATCTGAATGATGGAGTGGCTGTGTGTCGGTGGTTGTGCCGCAGGATGTCCTATGACGATTTCGTGGCTAACTTCAGTCAGGTTGAGATGTGCATGACGGTTCTTGCCTTTGACGCCATGAGGATCAGCGCTGGAAGCAAGAAACAATGGGAGCTGACGTCGCACGAAGGATCCTGGAAGAAATTCGTCAACGCTGGAGGATGCACAAACCATCTTAGTATGCAACTAGAAATAGGCCTAGTTATCTCGACTAATTGCCTGAATTCTTCTTTATGTGAGGTTCGAGAATCATAACGTGTGCTTATCATTGAATTGAAAAAATGCTCTGCAGCAACTGCTGTGGTAATTTATTAGAGTATCGAATCGTGTGTACCTCATCATGTGACTGTTCTCCGTGGTGTGTGTACTTTGCCTTTGACCGATGTCCAGAGTTCCTGGTTCACCCATTTACCGCCTCAGAATAGTTTCACCTGAAGGAGTGCTACCGGTATATAAATACTTGAATATAATCTGAAACTTACTGCCTCATTACGGCAAAATATCTTTTAAAAAGATTGACCGTCGCACAAGTTCAAAATTTTCTTGTGTCCCGACTTCACAGTGCATTTCTGAACTGTTGTGAGGAGCCATTATAATGATTTTAACGGCATTGTGTCGTATCATATACACAGTCAGAATATTATGTCCATCTATTCGGTTTGTAATGCATTAGACGGCAATGTATGATTTTGTAATGATGCTGAGCAGTGTTGTGTCACACTGCGCGTATGTTATTGCTTGCAATAATATTATTCGGTTAGAAACTACGTTCTGGATGAATCCGCAGTACAAGGTACAGGTGGTTGCTCCTGACGAGGATGAGGAGGACAACACTGGGACATTGATCGTTGCCCTTATGCAGAAGGATCGCAGAAAGCAGATCGTGGAACTCGGCAGCAAAATGCTCTCCATTGGATATCACATTTACAAGGCAGGCGTTTTCATAAACCATACGAGTTTGCAACTGCAATTAGTTGACCTAACTGTCGCGAATGACCTCGGCCTATTATAATAGACAATATGGATCACCAAGAACAAACATTATTCTAGTCAGCGAGATATCCCGAAAAACAGGTCGCTAAGGCAGCGAAGTGGCATGCGATGTATAAAAATATGGGGAAAAGTGAAACATCTTGAACTCAGAGCGAAGTTACATAAGCGTGATAGTGTAGGCAGTGTTACACAGTAGGCCTAATGCCGTTTGCAGGGTAGACTGCCCTCAACTATAATATTGCCATCCATAGAGTATAGCGGTATATGCATACCTCAAGGTGTTAGCGCTGTTATTATACTATCAAGAAGACATAGGAATATATTCCTGTGTACATTGTCAGTGGCGACGCCAGGGTTTCAGTTTTGGGGGTTGAATCAATTTTCCATTTTCATCCACCAAAATTTCTGACGACCTTTTTTAGTCATCCGGCCGAAAATCCTGGAAATATTTCAGTTTTACATGTAAAAAGCCGGCTGACCTTTTTAAGAGGGGGCTTAGCCCCTGTGTTGCCTTTTATAGGGGGACCTCCCTAGCCCTACCTAGCGCCGCCACTGTACATTGTCCAAGATATTAAACCTATAACCGCCTAATTATCAACATCTATAATTCTATATTGTGTGCCACAAACGCTAAAAAGTCGCTTGTCGTTAAACCTTTTTTGCATTTTAATCAGAAGATACCGTTTATCTATAAGCAAAATTTATCATAATGTTGTTGAAATTGCTAGAAAAGTCACCGATTGTGAATTATTGCAGATAAACGTAACATAATTAATAATAATTATTAATCAGAGTATTTAAATGAATCAATGCGTTTCATTTATCAGATTCCTGATAGTCACGTGGGGCCTCAGGATATTAAGTTCTTCCAGAGGAACGCGGCTGTGGGTAATTCCCCACCGTTTAACAACATAAGAGAGACGGTTGGTCGCTACAAACTCCCCCCAGGCAGCTACCTCATCATCCCTTGCACTTACGACCCAAACGAAGAGGGTGACTTCGTGCTGAGAATCTTCAGCGAGAAACCAGCACCGTCCACGTGAGTAAACAGAAGTCACAACACATTAGGTTTTTTGCAATATTCATTCATTTATTCATTCATTCATTCAAGTATTTATATAGCGCCTCTTCAAGGAAGCTACTCAGGGGCGCTCCCGACTCCAGCACGGTCAAGCAGAACAGCTTTTAAGTGCTCATAGAATGTGTCTGAGAGTGATCTAGGCGCAGCTCAAGTAGGAGGGCATATTGATATTGTCTAGAAACTTTAGAGAGACCTACTCTCTGTAGCAGCAGATTTTTAATAATAACCGAAAAGATGCACCACAGATGGTGCGATTTGCAGGTGCACGGAGAACGCATAATTATATCGTTTAGATGCTATACATTCTTTATGGTGAAAGGACTGCTGACAAAAAATAGTGGATTCACCTATTCTATTAGGCCTATATCACAGGCTAAGTTATCGCAAGATCACTATCATGCAACGTCTCAAATTATAAATTTTGCAAGTAAGTAAGAAGACAATCTATGTATCCTGTTGCATAACCGTACTTTAGTCTAGGTGAATTTGTGCATTATAAAACACCTTGTTTACAAATAAAGATGCCAAAAACATTTATAATACAGGTATATTTATAAACTCGTTTAATCGCAAGAAAGACAAAATGCACACGGCAACGATGATATTAGCAAATATAAACCCATAATTTTATAGGCTATTTGTTGTTGTCACATATACAATGTATACATAGCAGGACCAAGAGAGCTGAATTAGGGCCCAAGAGACTTGGTCTCAGTTATTTTTTGTCAGTGGTTGTGCTTCTGATTTTGTTTTTCTTTCATCATCTGATCTTTTTAGGGAGATCGACGACGACACGAGTTTCATCGACAGATCACATGTTAAGGTGAGAAGCTGAACTTCTTCAATGTCGTTGAAAGCCAGTAATCTTTACCTTTGAACGACTTATTATGATCAACGGCTCCATTACAGTATTTACGACATTTATTAAAATTAATTAGATCAAAAGAGTCACCATTAGTCTAACACTAATTGTTATTGCATAAACGTCAATGACTTGAAATCAGTAATTAACTATCAGTGTAGGCCTATCCTATGGCACCATGGGCGCCCGCAGAAATTTTTCCAGGGGGGGGCAAAATTTTTACGTTAGTCACTGTTAAATTTTTTAGTTGCAAGAGCTTTAAAAATGCAAAGCTGGAAATTAAGAGTACGGGAAATATTGAAAGAGGTTTCTTTTGCAGATTTCTCAGTTTCATTTTGTGCATAATTTTTTTTATACAAATAGTTTTCTTAGAAATTTGTTAAAATTCAAAAAGTAGATGTCAAAAGTAGCTTCCTAAAGGTGCGCTATGCAAGTCCATAGAATGAACGAATGAATAAATGAACGAGAAATAGGTGCTGGTTTTCAAGGGGCAGGTGCTCCTCTAGTTGCTTCTAAAGCGCCACTCGAAGGCCAATCGCAGGGCACCAACTTTTTCACGTGTGCGGCATCGTGTCACAAGCCTATTCCAAAGAGTTCGGTAGTCAGAAAGAGGCGTGATAACCAGAGCTCCTTATCGAAGTTTATCTACAGTTTGGCCTCACTGGATTCTGTACTGGCAGCTTGCAAAATGGACAAAGTGGAGCCTGGCTTATAGCAGACTTGGTTTCTATAATTACAATGCTGGCGAATAAGCAGATCTCCCTGATGCAATTTCAGTGTACTTTGAGAAATTTTCAAATTTTTGCAATAGTATTTAATTTTTGCAGTTGTGTTTATTTGCCCTACAGCTAGATTCCACTCAAGTATACGCCATAATCGATAAGCTTGCTTTTTGCATGGACGTCAGCAGGATAGTTGAAAGCCAATGGTCATTGTTACAGTTTTTAGAAAGAGCTTGAACATGCAAGGCAGAAAGTGATAAAGGCATGTTTATTTCTAGAGATATCTAAACGTAGATTTCTGACTGTCACTGTCTGTATCATTCGTATCATTGGTGCATTAATGCAAGGAAATTCGTTAGAATCCCAAAAGTAGTAGTTAAAAACATAGGCGTCACTTTTCCAGGGGGGGCAAGTGCCCCCCTTGCCCCTATGTGCGGGCGCCCATGTATGGCACTAACATAGCAATGATTCAAATTTATGCTTTGAAGTTCGTTATTTGCCGATTTTCGGTCAATTACGTGGATGTCTCGGTTTCACATTTTTGGTAAATAGCATCACCTTATCCTACGCCAATATACCCTGACTTACTCATTCTTGCATTACTCATTCTTACATTACCCTGTCTTCTATGCATAATATTACCAGGCCTTTCTTTGATTCACAATACTTGACCATAATTCTCTGTTATGAATTATCTAGCCATACCATAAGGCGTCTCAGCTCATTTCATCCTCCCTTCTTTGTAGCCCGCACAATCATGCTTTCACTATGCCTTGTGATACCTGTGATACCCTCCAGATGGCGGAAACACAAGATGACCGTGACGAAGAGCGAGACTTGAAGGAACTATTTCGACAAACGGCTGGATCAGATCTGGAGGTCGACGCCTACGAACTTAGATCCATTCTAGATTCCCAGCTCAGAGCCGGTATGACGACACACCAATTGTGATACTCTATTCGTTTGATTGTTCCACGTTTGTTTGCCTATCTCTCTGTATGTCTGTCTCTCTGTGTGTGTCTCTTTGGTTATATATGTTTCTGCTCTTTTTTCACACTCCATCTCTTTTTATTTATCTAGTCATCTATTTATCAATCTAAACACTATCAATCGAATACCTAACTATCGATCTAGTTTGTCTTACATCGGAATCCTCTGTCAAGGTAACCCTACGACAAAATCCCCGGCTATGTATATTTCTAAGTCATCCTGGTTTTGGTACTAAGATCAATTTCAATCAATTATTAGAAATCATTTTGGGTTGCAAACGTTCTGAAAGGTTTCAATGCGCTTCATGCATGACTCATTGCATGCCGATGTATAGCGAAGAAGGAACCCAGTCTAAGATCAGTCTCTCCTTTTTACAATGCGTTGTACGCAGGTCCACTGCCAATTACTTTCCTCAGCTGTTCTCTTAATCTGGTTCGTTATTGCAAACTACTGTGCTTGTATGTGATTTTCAGAGTTCAGGATACAGGGCGTCAGTCTGGAAACGGCAAGAAGCATGGTCGCCATGATGGATGTATCCTCTATGTTACGTAACTCTATGCATCATTGAGTTCAATAACCTTCAATGACCTAAGTTGGTCAGCTAAGCAGCAGCAGTTTGCAACGTTCACGGACATGATTTTGCGGCTGCCCCGACCGTTGTCGTCCCCCATTTAACCATCTCCTTCAACCAGGTTAATGATAGACACCAACAGCAAGCGATGGCGGCGCGTTTTGCATTGCCATGCAAATTAAAAAAATCTCTAAGTAGCTTAACTATCGAAATGTGTAAGACAGATGTTATCTGTAGTTTACTTTGTCAATTCTAGATACTATACGCTAGGATAAAATTAGCATGATAATTTAGAGCTAGGCCTATGATCAGTTACTGTAGCGCTGAAGTTTCAATGACGAAACCTTAATATTGGCAATTCAGATCGACCATTCTGGAAAACTTGGCTACGATGAATTTAAGAAACTCTGGACTGATCTGAGACTGTGGAAGGTACGGAACTAATTACTCTCTAATTGAAGCAACATGATCTAGCGCCAACCGATCCAAGTAACAAGTTTAGCAACACCATATACAATTATACAATTATGCATTGAATTGATTGAAGTGTAGGCCTGCATATTATCGTGAATATTCATAATAATTTACTGTGGAGCAGTTGTGTTGTTAGCCACTCACGAATAATTATTGTTCTATCAGATCAAACTTGTCAGTTAGTTTCTTCCAATGAATTAGATGTTGACAATATGAAAGATTGCTTACTTACTTATTCATACATGTTTGCAGAAAGTCTTTCTTCAATATGACGTCTCGAAGACGAATAGTCTGTCGGCGTTCGAAATGAGAGCTGCGCTCAACTCCTCAGGTTAGTCTCTATGCAAAAGTAAGGTAGATATTGAAGGATTGTGTAATGCAATATGATATGATAAAACAGAATTTTAATTTTCATAATATGATTTATAATATTCTATAATAATGACATTCTATAATGTAAAAGCATTACTCGACATAATTGTTTAAGTGTTCACTGTTCAGGCAGATTGCTATCTTTGTAGGACTTAAGCCTACTGCAATTTAACATGGAACGCTTAGCGGTCTATCCTTCCAAGAATCCTCTTTGAAGCTGAGACAGTTTTATAATTATTGAAAACAATTTCGTAGGATGGGTGTGAGTTAACCTATTTGTTGACCTAAGTTAACCTAACCTTCTTGATGCCTGAGCACATTGTCTTGAAGATCTCAATGGATGTGTGTTCATGTAGGTTTCCTGGTTAGCAACCACACTCTCAGCTGTCTAGTGATGCGTTACTGCGATCCAAGAGGCAACATTCAGTTTGACGACTTCATGCTCTGCGTTGTCAGACTCAAGACAATGTTCGGTAAAATAATGATATGATTAACTGATTAAGCCTGATTGATTAACGAGTCAATGATCTGGACTCAACTCCTGGCTAGAACAGACCATTGAACTGCTCCGTTTCACTTTATACTGATTAATTTTTTCGACTTCTCAGTCAGTGATCTACACGGTTTTATTCCAGATGGTTTTTATTAAGCACTTGAGTTCATATTAGTTTTGCCCTATGGGTAACTGTCTCTATCTCTCGATGAGGTTGTGATTAGATCTATTAAGACCGATTCTCACACTATTCGTATAAGTCAGGAGAGGTAAGTAAGTAAGTAAGAACCTTCTTTGTTGGACTACCACCAAACACTTGGTAGCCTACACAGGAAGTAACTAAAGAATCTATTAGGCCTTTTCAGAACCATGTGCCAATCTCATTATAAATTTGCTGTTGGCAAAGGCATTTACAGTACAAATCCAATTTACAGTACAGCATTAACTTTAGGTAGGGTTGGATCGTGTAGCCTGGCTCGAGTATTGTATGGAGTGATCTCATGGAGATGAAGGGGGCGATGAAGGATGTGACAACAGTTTGAGAGGATTGGACGGGAATGAGACGAGGCAGCTGTTGCAGTAGAGCAGAGTTCAAGACTATGAAAATCTGTGTGGATGAAGCCTGAACAGAAGACAATTAAGACGATTGCGCATTCGTACATTGGCGATGTAGCTCTAACAACGTCGAAAAGCGTTGATCGTAGAGACCGCGGGCGACCAAACCACGTAGAGGTGAGCATGGTTTTACGGGCTTTGCAGCATGTTTTGTCAGTGTGTGTCTCAAAGCCAACCGATCAGAGGTGGTGTCACCCAAACGGTTAAGCGAAGGCAGACGGTGGATGTGTAACAACAATGTTGTTTATGTAATTCTTGGTCTGCATCTTCGTGTCACATGACTCTTGGAGGCCCTGTTGAGTTACAACTCATTGAAACGCACATGGGCGCATATGATAAATTCTAGGCTCGACTATATCTGTCATTCTTGTTTCTGTCTTTTTCAGAGACTTTCAGGGCTTCAATAAAAGACAGGGAAAGGCACGCCACATTCAGCTTGGACCAGGTGCGCAGCGAAGTCACATTTTAAGTTTCTCATTGAATTACTTGTCATCAGTGTTATTTGATTTGCGATGTGTTCTCAAATTGCCAATACCATTTCATGCAACCTTTGTTATTACGTTGACTTTGGTACATATAAAAGTCATGGTTATGGTTATGATTATATCTCTTCTTGCTCATGTTCTCTGCCCTCCGAGCGTCCATTCTGTCCAATGTGGAAACTTAGACTTTGATTCCTAATGAGTTGGAGCGTCCTTCTCTTATCCTGCTATAGATCCTGGGCTTCCTTATTCAGTGCTCTGTATCCATCTACCACTATCCAGCCCAGCTGACTCTACCTAGGCTTTCTTTTCCACATTATTTCTCCATTCGTGATAGTTTTTATTTAAAAGTTTCTCTTCGTGTCTGAAAAATCTATAATTATTATTAGGTACTTCTCCTTCGGATTCATCTTGAACTTTCACGTCATTAATTTCTATTTGCCGGTGTGTGATGGCAAGTTGATTCGCCTTTTTATGAAACTAAAATATATTGACCTTTTATCCCAGTTTTGGCAGATTACATATCGGCTCTCAATGCCTAAATACGTAGACCTATGCTCTTCCTTAGCGTCTTTAGAATATTGTGCTATTGCTTTCTTGTTGCACACGGTTATTGGCCCTATTGGGAATCTTTTCCAGAAATTACATCTTTCGTAGATTGCTTTATGCCCTTTATATCGCTTTTATACCATATTTATATATATTTCAAGGACACTCGAAGATGTTGAAGGATTAGCAATAAGAGCTGGGGTCACACCAGCAGAGGATAGAAGAATAAAGAAGGGAATGGTGATTATGTTCACCCCAGTGCTCTGAAAAAGTATTGTGAGGGCTCGAATTATAAAATCTATCATTAGCTTACTACAGTTGTTAATTGTAGGCTGAGCAGTGAGTATACGCCACTGTTCAAATCCCTTTGTTATTTTTTCCAGTTCATACAGACAACAATGTACGCATAGGCTAACGACGACGTCAGCGTCGTCTCAGTTCGCAATCGTCTCTCATCAACCATTCCTGAATTTACGGAGAACGATTCAGCCAAGTCTTAGATACTGAAGCAAACTGGAACTGTTATTTTGTACGCGTTATATGTTTAGCTGGTGACTGATGAAACGTTTTCTCCAATCATACAACATTTGCAATTTTAATAAATTTAACCGATCGAATTATAAGGCTGTAGACGCTGCGCGCATATTGAAATGAATTGACAATGCTGTTATTAGAGGAAGGACTCTCAAACGGCGATTATGCAATATTGTAGGCCTACTTAAGAAAGGACTATTTTCATCAATCCAGCCTGAATTTAAGCAAGAATTACCTCCATCAATCCATTCTATTTAAGCAAGAACCATGGGCGCTGTCTGGTTTCCGTTCTTGGGGGTTCTAAAGAAGAACTTGGGCTTTGGTCGATGAAAATAATTTTCTCTGCCAAAAAAGTGGACCCTTTTTTAGTCATCGAGTTGAAATTTTTTTTTTCACATTCGATTGAAGTTTCGTGTTTCGTTTTCATGAAAAGACCCATTTCCCGAAAAAAATCCCCCTAGCCCCTGATAAACTCAGACCATGGCAGGAAGTCTTGGTAATACATCACTTTAGCGCTCTAAATTATTACCATTGCATGGATTGACGAAAACAGAAGTCGGATTGCTGAAAGTATTTTCACTTAAATAGGAGAGGATCGACGAGTAGATTAATTCTAGCATCAATTGGAGCTGGATTGATGACAAATAATTGCTTTTTAAATAGAAGTTGGATCGATCGAGAAAAAATGCAGTTATTGCTCAAATATAAGCTGGATTAATGAAACGTATTTATGCCAAGGTAGAAGTGGGATTCGTGAAAAATAGGCCTAATAATGCTGCGCCAGGCGAATAATTTAGAACGCTAAAGCGATAGGCTTTGATTATCGATTTATTGCTTATTAATTAACTTCTATTTTACCGCAAATAATTTCCAGAAGCCAAAACTCAGCTTAAGCGATAGGTCTACGTCATAATACACACAGTGGCGTAACTAGGAACTCGGGGGCCCCTAGACAAAATGTGAATATTTAAATGTGTTATCACTTACAGTGGCGTAACTATAGGAACTCGGGGGCCCCTCTGGGGCCTCTACACTCGGGGGCCCCTAGACTTTGTCTACCCAGTCTACCCTATTGTTACGCCACTGAATACACAGTAAATAAAGAATGATAAGCCTAAATGAAGAATCATTCCTTTATAATTTATATCCTTTCGGAGACTGCTAGCAATATACGGTACGCTGTTGAAATAATTCCATGTCTTCAATCCCCTAGTTTACGCCTACGTCACTATATGAATGTGTCTAGGTCTACTATTGTTTCAATCAGGTAGGCCTAGGCCTACTTTAGTTGACAGCTGTTAAGTCATTAAAGGTCTTTGGTAAATATGCACTGTGTTGATGAAAACAGTGCTTAGTCAGATATAAAATGGATGGTGATAAGAATTCTTCACTAAATCAAACCTGGATTGATTATGTGAAGAATTTCGTGATTAACCCTCAGGCTACCAATCTTTTTTTGTAACACTGACTACCAAGGGGGGGTGGTTACCACCCCCCCCCCTGGATTTTGGGTTTGGTTTGAGATATCATAACTTGTAATACACCATTCGATTCAGCATTCATTTCTGCACAAAATGGTATATTTAGGTTTAGAAAATATGAAGGCACCTCGAAATTATGAATTTTTTACCATGGGTACCCGTCGATTCCACAAAATGTATGCTTACGCATAGGGAATATATTAGATTCTGTGTGTTTTATACATGATTTATATATAAAAAGTAGTTTACATATAATAAACTCCAATATTAAACTATAAAAACTAGTAATAAGTTTGTTTTATGTTAAATCAAAACAAAAAAACATGTTATAAATGCTGAAAAACGTTTACGCAGACTTATCGGCTCGCGTTGCAAAAAAACCCAACATTTTTATACATTTTAATTTATTTTGAGCACTTCCGGTCATCAAATTTTAAATTATTTAGTATTAAAAAATAGCCCTAAATGCCCTCTACAGAATGGCATAATTTATTTCTATTAAAAAATAAATTATGGATAAGTTATAATAGAAAAAACATGACAATTTTATGAAAATAAAACACCTTTATATATATTTTAATTTATTTTGAGCACTTCCGGTTGGCAAAAGACAACTCAATGAGCATGGAAATGTAGCCCCACATTCCCTCTATAGAATGGTATAATTTGTGTCTCTTAATATTAAGGGGCGGAAAAGTTACAGACGATATTCTAGGGGGGTGGTATCCACCCCCCCTGGTGCCTTTGGTATATCGGGTGTAACTTTTGAACGGTAGGGGGCATCATAAAAAGTTTTATCTCAAAATGTGTCCCAATGAACCCTCTACAGCTACCAATTTTTTCAAAATTTTATTCCAGACGGAACGCGTTTGATTCGGGAAAAACCTAGGGGGGGGGGTGGCAACCACCCCCCCTTGGTAGCCCGAGGGTTAAATCATGAAAATAATTCTTGATGAAATAGAAGCTGGATTCATGGAAAGAATTTTGACTAACCAATAATATTAATAATAATATGACCATACTCAGTACTCACTGCTTTGAATGACCTCTAGTCTACGACGCGAAAAGTTATTGTATGGGTCTACTCGATGCTCGAAATAATTTCTCCTAAAATCGTTTCCCTGGTGTTTATGCACCGAGATCGCCTCTGAATAATTCATACTGCTAGTAGCGCTCTATAAATGTTCCGATACGAGACGAAACTTATTATTCATGATTGACCTCTAAATTTCATTTGTTTTCATTAAAAAATTTGATTATTATAAATTATAATCACGATAAAGAACAATACAAGCCTTGTGGAGAACTGAAATCTGTAAGATGAATTTTTTGGACCGCCCTAAATTATCTCGGGTTTTAAAGTGAAAAGAGAACTGAAAATAGTCGCGTCGATCTACAAATTTGCATAAGAATGATATGAAAATATTTTGTCGCTCGAAAGTCGACCGTTTCGGAGCCTTTCTTGCGACACCACACATCCGGACAAACAAACAGAAGGACAAACATTGAGCCTTATAATGTGGATTGTTGATCTTAAGATTTCCATGTTGATTCTGGCATCACGATCTGACTTATTAATCACGTGACTGTGTAATGATTTCCCATTCATATATCTAACTCCCTTCACTCGTTGGATGTGATTCACTTGCCACAGCTGCAACATCTGGCTACATGTATCGATCGCCTTTCGCAGTCATTTTATGTTATTTTAATCCAATATCATCTGCCATCATTCAAAAGCCGCTGCGTAATAGACCTAGGCTTGAGTCACAGTCTCTCGGCTACCGATCGATCGCAAGTCTTGCTTTCTCTTTCTCAACAGACAGCGTCCACAAAGACACTGACTATACTGTCCCTTGTCATCTGCAAAACCTTAAGTTCGTCCTCATCGAAAACAGGTAAGCATTGGTGTTTCTGAACAATTTTCCATTTTTAATTGTAGATTTTGCAATATGAAGAGAGACGAAGACAGAAGAGGTACACTGTTCTTCGTTGTAGCGTTTCGATTGATGACATTTCTTGATATCTTTGAATCAAAACGACGTTGAAACATGCGCCATAGGTCCCGAGAATCTTCAGCACTTTATTACGATCATGAAAATGATGATGACGATGATGACGATGATGACGACGATGGCGACGATGACGACGATGACGACGACGACGATGACGATGACGACGACGACGACGATGACGATGACGATGACGATGATGATGATGATGATGATGATGATGATGATGATGATGATGATGACGATGATGATGATGATGATGATGATGATGATGATGATGATGATGATGATGATGACGCATATAGAATGTCTACAATCAGTTTCACGATTTCAGTTTCTTGGTGCAGCAATGGAGGACGACATCGTGTCAGCTGTCATCGTGCGTACATGTAGAATACTTTCAAGGTCCAGCAGATATGATGATTTGGAGTCGATGCAATGTCAAGGTTTCAAAACATTGGATGGCTATTATACTTTTCTGTGCGGTAGCTGCGCGGAGTTCTTCATTCAACCGCTGCAGAGATGCATTAGTGACGTTGATTACTGTGCAGTTAATCACATGTCACTGGCCTTCACAAAGGAAAAGCCTGTTTTACCATATGATAATGTCCGTTATGGTGCTGAGAAAGTCATCTGTCAGTTGATGGAGCCGTACCTCGATTATCCAGCATTTGTACGACTTTTGGTCTTCGGAGAAATGATGTACAACTCGATCAGCAAAACCTATGAATTTCGTCGGATTGATGCAAAAACATTTACATGCACACCAGAAATAGATGACTATAACAAAATTGATGAAGGATCGAATCGTGTTGGTCCGGCGCTTAAAGTTGGTTCGTCTGACAAAGCTTCACATACAACCGATATCGTTGATTGCATATGGTGCCCACAGTGGCCAAACGAAGCCAGAGGTTGGCCTTTTCGACAACGAAATCAATGGCCGACAACTGCCGTCATCCACGAGGTTGTACAGAACGGCTGCCATGTTGTAACGGCAAAGCATTATGCTTGCAAAGATGATAGACTCCAGTGGAGGCTGTCATTTTCAGCTGCTGAAGTCATTTTGCTTCAGAGTTGGACTCCAATTCAGCAGATTCTCTACCATATGCTCAGATTCTTTGCCAAGAGAGAACTAATCCAAAAGGATTGTCTAAAGAAAGACGAAGTTCTCTGTACATACCACCTTAAGACATTGATGCTGTGGTCTTGTGAAGAGATGTCACCCGAATGGTGGGAGTCCTCGTCTGTTATTCAGTTATGTTGCCTTTTATTGAAGAAACTCTCAAAGTGGCTAAAAGAGACAAGATGTCCAAACTATTTTATTCCCAAAGCCAATTTATTTCATGAGCAATTTAACCGAAAGATCGTCGATCAAACTGTTGAAAAATTGATTCGTTATTCCATTACTGACAATCTCAGTCTTTGGTTTGAGGAGCACTATATAAAGCCAATATTTCCTAATCTATTTGATGCAAAATGCACTCGTGAAGTCTTAAGCAGTGACTCTTTCCTGAAGACCCTCGAAGCCATGAAGGCAAATAATTATCCTAAATCTATCGATCACTATGTATCGGTTAGATTTGGTTATGACAGTAAATGCACGCCTGATCCAGTATTGGAGGTCTTGGTACGTGCAAATCTCAATAGTTTCGACCACAGTTTGAGATTTGGTTCACCTGTGGGAGATCAACTCGATTTTCTCCCCGTCCCAGAATTCGCATCATGCTATTTGTTTTACGGATCAATGCTGCGTGTATTGAGCGCTGCCAGACTATTAGACGCTGAAGTAATGGCCTTTCCTTACGAACTGTGGTTGGCTGAAGTAATCATACAAGTTTCGAATAAAGAAAAACATGTTATTTCTACGCACCAAAACTTACCAAGTGCACTAAACACCAATTTTAACAAAAGGCAACAATATTTAAGAATAGCTCAGGATCTAATGAAAAAGCTAAATGAATCCAGTGATGATCTTGAACCTCGAGTTGTGTCTGAAATATCAAAGCGACTTCTCAAGACAGCCATGGAATACAAGGATGATGAAACTAATATCGCAAGGGCGACTTTGTCCTACGTTGCTGATGTTCATTCTGTCGAATCAGAATATCAAACTGTCACGAGAAAGGTCATGAATGAAAAGCGTGAGAAAGAGGAGTCCCAAACATCAAATAAAGAGTGTTTACCGTATATTGCTAAGATAATTATTGGATTTTACTTTATTCTCCTGAAGATTAAAGAATCTAAAGGGAAGGACTATGCCTACAAACGGTGGCTGGCTAGAGTAATGAGACAAGTTTCGAATAAAGAAAAACCTGTTATTTCTAAGCACCACAACTTACTAAGTGCAGTAAACACCGATGATAACAAAAGTCAACAATATTTAAGAATAACTCAGGATCTGATGAAAAATCTAAATGGATCAAATGATGAGTTAGAATTTAAAGTTTTGTCTGAGATATCAAAGCCAATTCTCAGGTCAGCTCTTGAATGTGATGATGACAAAAGAAACACCATCGCCGATGCCGCCTTCGCCTACCTGGCTGCTCTTCATTTTGCTGCATCAGAATATCAAACTGTCAAAGACATTTGCTCGAGAGTTATCGTGAAAGAAAACCCTGAGAAAGACGAGACAGAACCCTTAAATGCAGGTTGTTTGTTGTTTATTGAAGACATTTCAAAGATAATTGGATTTTATTTAATTTTCCTGAAAACGAAAAACCCTTCATTCTATTATACCAGGAGGCCAGTTTTTCTAGACCTGCGACTGACACCAGAGGTATTTGCTTATTATTTACTAAATGCGTCCATTGATAGAACGGCTCGAGTTGCTGGACTGAATGTCATTTCTCAAAATCAAGCATTTCCATTGGATGCAATTTTAATGGCTATCACAAAACGAAAAAGATATAGGCTTAATGTTTTACTCGCATATCAAAGGATACATTCAATGGATGTAATAGAATCGCCTTATGATAGATGCCTGCTAAATCACGACGATATGATTCAACTACCAAATGTTGTCGATGTAATTCAATTGCTCAAGCAATATTCCTTAGGTTATATGGAAAAGTTTTGCAATTCGATCTCCAAAGAATTCGACATTGACTGCAGTACAGTTAATTGTTACCGTGCTGCCTTTCTATACGAGTGTCAAAAATATCCTGAAGACTTAGTGTTGAATTTGTGCGAACGAATTCTCAATGAGCCTGAATTGCGGAATGGATTGAAGAAATATGCGTTTGCAAACATTATGGTCTTGCCACCTCTTGATGTCTACTTCGACAGAGACATTCAGTGTTTGCTTGGACTTCACACACTTGTTCTCAATTTTTCGCCTTCAAATGAAAGTTTGGTGGAAATTAGAGTTAGTGAGACATCAATTTTTCAGGCCATGATCGACCGAAATAACATCTCCTATGTTCGTTCACTTTCAACGGTTCTTCTGAAGTCTAACTCCAAGAAATGTCATTACATGTATTTTCTTGGAAGGCATTTTCTTGCAAGATACTTGAAACTGAGATGCCTCATCGACTGCAAACATTCAATCTCAGAAGTAATGATCGAATTTAAGAAACTGAAATGCAATCTCCCATTTGAGAACATAATTCATTGCTTTCTCGAACAGAAACTTTGTCGACTTCAGAAGATTGTTGCTGGTGTTACTTAAGGATCAAGTATGTTTTTAAGGCGCCAAACATGAATGACATTAATTTTGCAAAATAAAATTGGACGTCATTCTTTATCGACTTAAAAAATGCTTAAATAAGCGGAAACTGTTTCTACTTATGAAAGTGTAACCTGTCGCACATGGTGACTGGTTTAGTATAGCGTGCATAATACGAGAGTAATAAACTGTTACTGTGTCCTATCCTTAACGTTCCTTTAGACTCGGATCCAATTGACTGCTTTCCATGTTTTCTAAGACGTTCGTTTAAGGCTCGAACACCAAGTCCTGTCTTCTGCTTCTTATTATTATTTTAATATGCAAATCTCCTCGACACGACATCCTTGGAGCTAAGAAGTTAACATTTTTAGCACTCGAGTGCCCAAGGTATTTTTGATACGCGAATGCCCAAGCTGACGCCTGACGTACTTTATGGACGGCCCCAAATGTGTTGTAGACATAATTTATCGAATACGGATCTAATACCCACTGTGAATGAGTTATTTGGGTGAGTTTCATAATCTCGCCTTAGGGGCCGTCCATAAAGTAGGCTACGTCACGCTCCAGGGGGGAGGGGTGTAAGAAAGTGTGACAGTTTGTGACAGGGGGAGGGGGTCAGGCCATGTGTGACGTCACACATTAATTTTTTTAAATTTTATTTCTAATTTATTTTTTATTTTTTAGTAGAATTTTCTGAAATTTTGTGAAACATTTGAATTACTTTTATGTCAAAATAGTATGAAATTCGTATCTCCTGAATGTGTTGTTCACGATTCCTCTCGCTAGGAGCGCTAGTATGCTGTTGCGAAGCTTTGTTTTATGTATAGCCTTGCTTTCGTCATGCCGGAAGTATTATTATTTCTATGTTGTCCGCTGCATAATTATGTCACTGAGCGACAAATTCGGAATTTAATTTTTACATATAATAGTAATTATTATAATACAAAATTTTGAAGATTCAGAGGTAATATTAATATAATTTAATCATTATTATCATGAACTTATAAACAATTATATTACGTCATTCTTTAAAATATATAATACCAAGCCATTGTATTATCTAATAAATACCCACTTTCATTTGTCATCGTATATTAAAACAAAATTACACCACGCTTTTTTACTTTAATATCCACTAGCGGTTCTTAGTACCTAAAATCCGACCCGGCCCGGCCAGCGTGTCTAAAACCCGGGTTAAAAGTTGATTTCCCGTCACTATCAAAGCGTTTAGGGACACACGTCACTATCAGAGGGATTAGGATAGTACCCTTTGTTCGAAAGTGTGACGTACTTTAGGGGGGTCCGAGATTTGTGACAGTTTGTGACGGGGGAGGGGGTTAAAATGGTCAAAAATAGCGTGACGTACTTTATGGACGGCCCCTTACTTAACCTGCACAATGTAAAAGAAACCCACAAACAACCATAATAAATGTAGGCTAATAGACAGAACATATCGAGTAATTAATTAAATCAATGCTCTGTGTTGCTCAGCCGCCGAAAGAAGTCAATCGTGCAAAGAAAATTCATCTGCCATTAGCAACGCAAGATATAGCCTAGCTAGCCTATGTTTCGAAATACACTCTTCCGGAAGACTTTTAAGGAGAGACTCTGTAACGGAACACCGGCCTCAGCATGATAGTGGCAAACTGCACAACCTGAAATGTATCAGTCTGTGACGACCACGATTCGCGATCAGCGTTTGGAAACGAATAACACAATAAATCTCAATAAACATCAAAACCAGCTCGGGGTACCAAGGGGGTGGCATCCACCCCCTAAGTTTTCCCAAATAATATTTGTTTCGTCTAGAATAAGATTTTCACATTTTGCGTAGCTGTAGAGGGTTCACTTGCACACATTTTGAGATAAAATTTGTGATGATACTCCATACCGTGCAAAAGATTCATATACTTTAAAACTTAACCCTCGGGCTACCAGGGGGGGTGGTATCCACCCCCTTTAGATTTTTCCCAAATCAAACTTTTTCCGTGTGGAATAAAATTTTGACGTGTTAGGTAGCTGTAGATGGTTCATTGGCACACATTTTGAGCTAAAAGTTTTGATGATGCCCCCTACCGTAAAAAAGTTGCACCCGGTATACCCAAGGTACTAGGGAGGGGTGGATACCACCCCACCTAGGTTATCGACTATAACTTTTGTGCCCTTTAATATTAAGAGACACAAATTATACCATTCTATAGAGCAGCGGTTCTCAACCTTTTTAGTGCGGCGACCCCTTTGGTAACAGTCGAAAGTTGTGACGACCCCCAAACAACAAAATTGATCGAATTACCCTTTCATTTTATTTCTGTTGCCATTGAGCATTGTTGTTAAATTTTCTTTTCATAATTAGAAAACTTAGGCCCTATGTTGCAAAAATTGTGTGAGGTTTCCTAAATATTTATTGCGATTCTGAGAGCACCTATTCGGCAGTTGAGTTTAATAAGTCTACTCGGCTTGTGAACTTCATCAACTGTCATGTCTTGCTGCTGGAACTCCCCAAGTGTGCCTTTTTGGCGTCACAAGCTTTGTTCTTAAAATGCTGGTCATGCTTTCCTGGATAGTGTTAGAATGCTTAGTAGACCTATCTGAATGGTGCTTCTGTTTTTGCTGGGTTTAAGCGATTCTACCCACAAAATGTAATTACAGATGATAAAACGTTGTAGTTTTTCTGTTCATGCTGCAACTGTATATTAAGCAATATTTAGCTTACTCAGAAAATTAGTCAATAGTTCTTCTTTTCGTAACACTCATTTCACCAAGCTGATTCGTTTTGGGGAGTCTATCAATTTCAGAAACTTTACATGTATTCTTAATGAATGTGCCGAGCATGGGAGGAGTTTGAGCAGGGCATTGCAACAAAATTATTCATGATTTCAGTGCTCAGAGACGTGATTTAATGTTTCAGGAAATATTTCCTCCCCAATGTTCAAATTTTAATTTACACACGGTAATTATAGCGCTTTCATTAGCTGGCATCTTAACAAAATTGTTTATAATGGATAAACAGCCGATAACACTGTTGAAATTTCTAATGATATTTAAGAAATATTTCTGAAACATTGGGGATATATAAACGGCTCGGCCACACCAAACATTTCGGGAACCGTTCTCCATGTTTCCCAAAGTATAGGTCTGTATGGACCTCACTAGCTGACAGACTATATCCTTTGAGCAAACCCAGTATTGTTTTATTTCTTAGATGGTAAAAGTAGAATTTACATCTGAAGAGTAAAATGGCCAAAAAATAAATTAGTTGTTACAATCTAAACAATGAATCATAATAAAAGCAAAAGTAAGAATTTATTTTAAGTTGCTAGAGTGTAGCGTTGAAATTGCCATTACTTGCACATGTCTACATATTTTGAAAATTTCTGAAGGGTCCAGGCGACCCCTGGCAAATCGTCAGGCGACCCCCGTGGGGGTCGCGACCCACAGGTTGAGAACCGCTGCTATAGAGTGAATGTGTGGCTACATTTCGGTGCTCATTGAGTTGTCTTTTGACAACCGGAAGTGCTCAAAATAAATTAAAATATATATATAAAGGTGTTTTATTTTCATAAAATGTTCATGTTTTTTTCTATTATAACTTATCCATAATTTATTTTTTAATAGAAATAAATTATGCCATTTTGTAGAGGGCATTTAGGGCTATTTTTTATACCAAATAATTTGTCTTTTGATGACCGGAAGTGCTCAAAATAAATTTAAATGTGTGAAAATATTGGGTTTTTTACAACGCAAGCCGATATGTCTGCGTAAACGTTTTTCAGCAGTTACAACATGTTTTTTTGTTTTGATTGAGCATAAAACAGACATATTACTAGTTTTTATAGTTGAACATTGGACTTTATTATATGTAAACTAATTTTTATATATAAATCATGTTTAAAACATACAGAATCTAATATATTCCCTATGCGTAAGTGTACGTTTTGTGGAATCGACGGGTACCCATGGTAAAAAATTCATAATTTCGAGGTGCATTCATATTTTCTAAACCTAAATATACCATTTTGTGCAGAAAAGAATGCTGAATCAAATGGTATATTACAAGTTATGATATCTCAAACCATACCCAAAATCCAGGGGGGTGGTAACCACCCCCCCCCTGGTAGTCCGTGTTACAAAAAAAGATTGGTAGCCTGAGGGTTAAATATATCAATTTGTGCAGAAACGAATGCTCTGGTGTATTGCAAGTTATGATATCTAAAACCAAACCCAAAATCCAGGGGAATGGTAACCATTCCCCTTGGTAGTCCATGTTACAAAAAGCTTGGTAGCCTGAGGGCTAATGGAAATGATTAATTCGAAATAAATCGATTGATGACTCAGCGCCCCATTATAAGCTAATAGTAGGCATAATTATGCTAAAGCGGATGTTTATACTTCTATACATTGCTTGCTGGGTCTCATCTCGTTGATCCTAGTTCTTCAGTGTAGCCTTATAGTGCAGTTTTTAAACATGCAATTATTGCCGCTGGCGCATAAGGGCTAAAATGATAATGGTAGGCTATGTTTGTCGTAATTACGGTTCCTGTTTTAAAACGCATTCATATTATTCTTGTGGCGCATCAATATTGTTCACTTCGTCACATGCTGGCATAGTTATCAAATGTTTAAGTAGGCCTATCACTTCGACTCATACAAGAAGTTTCGTTGAGAAAACCGTGGATTGGCGATTTTTCGCGAGTTCAGGCCTAATAGATATGTTTTCTTTTAACTGTTTAATTTCTGATAATTAACATTCCGTTTCGTTTTGACTTCTATTGGGGTAAGTAAGTCTAATCAAAGCTTTCGTTTGGCTGTTTCGTGTAAACATGTAAGACCTATGTAGCCTACTTTATCAATTAAAACACGGGACACCAGAGGGGGTGATATCCGCCCCAAGATATTTTCCATCTCAGACGTTTCCATACTGAGTATTTAAAAATTGACATTCTATATACCTATCGTGGTTTATTTACACACATTTTGATGTAAATAGTTTGATGATATCTCATACCGTTCAAACGTTATACCCGATTTACGCGATGTACCAAAGAGGAGGGGTGGATCCCTTAGATTATCGACTATATGTTATCCATAATTCACTGTAGAGAGCAACAAATTATGCCAGACTAAAGAGGGAATGCAGGACTATTTTTCCGTGCTGATTAATAATTGTCTTTTGAAAACTGAAAGTGCTCGTATTAAATAAAGATGTGTGAAAACTCGTAGCATTTTTTCACACCGCAAATCGACATTTCTGCGTATACGCTCGTCAGCAGCTAAGCCTAAATGACTTAGGCTATATTAACTGAAACAGAAATTGAAGATGAATTGAGAAATGCCAATAATTATTATAAGTGAAGATGAAAGTAATCGTAAAAAGTGATTTATATAGCGCCACATAAAGAGAATCTCCTCAGAAGCGCTCCCGGCCTGCCAGCTCGAAACTACAATCGGCGATAATAGTTTTCAATCGCTTGCGGAAAAGGGGCAAAGAAAGACCCAGAAGTTCATTACGGAGACTGATAGGAACAATGCAGTTCATGCTCAACGGACCAGTACCATTGGAAGTCTGCCTGAATACATTGTAGCCAGCGGTTGGCATCAACCGCCATCATCAACCGTCATGGTGTGCCATCATTCTGGTTGGGTATGTGAAGGACCATAACCTGTTCAAGAAGATTGCTAACAAAAAAGGCCTGTAATGGCAGTACTGTGAAGTGTGGAGGAAAACGATCTGCAGGAGGCATTCGCACAAGAACAGGGGTAGCTTGTAATACCTAAAGGCAGTCAAACAAATTACAATGACAATGTCATGTTTGTCATTGTTTGACTGCCCGGAACAAATGACATAATTTGTTGTTTCGTATTGATGGTTGACATATTTACATGCCTTTTGATTTTGATCATGCCTGAAACAGACTTAATACTAGTTTGCATTGCTGCACATTAGTCTTTATTATAAAATTATGTAAACTATTCTTGTATAGGCATATATAAAAAAAACCACGCACAATCTTTTATATCGTACACGTTGTGTGAAATTGACGGGTTCCTGTGTTACAAATTGCATGGTTTCTAAGTTCATTCATATATTTAAAACCTAAATAAACCATTTTGTTCAGAAATGAACGCAGAATACATTGCTGTATTGCAAGATATGATATCTCAAACGAAACCCAAAATTCAGGGGGTGGTAAACCCCATTTTGGTTGTCCATGTCACTAAAAGCTTGGTAGCCTGACAGTTTAATACTATCAGGCCATTGTTTAAAGTAGGAATGATTTAGACAAAGGTTGTTTTTAAATCAATGAGCTTCCTGCTGTGTTTTTTATATGCGATCGTGAACTGAGAGCCACGCGTTTGAATCGCTACTAATACTTCATTCATCCAACAGACTTGATCTTTTGTTTCCTCGCTCAAGAACTGCTATGTCTCAGTCTCTATCGATTGCATCAATTGGTCCTTCTCTTTGGAATGTGCTATCTCCTTCTGGCCGCTCTTTACTTCTGTTTGGCAATCTCCAGTCTTACTTCTCTCTTCTCAAACCTGCTTGTTCACCCGACCTTGTGCACCGGGTTCGCCTCTGAGCGACTCACCCTACCAAAGGCGATTTCTTAAGATTCTTCTTCAGTGTTCTGCACTTAGGCAGATCTAGGATTCCTACGACTCCATTCGTCTTCATCCTTCTTGGTAAAAATCGGAATGTGGCTTTCCGCTTCCTTCCTCCATGTGACCTCCTTGCCTCTATGTGCGGGCTCCCATGGGAGGTATTAAGGGTTGATATAGGCTACCATGGTGATCATGACCCCAACGATGACTAGACTGATGATAAAATTTTCATATAATCATGATTATATCTAAAACGAAGATAATAAAATAATTATTCAAACTTTCTATTTACACTTAAGATGATGGAATACATGCAGACATTAGAGGAAGAACTTATACACAACTTCATTGTTGGTGCATGCCAGACGCTCCCAAAGTCCTACAATAGGGCTATTTCACAACCCATTCATTGCGAGCAACAATATGGCATACAATGTGGTAGCACTATGGAGTTTTACATACGCCCGTTGAATTCAGGAATAAATGACATCGATGCTTTAGTCCTGAAAAGTGATGAGTTGTGCTTTGAGGAAGACATTATAGTTTTGCCATTTGATGTGAGGTGCTTACACGACAGTATAACATGCTATAAAATGAAACCATGCATCAGGTATCCAAGTTTTGTTTGACTTATAAAATTTGGGAAAATGAATTATGACTGGAAATATAAAAGATATGAAGTCAGCCATATAAATGATCAAAAAATAATTTACGCTAAGGTCGATACAATTGAAACAGCTAGCCCAAATCTGACTCTAAAAACTCTTGATTTGGAATCATCTAGATCCATTTTGAGAGGTCCAGCACTTACGTTTCACAATAGTGCATTATTAGCGTCGATGGACAGCGTCAGAGGGCTATGGTGCCCTCAGTGGCCGAAAGAAGCCAGAAATTGGTCTCAACGGTTGAGAATTCAAGGATGGCCGACAATTGATACAATCTCAGAGGTTGTACAACAAGGTTGTCATGTTGTACACGCTCAGCATCGTTCTTGTAGAAACGATAAGTTTCAGTGGAGATTGTCATTTTCAGTGGCAGAAGTTATTTTACTTCAGAGTTTAACACAAATCCAACAGATTGTCTATCATATGCTAAGATTCTTCTCTGAAAGAGAATCGATTCAAAAGGATTGTCCAAAGGAGGACGAAGTGTTGTGTACGTATCATTTAAAGACACTGATGTTATGGACTTGCGAAGAAATTTCGCCGCAATGGTGGAATTCCTCTTCTGTTATTGTCATGTGCTGTGAACTGCTTAAAAAGCTTTCGGAATGGTTAAAACGAGGTCACTGTCCGAACTATTTTATTCCGAAAGCAAACTTATTCCGTGAGTCATTCAAGCCAACCATACGTGACAAGATAGAAAGACATTTAAAGAAATTCTGCCAAACTGGCATACTCCGTCAATGGTTTGTGACAAATTACGTAATTCCAGTAATCCCAACATTTGCCGAAATAAGACATAGGTCTACGGTGGATTTTTCAAAATGCTTGTTTACTCTAAATGAACGTCGGAGAACGTTGCAGTCAGAATCATTGCAAATATTGTTTTTTGTGGAATTTATATATTCTAATATCTACACTCGTAGATCAATCAATTGAAGGGCTTGGAGCAATAACAAGGTATGTCGACATACCTATGTCTTGCGAAACAGAATGCCACCGTGAGCGGAAGATGGTAATCTATCAACTCTGTAAATTTGGTACAGATCTGAATAGTTTTGAGCGCTGTTTTTCAAAAAACGTTATGTCAACATAACATGTTATTGCGCACTCGTCAGAGTTCGACCATAACTCTACTGCAATATCCCGGTATGACGACATACATTGCCGTGTTTTCTTACAAACTTTGTATTGAAGCCGGTGCAACAATGAAGTTATTTGACATAATCTGTTATTGCTCCCACTTTCGTTTGAATTGGATGCAATTTCTACAGTTAAGTCATTAAAACTTCTTATTGCACTGTTTTTACATATAAGATATATCGACAATACTACAGTTATGATGACTTACCATGTTATTGCATGATTCTCGAACTGTGTAATAGAGACAGTTCAGTGCAATAATAAGGTATGTTCACTTATTCCAGATGGCATGTGTGGTATTGCCGCTGCTAAAAAACGCTTTGTCGACACAACCTGTTATTGCACCAGAAATGATACTGATGACTGAGTGTTCGTGTTGCAATAACCCGATATGATGCTAAATGTATAAAAAATAATAATAATTTCATCTTTTGCATTGAAACATTTACAAATTTCATTAAAGACAACTTTAAGGTACATATTGCTTAAAACAGTTTGTCGATATGTGATCAAATAGCTTAGATACGGCTGTTTGAAGTGATAAATCTTTGAAGTCGATTTCCCAACATTCATGATTTTCGACATACCTTGTTATTGCTCCAAGCCCTTCAATTGTGGAATAATACAGCAGATATCCGTTTTAAACGAATTGCATTCTTTGAGAAAATATACACTCTTAGGAGACCCATGGATGCCAAAGCTGCCAATGCCGGTTGATGTTTCATGTTTCACTTACTTTGATAAAACGGTGTACTGTCTTAATACCGCATATAGTTTTGGCAACGGGGAAATATCAGGGGATGGTGAACTATTTGAATATGTCCGTGGAATTTTCTTCAGACTTAAAGCAGTAAGGTGTCAATATCATATATTTCCTGAGCCTTTAGCAGCAGTTAGAAGTCAGCGGGAATTTTTGCGAGCACAAGAATTGATGGAAAACTTAACAGGGTCAAATAGCCATTCAGAATTTCAACTGCTGTCACTGATGTCGATGGAGTTTCTCAAAAAAGCTCTAGAGTGTGACGATTCTCAATCCAAATCCATTGCTCCTGCAGCATTGGTCTACCTGGCTGCTCTTCATTTTGCAGCATCTGAAGACCAAAAAGCAATGGACCTCTGTTCATCAGTCTTAATGGATCAACCGTCGAACTTAGAAGATGAAACATTGAATGCAGGTTGTTTGTTCTTTCTTGAAGATACTGTTCGAATCGTTGGGTTTTTTCTGATTTGTAAGACGTTTAGTGAAGGAAAGAAATTCACAGGAAAGCAAATTTATTTAGATCTTCGTCTTTCGGTAAAGATATTTGCTTACTATTTGACAATGACATCTACTGAAAGAACTTATAAGAATTTTGACTTGAACCTTACGTCGGCATTTCCTTTAGACAATATTATGTTGGCCATTGCCATTCGAAAATCATTTATTTTGATGAGGTCATGCACTTACTTGAAAACCAGGCCAACCAGGCTATGTGTACATCGTAGAACGGATGCAGTGATATCAAATGCAACATTGTGTGTGGATCCTTCAATTCTTACTGAGAAAGTTATTGCTTATCTAACAGAATGTGCCTTGGAAAATATGACGTCATTTTACAGTGTGATCTACAAAGATTTTGGGCTCCAATGCACCACAGCTAACTGCTATCGTGCATTGTATCTTTACAACTGTTGTCGATATGATGAAGTGTTGCATTTATGTGAACGAATTCTACGAGAGCCAGATCTGCAGGGTGATACAGTGGAGCCTTCGTTCGCACATGTACTGGTAAAACCACCGTTGGACTCTTTTTTCGACAAAGATGTGCAATTTTTGGTTGGATTGCATAGGCCTACGCTCCTTTATTTTTTATCACCTCTCAACGATGATTTGCGGAAATTCAAGTTAGCTGCGCGGTTTATTCGCAAACATATGCACTACAGCTCACTATCGAAGCATTACTCCGTTAGAAGACACCATTTTCTTGGAAGACATTTTCTTGCGAGATATTTAAAACTCAGATGCTATATCGACTCTAAGCATCCGTATAGAGAAGCATTATCTGATTTGTTTGCTAGTATGAAGAATAGCCGCCGTCCTTTTGAATGCATTATAAGCCGGTTTCTTCGACAACGTTTTCGTAGAATTCATTAATGGTCAGACACATTTTCCTGCAAATGACCAAGTTCTCTTTATCGGATAATTTGTTGCCTTTTTTCTTATGCAAAGTTAAAGGTTGCAGATGATTTCTGAAGTAGCCTACTTGCTGGGATGTTATTCGATCGTCTAAACTCGTTGGAATTCTTTAAAGTTCACGCAATTTCGGTTGGCCAAATCAACGAAAAGGCGTTCTCACGACTCCGGGACTTGCTGTAGGCCCTGCACCAACTTCAGGATTGATAACCATCCGCCAACCAACAAGGGCCACAAATGATGAAACTATAATTATCTGTGTTGAAATTCATTTACAGCAATGAACAATAAAGCGCGTTTTAAAATACTGTTGGTCTGTTTATGCATGAAACTTACGAAAGCAGTAGGCTACATCTAACAGTTATTTACATAGCAACAGTGTTACGCGGCGTAGAAATCATTGCGGAATTGTTTTATGGTAAAAAGCTTTGCTTGAATAAAAGTTCTTTCTCAAATAAAATGTGAAACTGAATAACTGATTATCTTGAAACTGAGACCATTGTGGCGTCAGTTCATCGTAGACAAACAGAAGTTATAGCCCAACCATGGACTCGATAAGTCATAGGTCTACATCGCTTAGGCCCATTTAAAATGGAGCGCATACGCCAGTTAGCGTGATTGATATGCCATCTAACATGAGTGATACGCCAGCTAACATGAGTGATAGGCCAGCTAACATGAGTGATACGCCAGGTAACACGTGTGATATGCCAGCTAACAAGAGTGCCGCATCAAGTTATCTATAGGTAGATATGCATAGCGCTAGAAGAACAGCTAGAAGCTGAGATAGGCTACAAGTAGGGTGAGGTGTCTCTCCTAGAGGAACATTTGGTGACTATGGAGTGCGCATTAAACATTTTTTTATTAGACATTAGACATTTTTAATTATACATTAGACATTTTTTATTGATCCCATTGCAATCATACATACATGTAACGAAGTATAAACATAATCAGACGTAAGCAAATTCATATAAAGAATAGGCAGAATAACAATGTGGGAGCAATAGGCAACTCGCATATAGGCAGAGAATACCAGAGATTTTGGTACTTGTGGGTTTGACGACCCCACAGAAATATTACTCTAATTATACGTCGTCCCGGGAAATATTACTATTATTATAGGCCTACGTCGTCCATTACTTTAAATGAAGTGACCTAATGAATATATTACAATGTTTTCGAAATCTAGTAAATAAAGACTGGATAAAGGTTATTTTACAGGTCAATCAATCAATCAATCAAATGTTTTATTTGCAACCGAAGTATAACAGGTTAACACATCTTGAACATTGGTTACAAAAAGGGGGCCCTAAAGGGATAAAATAATCCCGCTGTCTAGGTACACCAACTAATATAATGAATTGACGATGTGAGGTGGCCATGACGAAATCGTGCAAAAAATCAACACAGTGATTAACAAAACTGACAAAACAGAATCAAGCAACTTATGCTGAGAGACGGAGAAGAAACAAACACACACACAAAATTGTAAACTGAAAAGCTCAACGCTGTTGAGACATAAACAATTATGAAAAAGGAAAAAGAACAAAAGCTTAACTACAGAACAGAGACCTACTGCAATGCATACAATGAGCGAACAGCGCTCTACTTTTATTAGGTACCTTCTATTATAAAGGCGCTAAATTTCTTCTTAAAAGCCCAAACACTAGGGCACAAATTCAGGGGCGGATCCAGGGGGGGGGCCAATCCGGCCATGGCCCCCCCCATTTCAAAAATTTCTTTTTTTTTGACCAGCTATTTTCCTCGAAAAGTAGACGTGGCCCCCCAAAAAGTAGTTCCATAGGACTTTGCCCCCCCCCCTTCGAAAATGTCTGTATCCGCCATTGGGCACAATCGTATTTCCTTTGGAATTTTTTCCCAAGTGGTGATCCCAGTAGATTTAATAGAAAACAAGCGAGTGTTAGTGCGGACTTTGGCCCACCCTTCGAAAATTTCTGTATCCGCCATTGGGCACAATCGTATTTCCTTTGGAATTTTTTCCCAAGTGGTGATCCCAGTAGATTTAATAGAAAACAAGCGAGTGTTAGTGCGAGCATAAGTACGGCGATACGAGAAAGAGTATCTTGTGAAATGAGAATGAACCTGAGATGAGAGCTGAAAATAATTTTTGTATAGGGGAGAGCGGGGCATAATGGGATAGCGGGGCATAACGGTAGTATGGGCTGCTTGCAACAACCTGCGCCTTAATGCTTCAAAATCCCGTGAGATGCTTATTCATCGTCGAGGCCATGCCGATTCACCACCAACCATTGCCGGAGTAGATCGTGTCTCGAACATGAAGATTCTGGGAGTGACCGTACGAGATGATCTGGGCACTTCAACGCACATTGCTGGAGTATTGGCGACCTGCTCCCGCTCCTTGTACGCCCTCAGAATCCTTAAATCCCATGGTCTCCCTACAACTGTGCTGCATGATGTCGCAAGAGCAACGACCGTATCCCGTCTCCTCTATGCTGTGCCTGCTTGGTGGGGCTTCACTAAAGCTGAGGACAAGTCACGGCTTAACAAATTTCTACAAAGAACCAGACGAATGGGCTATCTACCAGACAATACGCCAGACGTCTCGGACATGGTTCGCGAAGCCGATGACAAGCTGCTTGCGTCAGTCTGCAGCAATCCATTCCATGTCCTGCGTAGTTTGTTTCCGCCTGCAATAAAGCGTCGCTGCGGTCTGCGCCCGAGATCTCATAACTTTGAATTGCCAACTAAAGATGATAAAAACTTCATACCTAGAGTACTTTACAATAGCTTAAAGCAAATGATAAAAATAAGCGATTAGTTTAAAATTAATAAATAATGCAACTCTTGAACAATGTACAAACATTTTTAAAAAAATTCTTTTTCTTATTTTTCATGTATAACTATTTTTTTGTTCATCTTGTAACTGTGTTGCGGCTTGTCAACCTGTTTTCTGATTAAACGAATATATATATATATATATATATATATATATATATATATATATATTAGGGTGCCAATGAAAAACAAAGTTTGAGTTTTTTTCGGTCTCACCCCTTAGTTTTGTTCATTTAGCCATAAAACTGAAACATATAAAGTTTTGTAGCAATCAGGTAACATTTACTGGATGCACCTGACCTGTGAAGTTTTGAAAATCTGCACTATGGAATCTCATAAGCCGCTATGTATTGCAGAATGCTCTGCATTGTGCAGAATACAAATGCAGTGTTCCATGTTGCTTCAGTGTTTAATAAATGCTATTGGTAGTCCAGTCTTTGACTGAGCAAACGTTTTGGGGGGCTTGAAAGTGCTGCATGGTGATGGCTTTCAACTACCTGAAGCAGATATTGCTTTTGCTCCTCCTGGTTTGTGTGGCAGACTTGAACATCTGTTTCAATGCGACGCCCCGTTCAGCTGTGTCTTTTTGTACCACCTTCAGCTCTTATGCTCTGCTGTGATTATATGCTTTAATGAGGTTCCAAAAGCTTGGATCTTGCAATAGGAAATCTTGTGGGATATCCAGGGAAGTAAAAAATTTCTTTGTGTTTCGTGACACAAAATGAGACAGCTGTTTTTCAGAGATGCTGTGATTGCTGTCACTTGAACTGGAGAATCTTCTTCACCAAACTTACTCATGGCTGCAACCATGCATGTCAACTTTTTCCATAACAGAAAGTTCAGAATAAAAAAGGCAAGACCAAGAAGTGACTCACTCAAGTGCCGCACATTTCACATGAAAGATTTTATGGAAACACCTGCAACTGGTTTGCTTGCACTGCGGTAGACTACAAAATCTTACAATATCTGTGAAAGGTTTCGTGGAGCAGAAGTTTCTGATGTGCATGTGTGCCATGCTTTGAGATAATATAATGTATGACCACAAATATGTCAAACTGTTAAGCCCATGCAGTTCAGAAGCTGTCAGACGAAACTGTGGGCGAAACAAGTAAATTGTTAGACTGTTTAAAAAATTTCCCGTCCATTATGCCCTGTGGCAGGCTCAAGGTGTGGTGATAAGGATGTCTGCATTGCTGGCAAAAGGTTCATTTCCTACAAACATCAGCGACAGCAGCATCAACTCGTACCGTAGTCATCTCTTGGATGATACGGTTGCAGCAACTCACGAAGAAATAACATGAAGTTGTCTTTCAGCGGTTTGAATTCATAGGATGAAAGCAATGTCAATGTGAATCCATCAGCAGAAAACCTTACAAAGAGACTGTCATTTGGGCCACTGGGATACTAGTACTTGTGTCAAAACACATCAGCTGGACACATTCACTGAGTTTCCATTTGCCAATCATTTAAAATACTGCTGCAGCCTGTGCCTCACCGGAACCATGCACAACTTTGGGACCCAAGAATCTTCAACTCGCCATCTCCAGATACTATGACTGCCAGACGGTCAACGGTGTCTTTACCTGTGAGAGCAGGCAATATCTTACCATCCCAATGTGGGACGCGGTTTTGTAGTGGTGGCGTCGTTGCCTTGAAGCGGGAAGGTTCGGGGTTCGAATCCACCTCGCCGCGTAAAGACCTTGGGCAAGTCCTTCAACCACAATTGCTCAGGGCTTCGGCGTGAAACTCCAATGCAGTGTACGCTCTGCATTCGGGAGCGCATCTGAGTAGAGAGCTTGAAGGGGCGCTATAACAAGTGCACATACGTACATACACACACTGTATCATCCAGGACCAGGAATACCGTTGAAGGAAAATGCTTCCTTTTTAAAGCAGTTGGCCTCGATGTGCGATGCTACGTACATTCGTGCCAATCGTGCGGGTTTCTTGTTAAGAATTAATTCCGATGGACTGTGACCTAGAGATGAGGCTGCAGCTGCCAGGAGGATATATGTTGCATTAAATTTTATGTCCAATACATTATATGTTCTATCCAGTGCCGATACTGCATCATGATTAATTATAATGTACTTTTGGCTTTGCTCTCTTTCTTTCCTTTACCGCAAGAATTTTCACATCACTGCCTTCATCTTCAGCTGTATTGCTTCCATCACAATCTGTATTGTTAACTGGATTTTTAAAAAACCTGTCATCTAGTTATAGGCCTACCCTGCTCCCTTGTTATTTTTCCTTCTGTTTTGGTAGCCTGTTTTTTCGAACAATGACGGTCTTCAACATGCGCAAGTTTCAAGTCAATGGGTCCCGGATTTTAACGTTTTCTTCCCTCCCTCTCTGTGCTAGTGATGTTATAGAACAGAGATTTAGTATAAAACAGAAATGTAGATGTGCTATAGAACTGATATAAAGCACTGCAGATATAACCAGAACTGTTAGTAATCCACAGAGTTAACTTCTCAATATTGAGATAGACCATTATGTCAGGAATTAACTAGCATTACGGCACATATAACTATATATGCAACTTCAGGAGCATGGTGCATCCTCTAAATGTTCATACATTTTATTCATTTTTCCCCTGATTAACTTCCATATATAAAGGAACATTTTCAAAGGATGAGACCACAGAAATTCAAAACTTTATTTTTTCCTGTGTATTTCATTGGCACCCTAATATATATATACATATAGTACGTATGGACTTACTTAGGTTCAAAACCTCACTAGAGGAAGTTGAAATTAAACCAAATGACCTCAATGGAGGGGGCTTCATATATTTCATAAATGAATCCAAGGAGCCGGGTATTTTTTCGTCTAAGACTTGGGCAATGCTCACAAAATAATTATTTAGTTTATTAGCTATGGCTTCAGCATCTTCAATCTTAGCACCGTTAACATTTAGCGATTCTATGGTTGTATCGCGTGGTCCCAGATTAGTTATCGACCTTATTAGGCTCCAAGTTTCTTTAAGATCGCCTTTATACTTGTCAAATTCAGTGGCATAGGCCTAATAATATTTTCGGCTTTTATTCTAACTGTTTTAAATTTATTCCGGTACATCACAAATTTATTTCTGTTAACTTCAGTCGGATTTTTGATAAATTTCAGATATAACTGCTCCTTCTTTTTACTAGATTTAAGTAGGCCCCGCGTCATCCAGGGATTTTTTATAGTTTGTTTGAAACAGAAGCTGGATTTGTGAACTGAACGCATGATAAATGGAAGGTGAATGACAGATCTTTATAGGTGAAATGAAAGTTGGATGAAGGTAGTTTGACAGGTGAAATAGAAGTCGGATTCATGAATTGAACGCGTCAGAAATGGAAGCTGGATGATGTATATATAATAGGTGAAATCGAAGCTGGATTAACGAAGAACACGCTTAGAAAATAGAATGAGAATAAAGGTGTGTTTATACCTGACAAAGAAGCTGGATTGATGAAAATAACACATTAGAAATGGAAGCATGATGAAGGTATGTTATATTCTGAAATAGAACCTGGATTGACGAAAATAACACTAAGTCTTGAGAAATCGAAGTTGGATTAATGAAAAACGCTTGAGTAATGGAAGCTGGATAAATGCATTTCTATATCAGAAATAGAAGCTGGATAAAGGTATTTTTATATCTGAAATGGAAGCTGGATTAAGGTATTTTATATGTGAAGTGGAAGCTGGATTAATAAAAAAAACGCTTGAAAAATGGAAGCTGGATGAAGGTTCCTTAAGGGAGAAATAAAAGCTGGATTAATAAAAAAAACTTGAAAAATGGAAGCTGTTTCCGATTTTATATGTTGGATTCATACATGTGCGAATACATCCACCACTATAGATATTTCTGTGGGGTCGTCAAACCCACAAGTACCGAGATTTTAGCATATTTTGGAAGGGAGCCAAGAAGGCGAGCAGTTTAACGAAGAACTCGATCCTGGGACCCGATTAGTCCAAGTGTCACACTTACGAGTAGGCCTACCCAACTGCAGTGGTCAACATTATTTTATTCTACTTGTCACATAGACATGCACAGCATTGCACAGAAACATCAGTAGCATAATGAGAGAAGGAACTTGAGACAGCTCGGAGTTGACGAAGTTCATAGCAGTAACTACGTTTGACCGACTATCATTAATACCCTCTGAGGGAATTCAGTTCTTGATCCAAAGTGACTCCGAAGTCTTGAACTGAGAGAAAAAGAGATGTCAGGAAAAGTCCACTCTAACTATTGTAGCTGATACTGTTTCCATGCAGAAACAAAGAGGATTAGGTCTACGCAGAATCAGTGGCGGCGCTACGCCAGGGCATGGCAGGGCAAATGCCCTGGTAAAAAAGCCTTTGCCCTGGTCGTTGCCCTGGTCGTTGCCCTGCCAGCAATTTTGTATTGCCAGAATTTTTTTCTTACTGTTCACGTCCGTCTGTCCGGTCTCTGGCATGGCAAAAATATTGGCAATACAAAAGTTCTCGCAGTCAAAATTCTGGCAGGGCAATAGTTCTGGAAGAGAAACATTTTGGCAGGGCAAGATTATGGCAGGGCAACAGTGCTGACAGAGAAAGTTCTGGCAGGGAAATATTCTGGCTGGACAAAAATGTGGTAGGTAAAATTTTTTGCAAAAGTTCTGACAGGGAAAATTGTGAATGAGAAAATTTTCTTGCTGGGCAAAATTCTGGCGTGAAAAGTTATGCAGCCTTAATTGGCAGGGCAACAGCTCTGGCAGGGCAAAATTCTGTTGATGTTTATCCACATTACCGTTTACAACTAACAGCATATGCCTAACTGTCTCTTTATCGTTTTTCAAATGAAGCGTAGGCCCTAAGAATTTGGGTAAGCAATTGACCTAGCCGATCTGCTTGACTCAGTTACTTTGTTTGCTAAATTATTTGCTTTCGAAATGCTACTCGAAAGAGAATTTGCAATGCTGCACTAAGACACTGAGATTAGTCTATAAGATTTATCAGATTTGCTTTCCAAATGTCAAAAAAGTGCTCGGTTTTATGACTTCGCCCATCTGATCCTCTGACCAGCCAACCGATATAGTGTAGAGTGTGTGGTTTACAGTGTTGCACCTGAGGTTTCAGAAAATAAATCCAGATATCGTTATGAAAAACCCAGACAAGATCATGATGACTGTTTATTATAAGCGATTTTGGACCCACTTTGTTCCAATTATGTTGGGATTTCAGATATTTTGTAAAAGAGACAATAAAATGTTAGTTAAATAAGTTGAATCATGTAGTTGTAACTTTTAGCCTCCGAAAAAATGTCAATTGTCAAAGTTGTCAGAGACTGGGCATCCATATCGACAATAAGCTGAAGCGATAAATTATGCCGTGAGCGCATGCGCACTGCGCAGCAGGTCGGTCGAGTCAACACACAACACGTGTACGAAGTTTTAAAGTTGTCGAAGTTTCCGGCGAAATTTTCTCAGTAGGCCTACATCAGCAATCCAACTGTTAAACCAGTCATATTATAATATTAATACTTTGCAGCAACTGGAGTACTAGACTACTTCCTAGAGGACTGACCTAATCTACAGCCTACATGTTAGTGATGTCGATATGGCTCAACAATGAGGAGTGACTTTACCTAGGCTAGTATATAGCCTATATTGAATAAATTGTCGAAACGAATTATTTCTGCGATGATTGTGGAGTTTCAAATTAAAATTCCTGGTGCAAAAGTTATGTAGCACACCCAGTTTACATTGAATTTCACTATACATGTATATTGCTCAGTGCACAGAATATTCATGCCTTGTAAATAAAAAAAGGTCAAGTAGGCCTAATTAAAATAAACCCGGATTTTGTTTCAAAACAAACTAGAAACCCAGACAAAGGCAAAAACCCAGATTCAGTGGGAAAAACAGCTGTGACATCACTGGTAAGTTATGGCGAGCACGGTAGCGCCAAATTATAGATCCCATGTAAACCCGCAAATCTAGTATACCGAACACGCGACTCACCCTCTGCCCTTGTTACTTGCATGACTGCCCTGGCTATGCCCTGGCTACAAAAAGTGTCTGGCGCCGCCACTGCGCAGAATGAAAAATTAGCCACGTGATCGAAGTCCAAGATGTGTCAAAGAACGAGATTTTGGTCCTCAGACCACTACAGTAGAATCTGCTAGAGCCGAATCTGAAAATCCTAGGCAACCGGGGGTAGCCTACGGTGCATAACTTAGTTTCCTGTCTACAGTACTGGCATAAAGAGGAAAGCTATTAACCACCACAAACAACGTTGAACCGGCGCAACGGAAATTAATCACTAATAATCAGCAAAAAATTAACGGCACAGCAATGGTAACTGCTTCTCTTGTTAATTGCAGGCCTACTTTCTATTACTGATGTTCATTATTATTGAAGATATATTGAAGATAAAAGAGTAATAAAATAAAATAATAATAATAATAATAACAGCTTAAATAATTGGAAAACAAATAACAATCATAGTACTAGCACATGCGACCCATTCTGCAACTCATGGATGAAAATCAGCACAATGTTATAAGACTAGTCTTCAGAATAATATATCCTGGTCGATACAGACTGGTAATCAAAATATCCAGATCGACAAGGTATTCATATCCCGTCTATTCTTATACAGTTTGGACGATGTTTGCACATTCTTTCTATAGGATCAGCTTCACTTTCTCTAAAGAAGAAATACATAAGTTATCCTCGGTGGTCGAGTGGGTTGGTAGCCCGCTCGCCGCGCCGGCGACCCGGGTTCGATTCCCGGTCAGTCAGAGATTAATTTCTCGGATCTTTACTGCGGGTGGCTCGGTCGCAATATAAACGTGGAGTAGCGGTGGTGAAGGATCTCACCCTCAGGGTCGAAGCCATAACACAGCCGCTATATAAATATGCGATTACATTTACATTTACATTTACATTTACATTTCTTAAATTGCAATCGTAGTCGTAAATCCAAAACAAATAGATAACAGATCTCACTTAAACGCTATTATATGAAGTTAATTATTATAATTATTATGTGCTTGCGTTTGGGTTGACGCAATTCAAGAATAGACAGATAGGCTAGGTCTACATGTAGGGCTTGTATAGGCCCTAATGTGGAAAATAATTACAGAAAAGACGGAGCTTTGAGAACAGTGTGAGCCCATCATCGTAGTGTCTTGAATTGGTAGAGAGGTTTATTATACCATTATATACAGCGCCCTTCATTGTGCTGGTCTCCATAGAAATTTAGCAGATTTACACAACATTTTATCTATATCTTATCAAACCTTCCCTGAGTTAAGTATTCGCATTCACAGTAGGTCTAGAGATATTTAATCCGTTGGTCCTCGCTTCTGGAGTGCAACACTTCTCGTAATCATAATCGTAATCTCCAAATTTCTAAAGCGCCACTCGAAAGTCTAGCGCGGGGCACCAGTTTATTCACGAACGCTGCGTTGAGTCATAAGCGTTGTCCGTAAGAATAGTCCGTGGTGGTCCGGGTCGAGTTACCATAGGATCAGAGAGGCGGAGCAGCTATGAAGGCGGGTGTCGTCTGGACCGGGAATCGGAAGGTGGTGGATCAGATGAGACAGGGTAAGAGTTATTGAAAAGGAGTGTCTTAAGTTTCGAATGAAAAGCCCGAGGTGTGATGGATAGAGGAGCCTGAGGAAGGTGATGGTGTGTGTTTAGTAATGATGGTGGAGGAACTGAAAAAGATCGGAATTCAGGATGAATAATGTTCCAATTGTGTTTTGCCTTGCTTCCAAATGTCATAAATATTACGGCTTGGAATTCTTAGGCTGACCATTTCTCATTACACAGTGGTATAATTACATGCCCATAATGTTGTAGCTGCAACATTAAGCAGGTTCTTTGTCTTTTCGATTCTGCCTTTTTCACCTATAACAGTACCATTGTATATGCTCAATGCTCTTAAGATCTTGGAATTTGCTTCAATAAACTATGAAACTTTTTTAATGTGCCCCTTGTGAAATTCTGAAGTTCACATCGATGTCATGGAAAGATGAAGTATCGTAAATCGAAAGTCAGTCTCAGCACGGTGAGATAGACAGCCCAATGAGACCATGAACCGGATGAACCGGAACTGAAAACGAACGCTGGCCAAATACAATACGTAGGCTTACATGTATATACATGTAGAAGGAATAACACACTATTCGAAGAGAGGATAATTATCCTTTAGCAAGATGCAACGACGATGAGAATAATTACTCCCGTGAAAGAACCAAAACAGCGCTCTAGCCTATAACCAACACTAACGTGCACTGAAACTGGAATCTGTAGCAAATGACGCTCATGATGGCAACTGAAAATTAATCATAAATGAAGTTTTATTTCATATATAAGAGGACTTATAAACCCAACAGAATATTAAGAAAGTGGGCGTGGTCCCAAAAGCAGCTGATGAAGCAAGTCAAGCAACCACCAATGAATGTATAGTCAGGACAGAATTATTGTCAGCCACAACAAACCGAAGAACACAATAAGTCAGTGAAGGTGTGGCGAACATCGAAGACAAGCAGCCGCCTGTTTCCTCTGCAAGAGGTTGACGAGTCCTGGCAGGTGCGAGGCGCCAGGAACAGTATTGTTGGTAAACAATCCGAGGGTGAGCACTTACAAACAAAAAACATACATGACGTATGCGTGTATACTGTATATACACTATATACATGCATATAATACAAAATATGCATGGCATTGCATGCATAAAGAAAGTCTAATATAATAAGCCTGTAGTTATATCCTCTATGTGGTATGTATAATGTGCCGTGTTACACACTCGGGCCTACATTGATAAATTGATATAATAATGATATATTGATATATATATTATATATATAAATGCACTTCATTAACGAAGCCTTATTGTTATGGAAATGTATGAAATGTGGTTGCAGTTGTTGAATCACTACCATCTTAACATAACCCAACTGTTATCCCGAAAACATTTTAGGCTCAATCCTAGTACATGTAATTGACGCCCCCCGCTAGGAAATGAAAATGACCGTGATCCAAACCCTATAGCTGTCCACGCTCTACTTCATCAGATGATTTTACTACCTGCATTAGCTACAATATTCGCACTGGCTACAATCATAAAATACAAAGCTATGAACTGATGTATTTGCAGAAGCCATCATATAGCGTATGCTGCCTACGTAAGATATAAATGAGTCAAGCCAGGTCTTTTCTAGATTTAGAAATGTGGAGTTCTACATTGATTTGCGCAGTTATAGAAGCACTTCTGTGCAGTTAAAAATTGTAAAAGGTCGTTGTCGTTCGATTGGGAGTAATTTATCATGGAGGATGGAAAAAGGAAAGATGTTGGGGTTGTGCAGTTCTAAAAATTCCTTTAAAAATCTCTAAGTCAATCTTAGCCTAAGTCAGTCCATGCTAGATGCCATTGTTGTTTTAGACTGACCTTCTCAAACTGTTTATCCATCATATAGGTTGCGTCTGTCTTAGTGCATTGATCCCTGTATACCCTGTTTAGTGTTTATCCATCATATAGGTTGTGTCTGTCTTAGTGCATTGATCCCTGTATAGTATATATACCCTGCCTATCATCTTGGTGATGGGTTGACTATGGCGCACCATTGACTGACAGTCTGACACCTTGTCATAAGTCATTGTGAGGCGCGGTGGTGTAGTGGGTATGTTCGTCGCCTTGCAACCGATGCAGTGTCCTCGCTGTTACAGTCGGGAGCGCCTATGAATAGGGAGCATGAAGGGCCCGAAGGGGTGCTATAACACGCGCACATACAAACAAAAAAACAAACATCCGCGTCATAGGATTCGTTAATTAATAATTTAATATTAATTCTACATAATTATACTGAGGTCTCAGATGTCATCCTTTTAGTCAAGCGTTGTTCAGGTGGTAGAACCATAAGAACGGCAAGTGTAGTGTTGGATTGAAGCAATGCAAACAACATAAGTACGTTTAAGCTATCTCACAAAAGTATACTACCAACTTTATTGCCCAACGTTCCATCGGCCATCTTTAACTCGGACTGCAAGTGAAGAAAAGAACCTATATTGAGCAGATATAATTTTTATGTGGTCGTTATATTGCGCTATTATAGCTTAGCATATAAGTTAGCACGTAACAACTACCTTGATGGGACTATAAAGAGCGAGTCTAGTTATCCTGTTGTTGCAGACACTTTTTTGCCTGGAGTCTCGTGATATAATTAAATAACTTCCTTCAGCTAATAGCAGCTGTTGGCATTTCGAATGGCCTACACGATAAGAGACGGATATTAATTTATTGCCTCGCTGCATGTATTCTATATGTAGCCTATTTGTGACCCATCTGACCAAAACCAGGCGTAAGTCGGATTTCGTACAAAATGAGTGTCATACATTTTCTAAAAGAATAAAGTCTCTTCTTTAAAATGACACAAATCCTATTGCTCTGCCATGTTTCTGTCCAAAGTTATGAGTAAAAATATGGTTCGACCGTCCAAATTACAATTCTGAGAAAAATGCGTTTGAAGTTCTCTATAACTTAGAAATGCAAGATTCTTTAGAACCATGTTCATAATTAAATAAAATTTGCAACAAATAAACAGATTGCATAGTAGGCTAGAGGGAAGTCTGGGCTTTTCACTGATACCTAATTTATTTTGTTAGCCACATACCGAATATGGTTACCAATGGCGGGAAAGTGGAAAATGGTGGAAAAAGTCATCGAATTATTTGAACAATGAAAACCATAAAATTATCAAAAGTATCATTACAAATAATATTTTTGCAAAATTTTTGGTTTTAACGTGTATAAAACATATTTATTTATCATTTTCTGTAAAAAACAAAAAAATTAAAAAATTCGTTTTTTTCACATTTTGGTCATTATCTCAGAAGCGTGTGTTGCGACTTGCGCCTGGTTTTGGTCAGATGGGGCACATTTAAGTACAGATTTTTATCGCACCTTCAGGTAGTCTCTGGAAGGTGAAACTAAGCATGGTGTTGTGAATCTATCCCACTCAGTGGCGTAGCCAAGGGGGGTTTCGAGGGTTAAACCTCCCACTCATTGGCCTAGGAAAAAAGTTTTTTTAAAGGTTATTTATCCACTTAAAATAAGAAAAACAAAACAACTGCTGGTAGTAACAATTGTTTTTCTTACTTTATTCTCTTTGTTACTTTATTCCCTTTTATTTACTGTAATACCGATGGGTTGGTTTCAGAAATTATCCGGCCAGGCAAAAAAACAAAACCTCCTATGAAAAATTCCTGGCTACGCCACTGAACCCACTTGGTAGCAGAGTTTTTCGTAACATCGAACTGTGTCTTGTGGTGTCTTGTCTTTCCAGAACTGTGTGCTTATTTATTCATAAATTTCCGAAGTTTTATATAGCGCCCTTTTAAGGTAGGCTACTCAGAAGTGCTCCCGGCACACCGGGTACAAGCACGGCTATAGATATATAGACCTATAGGGCGGTTTTGAGACTCTTCAGCAGCAGAGTTGAGTGGCTCTTGGAATATCAGCGCAGTGTTACAGGGAGTTCCTTCCAGGTGGTAGGACCAGAGACCGAGATTGGATGGTATAGTGACAATGGTTGGAATAGTCCTACATGTATATTATATATGTATACTTATTACCAAGGTAGACCATCTCACACAGCCTTGAAACATGATTTCGACTAATTACTTGAACTTATTGTAAAGTAATCAGTAACTGTAATCCGACGATGACAAACCTAAGAAGCACCTCATCATTGGCGCATCAAAGATAAATCAGATTTTTACAGATTCTCATGACTTTGATGTATTGCGTAATTTTTTTCCTAACGCTGTGTAGGCTATCTCGTTTCAAGGTGTTTTGTGTTTGCAAACAAATTCGTTTCGGGTGTGAAATGCTACATTGCAAAAATAAACATCAATTTTTAAAGATATTTTTCCATCAACGGCCTCTGTTCTTGTGGGACGATGTACTGCGCCTGGCTCAGCAGCGCATATGAGCCATCTCGCTCATCACCGCAGCGCTAAAGACTATCAGCATCTCTTGGCGCTTATATTTAGGTACTGCTGCTGCTGCTGCTGCTGCTGCTGCTGGTGGTACTTGTGGTGGATGGTGGCATCGTCGGCAGACTCTGCACCAGCCACTGATTCTGCTGCCGGTTTTTAAACCTTCTTTGTTCTTCCATAGAAAATTGTTAATACTCCTCCAAAAAACAAACGCAGGCTTGGCGCTTGCCTGCTCTGTCCCTGGCAGAATGGTAAGTAATATAAATATATACATGTATAATTGTATACATACACGATAAATAATAAAATATAAATAATATATAGTCTATAGGATGCGTACACAACCGTTAGCATTGTATGTAGGCCTAATGTAGATCTATGCATTGTATCATGTGCATGACTGCTTCCCCTTATACATAAAAATCCTCTAGAAAATATCTTGAAAAGCATGCTTTACATTGAGCATTTATATATAGATATTATTATTATATAGACCTATGCACGGCGCATACATTGTACATATAAGAAAAATGTGTGGTATGCAAAGCATCCATGTGCGTATATATATACATAATAAAAAATATATGATTTACTACGATATACATACTATAGGCTTATAGGTATGATGTGATTGTGTATGTCATGCATAATTGTATATGTATATATGTTCGTATATATATTATCTACATGCAGATATAACACGATGCCGGTTGTATAGAGTACACTTTATGAGCGTATGCACAGAATCGACGTTTGTTTTAAACGCACGCTGCGGTGAAGATAGAGCGCGGTTCAAGAACGGGGGTCTAACTCTAACTAACGCTATAGGTCAGACTAACCTTGGAGTGATAAAGACTGCTAAAATGATACGGTACAATGAGTTACGAGTACATACATGTACATGCACATGTACATGTACATGTACACAGCCAAGCATGTTCATCGCCGTAGCTTCCATCTTGCAAAGCTACTGCCAGTCAATGCTTTACGAAGCGATTTAAACGCCTGGTCATTCTATGTTGGAAATTAAACTAAATTTGGTTCCAGTGGCGGCGCCAGGATTTTTGTTTGAGGGGGGGGGCTGGATTTGTGGGAAAGATTTTCCGTTTTCAGTCGCCAAAATTTCTGACGACCTTTTTTTTAGTCATTTGATCGAAATCTTCGAAAATGGTCCTTTTTCATATCCGCCAAACTGTCTGTCAAACTTCGTGCGTACCTTTACGCTTATTTGGGGGGGGGGGGGGTTAAAAGGGGTTAATCGTGCAAATATTTTATTTTTACATGGGAAAAAAATAGATGGCCTTATTTAGGGGGGCTAAGCCCTCCCTCCCCCCTAAACAAAGGGAGACTCCAGCAACGGTTGTCGACAGATCAGCATATAATGCGTGTGTTGCTGCTGAAGTGAGATAATACCATATGGCGATCACTTTCAAACATACCTACACGCATACAATACATACATACATGCATACATACATACATACATACATACATACATGCATACATACATACATACATCCATACATACATACATACATACATACATACAAACATACATACATACATACATACATACATACATACATACATACATACATACATTAGGGTGGTCGTTAAAAATGAAAGTTTGAATTGACTGTTCCCAAGGCGCCGTTTGGTTCCATTCTCCCCAGAAACATCACCCAAAAAGTTGTAAAACAAAATATTAATATTCAGGACTAGCACAACGCCATCAAAGTTTTACCCTTATAATAGCAAGTCTTCTAATGCTCAAGAGTAGCTTGCCTATATGGCTGTAGTCAACCAGGAATCTTCAAACCAGGGATCAATTCAACTACCTGTAGTTGCTCCACACTTAAACATGATGATGCTACTGTCATCGTAATCATGATCATGAATTTATATAGCGCCACTTCAAGAAAAATTCCTCTAAGGCTAGAAAACCTGTATAACACACCGCATTACAGATAATATCTATCATATCTTATTTCTTTACAAATAGTACATGTTTTACCTTGTCTTGATTGATTATAATAGCGCATTGTTCTTAGACTGTTACAGTAAGGGAACAGTAATAGTATAAATTATATTGGGGAAAAATATAAAATTTGTGCGGTTTCATCTGTGTCTTATAGGCCTATAATTAATTTATTCTGCAAAATCACCAAAATTCTTAATGAGGTCTGATTTCTGAGAGTGCTATGCTTATACCCTTGAATTGGTTGGTCGTCTGAGATGTCCAATTGTCCATGCGGCCACTGTAATTTCAGCTGGATCCATTGCTGAGCATGATGTACAGATTTTGAGTCGCATATAGCTTACGTGTTTGACACCATCGCCTTTCATGCTAATTTATTATAGCTAGTTAATTTACAATAGCTAATAATGGCAGTGTAATTTGATTCCACTCTTGACAACACTTTCTGTGTCAATTGTTTGACTCTGTGTTCATTCTTTCAACTCTAAAAGTATACATTTAATGGAATAAATTCTATATTATGAAATAGACAACAATGTGAGTAGGCTTCATCAGGCACTGAATTATGATGCTCTCTTTGGAAGTTGTTTAAAAGCTGCTTTTTGACTCCTATGTGGTAATAAGTAATTTCATAGATCTATAAAAGTTATGATCTCAATAATTTCAACATCTATTTTAATTCATTTGTTTACAGCAGCTCTTGATTTTATCTGTGATGCGCTGTGTCACTCTGCTCTGATTGCCACAATAAACGAAAATACATGTGTCATCAGTAGTTTTCTCTAGTTCAACTATTATTGAGGTCCTTGTCCGTATTATATCAGAATTTGTGTTAAAGTTAAGCATGTAATAAAGAGCCTTTAGTGTAACAAAGAATCTCTGTAGATAGAAATCAGGACTATCAAAAGAATATGGCAATTACGTGTTGACTTTCTAGTACAATAATCTTCATTTAATCACCCAATCTAACACACTGCAGAATGATTACAAGTACATGTTATACGAAATACGGCCCACTATAGCACGACACGCAGGTCGGTTTTACAGCAGTGGGTTCGGTAGCTTAACACTAATGGGCTAAGTGCCGGATCACTCCTGTCGGCCAAGCCAGAAGTGGGAGGGGCTATCTTTATTTTTAGCAGAACCCGAGTCAAGCAACTCAACAGCAAAGTGCCAATGGCAGAAAACAGAAATTTAAAGTAGATTCATAGTAAAGGTTTATGGTCATCGATCTCAGGGACTCACGAGTCAAATACTATTGTGATGGTCAATTGTTCATAAAAATATATAACAAACCATTATCATCATTGTAGAAGTCAGACATACTTGTCAGTCGTGCTTGAGTAAAAGAATGTTGCATTTCTGTTAAAACTAGTCATAGGTCCAAAAATGTAGCTAAATTAGCATTATACTCAAAAAGACGATGATATTTCGTAAAATCCAAAACTTCAAACACGTTGTGCTAGTCCTAAATATTTTTTTATCGGGATAATTTTTGGGCTGCATCAGTCTTTTACCAAGTGGCACCAAATGGTGGGTTGGGGAAAGAACAAAAATGAAGTTGAAAATTTGCCATTGCAGATGCGACCACCCTAACATACATACATACATACATACATACATACATACATACATACATACATACATACATACATACATACATACATACATACATACATACATACATACATACATACATACATACATACATACATACATACATGCATACATACATGCATACATACATACATACACACATACATAGTTACATGTACGTACATAGTTACGTACATACATACTTGCATGCATGCATACATTCATTCATGCTTACATGCACTCTTGAATTCATTCATACATACAAGCTACTGCATAAGTTATAGGCCTACAGTAATAATATATTGCAAAAAAATTCAGAAACTCTTTCTGTCTTGACATAGTTTCGCTAAGTTTGCTTCGATTCAGTACACAAGGTCAGTTCCATGTGATATGAGTTTAACGGCTGCTTCCAAATAATCGGAAAATGTCGAAAAGCATCAAACGGGTCATGTGCGTTTGTGCGTGTGCGTATGTGCGTGTGTGTATGTGTGTGCGTTTGTGCGTGTGTGCGTGTACGCAGGTGATTTCACGGAAGAGATTCAAAGGTAGAGAGTAGAGCACACGTTCGATGAACAGCAAACTGTGTAAGCCACGGCTTCTGCTTAGCAGGAGGTTATATGCAATGGATGGATGGATGGAGGGAGGCCTCTATATCGGTCACAATCTGCCGTGTGCCTGTGAATCTATCTGTATGCCTGTACAGATCTGTCTGTCTATCTCTGTCTGTCTCCATCTGTTTTTATGTATGTCTGGTAGACTGAATCCTTGCTGTCTACCTATCTGGATGTCTATGACAGTCTGTCTACCTCTCTGTTTGTTTCTGTTATACCCAGTCCATCTCCTTCTTTGTTCCTCTCCTCCCATTCTTTCCATGACTTTTGCCTCTCTCCCTGATCCTGTCTCTTCCCTTCCATCGATCTTTCTCATCCTGCATAGCACTCGCTCACTCTCTCCTATGTGTCTCTGTCTCTCTGTCTATCTGTGCGTCTCTCTGTCTCTGTCTCTCTGTCTCTCTCTGCCCGGAGGCCTAAGGCTCTTGATGTATGGCTGGGTTATTAATACGAGCCATCGACCAGCAGAGAGGAAGAGAGAAGCCTGCTTCTTGTGTATCTGCCTGGTCTGCTTTAGACGGACGAAGGAAACATCGACAGTTGTTATCATTTGACTCTGCTGCCTAGAATTGCAACTGAAGCCAACGGATTTAGTTCATTTGAAGTCAAGGTAGGCCTATGATATTGCAATTTGTTGAAATCGACGAACATGATGTCTAGAACATCTTCACGAATGATGTTTCAGGAGCCTTGTTTATTATTTTTTTTTATCTTAGTCAGTCCCTACAACTCAGTGCACACGCTTATTAGCCTACAAGCAAGGACGCTGATGTAGTGTTAAGTCATTTTAGTGGCTAACAAGGTGGCTGCGGTAAATAAAACAATTTTTGAGCAAACTACAGGCGTAGCGAAGCAACGCAAAATACAGGCCTATAGTAATTTTGGTAGTTTAAGATGCCGGTAGCTGAAATAAGGAAAATCATGATCACTTCAGTTACCTATAAATTAGGGCTATATAATTAGGTGATCACCACTTCTATTGATATTGACTATCATGGAGTAATTCGTATATTTGACACTTATCATGAACAACAACATAGTAGTAGTAGTAGTAGTAGTAGTAGTAGTAGTAGTAGTAGTAGTAGTAGTAGTAGTAGTAGTAGTAGTAGTAGTAGTAGTAGTAGCAGTAGTAGTGGTAGTAGTGGTAGTAGTAGTAGTAGTAGTAGTAGTAGTAGTAGCAGCAGCAGCAACAACAACAGTAGAAGTAGCAGTAGAAGTAGCAGTAGTGGCTATAGTAATAGTAGGCTAGTTGCGGTGGTGGTCATATATAGCTGTAGCAGTTATAGAGATTCGTGAGATTCTTGTTAAGGCGCTATATAAATGGTCATATACATAGTGGCAGCGATTGTGGTGGCAGTTATTGTTGTTGCAATAGTAATGATGTCAATTGTTGTGGTAAACACAAAGGTGCCAGAACCTTAGTAGGCTACTAGCAAAATGAGTAGCGGTTATAGTAGTAGCAGCGGCAGAAATATTATAGTTGCGCTATATGAATCCGATGTTTTATTTTCCAGGCTGATTTGCAATGGGAACTACAATTCGCTACGAGATCACTAAGGGCGGTGTGAAGACTGTTCGCTATGTGCAAGGCTGGAGAGACCCAGAACAGGACAGGAAGCCACCGCCTAAAGTAGCTCGCATCGTCAGTCAGGATTACGATGTCATCAAGAGGGAGTGTCTGGCCCAAGGCGCTCTATGGGAGGACCCCAGCTTCCCTGCCAACGCTCACTCCCTCTATCCGAGCGCTCTTGGTAGGATGCCACTCGAATGGCGCAGACCATCGGTGAGTAGGATTTAATCGCATTGCTGGAGTGCAGCAGGTGATCGCGCTACATAAAAAGCGTCGGCTTGTATTCGTGTAATGTAAGGCCAATCTATGTATCTGTATGCTATGTACTTGTATTTATACGCACGAAAGTATGACTATGTATAATTGTATAATTGTAGGCCAATCAATGTATGTGTATAGGAATAGGTCTATGTATTGTAAATGTGAATGTCTATGCGTGTATACTTGTTTTTGCATATCTGGACATGTGCGTGGGATAGTTTTGACTAGAATAGATTAGATTGGGATAGAATAGATTTGGATGGATAAACATGCAGAGATAAGGTTAGATATAAAGAGATCATATGGCGCAGCTTGATGTTGGCATTCACGAGATCCGATAAGTTGGGACCAGTTTTATATCGGAGAGCATTAGATGGCATATTATCATACCAAATCCATATATCAAATGGTCTTAAATGCGACTCGCTCTACCATGGTCCATCCTGCTGGGCGGCTTGGGTGCCTCGAATGAGTTCTGTTTGCCTGGTGGAAACACTTCAATTTTTAGCCACGTCTCTAGTTACATGTAGATGATGTAGGGGGGGGGGGGTTGACGCTCTCTTGCGTACACAGGGAGAGCTTCACTTTTTAACTCGGAAACTTCTGTCAAGTAACATCGTGCTCTTTCTGTCGCTGGTCTCGCGGTTTGGATCGTGTTGCCACTGGCTCTGCGTTTAAACATGCCTATTGTTTTCTCATAGGCCCTATACGTTTTATTTTACCTCAGGATCATCCCGTTTAGCCTGGACTGGGCCGGGAGAGCTCCTGAGCTGTTTGAAGGGGTGCTCAAGACCGAGCGAAATTTCGGACCCTGTGCAGAGCAGTCACGAGCCGTTAAACTACATTGTATCTTAAGGCTTTTTGAGAAAATCTTTTAGGAACAAATTGGAAGAATAGGCTACTCGTCCCTGTATAATATAGTGTGTATACATTATTAATAGCTATAGTTTTTATTCAGTGTTAACTTGCAGTCCAAACTGACCGTAGTTAAATGCGGAACTGTCAGTTACTGTACTGGTGGCCTACTCAGAAATATCAGATCTAAAATGTATGAATCATAAACGTTGTAAATTATTTCTACCCAACTTGGGCCCATAAAAGTCGCCATGCCCCTGTGCATTAACTCTGTGCCCCTCTATGCATGCCGTTATGGCCCGCAGACCAAGAGGAGTCAACGAAGGAAATTGTCATTGTAATTCCACTATTATAATCATTATGTCATCATATAATTATTATTCAATATTCAATTCGTTTATTGAACCCAGAATAAAGAATTTCAGTAACATATCACGAATGAACAAGTATTATGCCTAGCAGTAAATGATTAGATGCCAGAAAATTAATTATAAGGCAGTTTATATGGGAACAAAGAGCTCACGTGATATTATGTGATATAGGCCTATTGCTATTATGCAACATACATGTAGCATATAATTTGAATACGTTATCAAAATTTTATATATCATTTCATACATTGAAAAGCACAGAATAGACAAGAATGGTGTCGTTAGAATCTTGGGCCTGCATGCCTAAGTTCAGAACACTAAAGAAGAAGAAGAATGGCCAATATCATATCATATTATAGCACATAGACTATCATGCCTTAATCATAACACAACATGTAACATATGTCATATCATCATGTGATCCTATCGTGTTAGATCAGATCGCAACATTTCTCTCTTCGACTGTTTGTTTCGGTGATCATGTTTATTGCTTTTCGGTTCCTAATGGACTCATCCAACTGCCTTCAACATTAATATTGTGACGTTCCAAAATTGTGGTTGATTAGACAAGAATTATGTTTGCAGAAAGGTCAGAGTGAGTATGTATAACCTACTCAATACTTAACAGTTGGATAGAAACAGAAAGTCAGTAGCCTACTAGAGTAATAATTTATGCCTCGATTCGCAAGCGTTTGGCGCAGTTGAGCACGGCTTTCTGGCCAGTTGTTGTGGATTCTTCACATGCCAAACAAATCAGTAACGGCACACCTGTGGATAATTATCCGCGTTAAACAGTGCTACTAAGTCATGCATTGCTAAGAACCATGGCGCCGAACATTGCAGGGCATGCGCATCGAGAAGCAGGCAAAACTAACCACGAAACGAAAAAACATACAGACCTATGCCACCATGGTCAAAACACATCCCAGGGGCGGATCCAGGATTTCTGGTTAGGGGGGGGCGTAAATATTAATACTACCAATGCAATCCCGTATATATATATATATATATATATATATATATATATATATATATATATATATATGAAATTAGATCACACAAAACTATAAAACTATAATCATCCTTTTTATAGAAAATGTTATGGAACTTTTAAAAAATATATAGTTTCTCATATAAAACCACTGGTCTCCACTGAAGGTTAACAGTGAAACGATTATAAATCAGTTATCGGTTTTGATCATGCAACCCTTGATCCAAAAAGGAAATAATTAAGTGTCACATGCCAGTGGATTAAGCAGTGTCATTCTCCTTGGATGCTTTCTGGCGTAGGCATTGATAATGTCAGCATATTACTGGCTGCTTGTGCAAGTGGTATTGGCTGAGTGGCAGATGCTTTCTGCTCCAATGGCGGAATTCGAATTGTGCCACCAACAAGGCTCACGTAATGGTCTCCTTTGCCTTCTGCAATATGTCCAAGTAGCAACATTGGCAAGTCAGGCATGATGGTGCTACTCTCATTAGGAGCCACAACAGCTGTGGCATTTTCGCCAAGTGAAGACCATATTGTGAACTGAACAAGGTACAGGCAGCAGGCTCCTATAGATATAGTATCATTATGTGGTCACCAAAAGTACCTGGCTGAGCCATTTCATGAAGGTAAGACTCAACATCACCATGTGAAACTTTTTCAGACAGATGTACTGTATAGTGCCATCCAACAAGGTAAGACTATCACGTCGGCCCCAAAGATACTTAACGATGTCACTTCTTATTGTATACCTGGACTTATGTTTTTGCAGAGACATAGCTTCATTTGGTCAGAAATTGATGAAAATAGACAATTGCCATCTTCTTTGGAATTTAATGACAGTATGTTGTTCTAAAATGGTAAATGTTCTGGTGCAAATGCTGAAATATTGCAATATCATTGATAAATGTATAATAATAATAATTTTCAAACTCGCAATTCTACATGCAGAATGTCTTCGTATTTGTTAAACTTCTTACATTGTTTACTTTTTCCCCGGGCACTCCGGGCCCCCTCACACCGCCAGTGGCGTAACTAGGAACTCGGGGGCCCCTAGACAAAATGTGAATATTGAAATGTATTATCACTTATAACAGTGGCGTAACTAGGAACTCGGGGGCCCCTCTGGGGCCTCTACACTCGGGGGCCCCTAGACTTTGTCTACCCAGTCTACCCTATTGTTACGCCACTGCACACCGCCGGGCCCCTGGGAATTTGCCCCTCCCCTTTCTGCCCCCAAATAAAAATAATATAGTCGATGCCAATTTATCATACGATAATTAACATAGTAATGATAGAAATTGAATACACTAGTATTTGTATAAAAATAGATTCAATAAGCAAGGGATGCGCCTCATCCATGGACCGCACGCCACCGAGCGTTAAGAGAATGATTATGAGTAGGCCTAGTTCTATATCCTTGATTTGCTTTTGTCCATAATATCGGCAGCTGAACGCTTTCGGCGGCTATAATCAGCACGACGAATTTCAAAATTATAATGATAATCATATGCCATCTTTTGAGATTTATGCCTAAGATAGGCTTATGTCTTACCAACGGCCTCCCTCCATCCATCCATCCATTGCATATAACCTCCTGCTAATCAATCAATCAATCAATCAATCAATCAATCAAATGTTTTATTTGCAACCGAAGTATAACAGGTTTACACATCTTGAACATTCGCGAATGATAAAACTGCTTGTTTAAGCCGTTTTGACGGCGGACCACTCGACATATTTTTAAATTGACCAATTTCTATTTACGTAAATTTTGTCTGTACATGAACTTTGTGAATGACGTTCACGGCAAAAGTCATTGGTCACGTGGGCAACGTCTGCTAGCAACTCAGGTAAGTAGGTAAGAGAGCTCCGGTAAGAGAGCTCCATTCTGCCGGTCCGGCTACTTCAAACATCCTATTCCCAAATTGCAATTATATTAGTTTTAGGTCAGTTTAGTTTGAGAAAATTTGCTGCAGGTTTAGGGGGGGCGTACGCCGGCTCCGCCCCCTCTAAATCCGCGCCTGCATCCGTCATCTGCTCGTCAATCTTCGTTGTGTCTGTGTTGGCTGCTCAATCGTATGTGTCGTTTCGTGCTCAGCTTCAAACTTACACGTATCTGTATCCTTTTGCTTATTCACCATATAAGCTTACTGTCCTTCCATCTAAACCCAATGATCTTTTGGGTATTTATCTGATAACGAATCGGTATCGTCCAACTGCCTTGAACATTTATATTGTTACGTTCCAAAAATTGTGGTTCATCAGACAAACTTTTCCTTCAATTCTTGCGGGAGTCTATTCATCCAATGATATATTAATCGGCCGTGTTGATTACCATAAACAATTGACCGGCGGAGTGCATTGTTACTAGGACTACCAAACAACTCCCCCATTCAACTTAGACCTACCAAAGGAGGAATCAGCTCCCCCCCCCCATTAAATGTATCATGGGAAAATAAAATCTCCATTCAATTAATAATCGAAAGAATCAACTCTCCAACAAATGGGTGCTCGTGGTTCCATTCGCACGAACAACAACTGTGCAGAATCGAACCTTCTTTGTGATGGGCCCATTGGTAAGAAATGGGCTACCATATGAGCTAACCCCAAGTCTGCTTCCTGTGCTCTTACTGGGGCATGTGTCTCCATTGAACCCAAAACTGTGCCTTTTTGACTTGCTGAAGTCGTGAGAGCTTCTGAGTAGTTCTCATGAAGAGGCGCTATAGAGTTTTTTAAATGAATTAATTCCAAGCATGAAATATCTGACAGAGAGAGAGAGTTAGAAAGGCGGACAAGAATGCGACGAGTGAACATTAGAAATGAGAGACATAACCAGTGCCTAAAGTGTGGAAAAATAAGTGCCTGGACGCTCCTTGCCTCTCCAAAAGAAGTGCCTGGACGGCCCTTACCATTCCAGTCTGTGCTTGCCAATAAGTGGCTGGACGGCGTTCAGATTTTAAAACAAGTGCATGGACGCCGTCCATGACCGTCCAGGCACACTTTAAGCCCTGGACATAACATCAATAATCCATTTACACTGAGGCAGTCATTGAATCTGACAAATTGCATATCGCAATGGGATCATCTAAACTACTCGTACCCATCGCAGCCAACAGTGGCTATTATGTCGTCAGGAACTGATCCCAATGATAACAGCAATGTGTGCGTGTAGGCCTACTACAAACATATCAGGACACTTGATATAGCGCCTTTTACGACTCCCGCAATCGATTCCTACCTGGCAATCTAACTGGTCTAAACAAGAGCGTTGTATGATGGAGGAGTAAATAAGCCGACTTGAGATATGAAGTGAGGAGGAAGAATGCGTGATGTTTATAAATATATATATATATATATATATAATTTATATACATTGTATTAAACAGTTGCAATTGACTGCATTACCGTTATACATGTGATTGATTACAATTTGGTTGCCTATAATGTGTGATTAATAACATATTTTGTGTATACATAACTATTTATATTATACTTAATCATATATAATATTTTTATTCGCCCGAGGTAAGCCACAGATCCCTCAAGCTGCATGAAACAATATATTCATATATATTTAATATATTAGTCTATATATATTATATTAAATATATTAGTCTATATATATATATTAGTCTATATTATGTATATAAAAATTGTGCCGTGTTGTATTTTTCGCAGGATCTCTGCCCGGACCCTCGTATGTTCGTCGATGGATTTACGAGGTTCGACGTTGATCAAGGGGAACTCGGTAGGCTGTCTTTTATTTCACAAATGACTGACGGTGGACCCGAGACCCTTACACGTCGTCTGGTCTGGGTAACTTATGGACGGACTGATGCATGCTGATGAAAAGCTTATCTCGTAGAACAGTTACTAATCCAGGTGTACATTGTACAATGTTATAGTCTACCTGATATGGATCTCAGCAGCAAGGTCATACAACAAAAGGAACAATCTGAAGGATGTCTCTGATCTAATCTTATCTGATTTCGTGTATAGTGCAATGTAATGTAATGAAATGGAATATATTCCCATCTAATCAAATCCCACCTAAACCACCCTAAGATGAAATAAATATAGTGCAATCCAGTCTGCCCTGGTCCGTTGCATTCTAATCTTTTCCAGTCTATGCTAAGCTAATCTACAAGCTTGTATAGCGCCGATATCATATCATGCGCACAGTATTGATGGTCGACTCTGCAAAAGCGCATGTGTCCAAATCGAAAACCACCGGAAGAAACACAATCTGGTTTTCAGTGATCAAAAAACAAACGGAGAAGAAACGAAGGAGATGACTACATTGAATAGGCTTTCCCATCGGAGATCAAATGTTTGCCAGACACAAGGGAACCTGCAGAACGGACAGCATGCGTCTAAAATTACCAAACATCTTGTGCCGTCTGCTACCGTTTAATCGTAATGAAAATCGGCAGCCGACCTTGATTATAGGCCTACATGTAGGCTATGCGGTTATTTATCAGCTAAAGCGCTGACCTTGACTCTTTGCGCAGTGTCGAGTCTCCTCCCTTAAGACGGTTGCTGCATTTTATCTTGAGCAAGTCTCAACTCACAATTCAGTGTCCGCGTTGTAGTCGGGATCGCCTCCGAGTAGCATTCTTGAAGAAGCGCTATAGCAAGTGCTCATACATGCATACATACATACATACATACATACATACATACATGCATACATACATACATACATACATACATACATACATACATACATACATACATACATACATGTGAGGCGCGGTGGTGTAGTGGTGGCGTCATTGCCTTGAAGCCGGAAGGTTCGAGGTTCGAATCCACCTCGCCGCGTAAGGACCTTGGGCAAGTCCTTCACTCACAATTGCTCAGCGCTTCGGCGTGAAACTCCGATGCAGTGTCCGCTCTGCATTCGGGAGCGCCTCTGAGTAGAGAGAGCTTGAAGGGGCGCTATAACAAGTGCACATACAAACAAACAAACAAACAAACATACATACATGCACACATGCATACACACAAAAATAAAGAAATGTGGTTTAAATTGTACTAACAACCATTAATCTCACTCTGCATGCCTGTGCTTCATTGGCCCGTCTTCAATAGATTGATAAACAAATCTCGAACTGCTAGATATACGACTGATCGCCATTCTCTAAGAGTTCTTCAACATTTCTTTCCAGGGAATTGTTGGTTCCTGGCAGCGACTGCCTCTCTGTGTTCCACTGGGAACAAGGATCTGTTCCAGCGAATCGTTCCACTGGACAACCTATTCGTCAGGGACTACGCCGGAGTCTTCCACTTCAAGCTCTGGCAGTATGGAAAGTGGGTGGATGTTGTCATTGACGATCGCCTTCCGACCCTCGGAGGTCGACTCGTCTTCGTTCACTCACCAACCAACAACGAGTTCTGGCCTGCGCTGCTCGAGAAAGCCTACGCCAAGTACACTCGCATACACAATAAAACATGATACTAGGCCTAATGTAATGAAGAGGACAATGATGATAATGTCGCTGCTGTTGCTGCTGTTGTGTTTCATGATGATGACGATGAGGTCGTTGTTCCTGTTGCAGCTGATAATGAAGAAGACGATGATTGCATTGTGCTTATTTTCTTGTAATGTCATCAGGGAAAGGTTGTATTGATGAGGTAGTAGATTGTATTGCATGTGACCATTTATAAGCGCTTCTCTCAGCAGGAGTCTCTCAGAATCTTCTTCAGGCAAAAACAGATTGTGGCAGTATTTGTATTTGTATCAGTAGCGATGTTAGTCGTGATGGTAGTGGTGGCAATAATGGTAGAAATATCAACAGTAGTTATGGTAGCATTAGTAGCATTATTAGCTGTTGCTGTCGTGATGCATTAGCTAAGAGTAGGCTACAATTTAGCATAACCAATCTGTGAGACTTTGGCTTTAAATGGCTTTTAATTTTGCGAATCCAACATTCATTTGAAAAAGATTTGACGTTTCACAAAATATTCATTGCGAAGTAGAATTTTAATATTATTGCTCAGAGATAATTATCTACGTGTAAGTGGTTGTTGTTGTGTTTGTCCGTCGTAGACTGAACGGTTCTTATGAGGCACTGCAGGGTGGAACCACTTCGGAAGCGATGGAGGACTTCACTGGAGGAGTCACGGAGACCTTCAACCTTGAACAAGAGGTTCCCAAGGGACTGTTCACGATCATGAAGAAAGCCTTCGAAAGAGACTCTCTCATGGGATGCTCCATCGATCCAAAGGTTGACGAACTCACAAACTAATCACATCTGCGAAAGTGGCACCGTTCTTTAGCACAGACCCATTTTATTTTATGGGGAACTTTGCATACTTTGTGACCTATTACCAGGCCGTATAGATTCCGTCGTTCTGCCAAGTCAGGTGACCTCGTTTGTCCCTGTGGTCTGAACTTTCACAAAGCTCCATAAAAAGCTTCGCTGTGGTTGGTCCATCTGTCTGAAATTAGTTACTTAAGAACTTCCGTACTGAATAATTGCATTGTCTTTCTTTGCTCCTTTCCGCAAGGATTTGAAAACCATTGTCTTTGATTGTGGTCTGGTGCTGTCAGGTCGGGAGCGCTATATAGCGCAATATATAGACTCATAGTTTCATTTCAACTTACGCTATATAAATTGGTTATAACGATTACAGAGACTAGTAAATTAGTGATAATTGTATGCGTGTGTGAACGTGCATCTGCTTATATACGATGTACGTTGCTTTCAGATGTGAAAACATTTGAAAGTGTTTCGAAAGTGTCTTGCTCCTCTTCACCAGATACAGACTACACTCTCTGTCAAGGAGAAAAAACGCTGTACCCTGTCGAATGTATTCAAAATGGGACAGGATGGATTAGGTCTATGCATGCAGATAATGATAGATGAGGGAAAGTCCAGTGCACAATGAAGCATTGGCCATCAAACGCGTGGTATGAATAATATTATAGGCTACACGTAAAAGACGGTTAAAGAACAGCAAACAAGGCTTAAAAGTCTATAGGCCTAATGCTGCATTATATCAATCGATCAACCAATTTATTCACTTATTTTCAATTCAGTATGTCAGAGACGCATATCTTCTTACAAGAAAATGTATATTTAAATACATATAAATATACATATGTAGACTGTAGTATATGCATAATATGCATATAATAGTGTCAGTTAACTTGCATTATGCCATATTCAATAGAATTGCAAAATTTGCAACTTTGAATTGCTCTGTTGTAGCATACTTATGGCGACCGAGAGGGTCGACTTCCAAGCGGACTGATAACAGGCCATGCCTACAGCGTCACAAGCGTCAAACAGGTTGGCAGCCAACAGACAGCTAGGTTGTCTACTCATGCTTAATATTTTATTTGATATTCTAATTTTCACTCACTAATTTCAGTTGTTTGAAACCGAAGCGTGCTTGAATGTTGACTAGTAATTCAACGGCCATAGAAAATATCGATTCTTGACAACTGCATTTAAAGTTTTTCACCAGGTTGCTACGCTATCTGATAATCTTGAGCATTTTGCAAAGTCTAACACTCGCCACTCTAGCACTACATATGCCACATTATATAACATACACACATTATGTATATATATAAAATACATAGACTGTATACATTATACATAATATACAATATATAGACTCATAGGCGTAGGGGACATTTCAGCAGTGGGGGGCAAAAATTTTACTTTTGCCCGAAAAATTAAACCCGGAATAATTGACGTCGTGCACACATAGCCATCTCTGTTCTTGCACCCACACCCGGGGACAAGGGACAAATACACCGGGGCACGGCCATATTATATGGACCATGCAGGCTGGGTAATTTTAGGCATATATGCAAATTTATTATGTAGCCTATGTATACACATTCCTGACGCTTAACCAGTTCAAACTTCACACGAGCAACTAATTAAATTCATAATTGTAGATTGTTTTGTATTGTATTTAATCTAGGGCTGTTGATTTAATCGCGTTAACGCGTGCGATTAACGCGTTAAAAAAATTTGCGATTAAAATTTTTAACGCATTAATCGCATGCGTTAATTTGATCTTGCTAAAATTGAATCAGAGGTAGTAGCCTAAAACTCGTTTTAAACGGAAGGCTCAAACTTGAAACTAGTGATACATTCTTTGGCAAATATTCCAAAAAAGAATTTGAGTATTATTGTAGCAATTCGTCGCTCAATTATCGCTTGCATGCGAACCAAAACATGCATTTAACATGAACCGTCGACATCGGCCGCATCGCATCGTCCACTAAGGTTGTTTTCTCACCCCGTCAGACTACCTTGGATGAACTCCAGGAGATGACCAATGGATTTCAGGTTTCAATTGATAAATGTTTACAGAAGAACAACTGAGACGAGGTTTGGCAAGAACCGCTACCTCTTGTGAAAAATATTGTGACTAGATAATGAGGTTCAATAGTTAGACCTAGGCCTACTATTGTTAATTAATAAGAGTATCCCTTGACCTTACCAATGTAAATAAACTGGTCTGCCAATAGGTTACAGTTGGCTGAATAAATAATTAATTTTGAGAGTCAGAAAACGGTTGTCTAGTTTTCACATGTAGGCCTATATCGTTTTAATTAAATGTAGCTTAAATGAAAAAATTAACGGATTTTGAGCAGTTGACTAATCTGAACAGTGTTTCAATTCTGTCTGTCATACAAAACTGTTCAATAAGTTAACTGCAGAAATTCAATAGGCCTAAGCCAAAGGTTATTGAATATGTTTGCAATAGAAAGAATGCATTCAGTCGTTGAAATTTTATGCTTCAAGGGTCCTTATAAAATAGTAAGATTAACATATTTGAAGGAAATGTAGGCTATTGCGATTAATTTGCAGTTAATTGCGATTAACAAAATTAATCGCGCGATTAATTTTGATTAAAATGTTTAATCGAACAACAGCCCAACTATATATATATATATATATATATATATATATATATATATATATATTAGGAAATATTAGGAAATTAGGAATTATATATAGTAAGTAAACAGAGCTATGTCAGGCAATGTGAAAAACGTCGATTAATATTGCGTTAATATTGCGTTAATTTGCGATTAAAAATTTTAATCGTGCGATTAACGCGATTAAAATTTTTAATCGAACGACAGCTCTAATTTAATCAGCTACAAAACGCCTCAGTATGGTGAACCGTTCAAAGCCGCTCCTAGTACGCAAGACCATGCTCGAAGAGGCAGGTTTTAAGAGGATATAAGGAAGAAGAGAGACTGCCGGAGAAAGTGTAGTGCGAACTCAAGGAGAAAGCTCATTTCAAAGAAAAGGACCAATTGAGGCAAATGATCAAGACTGAGCCATTGCAGTTCTAGAAGGCGGAAGCAAGAGTCAAGTCTGTTGGATGAACGAAGTGGACGGTTGGAGGAAGCTGAGTGAGGCCTTAGTATAACGTCGGTCAGATATTTGGGGCAAACCCCGCTGAGCCTTGAAGATCAGAGTGGGGATCTTAGGTTGCATGTGAGCACGGAGAGAAAGCCAATGGGTGGAGACAGAACGGCCAAAAATCCTGAGACACATTAAATGACAATAAGAGGAACGTGCGCTTTTGGAAATGTGCTCAGTTAAGGTATAGACCTCCCCGTAATTTAAGTGAGCTATCAAGTGCAACACCCTGATCCCACACACTTGACAAGAAGGAAAAGATTGTAGGCCCAAATTTTCAAAGAGCAGACCAAGATCTACACGTTCAATGTTGATGATCGCAAGATTATCGTGTCTATTTTGCCTCATGACCAGTAGAAATTTCGATGTCATTCAGGCAGCGAATTCCGTGTTCTGTTGCACCAAGCTTGCATGCTGTGAATTTCCCCAAATGAAACGATGGGCCTAGTCGCAATTTTCGGTGAAATTTCGGCTCTTGAATTTGCTGCGACTCTAGCCATTATTTACCGTGAATTCAGAACTTTTTCGGGAATTTCTGCCATCCATAGTTGTTGTGAGTTAATATCTAACTCGATTCGGGCAAGATTTTCGGCAAATTTCGGCTCTTAAATTTGCTTCGATTCTCGCCATTATTTACAAAATACTACCGTGAATTCAGAATTTTTCGGGAATTTCTGCTACCAATGGTTGTGAGTGAATATCTAACTGGATTCGGGCAAGATTTCCGGGCAAATTTAGGCTCTTGAATTTGCTGCGATTCTCGCCATTAAGCTTATTTATAAAATGCTACCGTGAATTCAGAACTTTTTCGGGAAATTCTGCTAACCATGGCTGTTGTGAGTTAATATCTAACTCGATTCGGGCAAGATGGAACTGGGAGATAATGTGGTATACTAAGGAACGTTGAACTTCAAGAAGTTTGGTTAATATTTTCCCGGGTCTACTTGCCCGAAAAAACAGACTTGCCCGAAATTTGGGGGGGCATTTGCCCCCCTGGACCCCCGTCTCCTACGCCTATGTATAGACTATTGTAGGGCCTACCTGGAAATGTAGTGGATATCGGAGTACATTGGTAAGAGCGTAGACAACGTCTCATGAGCCGCTAAGATCGTGTTTCACTCCAGATATTGGCCTATTTCAGAAAGAACAGTTCTTGCAAGAGGACTCAAATGCCGTAACGTCTAATCAGAAGTAATTGACAAATCAACAAGGTTAAAGCCATGATTATAGGCTATACATACAAGTACGGTCGCTACCGGTATATAAAAACGCTAACATTTACATTAGTTAATTAAAGTTGAAGTTGTATAACGCTTAAAACTATTCCTCGATTGCTGCTGATCTGCTGTCATTGATTCTTTTGTTTAGATCTCAGTTCGTGGAAGGAGTTTCAACTTAGTTCGCGTACGTAATCCGTGGGGCAACGAGTGCGAATGGAAAGGAGCTTGGAGTGACAGGTAAGTGCATGTAGCTAGTAAGATGTAGACAGAGAAGGGAATGGGGCGATTGATAATCAGAGACTAAGGCTATCTGTTTCATGGAACAGCATCTCAAGTGGTACAATATTCATCTTGATTGGATATCAGGGTGAGAATTGCCGGAGGGGTTGATGGGTTTGAACCCCCCTCAGTATTTCTTTAAGCCACATAGTAAAATCTTCATTGAACAACCCAACTACACATAAATAAACGTCTGACCTACAGTTGTTTTTTTCTATAATATTATTATCATACTGACGTGCATATAATTTTATAATAATTATTTGCTTGAGTGTATGTATAGTTGTATACGTAGCCTACAGTGTCTATTTTTGTGTTTATCTATAGTCTAAGCTTACCTGTTTTAGTGTATTTAGGAATATGTGAATAAATAAATGATGTATTGCTTCAGTAAGCAGTGTCATTGGAAGATGTTTCTGACATGATAAAGGTTGTGCCAATGAAATGCAGTTAATTAGTTGAGTATAATAATAATACAGTTGATGTTGATGTTGCTAATGCTTTGCAGATCTCCAGAGTGGACGGTTTTATCGGAGCTGGACAAGAAGAGTCTTGGTCTGACTTTCGAAGATGACGGAGAATTCTGGTATGTAAGCTACTGTATAAGTCAAGTCTGAATGACTGTCATAGTCAAAATCTCAGTCTCACAAATACACAAAGACTTCAGGAAGCGCTAAGAAAAATTAATGCTTCAATACTTAACAATACAAAACAATACAATACAATCATAGGCGTAGGAGGCGAGGGTCCAGGGGGGCGAATCCCCCCCCAAATTTCGGGCAAGTGTGTTTTTCGAGAAAAATTTCGGAACTTTTTTTCGGGCAAACAGGTACAAGCGGATTTTTTTTCGGGCACACGGGGGTAAAAAGCTAAATTTTCTTTAAAAAAAGGTCATCAGATTTTTTGGACGAGAAAATCCTAAGATTTTTGGGGGGAAAAGTCATCAGATTTTTCGGGCAAAATTTTAATTTTTGCCCACCCCACTTCCGAAATGTCCCCTAGGCCTATGAATACAATAGAATATGGTACCAGACGAATCAGTACTATACTGTTATGGTATAAAAAGTACAACAATGAGATTTAATTACCTCTATTGAGCAATTATTATAATGCTTCAGGGAGTGACAGGATTATAAATTTGTGATCTTTTCAAGCGACATCTATAAGTTGATAATCAGTTGCAAACATGGGCGCCCGCAGAAAGTTTTGCAGGGGGGGGCAAAATTTTTACGATAGTCATGCTTAAATTTTTTAGTAGCAAGAGCTTGAAAATGTAATGTTGGAAATTAAGAATACAGGTATTTTTCAAAGAGGTTTCTTATGCACATTTCTCAGTTTCATTTTGTGTAGAATTTTTAATATGAATAGTGTCCTTAGAAATTTGTTGAAAATATAAAAGTAGATGTTAAAAAGTAGTTCCCTAAAGGTGCGCTATATAGGCCTAGGTTCATAGAACGAACGACTAAATGAACGAAAATTAGGTGTCAGTTTTCAAGGAGCAAGTTCTCCTCTAGACTCGTAATCGTAATCGTAATCGTAATCTCGAAACTTCTACAGCGCCCACAAAAGCCAAGTCGCGGGAACCAGCTTATTCACAGGCGCTCAATCAAAACAAAATCGATAGGCAGCGGGTCAAGTCCGGAGAGTCAGGCAGGCAGATAGATGGACGGCTAAGGTGGGTGATGTTTAGAGTTGAAGTGGCGGGGGATGTAAGGAGAAGAGGAAGAGTTAGACGCTTCTAAAGCGCCACTCGAAAGCCAATCGCAGGGCACCTGCTTCTTCACATGTGCTGCATCGAGTAATAAACCTATTCCAAAGAGTACCAGGTAGTCAGAAAGTTGACCGAGTCTGGTAGCCATAGGGCCAGAGAAACTGTTAATGCGGGTGTCGCTTATGAGGATCCGAGGTTCCGATGAGTGTGGGTATCAATTCTTTTGAGCAGATCGTTTTGCCAGTTTTGGGTGTAAATCCTGAGGCATGATAACCAGAGACAAGTATATCTACAGTTTAACCTCCCTGGATTCTGTACTGGCACTTGCAAAATGGACAAAATGGAGCCTGGCTTATAGCAGACTTGGTTTATATAATTACACTGCTAGGCAAATCTCCCTGATGTAATTTCAGAGCATTTTAAGAAATTTCCAAATTTTTGCATTAATATTTAATTTTTTGCAGTTGCAATTATTAGCACTACAGCTAGATTCCACTCAAGTTGGCCATAATCGATAGGCCTGTTGTTTGCATGGGCGCCCGCAACAGGGTTGGTCATTGTTACAGTTTTTAGAAAGAGCTTGAACATGCAAAGCAGAAAGTTATAAGAGCATGTTTATTTCTAAAGAGATCTTTAAATGTAGATTTCTGGCTTTCACTGTATGTATAATTATTCGTATCATTGGTGCTTTAAGGCAAAGAAATTTGTTAAAAACCCAAAAGTAGTAGTTAAAAACATAGGTGTAAATTTTCCAGGGGGGGCAAGTGCCCCCCCTTGCCCCTATGTGCGGGCGCCCATGGTTGCAAAAGATCGGTCAAAATTGCGATTCAATTCAAACCAATAATTATAATAGGCTACAACATACTATACATGTATACATGCCAAAACAGTGATTGCGAATATAATTACACAAACACACACACTCACACACACAATGATATAGAGCAATGCAATAAGAAATGCACTGCTAGACAGCTGCAGACTGATGCAATGGCTGTGTGTGTCGATGTGTGCATCTATAGGATGTCGTATGACGATTTCGTGACGAACTTCAGTCTTCTCGAGATGTGTATGACTCATCCTGCCTTTGAGACATTGACGAAGAGTGTTGGAAGTAAGATCGGATGGGAAGTGACATCACACGAAGGATCCTGGAAGAGATACGTCAACGCTGGAGGATGCAGAAACTATATTGGTATGTCAAAAAGATAAGACACCTCACCTCTGCCTGACTGTTGTTCCCTTGTAATATAAAGTAATACAATATAGTTATAATATAATATAATATAATCCATTCCGCGGTGCCTTTCCAGCGCAGGATCTCTACGACGACTAGGCGCCGTTCCAGATGTTTTTATTATGTTCTTAATTAATATTTAAGTCCCTGAGGGATCCTAAATACCTCAGGGCATAAAAATATAATATAATATAATATAATATAATATAATATAGTATAATATAATATAATATAATATAATATAATACAATAATTATAGCATAGCATAGCATAGCATAACATAGCATAGCATAGCATAGCATAATATGATATAATATAATATAATACAATATAGCATAGCATAGCATATCATAATATGATATAATATAATATAATACAATATAGCATAGCATAGCATAGCGTATTATAATGTGGCGTCGTATTCTTGTAGTTCATGCTATTTATGGGTAGATACATTCTGGACGAATCCTCAGTACAAGGTACAGGTGGTTGATCCGGATGAAGGTGATGACGATAATACAGGGACATTGATCGTTGCTCTCATGCAGAAGGATCGCAGAAAGAAGATCGCGGAACTAGGACTAGAAATGCTCACCATCGGATACGGCATCTACAAGGTAGCCTACTATGCTCAGTGATATGGCATAAGCCCTCACCCGCCGCCTTATAGGGATTCTGCCGTTCACATGGTGTAATTCCATCAACGAGGTATGCTAACTTGAGTAGTTTTAATACCATCCCGGTGTATTAACCATTCACCATTACAGAGTATAACAACATCAACGATTTCTCATGACACGCACAGGATTATTATTAGCCTACTTCCGGAAAGGTGTTCCTGCATCCGTGTGGTAATACTTGCACCTTGCGTGGTAGGTAGCCTCCATCTTATAGGCGCTATTCTTTGACTTTGCATGTTAGTTGATTTCAAACAGGAAGTCCATCTGTTGCCAGATGCTGCTGAAATAATTCGAATAGTTGCCAACATTGACAGACTTTTACAAACACAGAACTCAATCAATAGACTACAATTCAATACCTTCTTGTTAAGAGTGGAATCGACATAAATAGGCCAATACATGCAAGCGAGTCATAATAATTAGGGCTGTTGATTTAATCGCGTTAACGCGTGCGATTAACGCGTTAAAAAAATTTGCGATTAAAATTTTTAACGCATTAATCGCATGCGTTAATTTGATCTTGCTAAAATTGAATCAGAGGTAGTAGCCTAAAACTCGTTTTAAACGGAAGGCTCAAACTTGAAACTAGTGATACATTCTTTGGCAAATATTCCAAAAAAGAATTTGAGTATTATTGTAGCAATTCGTCGCTCAATTATCGCTTGCATGCGAACCAAAACATGCATTTAACATGAACCGTCGACATCGGCCGCATCGCATCGTCCACTAAGGTTGTTTTCTCACCCCGTCAGACTACCTTGGATGAACTCCAGGAGATGACCAATGGATTTCAGGTTTCAATTGATAAATGTTTACAGAAGAACAACTGAGACGAGGTTTGGCAAGAACCGCTACCTCTTGTGAAAAATATTGTGACTAGATAATGAGGTTCAATAGTTAGACCTAGGCCTACTATTGTTAATTAATAAGAGTATCCCTTGACCTTACCAATGTAAATAAACTGGTCTGCCAATAGGTTACAGTTGGCTGAATAAATAATTAATTTTGAGAGTCAGAAAACGGTTGTCTAGTTTTCACATGTAGGCCTATATCGTTTTAATTAAATGTAGCTTAAATGAAAAAATTAACGGATTTTGAGCAGTTGACTAATCTGAACAGTGTTTCAATTCTGTCTGTCATACAAAACTGTTCAATAAGTTAACTGCAGAAATTCAATAGGCCTAAGCCAAAGGTTATTGAATATGTTTGCAATAGAAAGAATGCATTCAGTCGTTGAAATTTTATGCTTCAAGGGTCCTTATAAAATAGTAAGATTAACATATTTGAAGGAAATGTAGGCTATTGCGATTAATTTGCAGTTAATTGCGATTAACAAAATTAATCGCGCGATTAATTTTGATTAAAATGTTTAATCGAACAACAGCCCAACTATATATATATATATATATATATATATATATATATATATATATTAGGAAATATTAGGAAATTAGGAATTATATATAGTAAGTAAACAGAGCTATGTCAGGCAATGTGAAAAACGTCGATTAATATTGCGTTAATATTGCGTTAATTTGCGATTAAAAATTTTAATCGTGCGATTAACGCGATTAAAATTTTTAATCGAACGACAGCTCTAATAATAATATGTTTAGAGCTGAACGTTATGAATGCAATAATTGACGACTGAGTGTGCTTTCTTCAGATTCCCGATTCTCATACAGGTCCTCAAGACATTAACTTCTTCCGGTACAACACTGCTGTGGCTAAATCTCCCACGTTCAGCAACGTCCGAGAGATGGTGGGGCGCCACAAGGTCCCTCCAGGCAGCTACCTCATCGTCCCAAGCACCTTCAGGCAGAACGAGGAGGGAGATTTTCTGCTGAGAATCTTCAGTGAGAAGCCAGCTCCGTCCGAGTAAGTTGCCAGAAATCTTAAGAAAGTTTTAGATTTATTCGAAACTTGCACCTCTTATTTTTGCTCTCAGGACTAGGCTGCTCTTGTCCAACAGTGGGTGTTTGCTGTGCTTCGTCCCTCCATTCGCAATGAACTTCGGCTTCCTCCTACACTTAGGGCCAATTATTAATGAATGGATTTCCTCACCAGTCTCTCATTCTTTGAAGGCTTTTAATTTTCCACTGAGTTTCCACACTGAGAACGCCTTTCAATTGTCATTCTGCGAGAAGTTCTATAGGCTAAATTATATATCATTCACTCATTTATTCATTCATTCATTCGTTCATTCATTCATATACGATACCTCACCATTACAACAAAGTTTTATAGCGAACAAGACATGAGCAGGCACTGGTTTTTACAGGAAACTTTCTCCTCGTTGAACAACACAGGCTTTAGAGTGAAAAGGAAGAGAACGAGAAAAGATATTGTGAGATTAAGGAAAACTTTTAAATTGTACGGCTATTTGTAATGGTCATTGCAACCTCCAAATTTCTAAAGCTCTATGTCGGCTCTAACGTAAGGTGCAGACTATTCGGATTATTCACGATGAATTTCAGAGCAACAGCAAAGGTTTTAGAGCCAAAAGAGAGTGGATATAGGATGCCACGTTTGGCAGTAGTGAGGAGCAAGTCGTCGTCGTCGTCGGTGCCTTATTCGTTCATCCGAACTTTGGCGGCACAAAGGACGATCTGTCTCCAAGTAGATAAACTTCGTCCATATGTGCTTTCATGGGGACTATAGAATGGTAGAGACCCCACTTCTTTCCATCCCGCAGTGCCGAACCGTTTTCAGGGCTGTTCCCCTTACTCTGCTTCATGGCTGATCTCTGTCGGAGCCGTTGATCAAATCGCGCTAATCTTCCGCCTCCGATAGTTAAATCTCCCGCTGCTGCCCGGTTGATTGGCAAGGTGTCTGACGTGACTTAGCGACCCCTGCCTGGCCCGGTTTGAAATCAGAGTTTTCCTTCTCCTAGACAGGTTGTCTGACGAGACTCAGCGAGCCCTATCTGCCCCGGTTTGAAATCAGAGTTTTCCTTCTCCTAGGTACATTTGGTCCACGGCGCCTTATTCCGTATTATTCGACGCAACCCCTCAAGGTTTCCCTTGGAGGGCTTCCTCCATCCGCCACCCGGAGGACGCGCCCCTACGCCATTGTACCCTAGCGCGGGGGAGGAGCAAGTATTGGTAATTAATTTAACCTCGTAAAAGTCAAACATTTTCATTGGTAGACTAAGAATGGATCTTGATTCCTCCATATTAATAGATAAGTTCCTAATAACTGTTTCCTTTTATCTTAATTGTTTTAGAGAGATTGACGAGGACACGGGTTTCATCGACCGACCAGATGTTAAGGTGAGAAATTAAAGTAATGACAATTAAGTGGTCAAAGAAGAAAACTTTCTGTCATTGAGCCACCTTACGTTTTCTAAGAGCCAGGAAAATGGTTGCAATGGCATATTTTGAGAAACAATTTCTCAGATTAAAATGAGGCCGAGTTAAGGCCTAAATTAAATTTGAATTAAATTTGAATTAAATTATGGTCCATAGTGCAACTAATTCTAGTTCTACTTATTTAGAACAGTAGCCTAAGCATGGAATTAATTGTTAGGCTAATCGTCTTGAGTTGTTCTTCAAACTCTAGTAAACCTGCAGGAGTTGTATAGTTTAAATATTATTCTGAACCCACATAGGCCTAGTTCATTAAACTGATCGTCGTTGTATTTCTTCACAGGTCAAAGATGACGTTCCTGTGTTTAACAGAGATGTAAGTTTGCTCATGTTTAATCAAAGATATTAGAGTTTTATTAATATCTTTGGTTTAATCGTTGATTTCATTTTCGTTCTTGTCTTCCGTGACTTTAGTTGGTCCATTTATATCATTGTAAGAATACAAATTATAGGCCTACAATTGATATTGCTTCAAGATTAATTATTTTTTATTCCGCAACCGTTTAGCTAACACGTCTACGATGATCTTTTGTACATTGTAATGAGATTCATATCACAGTGTTAGGCTACCTGTTGTTTGCAAAACTGTCGCTCAAGACTTGCTTGCGTTTGTAAGTTACTAATTTTGTTCTTCTTCAGACCGACCCAGAACCGGGAGGCATCAAAGGTCACGTGCTCGTAAGTATGATTTATTTAGCTCGTGCATATTTGTTGCTCTATGTCAGCCTCAGGACGGCATACATCACAAGTAGGACTACCATGGCCATTAGCCTAATATAATGTCTGAGGCTCTACATTTCAGGTTAAGTTATTGTAATAAAAAATGTCGTATTCTGAAATCTAATGAAACTACTTATAAGTTATGAATCCTCTTACCTTCTATATGTCCCAACATTTACTGTTAGGCCTATGTATTTGCAATTTATTTAGTGCTATCTCATATTTTGTGTCTCTGTCTGTTGCAGGCGGATCCAGAAGCCAGACGAAGGAAGTCGGTCAGTAATATTGCATGCAGTTATTTCTTATCTTAAAAGGTTAAATTAATTATGTAATTAAAATTATATAATTAACTGAATTGTACTGCAGGTGGGAATAGACCTAGCCTATGTCTAATGGTCTGTAGCCTACATCGATGGCACATAGAAATAATTTTATATGCTTATTAGTATAAATTACCTTACAAAACTACCTTATCTCACACTATTTCCCTTTACTTTTCTACTTAAACATTCATTTACCTTAGCTGCCTTATCTCTTTTAACATCAACTGACCTTATCCTACCAGTAGGCCTTATCTATTTTGCGAAACGTTGCCCAATTTCCCCTACCTTGCTTCACTTCGTTTAGATTTACATTGCACCCTATAGGGCCTACCTTCCTTTTTCTTGATTAACCTTGCCTTGCAAAACTGGTTGGGAAGCCTGTAGGCCTACTAATGAACCGCGGACAGATAGGGTTATACCTGAGAAAATCCAGCAGTGCAAACAGCGAGTTAAAACCGAGCGAGAGCGCTGCACATCATTCTGCTGATTCAGATAACGTTTACTTCGTTAACTTTACGTTAACTTCGCTTCTTTCTTTGAAAAAGCGCCTAAAAAATTACCATTTCTCTTTGGCTTCCCAGCATAATGATTGCATCTTCCTCCACAACGGCTGACTATAATTCGCGCCTCAGAATGTCCAGATTCACATTCTGATGTGGCCTTTTGCAAGCCTTACAAATTCATTTCGTAATAGCAACAATACTAAGTCTTGTTGATGGTTGCAGTTGGCAGTGACACAAGATGACCGTGATGAAGAGAGGGACTTGAAGGAACTGTTCCGTCGAACGGCTGGATCCGATCTTGAGGTGGACGCCTACGAACTCAGAACCATTCTGGATTCCAAACTCAGAGCAGGTAGGAAGCCCTACGACTAACACACCAACTGAGACACTCAGTCCAGTATGCTCACTTTAAACACGTTTAAAAGTTTTTAGGCAACGCTATGTATTAAGTAACAACTAAGTTCAAATAATGCGGTCGCAAAGTAGAGCGTCCAACACACGTTCGTGCATGTCCTTGCGCTACTACTAATATGCGACGTAGTTTTGACCTCGAGTTGGACAGGGTCAAGGTCAAGGTTCAAAGAGATGTCGATAAACGCTGTCTTATGGATTCTAGGCCTGCATTTATTTCGTTCCCGTTCTGATCAACAGTCTCCTGAATCATGCATGATGCATCTATTTAATTGGTCCTACGATTTTTATCAATTGGTGCAATGGTAAGGATATGAATCCGAAAATGAGAACCAGGCTTAAAATCAGTCTCACTGGGTTTTTTTTTATGAAACTTTGCATTTAAGTCAGTCACCCGTCTTTCTCCCCTACTCCAGAAACATTCTTGTGATAATGCGCAGCATTTGTGAATTTCAGAGTTCAAGATCGAAGGCGTGAGTCTGGAGACGGCAAGAAGTATGGTCGCCATGATGGATGTATCCTCTATATATGATTGTGTAGCCTATATAGTTTACTACCTTAACCCTTACGAGCTGATAATTTGCAACTGTGGGTAGGGGCTTAGCCTACCTAGGCCTATCTAACGACCACGAATATTGGTATTGTAACCAATATATCCTATAAAACGATAAGTTATAGTGAGTAGGCCTAAGCCTAGATATAATAAGAAAGGCTAAGACAACAAATTACGTTTATTGTCGTTGGTTTCGCTTCTCTTTTTTCCAGGCTTAGGACTGGCATTGTCAGATTATAGGCCAAGATTATTACGGTAGGCTATTATTGGAGTTTACTATTATTCAGTGCATGCCTGAAGTTCTGATGACGACACCTTAACGAGAGGAATCATTCAGCTCGACCATTCGGGAAAACTTGGTTACGAAGAATTTAAGAGACTCTGGACGGATTTAAGACGTTGGAAGGTATGATCTACGCATTTTCTCTATTTGTTTCGATAATTATTCGTTTTAATGAGAAAATCATCGGTCGTCATGCTACGGCGACAGTTAGGCTATCAAGCGCCAAGAGATAAAGTCTCGTAAGCGTAAATGAACAGCATTCGTGTTATGTAGTTCTTATTGTTCTTACTGGTAAGTTCCAACGGGCACAGATGATCGTGCGTTTTGGCGAAACTTCAATGCAGTGTCCGCGCAGTCGTCGAGAGCGCTTCTGAGTAGTAAACCCTGGATGGGCGCTATAACAAGAGAACATGTATGGCCTATACATAACAACATAACATAACATAACATAACATTTTATTCGGCAACCAATAATATTCGTAACATTTCGTAATTATAACAGAGTAGCAAACATGTTGGCATGCTCAGGAGACCCAAAAGGGGCCGAAGGTCCCGCTAGCCAGGGCCACATACATGCATACATGCAAGGTGACACGGAGATTATTTGCATTAAGAAACCTATATGAAAAATTGAAAATTAGATCTACCCATTTTTTATTTCCTGCATTGCATTGTTCAAGCTCCAACTAAACAGATTTAGGCTACCCGATGTGTTTTGTCCGTTAAATTATTCCTGCTAAATTATCTGCTGGCACCCATGCACAGATCTACAAATCTACATCCATGATCCATGCAATTAAAAACTATGATTTTTGTCTATTTTCTGCCCTGAAAAAGCGTTCTGTTTTCTGTATGTTGCAGAAAGTCTTCCTTGAATACGACCTCTCGAGGACAAATAGTCTGGACGCTTTCGAAATGAGAGCTGCACTCAACTCCTCAGGTTAAACAAACAATAAGATTTTGTAGCTTAGGGCCTATATATTATATATTATATACTTATATAGGTTCTATGCTCATAGGCGCCGAGTTGACCCGAAGAGTGTGAGTGCCCAAAGGAATGTTTAAAAACTGAAAAATTTTTGAGCCTTTTTTGATAGGAGAGTTATTGAAATAACCTCTGTTCATAGGCGGAGACTTGTTCATGGTTTTAGGGGATGAACTCGCGGTCAAAGGAAGATCGCCGAGCAGGGAAGGTCCGAAGGGACTCGGGTAGGGGATGTGCTCCTAACCATTTTCGATTTTTTTTCTTGCCACACTGCGATCTTAGGCTGCAATTTTTACGAAATTGTCGTGGTTTAAGACTTGAAAAGCATTCCTGCCGTCGTTTAACAAAATTCCTACACAACATGAAATAGTGACATTTTAGGCTGTTATCTAATCAAAATGTCCCATTATTTCATTGTTTAAAGATACGATTTAATACTTCCAAAAATGTTCTTCCCAATTGTTTAAAAAATTTGATCACTCTTTGGATCAACATGTACTTCTCCTGGAATCCACACAGAAGTAAAGCACAATCTTCGTTAGCATGGGCATCTTGGAGCACTCTCCCCTAATTAGGTCAACACTCAACAGACTCAAATTTTGCACAAGAAATAAAAAAAATTCTGCCTACATTAACCACTATTTAGTGAGCCAATATTGACATTGTGGAAGATAGCTATAGTTTTTCAAATAGTTATCATAGACAATTAATTTAGTCAGAGCTGTTAATACGTTAATTAACGCAGAACAAAACAACATCCAGCGTTTTTTTTAAATCCTGGGCGGTGATTATCGCGCAGCGAGGATCATTGCATCTAGCATGTATACGCTACAATAAAAAGAAACAGTCATTCAAATCGTCGCCTTCGTCCGCAATAAAAAAAATGACTGAAGCGGATCGAATGAGCAGGATTTCGAGGTTTTCCTCGTATTCGTATGGAGTTCAGACTAACGGGCGGGGTAAAACTGGAATAATAGTAAGTAGACTAACTGAGATAAAAAGAAAATATGTAAAAGATGCAATGATTTTTATAGATACGCAATGCCAACAGAAAAATAATGTCATAAAAGCACATCTTGTTGGCTGATTTCTGGTGGTGCCCATGCATAGGCGGGCCTCGCATGGCCAATTTCTGGTGGTGCTGAGCACTCACGGGCCTCGCAGAGTCGGCGCCCATGTCTATGCTACTATACAGGGTGGGCCAGCATAAATGTCCCGACTTTGCACGCGTATAACTTCGCCAATTTTTAACATTTATTTATACTTAATGCACCAAATTAAAGGTATTTCACTCTAGTATTAACTCTAAAAAAGTCGAACTGATACTAGTTTAGGTTTTAATTATATACTTGGATCAGCGCTAGCTACCATTTTTTGTCATTACTGACGCATTATGACGCCGTTTCCCCGGGAAATTCTATCGTTTTTTGCTAAAACGCGCGTAGACACGATCATTTAGGGTGTTTGTAGGGTCCCTACCATGAATATCTTCTAATCGCAAAACCACGTCCTTTCAATTTTGCCAACAGCCGTGCACTGCCATGCGCTGCTTCAGACGCTTGCACACTGCCAGCCGTTTCTTTGCGTAAGAGCTGGAGAGTTCGCTGGACTTCTCGTCGACAAATTACTTTAACTTTAGGTCTATAATCTTTTCCAGTACGTTACTCAGGGCTTCTAAGACTGCCTGTTTTGCGTTGAATTTGCATGCAGGGCCTGCCCTGGTCATTGTCTTGACTGCAAATGTACGCGGACACACGAGCATGTTAGCGGATGTGAGCGCCGTGCGCTCCGATTCCCATGGTTTGCGAGTAGAAAGTCTTGTTTTATCAATTTTCCGTAGCAGATAATTCAAGGTATTGTTTATTCCATCCTCTGTTAGAATATTCGTTAATCATTTCAAACGAATTAAATCCCTTATCAGTTCGTAAAATTAAGATCGAAACGCGATCATCGTCTGTCAACGGCGCCAGGTTGCGTCGCAAATGACAGCAAAATCTGGTAGCAAGAGCTGTTCCGGGCATATAATTAAAACCTAAACTAGTATCAGTTCGACTTTTTTAGAGTTAATACTAGAGTGAAATACCTTTAATTTGATGCATTAAGTATAAATAAATGTTAGAAATTGGCGAAGTTATACGCGCGCAAAGTCGGGACATTTATGCTGGCCCACCCTGTATATAATATATAATATATATATATATATAATTATATGCTATAATCCTATATCTCTAGACTAGGTAATCTTGTACATTGTTGGGAACAATAAATTTGATTTCGATTTGATTTGATTAGGTGAAAATCTTTAAGAGTCCAATAATTATATGTTTTATATATGTTCCAATAAGGAGTTTTAACTCATGCCTACTAACTAAAAATAATTGCAGTAGGGTTAGGCTTGCAGTAGTAGTAGTAGCAGCAGCAGTAGGCCAAGTATAGTATCGTACACGTAGTTGCTGTTATAGACCTACATTGTATTCCCGTAACAGCTCCTAGCACATTTTTATTCTTGAGGGATTAGCCTGAGCCTCAAAACACTTATAAGGTCTATCAATCAATAACAATAATTTTAGTAAAAATTAAAACAAGATATGACGACTCATGGCCTTTTTAGATTTAGGCCAATGAATCTACAAGAGCATTATTATCAATATAAATTGTGTTTTTCTAGGTTTTCTGATCAGCAATCAAACGCTCAAGTGTCTTGTGATGCGCTACAGTGATCAAAAAGGATTCGTTCAGTTTGACGACTTCATGCTCTGCGCTGTCAGACTCAAGACAATGTTCGGTAAAAACCCGCCTAGAAACAGTGTTTATCTTATAAGCTTATGTTATATCAGCGTTCAGTCACTCGCTTGTGCATTGGACCCCTACCTAGCGGGACCTATCCCTTCAGGTGTAGGTCTACCTTTGTCCACGCAATGAACTGCTTAGGCCTATAAATTTTGGTATTTATCGTTTCTTTGCTATATTTGCTCAATTGCTGTTTTCCTACTGAAATTGTTTATAGGCCTACTTATGTTCATTTAACTACTTGAAAACTGAATGAAACAAATCAGCATAGCCTAATCAACTATAAGAATCTGCATAATATTATAGCCTAATAATAATATTATAGGGATTTGTTTTCACTTGGTTCTGGTTTGTTCGTGTAGTCCTGGGTCTACCTACTTATTAGCGAGTGATCGACATGATAGGCCTACAGGCCATAATAATTATTATAAACTGAGCTCCATGGTCTTTCTGTGTGTCGCTTGACTGCTAGGCTATTATTACGGATCTATATTAATTGGCCTACCAGAGTATAACAGACCACGTGCATCAATTGATAAAAACTGTGATTGTGGGACTTGCTCAAGGTCCCTACACAGTAGCATAGGCCTATTATCGCCTCAGATGAAGTTTTATTCCGATTTTCAGTGCTACTTCCTTCGAACCAAGTGAAGAGAGGTGGACAGAAGGTGACAACATGGAAATAACGATGACCTAATGTGGACTATGTATGGTCCTATTATAGTACCTGGTACTTAAGAAGTTTAGAGTCTCCGGACTTGGGCCTCTAATTGTGGAATTGTGCTACAGTGGTCAACTTAGTTGGTGTGCATACAGCGTGCATGCATACTTGCATAGGGTGTTGTTCGACGCCAAACCACGTCTTATTCATTTGTTTTTTGTGCAGATACGTTCAACGATGCGACGAAAAACAGACCCAGCCTCCTCCAACTCGCCCAGTTCGGCTTAGATGAGGTTGGAAGTTAACTTGATGTTTAACTTCATCAATTAGGGGTCGTATATAAGCTAGTGGTTGAAAAATGTTAATCCATTAATCAATTTAATCTGCAAAAAAGTTTGATTCGCGAAGAGTTTCGAAGTCAGCATTTAGGTTAGGCAATTTTCAAACTGTCTCTCGTATTTGAGGGTGCGCTGCTGTACAAAACTTCAAGCATTTATCACTTTACCTATTTGACCTTGATTTTAACAAGTTTTCCTAACAGGTCCCACTTTCTGGTTATGGCACATTACGTGTCTGTCCACTTGGAAATCTTGAGTAGCCAAGCCTACATAATAATTTTTTTGCGAATTGTGGAGTTTTAGGCAACTACTAAGCCTGCTATTATACTATAATTTTCTTGTTGTGGGCACTGTGAATTATTTAAAGAAATATTCATTCGAGAGATTCTTTCCCCTTTCTATTCAGCTGGTTTCGTCGACTCTAATACAAGGTTTGTGGGCGCTGTTGTAGGCCTACACTATTATAGACTAGGCTTGGAATTTGAAAATGCCACTGTTAGAAGCAAATCATGCAACAATTTGCTAACAGGCGTTCCTAGACTAATTTGACCCTCCTGATAACGAAAATCGCAATTGTTAAAGTCCAAGAATAGCGTGTACATCAACGTTTTGAACAGATGTTATTTGTCTTCTTTTCAGTTCATCCAGACGACAATGTACGCATAAAACGGACGATGACAACAGTTGCGTCTCTAGCCTACAGCTCGACGGTCTTCATTTCGCAAACCTCAACTTCTGAAAAGTCACTTCTGAGACTGTCATTCAGTCAACTCTCATGCAATTCTACACTCGATCCTATCAACCGACTAGTCCGCAATCTATGGAGTATTAAACGATTTGACCATGTTACCAGCCGGTGATGCACAGCTGTTAGCTTAATTTAAACTGCCTATTAAACGTTGGCATGATATTGCCATTTTACACCCTGTTGTGTAACTAATTTCTTACAAGTACGTTATTTTCAAAATGTCAGTAGAACATGAATTGCTAGTGCTAAAGATTTACTATGGAGTGTAATCTTTTAAATGCAATTAATGCACCACCGTTCTTAGTCTTTTGTGACTAGTGACAATAAGCAATCTCGTTTATTCATTAGAAATCCTGACAATCAAAAGGAACATTAGCAATTTGTTTTAAAAGAAAGTAGCACGTTTATTACCTACATGTTACAAGACTGTTTTGAGATGCTTTCTCCAATGGCATTTAAATTATATTTCAATAAATTAAATTAACCTAATTCGAAGACTGTACTCTACCAGCAGACCCTGACACTACTATTTTAAAAGTAAAACTCTCTATACCAGGTAGTTAATGTGCTAACTAATACCCGTATCCATGCACCTGCTATGCTGAACTTCGTGCATATAATTGCGTACAACTGAAATTGCTCATTAAAGCCAAGCAAGCAACAAAAACAGTGAAGAGATTGGAAATGGAAGCAGGAAGGTTTTGATTGATTCAGAGCAAAAGCTGGTCTTGAATGAAGAGTATTGTGATCAGAAGTACAGAGTGTTCCATGTGTAGAGAATGAATGCATGCCAAAGACAAGAAGTGTAGCAGGACCATGAGGGTCGAATAATGCAAGATGAATAGGATCCTGCACATCTCACACGTTATCTGTTCACTGAAAGTGGGACAGCATTCGTGAATAAGCTGGTACCTTACACTTAGCTTTCTAGTATTGTTTAAATTTTCAGTTTAAGATTACGACTGCCAGTGTCTATTAGGGCGTTTAGGGGCTGTCCACATACACGAGGGGGGAATCACCGGATTTAGGAAACTTGCATACGGGTGCGTGTAGGGAGTCTGGACAAAATGTACGTAGGCTACACAAAATAAATATCTAATTGTGACGTCCACAGTAGTCTATTTATAACTCACATATCTTATTGTCATCCGGTGGCTTTTGATTACATTACGATAAAATCCTGCTCAGATCTAAGCAGTACCACAAGTTTCAAAAATTTAGCTAGCAAATACGATGTTGAAAAATAAATAGTAGCCTACAGTAAAATGAATGTTCAATAGATAGCCTAACTTTAGCTAATCACCGGTAACTTTTGTAAACAGAGGTAGAGGAGCTAGAGCATATATATGTGCGTACACCAGGCTAGTGGTTGACTAGGGGGTTTACAAAATGTACGAGTTGCAACAATGGGTCCGAAATATGATTTTTTGGCCCCTAACGATGCTTTTTGCCCGATTTCTATCGCTGGTGCCTAATGCCATTTTTCACAGAAGTCCATACTAGCCATGCAACACATGCCAAAGTGCCTCTGCTCAGACACTGTTGTTTCAATGCAGTAGATGTGATAGACCAGTGCATGAAACTAGAGTGACGACTGTCAAGGCCTTTGGGCTAGTGGTTGATCTAGATGAAGGCTGATTCCATGACCCACGTCTTGATGAGACTGTGAGCAATTGCATCAACCGGTGGAACATAGAGCTTCTTCGGATGCTCGTGAGTCAACAGCGCCACCACTTCGTCCCTATCAAACCACCGAGCATCCTCCAGCTCCTCCCTATCCAGCTGAAACAGATCAATCAATCAATCTATCAATCAACAAATAAAACTACCAACAAAAATAAATTAATCAATCAACAAAAATCAATCAATCAACAAACAACACAATCAAACAAAGAAAACAATCAGCCAGCCAAACAGAACATGGTTGGAACATAATCAAAATAGAGCAAGCAATTGTTGATCAATTGTTTGTTCATTCCTTCATTAGTTATTCATTTGATATTCTTGTCATTCAATCAACCATTAATTCACACATTCATTCATTCATTCATTTTACAAATGAGTCAGCCACCTAACAACTTTTACGTTAAATTTAAAAACTATCAATCTTTTTTAAATGTCTGGACAGTCTGGAATCTGCTTCCTCAGGCTCTTATCTTACTGAAGTATTTCTATTTAACTCAAAAACTGTACGTTTTTGCCGTGACAGAGTCGGGGGTGCTTCTAAGTAATCCCCTTGAAGAGGCGCTATAGAATGAATTAACGAATGAATGAATAAAAATGAATGAACGAATATGAATGAATGAATGAAAATGAATGAATGAATGAATGAGTTCATAGAAGAACGATGCAACTTAGAAACGAGTACACACTGACCACGATTTCCTCATTTTCATTAACCCTTGTCGTGTATCCAATCATTATGCAGCTGGGCATTGGCCACGACTGACTCGAGTGATATCGCGCCCGCGTGACGGTCAACCCCACCTCCTCTTCCACCTCACGCGCACACGCCTCTTCCAACGTCTCACCTGCACTCGTCAAATAATTAATCACAGGTAAAACTTTGAGCATTCAATCACTACCATGTACGCAAAAAATAAGATTTTTTACCCTCTCCCCCGTTGCAAACCACTATGCATATATGCACAAATAATCTTCTCTACCCCCTCTCACAAAAGTTAACTAGCTATGTCAACTAAAAAGCATTTATTCTACTGGAGGCTAATAGATGCTTTGTTCTAAACATCACATAAGCTAATTAATTTTTTAACTCTTCTGGTTTAATGTTTAGATTTGGACAATGAAACTATAATGCAATCAATCGCCGTTAGACAACAATAAGATTCTAGGCTACAGAGTTATAAAGAGGCTAATGTCGATGTAATAATTAAAAATTTATTTTGCGTACATGCATCTTGCCGTGACCCCCGCTGTACACCCCTGTAAACAAAATTAATCACCTAATCTGGTACTGCGTACTTGATATGCTGACAGCCCAAAGTAGTCGTCCCAGTCACCAGCTGTTTTGGTCTTGTGTTGAAATATTTTCTGCAATATGACAGTAATATTCTGGGAAGGGAAAACGAACGGATGGTACGATGGGATTTGAAGAGAAGAATTGTAAAGCGAACAGAAGGAGGAAGAAGATTCCAAAGAGAAGGACAAATTGAGGCAAGTGATCAAGACAGAAAGATGTAATGAACAAAGTGGATGGTGGGATAAGATGGTGCTGACTGAGGCTGACCTATGCCTAGTTCAATAGATTAAGGAAATATATTTTTTGCATGATGAGCAATTTATTTATAGACAGGCGAGTTGCTAAGCAACAATATGAACCTGGTTCGACGAATCCGGCAATACAGCTGTACATTCCAAATGGATGCGTTGGTTTATGGGCCAACAGACAACGTTTTCCATCCGATGAGATGACTGTACAGATGACGGTTGGGTCAACACGCGGATAAGAAACGTTGTAAACACCTGCAATGAGATCAACAGAAGATATCTGGAATTGATAACATGTTTGGAATTGCATTATTATTCTCCATTATGTTTAACTCAAAGAATTGCTGCTATGTCCCCAAAAACCATTAATTGATAACATATTGTGCACTATTCAATGCACCTTACAACAGTGGTTCCCAGACTTCAGTAGACCGCGGACCGGCAATAATTTTTGATGAGGCTCGCGGACCCGCTAACTTAGGCCTAAATGGCGATGGCAAACAAAAGCGGCCTAGGAGATTACGATTAAATTATAAAAAGACTAAACTATAAGGCTTTTTACAATTAGCCTAGATTGACATGTCCGTGAAGCCTTATTTGCTTAAGATTTATTATGAGTATAGACTTTGCGGTTAAACGCTATTTGTGTAAGATTCCTTTTTTGCGATGCGTAAAGATTCGAGGAAGGATGCTTTCAATGCGAAAACACTGTAGACCTGACCTTGGCGCTTTTAACCATATGCGTCTGCTGTGTTTCTGATTTGTTTGCTTACGTTTGCTCATTGTTTTCATTCAAAGACATTTATTTATCTTTAAAGTTTTAAGCTGAAAGTTTTATACTATGTTAAACAATTTTTTAAATTCTGCATCCAGCGTTTACTAGGACTAGGTTATCGCTCACCATGGAATAGAACAACATAAATAAGCTCGAAACTGACATCGATGTAGGCCTAGTAAAATTTAGAATCAACTAAAATTGTTTGAATTCGTCATCTGGCAAGTTAAAAAAGGCGCGTTTATTTAGGCTATTTCAAATTTTTAAATATAAAGACCGAAATTTGAATAAATTTTGGACAACAATTCGAATAATTTCACAATTTCAAACACATAAACTAATAATAAAAGTTTATTTTGTTCATTTTCAACTCTTCTCCGCGGACCGGCGATCGTACCTCCGCGGACCGGTGCCGGTCCGCGGACCACCACTTTGGGAACCACTGCCTTACAAGACCCAAAGTCATATGGTAAATATCACCTTTCCCAGCATTATCTCTTTTCAAGTACTTTTTTAATCACAACCTGCATCATCAGGAGATCTAACAACTTCAGGATAATGAGTTGAGGCCTGCTCAAAGCAATGGTAGTAACCCAAGCAATTCGTGCTGGAAATGGCCAATGTAATTTACCAACTTCTACATGGCCAAAACCGTCTTTTTTGGCCGTGCTCGGGTTTGGAGCGCTGCTGAGTAGGCTAGATGCTTTGAAGGGGCTCTATAATATATAAATCCTCATGATGAATGAATGAATCAGAACTGTACACCATTACAAACAATTTAAATAAAACCATTGCAAACAATCTAATTGTATTGTATCCATAAAAATATAAAGAGTCTCTCACATGAACACCAATTAAAGGCACTTCCATTCAGAAAGACAAAAGAGCAAGTGATTTTGAGACAGCGGAAAAATGCACTTTTGATATCAGTTAATAGCAAAGAAGCAAAGAATGTGTCTATGGAGAGACCTGACTTCATAGTGCATGAGCAATAAAGGCAAAGTTCAAATTCTGACCATAGCGGTTCTTTATCACGGGGTAAGTAGATCATGTCTGTAAAGAGAGTGTGCGCATTCTGAAGTAATCAAGCAAATGAGATCACGAATACATTTGGGCGCTACGCTTAAACAGGGAAAATATCAATTGATTACTAACGCTTATGCGTAGTGCATTCGCTGTTAAGGCAGACTCTCTTGTACCCGGCCGAATCCATCCTCGTCTCGTGTCCACACTTCGCACAGAACGGATTCCGATGCCAATCGAACAGTGGCCGAGCCTGAGAGACGAGTTTCTTATCGACGTCATTCAGCATCATCAGTCGGAAAATATGGCTCACTTCGGCCCCAGGAAAACTCTTCCGCAACTCAATTTCCGACAGCCGGCTCAAATCCACGCAGAAGTACGCAGTCGGTTCCGGCAGATCGTCTTCCGTTCCAAGAAAGATCGGTTGCTGGTCGGTCATGAATGGCTTCACCTGATCGTAGCTGAACCGTGACAGAAGGAGTCGTTTCTGCTGGAGCGGAACTACCACTGGGTTGCCGGTGTGCATAGCGATGAACACCGTGTTTGGTTTCTGCATCAGTTCGCTCAGCCAGTCGTCGTCAGAACGGCGCGAACTGTGACGATGGAGAACCTGCGTGAATTCCGTCTGAAGCGGTTGAGCTGACGAGTAGAAATAACGGAAAGCTGTTAGCGAAAACTTAGACAAATTAATTTTAATGAAGAAATTATTGACATCGCACTTAACTTGGCAATCATGGGCAAAAACGAGAGTCAACTAAGAGGTTGAGTTGTCATATCCAAACAGTTGGAGGAATGGTTTAGATTTCAGTCCCATTTTTACATTCTGGAAATTCGCTTCTATGTGCGTTTGCAAGGAGTAAAACTGTTAACAATACTAATACTACTACTAATAATAACAATAATGAAAATAATAATAACAATGATGATGACAATAAATAATAAAAAATAATATATAAATAATAATAACAATAATCTGCACACTGTGCACAGGAATGGAATTCCTTCAGGAGTTGGAACACTACATGAAGCAACGGGCGACCCACAAGACCGTGCACTTTTCTCAGCATCTGCTAATTTGCACGCAACGTTTTAAAGTCATGGCATTTAAAGGCACTTTCAAGCAGTACATTGGAGATGAGAACCTATAACCTAGTTTTAATCTCTTAGTGCCTCAGAGATCTTTTCTACGAATGGCAAAAAATCATAAAATAATAATAACGATAATGATTCAAAGAACATGAACAAATGACCTCCACACCAACACATACCAGCAGCATTCTCATTGATTTGACTTCTTTCGAGTAACTCGGCCGTTTCTCGCTGTCGCCAGAAGACGGCGAGTTCGAAGGCCGACTGACCAGTCTTGTTGACCAGTGATGAGTCAGCACCACTGCGCAGAAGACAGCTGACCGCTTGACCGTTACCATGGCGTGCTGCGTGCATCAGTGCTGTCCAACTCCTATCGTCTCTCACGTTGACATCTCTACCTCAATTGAGAAAGCAGACAGAACAGAAGTGCACCAACCGGTTATAAAGCTAATTGACAATTTATATAGCACCACTTCAAGACAGGCTCATCAGTTGACAGCATGTTAAGTCATCTAGGAATTTAGAATTTATGTAGCACCGCTATAAATATTTCTGCAGATCATCTGTAGCGGCGGTGATATCATAGATCACACCACTCCTGACCTGCCACAAGACACGCAAAAATCCTCTGAAAGTTTAGTATCTTCTTATTATTTAATTTCATCGACCTGCTGAATAATTCTCATGATCTCGACAGACGCCACCTGCTGAAGTTGTGCAGCTGGTGCCACCGCTGCTCATAATATGACCCACTTTCCTTCTTAAATCTTCTCCTCAGTAGCTTAAGTGATGATAAGACTATATAGGGGTGGATTATATGTGGATTGGAAAAAGCGCAAAGTACGTCTCGCAGCGAGACACTGGGTCCATCAACTGCGTGGGTCCTGACCTTGGAAGTGCTGTTTCACTGTGGAGATGCTGTTTCAGGCAACCCAGGAGAGACAGACGTTATTAATTTGCACTGCATGTTTCAACACCATTGGCATTAGGAACACCTTCACAACGCTCCCCACTGCATACTCCTAGCATCTGTCACTCAGTTTCTTACAGCATAAGGGTTTTTCCAAACCTCAGGTGATAATAACAAAATTATAATGATGATAAAAGTAGTAATAATAATAAAAATTAAATATTTGAGGGATTTTAAAACTATTACACCTTAAGAAATAAAACTAACTAGAATATAAGAGGAATCTACAATGTAGTACACGAGCAATCACCAGTAACCAAAGTAATATATCCACAGCAATCCACAGCACAGTAACTAAGCAACCAACAGTACCTAAGCTAAGCAATCAACAGTAGGCCTACCTGAGTAATCAACAGGATCTGAGCAATTTGCAGTACCTTTAGAATCAATCTACAGTCCCTAAGCCATCTACCGTACCTAATCTACAATACCTGAGCAATCTACAATACCTGAGCAATCTACAATACCTGAGCAATCTACAATACCTGAGCAATCTACAATACCTGAGGAATCCTGCAGAACATTATTCAGTGTTGAAACATCTCCTTTGGCAACTGCAGCGAAAAGTGGATGCTCGACAGAAGAAGCCAGACTTCTAAAAAAGATAATTTATATAACACAACATCAGAGTCAACACAAAAGTACAGGTATACATGCATTTATGTTTATCACTTTGATTTATGGTCTCATATTTTTTGCTCATAATGATGCTTGCTACGCTTGGGTAGCAAGTCCTTAAGACAGCCCAAATGACTACCGTAATCATTACAAAACCTATGTAAATTCAGCAACTTCTGACATCATAAAATTATTGTATAAGACTATGCATAAACTTAAAATTCAAAACCTTGCTTGCAGCGTCTTCGATGTTAGATGGAAGACTTGACGAAGGCAAGCGGAAGAAACCATCTTCCCCATAAGAACCGACATTCTATACAAATTCAGAGTCCACACAAGTTATCCTGAAACAAAAGACTGAAAACATTTAACACTCAGTTGTAGGTCCATCTATCTGGAATAGTCTCCCATTGGAGATGTGCATATTGCTTGGGGTTGGCTCATCAGGGTACTTCAAACTTTTTTAAAATGTGGTTGATCTAGGAGCTCTTATGAGTGGACTTCTTGACCTGCAGAAGTTTGAGAACCACTGTTCTAGCCAACCAGCTTTAACAAAAAGTGCAGTAGCGCACTTATATTACTGCATACTAAAATGATAAATAACAGCTAAGGTCCAGTTTGTTGGTATACGTTTTTTATGTAAATTTCGTGACAACGCAATAGTAGCAATAAGTTCTGCAATTAAATGAAAATTAGTTTTGCAATACAATAAAGTAGAAAAACGTTGACATAGTTACTTCGTTGATCTTTAAAATGAAAATTAGCAACAACTTAATTGACACTACTTTTTGCACCCAAGGACTCTTTATACACAGGACTGGTTTCTTCTTCTTTAGCCGCCGTGTACAGGTTTTTGGGCGATAATCGGATTTCCGGAAAATTTCAAATCTTATTTACAAAATAAAAATATTCAATTAGTTACATCTATTGACGAATAATTATGTTTAAAAAAACAAATACCTTTGGAGATTCAAAACATGATCCTTAGCGATAGAAACGGAATTTTAAATGGAGCGCCATCTATCGTTGAGTAAAATCATGACCACAAAACTTGATTACAAGTAACCTATCTTCAGTATAGACTCCTTGTTTTGCGCCTAATGATGAACCGGAGATCATTGATTACTAAAAAGAACAAAAGAACTAACATTGAGCCATTTTGGCGTCTGGACTCTGGAGCAGAGGTCCCGCGTCCATGCGCTCTTCCTTCGTGCCCAAATGTTAACCATTGTCCAATAGGCTACCATTACCTTCCTCTAGCTTAGGCTATGCAATGTAGGCCTAGGCTATGTAGCATATAAAGTAAGCTTCTGTATTGCGACGCCGCTAAATGCATTCTTTGGCTAGCAACTCTGATGTGTTCTGCGAACTTCATTAATTAGCCTAACAAAGGCTAATAGGCATAGTTTGTCATTAACCATCATCATCAGCAGCAGCGGCATTATCATCATCATCATAATCGTCGTCGTCGTCGTCATCATCATCATCATCATCATCATCATCATCATCATCATCATCATCATCATCATCATCATCATCATCATCATCATCATCATCATCATCATCATCATCATCATCATCATCATCATCATCATCAATCATCATCATCAATCATCATCATCATCATCGTCAACATCCACTCAAGCCCGATATACACCTCAACGTGGTGAGGGGTGACAAGTGACAACCGTCAAGCAGAGGAATGCCTGTTCATTCATTCATTATTAGAATTTATATAGCGCCCCTTCAAGAAACTACTCAGAGGCGCTCCCAGCGCTACTCTATCAGTGTTGAAGGTTTTGGCCGAAAAAAAAGATAGAGCGATGATGATTATTATTATTATTAACAAACTAGATTAGGCTTATTAAATCAGTCCGTTTTGAGATTAAACGAAAAGTCAGTGATGACATCTGGTGAATACCGAATAAGCTCACTACTCAGCTTTACCCATTAAGCTTCAACCGATCTAGCTCGTGAATAAATTGGAGCAATGCGTAGGCCTATGTCTATTCTGTAGGTTGCCATCTGTAGGTAGGGATGTGACGCTGGATACAGATGACAAGTGTTTATCAAACGCGCCAGACTGGATGGGAATTTTAACATATTATTATGACATCTGACCTGAAAAATCAGGTGCTCGATTTATATTTCATATGTAGCCGTACAGCCGTTTTCTTTTCACGAAAAAGGCTACCCAAAAATCTACCACAGTTTTGAAGCAATTCGTTTCAAAATTTTTGCGTCAAACGTCAACTTATTGTACACATAAACTATGAAATGCGGGTGTCTAAAGCGAAGCCCTTTCTATCACCAAGAGCGTTCATAGAACTTACAGGTTTAACTAATTTAACCGATTTGATCCGAATTGCAGTTTTAAATAAATAAATAAATGAAGACATTATATATATATATATATATATATATATATATATATATATATATATATATATATATATAATTTGCAGCAAAAGTAAAAGTTAACAGGCCTAAGTTTCAACAAGCGCAATTCGCAAGATGGCGAGACCGATCAATCTTTCAAGTTGTAAGGCAATAATAAAATTGTCGACACAAGTAAGTAAGTATAGCTCTTATTACTCCATTTGCAAACGCACAATGGTACATCGAGATATAATGCAATTTAACACACAGAAGCATGAGAGGAGTTTATCAGGGGGCTAGGGGCTCCACCCCAACTGTCGTCCGATCAGAGTCAAAGGGTAACTTGTTGGGGCTTGTTTTTGGGTGCAAGTAACCCATGCAGTAAGTGACCTGAATTCATAGGTAGCCTACCACAGAGAAAAGACGGTTGTCGGCTTGGAAGACAAAGTCGGTCAAATATTGGAAAGTCGTTAGTAAGGTACTGGAGGTGGAAAAGGTTGCTTATCAAGCAACAAGCTGAAGACAGTAGCCTACATATCCGACCTGCAAACCCTAACATACTGGAAAAGCATAGAACAAACAAGCCATTGAATGATGTTCTGCAGACAAAGCAGTCCATCTGACTGCCTCTCTCCTAGCAAATTGTTTATAGGGTTTTGGCACTGATAATTTTATTGTGTTGCCTCCTTGGTTTGTCCTCTGAATATCGCAGGGAGTTGGCCACTCCACACAAGATATCCACGCCTGCCGATCCCTTTGCTAATCTGCAAAGAATGAACTTCTTATCCCCTATGCGTGTACTTCTACCAGACAGTGACACGCTTTCTCTGTTGCTGGCTCTGTGGTATGGAATGGACTTTGCCTCCATAGTCAATACCTGTGCCTGCTGCCAAGGGTCCCCTCTGAAACGTTTCTATCGTAATCTCCTGCCCCCTCTTCGGGAGGACAAGTATCAACGCCAAAAGAGAGGACAGCCTTTCCTGTTGTCTCTCGTAAAAACAAATTTGTTCACAAATAGTTTTATTAACAGATGAATTTTTAATTATATTTAGCTCTAAGTGACTTTAACTGCTGTTATCTATCATAGTATTTTTAAATATATGTCTTATCTTATCTTATCTGACCATTTATAAAGCGCTTCTTGCAGCAAGAGCCTTTCAGAAGCGCTCCCAGTGCGTTTAACTCCGAGAAAAAAGACAAGTTTTTAGACGAGAGAAAGACAAGGACACACTACCAGAGAGGATGGCAGAGCGAACTGATGGAGGAAGCCCATTCCATAGGGAGGGACCAATGCAGGCAAATGATCTGGATTGAGCCATGGCAGTCCTGACTCGGGGGACAAAGAGGTCAAGCCGATCAGAGGACCTAAGAGGACGCAGTGAAGTGGCAGAAAGGGGGCGATGTATCTGATCACACAGATACTTCGGAGCAAGACCCATTTGAGACTTAATGACCAAAATCAGGACTTTAAATTGAATACGGGCCGAGAGTGGAAGCCAGTGAAGTTGTTCAGTCATGAATGTAGAAATGTGGGAGAATCGAGGAAGACGGGCAATGAGCCTAGCAGCGGCATTGAGTACAGATTGCAGAGGAGCTAGGCGAACCTTAGGCAGTCCAATAAGGACAGAGTTGCAATAGTCGATCCGAGAACATACAAAAGCATGTACAATTGAGGTGAAGATCGATGATGAGACAGATTTGCGAATAGCCTTGAGACGCCTTAGCTGGAAATAGGAAGAGCGAGTAAGATTGGCAATGTGCTCAGTGAAGGTGAGAGAACTATCAAGGGTGACACCTAGGTCTCGAACACTGGAGGAGAAGTTGAAGTGAGGAAAAGTTTGAGAGAGCAGTGTGTAGTCGAGTTTTTGAAGCTGCTTAGGAGTGCCAAACCAAATCAACTGGGTTTTGGAAGAGTTCAAAGAAAGACGATTGGACGACATCCACAGATGAAGATCTTGAGACAGAGCGTCAATTCGACTTGCAAGAAAGAGTTGAGCAGAAGGGGGTCCATGGACATAGGCTTGGACATCATCAGCGAAAAGGTGGCCAGTTGCAGAGTTACTAGGGAAAAGAGAGGTAATACCAGCCGTGTAAAGGATGAATAGGAGTGGGCCTAGGACAGTATTCGTTTTGTTATGCAATGTAATACATGTGCACTTGACATATGCAAATAAAGGCTACTTATTTAATCTTAAAACTGCCCTCTAGAGCCACGGTTGGGTTGCAAGCGCCCCTGAGTAGTAACCTTGAAGGGCTATATATATATGCCCCTCAAAATGAATGAATGACTTATTTATTCATCAACAAGTAAGGTGATAAAACAAGCTGACTGTAATACAACCGATAAAAAATGCTTGCGTTTAGCGTTGAAGTATTTTGACGTGTAACACACAAGCTACAAAGGAATTAGCAGCCAGTGAACATCAATAAAAATACACACGTGCCTACCACAGAAACATTCTTCATTGTGGGGCTGCCCAAATATTATGTGCGGTATGCAGAGAGAGGGGATGGGGTGGTCGGATCTAGGCAATCTTCATAAGCGTGTGGCAAGGAAGATGTTCTCAACAAAATGCACACATACGCAAAATAAATATCTAATTATGACGTCACCATTAGCCTATTTTTAACTGTATTATCCTAAAGTCGTCCTATAGCATTTTATTACATTATATAAAGTGTTAGTGTTGTTAGTATTCAATTTCTTCATAACAGTTCACAATTTAGCTTCATAACAGTTTACAATTTAGCTAGCAAATGCAATTTCTTCGCTCTCTACTTGTGGTCCATGCGGCTGGGTTCTACAAGTCTCTCAAGTCTTTTTTCTTTGTTCGTGGTTGGGCTGGGAGCGCCTCTGAGTAGTTTCTTGAAATGGCGCTATATAAATGCTCTGAATGAATGAAAATGTGATGTGTAACAAAATAAATAGTAGCCTACGGTAAAATATATGTCTGATAGACTAATTTAGCTAATTAACTTTTGTAAAACGAGGGGGAAAGAGAAACTTTAATTCTACATGAGCATGTGGGGATTCCACAAAATGTATGAGTTGCAAGAGGTGAGAAGTAAGAAAAATATGATTTTTTTGTGTATATGTATTATATGGACAACGGCCCTAATGCAAAGCCAATACCACTTCCAAAACCTCAAATCTACTTCTATTAAATTAAATTCAGTGCTTCAAAACTTCAAGGCTACTTTTAAATTAAATTCAGTGCTCAACGAATGCAGAAGCCATTCCTTTTAAAAGCAGTCATAGTTCAACGAACACAGAACAATTCACAACGTGGCTCGTCGTCTAACAAAATATGTCGGATCTACACGGAAACGCTAAAATCTCTGGATATAGTTTCACAGAATTTATATCACACATTTTCAAGACATGCAGAGCACCAACCATGCAGAACACCATCGATTATTTTTCTCAATTGGGACGCTGGAAAAATACCCCAAACTTTAAATAAATCAAGTCACGTGCACAGGTCAATGAAACATCATATAGAATTCAAAATAAATCTACATTTTCAAGGAATTTAAAGGTCCACTAACTCATATATTTTCCCAGTTGTAAATTCCTATCCCTTCGCAAAGGAGGACCATGACAGACGATTCTGGACTGGATGATGACAAGTGCATATTAACTCTTACAACTCAAATTAATAATTTAATCGGAGTGGTAAAGGTTAAGGAAGACACTCAACATTGAGAAGAATGGTGATGTCAAACATCTGAATCACAAAAAGAAGATCCATTCTCATCTACAGCTTTCCAAGGTAATTGATCCTGACAAGTGAGAAATGCATGAAACCATAGTGTACAACTAAAAGGCCGTAAAATGGTTCAAGTTGAACATCTACGCACAGGTGCCTGCGGATATATGTTTGCTGGAGAGGCAAAACACGATGGTCACAGTTATATGTATTTACACACTTTTTGAATATTCTCAACAGAGGTTTCTACATGGCAATTTCTCAATTTCACTTTGTGGGTCATTAGATTAGTATCATTAGAGCTTCAGAGCAAGGAAATTTTTAAAATCCAAAAAGTGGTAACTAAAAAAATTTAAATTTTCTAAGGGGGGAGTGTGTGTGCCCATGCATCCACACAATCGTTAGACGAACAATAACATTCCAAAGTTCTGTACATTGCAAATAAACTCTGTACATTGCAAATAAACTCGTTTTCTGGCTGTTTAAACATCTGCATGCACGTTTCTGCTAAATTTCCACATGCACACTTCGTTGTTTGCATTGCTGCGTGTTTGTCTCAAAGGACCTTGTTCAGCGTTCACAGTCTGAGGAAGGAGTGGCCGACGACGACAACGATGAAGGCGTCCATCTTGTTCTAAGAGGCGATGAATTCTTGAAGGAACTGCGAGGAATGAACGTATTTGTCGACCGTTGTTTGTCGAACGTCGCCCACAATCCCTCGTACCTGAAACAATGACGATGACGACCCATTTGACCTCATTATCACTTCTGATGATTCTGTATCTTGGTTGATATATAAATTATCAATTTATCAAGCACCAGTGCTATCTAAGAACTAAGCATTTACTAGCAAATTATCTCAAAGCCATGCAGACAACCTAATGAGAAAAACAGTTTTTAACAATTAACAAGGATGTTGCATCTTATTTAAATGTCATGTCAAGTAAACCAAAGTGCAGTATATAACTAGTTGGTCATCTTAAGAACATACTTATAATTGGATTTAGGAATTTGTGTGCAACTTTAAAACATTTGACTTTGATTGGCTCTATAGATGATGTACGTTTATTACCATAATAATAATAATAATAATAATAATAATAAAAATAAGAATAATAATAAAATCAATAATAATAATAATAATAATAATAATAGTAATAATATTAGACTGGATGTCTACGAGAAGGAAATCCACGAGGCTCGCAGTTCAACGTTGCCTGGAGATGAGGGGCCAGCACGGATTAAACAAAAGACATGGGACAGACCCTTGATTGATCAAGACAAGGCGATGGTTTGGTCCGCGAACAGCGACCCGCTCAACCGAGCCAGACTGGGAGCGATCTCAGCGCCTCACGCCGGGGACTGGCTATCCCCCGTGCCAGTTGCATCGTGTGGACTAGGCCTTAGCAACGAGGCAATGCGGGTGGCGATCGGCCTACACCTGGGCCTCAACCTGTGTGCCCCAAATCAGTGTCAATGTGGTGAGACGGTGGACCCCGGAGGCCACCATGGGCTGGTGTGCAGGAAATCGGAAGGACGATCAAGCCGACACTTTGCTATGAACGACATCGTATGGAGATCGCTCAAAAGAGTGGACATCCCGAGCTCGAAAGAACCTGCTGGGCTCCTTCGGACCGATGGTAAGAGGCCAGATGGGGCGACGCTCATTCCGTGGTCCGGTGGAAAATACATGACCTGGGACGCAACCAGCATCCATATCTGCGCCGTATCATACATAAATAAGTCAGCGACGACACCTGGGAGTGCGGCTGAACTGGCCGCCTCGCGTAAAGTGGCTAAATATGCAGACCTCCCTGCATCCCACAACTTTGTTCCGATTGCGTTGGAAACATTGGGACCAATTAACATTTCAGGTCGTGAGTTTATTGTGGAACTTGGTCATCGGCTGACTGCCGTCACGGGCGACCCTCAGGAGTCTACACACCTGTTTCAGCGCCTGTCCATTTGCACTTAGCGCTACAACGCAATAGCGTTTAGAGGGTCCTTCATGCATGACATCGGGGACCAGGTCCAAGAACCATAGTTGCAATTATTTCTCTTTGGAATTGATGTTAGAATAGGAACTTATCTGTTTTGCAATAAAGGAAGTTGATTATAATAAAAATAAAAAATAAAAAAATAATAATAATAATAAATAGTTATAACAGTAATAGTACCAACCAGCTGAACAAAGAACGGCGTTTCTTTCGGCTTCTCTGAGTATCTTTCGAACTGGTCGAGGTTGTCCTGCATCTTCAACGTCAGCGAATCGTAATTGTTACGCACGACATTCAATACCTTCAGACAACGCAACAATAACAAACGGTTGTCAGTCTGCATTGTTCGACTGAAAATATACACACGCTGATACACAAACGGATGAATCAGAAGCGAATTGAAAGAGACGTAACAACTTAGGGCGCATTCACATATCATGTGCACACACACACACACACACACACACACACACACACACACACACACACACACACACACACACACACACACACACACACACACACACACACACACACACACACACACACACATCGTATATTCTATCTTTCTCCCTCTGGTGCAAAATGTACATTATGGGGTTATTCAATTAGTCAGTCATTATATAAAAAGTCAATATTACCATGGGCTACTCAGTATTTTTGTTAAACATCATATTTGCTGGCTAAAATGTTCCGATCTGAACAGAAATTGATTATAATGCAAGCAACTAATTAATTAATTATATTAATTATAATGCAAACAAATGCCATATAGAGATTATTGGATAAAAAATAGCTAAAAGTACGCTAATGTGAAGGACATCAAATTATTAGAAACTTATTTTGCGCACATACAATTTTCCAAAACCCTCCCTTCCTCACCGTATGCACCCATATGTAAATTGCCTAAATCGAGTGACCTTCCCTCTCCCTCCCTGCATACAAAACAATTATCTGTACATCCTTTTAATGAAGTGCCATTTGACTCCAACCTGTTCCTCGGTCAGAGACGACAGATGCTGGGAGGCTGACCAGGCGTCCAGTTTCGGAGTGAAGTGGTTAACTATGCTTCGAATGTTGACGACCGCGTTGGTCAAGCGCATTGCAGACTCCTTCCACTGACCCTCTGCATTACTGTAGCGTAAAGCTGTAATCAAATTACACCAATTCATAAGTCATATACATGGAACCTGCTAAAGCATTGAAGTATGTGCACTGTGCACTACTCAAGCCAACGTATACCAGTATTTGCAAACGTGCATTAAATAGCCCAACAACAGTAAGTAGGTCAATCACTGATAACTAGGCCTTTTACTATTATTATTAATATTATTATTAACCAATTTTCATTATTAGGCATTAATTAATATCTAATGGTCAACTTGCATGAAATAATGGAGCTGAGTAATTCTGAATGCAGGACTTGCTCAAGGTACCAACACAGCAACCATCTCGGGAAAGGAGGATCAAACTCATACTCTTCATGTTACAAGGAGTGCACTCTAATCTAATCTAATCTAATCTTATCTAATCTAATCTAGTCTAATCTAATCTAATCTAATCTAATCTAATCTAATGTGAACATTTGTAAAGCGCTTCTCCCAACTCAGTAATGCAGAAGCGCTCTCAGCGTGAAAGGCCCATGAAAGGCAGCGAAGAGATGCAGGTGAATTGCCTTCCAGAATCCTGCTCTTAATTGCAGGGGAAGGTCTAACATATGTCAGAGGACTTCAACTTCTGAGCACAACACTGCTTGAGTATGGTACGTTGTTCACTGGAATAGATTCGAATCATTGATGCTGTTTACCCATAGAGTAGAGGTTGTCAAAGACGTGGTGCATTCGAATGATCTCGTAATAGAGTTCGTCGTAGCTGTTTGGAGTTGGCAGGAACGTGTCTCCATACGTTATGAACAGATTGAAGATGTTCACCACCTAAGATAGCAGTGTAGAGAAACCAAAGCAAATTAATTACCCCATAATCAACTTATGTTAATGAACTTTGCCACAGCAACCATTGATGCACAGTCATAAGAGGTTGCGTGCATGTGCTCGTGAACTTAGGAAGGAGGGCAGTATAATTGAAATCCTGACCAATGAATATTTATGCAAATGCTGAGAATCAACATCCACTACGTGATTGGTGGTCTTTTCAGAGGCGCCATAGGTCTGCAATCTAATCACTGAGAGCTTGAACTTGCTGGAGTGTACCATGTGCAACATTGCAAGTTGCTTGAGTACACTAGACTTTATGCCCCGATTCAGATTACCTCACCTTCAGTAATTAACTACGGTACATAGAAGTTAGATGCAATCTAGTGAATCATAACTGTTAGCAACTAGCAAAACTCAGCTTCCATTTCACATGCTGCCTATATAATAATGCTGCATTTTGGCTGTCTTCAATTATTCTTCCAATGGTAGATTGACTGACTTTCACCTACCTGCTGAAAATTAGCTCAGACAACCAGGCCACATTTAAAAAAAAATTTACAGCCCTAAAAGTATTTGTTTTTTTACACAAATCTCTTTGTAAAATGTCCCGATAAAGTTGATTAGAGAAATCCGCTTACTCTTGTTGACAGTTGAAAGATGTCGTGCTTTTTTAACAGATAAGACTCATTCGACAGCAGAAACTTCACAAGATTGATGACGGCTGAAAACACGAAATAATCAGAATGCACAGAGATCACTAAGCAAACTGAATTTTCACAATATATACCGTAATAATTTTAGCTTATTATACATATAACAAGAACAAAACAAGAATACTTAGTACTTCCATACAGCGAAAAGATCGACTGTTGAAAAAATGAATTGATTAGAACAACATTAAAGTAATGCAACTGTTGCACTAATATTATTGCTAATATTTGAATTCGGTGCTTGGCTGATTGTTGGGAGTACTTTCAACTACAGCTGAGATCTAAGTACCCAATGCCACCTCTTCCATTAGACAGAACTGTATCTTTTCGGCCGTGAGACCCTCCACTTGGAATGGGATCCACTTGAGTTGTGCTTGTTTACCTCAGAACAATGCGCCTACATTTCTATAAGATGCTCAAATTTATACTTTTTACCTGTTGCTGGGTTGGGAACACCTCTGAATAGATTTCTTGAAGGAGCACTTTATAAATTATACCAACCGAACCAAGGAACATACGAAAGAACAAATGAGTTGGGATCTTGAAGTGGCACCATATAAATTCTGATTGATTGAAATGAACAAACAAACAAATGAACTGAGAGAAGAGATTGAACCTGTCCAGAGTTCCTTCCACGGATACTGCAGCCTGACGCGACATTTCTTTTGATAGCAGAGAATGCGATGTGTGATCGCAAGGCATTTCCTACGACAGAACCAATCAACATTCATCTTCACATGCTGACCAAACAAATTGTTCATTGCAAACACACAAAAATTCAACACATTGTTCAACGAATTATTGTCTCTGAGTTTCAAGCAGAGTGCTCCATCCAATCGCAACCATAAATGTTGTCCAAGATATGTAATTCTGCATGAATATGAAGTGCATTGATGTTGGATAATGAACTTACGAGTAGAGTTCAAAGGGCAAATTCTTCATCATGTGACTCATGACAAACTCCACCATGAGATCTACAACCAGACAATATCTGCAATATCTCACATGTGACCGAAACGCAATTGACACGATTTTGTTCTTGTAAATGGTGTAATTTGTTGGTTCGCTATTTAGTGCGTGGGCAGTGGCTTGGAATTTTTTAATCTGATGCCAGCAGCAAAGAACTATCGTGACAAAGACAAATGTCAGTGAGTATATGCAGTATCTCATAAATTAATTAATTAAAGAATTAACCAACTGCTGCACAAAGTCATAATTGCCATGGTAACTGCTAATTAAGTAACACAGCACTGTGCATAGTAAGCCACTGAAAATGACCCATATCAAGTGTCCTTATACATACACATAACTCTATAAACTTGCAGAGCACTAGTATCTAACCATCGACCACAATGAAGCCATTCCCCAAAACGGTCATTCGAATAAAAATACGCATCAATGGTCATTGGTCATTACCCAGTACAGCGCTGGCCAGAGGTCGAGATGGTGACTTCTTGTCAATCGATCCTTTTCTGTGTCTCATCGGCTGAAAGACAAGCACAGCGGAAATGTGTTTCCACAGTGGAAATGTGTTTCCACAGCGGAAATGTGTTTCCACAGTGGAAATGTGTTTCCACAGTGGAAATGTGTTTCCACAGTGGAAATGTGTTTCCACAACGGAAATGTGTTTCCACAGCGGAAATGTGTTTCCACAGTGGAAATGTGTTTCCACAGTGGAAATGTGATTCCACAGTGGAAATGTGTTTCCACAACGGAAATGTGTTTCCACAGCGGAAATTTGTTTCCACAGTGGCAATATGTTTCCACAGTGGCAATGTGTTTTCACAAAGGATATGCATTTCCACAGTGGAAATGTGTTTCCACGGAGGAAATGTGTTTCGAAACAAATTAACGCAAGTCGCTCAAATATTTCTATGAGGCGCTGAGGCAACAAAACTCAACAGTCTGCATGTATATTTTTACATTTTGATATAATTAAACAGCACCTTTCCATTCATTTTCAATATTCGTGCTCTGTGTTGTTCAGATGGAGGAAAACCAGGAATTTTTCTGCTGGAGACACTCTGTGAGAATCTGCATTTGTAACTATCGTATTAAATATATTCATACAGTGCTCTCTTGCAGAATATGACTATTCAGAGATGCTTTCAGCATCGAAACTCGGGGGGGGGAAGAAATGCCTTTAAAGAACGAGAGACTGACGAGGAAAACTTTAATAGTCATTAGCAGTCAGCCATTAGCGAGGTAGGAAGGTCATCGCAAATGGAGGGACCAACCACAGCAAACGACCGATGTTGGGCAATCTTGAGCAGTCCTAGTCATATAGTTATATAGTCCTCTATCTCATATGAATCCTCATTAGTGCTGAAACATTGCTATTGATTCGAACACAAATATTGATGCAAAACATTCAGCAGCAAAAGTAAAACACATTTTAAGCCATCATATTCAATTTTACTCGGAAGTCGTTTTGTATTGTACCATCACACGTACAGGTCTGATCAATGTTTCTGATTAGTTTAGACACAGCGATGTACAAAAGCACATGACTATGGCTTGAACAATGCAAAGCGAGCTACCGTAAACTGACTACCAATCTCGACAAATTGCAATAACCCTTTAGAATCTGTCGATGGCTCTAAAAGGCTAAATATCGCAATCTGACCGGTTCAAAACATCGAGATAAATAACTGCATAAATTCTAAACATTACATGCTGCAAGCTTCTAAATTCACTGGAACTTTACAGAAGTACGAGATGAGAAGAAGACGATTGTAAATTCAACAACTGACTGACCATACGGTGAAGAGCTACATGGAAATTCATGTTCACATCGTGCATCAGAGAGTTGGCGTACTGATCCTACAGATGCAAAAGACAGCCTCAAATAGACTTCCAACTACTCCATCACTGAATGTTTAATTGCTGTTCTAAGCCTGCACAACTAATTTTAACAACTAATCCAACTCGCATGATATTTGATGAAGTAAGTCAGTAGGACTCAGAAAAGAGCAAACAAATGATGGATCCACTATTAATTTATTAATTAAATCTTGCCAGTAAATAATGCACAAAAGCCGTCATCTAGTTCAAAATGGTCATGATCAGCTCCTTATAATTCTGTTATATACTAAAGCTAAAATATAAACATCCTTTTTAATCAGATAATTATCACTATTTATTATGTGTGATATTAAAAAGTATTCATTATTCTTGCATTATAATTTCATAAATGTTCATATTATTTGCTCTGCTTAAAATAAATCACTATTTCTATCTATCTATCTATCTATCTATGCAATTTATATAGCGCCCCTTCAAGGCCTCTACTCAGAGGCGCTCCCGACCCAAGCCCGGTCAAAAAGAAAAGTCTTAAGCAATCCATAGAATGAGCCCGACGTGTTCCGAGGGTGGGAACGCAGGTTAGAGGGATTTGATATTCATGATCGCCCAAATTTCATACCGTAGTCATTAGTAGCGATTACATTGGATAATATTAATACTCGTAATATCAGAATTGCGAATCATACCTCGACAATACAGGTGAGGATGATGAGACAAAGTCGTGTGCTGTTGTATCTGGCTGGATCTAAATCAACCAGAAACCTATATTATGGTTAAGCACATGTACAGCAGTACAGGTAAGGAAATTTAATATGTAATCATAAGGTGAGAAAATTATATGTACATACATGCAAACTAAAAACAGAAACACAAATGAGGGATTGAGAGCAACATAATAAATGTTAACGTAAGCTACTATGTATGTTAAAATGTACGGAGAGATGAGATTATGAAAGCAAACTGTTAGGTAATTAAAGTGAGCTAACGTAAGGTATGGCAATGTACAGCAATGAAGGTAAGTTGTCATTGGAACAACATGGCAAGGTGTATGTTAACCCTTTACTGAACAAATCCCATGCCTTCTGTGAGCAAAAGGTTAAGATAAATGTCTGGCGAAGGTAATTGGTGTCTCACCTTTGATGTCTTGGCCCACGACCGAGCAATACTCGAGAAACGTCACAAGCAGGTTCGTTGGCTGACTGATATCTACAGAAATCAGTTGAAACAAATCTATTAACTCAGCTATGAACATCAGTGAATAAGAAATTGATGAGTTAAAATCAATTTAAATTAATTAATTAAATTAAAATTACTTAAACTGTCTCTCGAATGATCGGTTAATTAAGTCATACACCATCTTCCGTTGATAGGAGGCAGAACTTCACAAACACTCATGATCCAGATTTAAAAAAACAACCTAAAATCGGTCAATATGCAATGCCTAAACCATATTGAAAGTAGCATCCGACTACATATACAATATGCCAGAAACCAACTGTGTTACACTTGGTGAGCGCAAGCATCATGTTGACATTGCATTAGAAGTTCTAAGCGTTATATTACACTTTCAATAAGCCACAGACCAATTGTGGTACATTTCATGATAGCAGTCTGTTCCAACACAGTTGGGAAAGTGGCAAAAACAGCATTAATCATACTGATTAATCAGATTAAGGTTACTAATAAAGCAACTTTAGCAAAGTAATTTGCGGAAAATAAATGACATAATTAACAGAGAAAGTTATTAAGTAGAACATCAGCTTTCCAACCTTGTTGTGTTGATTCCAGAGGAGATGATGATGAATCTGAGGTAGGAGAGGACGGAGGAGTTGTCAGGACAGTTGGTGTATGAGACTAAACAGACATTTCAATAGAAATACATCAGTAATGTTCAAAAACATCTAAAAAATTCTCAATATACGATCTACGAGAAATTATCGGTAAACAATTTGCTAATTTTCCATTTTTCTGCAATGCTTAAAAGAAGCAAAAATACCAGTTAGCTGTTCTCCAAACTGTTTTTACATTCCCTCAAATATTTTGTAGTCCTTAAATATAGAAACAAAACAACAAATAAAAAATCTTAGACAAACAAAAAATCGCAGAATCAGTCGGCATTGTCCATGGTTATTTCCCAAATTGAGGACTTCCACAATGCTTGGGTATTTTCTAACAATGAGACTTCCATTAATTTAGTATTTAAAATATGTAATGATATCACAGGACTCCAAGCAAGCCTACAAATAGCAGATAATGAATAAATTCATTAAGGAATAAAACTAGAATAAGACATCATTTCTCAGCATTCACTGATCTTTTGCTGTGCTGAAAAGCATTAACTTGCTTCAATCTCCAACGACACAACAGTACATTGCAAACTGCATTCCAGTTGACCCATTCCAACAACCAATGGCAAAAGACAACTTTCCACAAATTGCTGTCACACACACAATGCAATGGCGCCAGAACACTAAATTGGGCTATATAAAAATGAAGGAATTACAATTACAGATCCAATTACAATACATACATGTGTCAGGGTTGTAATGAAGTTTCGGTTGAGATGAATTGCTTCGTAGAGCGCCAGTAGAACCGAATCATTTGTCCTGGACAAGAAATAAACAGCATCTGTTCAACTTTCTCAGTTAAAAAGACAAGTACACTCGGAACTCATTAAAATGTTAGATGGCAGTCCTTGTTGGGTCTTGCTATGGCCTATCTTCGCGACTGCTGCTGCCCTGCACTGAGTGCACTGGCTCGATAATCACTCTGCTCTTCTGAGCAGGGTGTGCTCATCATTTCATTTGCCCTCACAGCCTCCAAGCAGATTTGTGCCTTCTGGGTAATGGGCGTCTCACTTTGGAATTGGCTCCCTTTGTCACTGCACTTGTTCCCCAGGCTCCACTCCGATTCTTTCTATGCCCAATCTAAAAACTGTCATTTTTAGACATATAGGGGTCCGGAGTGCTTCCGAGTGGTCGCCTTGAAGAGGCGCCATATAAATTTTCGTAATGAATGAATAACAAAGAGACTACGACATCGAGCATCCACGTAAACAGTTGCTGAGTAAGGACCTTTGTTCACAGTTGCTCAGCACTGACATCAACTGATCCTTCATCAGTAGATAGAAGCAACAATAATTCATAAATGCATAATGATAATAAAAAAATTATTCTAACAAGTCCGACCAAAATCCTGTCGTACTTACTTGACAACTTCATTCTTGGCTTCCTCGCCCACAAACATGTTGCCAACCTAAAGCGAACAGAAAATCATTGACTAATAATTATTAGGTGTCCGCAAGTTACTGGTCACCGTTCTGCGGAACGATAATTGGAATTTTACAGATATATAATTGTATCATAGAGTACATAGCAAAAATAAAAATGAGAAAACACAGTCAACGATACACGATATTAATCATGCTAGAGTAACAACAGCGACAGTATATGACATACAAACGTCAATTTTAACATGTTACATATTCATTCATTACAAGAATTTGCATAGCTCCTTCTCTACTACTCAGAATCACTCTCAACCCCTTTGCAGCAAAAATGGAACTGTCTTAAGATGAAAGTGGCATGCCTGAGAAGAAGTTCTAAAGAAGTAACGAACGGAACATAAAGGGAAGGCCATTCCAGGTTGTGGGGCCAACCACCAAGGGTTCGGTTTAGTGGAGGCACTGATACGAGGAATCAGAGAGTTCGAAAAATCAGATAAGAATATTTATTTAATTGGCCAATAATTGCTATCCACATTTTGGAGCACATAATTGATAAACATAATAAACATAAATCATCCGTAGAGCCGATCAAAAGCAAAGTATTTTAAAATCACACATGCACGTACACACACGCACGCACACACACACACACAAACACACATCATCATAAATCCGATGCAAGTATATTCTTGATGATGACCAGCTAGTCCTGCCTTAGACCATGGTCCATATTCAGACACAGCAGCATTTGACCAGATGTGATCGAACAGAACAAAGGAAGCGTACCATGTTAGTGAGAGCGGCAAAGAATCCTCCACCTTCCGATTCTGTCGTCTTCGACTGGTATTGTCTTCAACAGAAATCAAACAATGTCGCTTGTACAATATACGTTCTAATCTCCAATAATTGGAGAAAGTTGCTGAAACTGCGTTCTGATAAGTTTTACACTTCTTTCTTATTTTAACGTTTTAAGATTGCCGTGTCAACATGCTACAAATACTAAATATTCAGTGTGCTACATTTCACAGTTCAACATAGTAGAATACTAGTAGTATCCTTTGTTCATTAACTATTCTAGGTGTCACATTGTATGTATAGGCTACATGATAAATAAGATAGTTTGTTGCTATCACATCTTCAGATCTATGTAACTAAAGAGCTAAGGCTGCAACTTTAAAGAGTTAAACTTGTCCTTTTAATGTATTAAATGCCATTTTAAAGTGCAAGATTTTAATAACAACTTACTGGTTGTATTCGAGCAGACTTGCTGAAATGACTTGTGAATAACCCTGCAACAAAAAAAACACATTTAGAAATATCTTGGTAGTTGTGTGATTTTCAGTAAAGCACTGAGTTAGTGTTACAGTCTGTAGACTCACATTAACATAGCAAGGCCATTAGTTCTGTTTATAAGCTGAGGGCCAAATCTTGGTCAGCAAATATTTGAACAACTTACCGTTAAGGCAAGCTCATCGTCCAAAATCGACAACTTCACAATGTAAGGATTGGCCGCCTAGAAAAAAACCAAAGCATTGTGATAAAATGCATAAATTCAAATTAAATCATTGCTTAATACATGTTGTAAGTTCATAATGAAGTCAGAAACTATATTCACATATGAAATTCATCAACAACCCCTCTCACACACTAGAGACAAATCTGTGATAAATACAGGCATGAGTCTTAAAACCATGAAGCATCAATCTGGCTTTCAGTGCTATGCAGTCAGTTTGTTGATTTGTTTACAACTTCTTGGTTTGTGCACCATTCTGTTTCATGCAAAAATAGTATCATATCCCCAAAGCAATTTACTAAAAAATCATACAAGCCAACAAGTCATTCCAGAACTGCAACATTATCCCTTTTCACATGCATCCTAGTTTACAGGAAGACAAACAGAACAGATCCTTAATTACTTAATTACAATCTAAGAACTAATGCAAAACAGAAGGCATATAAGACGGACGTAAGTTTAAGTACCAAGTTGTTCAACGCGATGACCCGCTACTCCAATCACAACCGTTTATTAAATCATTTGGTTCATATGAACCGTGATGAACCGTGATGAACAGTGATGAACCGTGATGAACATCAACTTGAACCAATTTGCAACAAAGTCTGAGTTTACAAGATAGGACTGATACTAACCTCGTGCTTACGATACTGAACGAGGATTGTCAAAAGCAGAACAGCGTCTCCTCCGAGTCTCTGCCTCAGCGAGATATTTCCAATGATCTACGAACAAACAAAGAATATCTATGTACTATGTAGCATGAGAAGAAATCTACAGCCAGGAATGAATATCGACGAGATGCACAATTATTACATACGACAAAAATCATAATTCAAAAAGTTCATGTGCATTAAAAGTGCAACAGCTGCTTAAGATGATTTATACGTAATCATAATCATGAATTTATATAGCGCCACTTAACCCCTTTACCGTGATCCCCGAGTTAACTCGTCCAGCGTTAACTATTGTACAGCGTGATCCCCGAGTTAACTCGTCCACGCGTTATGCGTCCATTCGCCGGCCGCGTATCCCGAATAAACTCGCCATAATGGCAATAGGAATATATAATTATGTTTCACGGTTGTACTAACGGCTTTCCATATTATAAATGACGTCATTTGCTGGGCGAAAAATTAGAATTATAAACATAGTTCGCTAGAAAATGGATGGTCGTTCGCGTTTTGGGTTGCTAGCGTGGTTTGTCTAGCGAAGAACTCCAGCGTTTATTGCTTGAAAGTAATGATATTTTGTCCGATTTAGACATTGATAATGTTAGCAAACTTAGTTTTAGTTCCAGTAACGTTCTTGATGAAGGTAATCATAGCTATAAATCCGTCCCGTGCGACCATAATTCGCCGTACACGTGGGTCAAAAGACGAAAAATCGGACGCGTCAATGCTTAGGCCTAGCATTTATAAAATCGCTTCCTGACATGACAAATCCAGTGGAATACTGAATATGCCTAGATACTAGATAGGCCAATAGTACTATGAAAATAGACAAATAAAAAATAGACACACGAATAACTACAGAAATACATACAAACGAAAACACAGGAATACATTTACACATAAATGCAGAAATTCCACTGCCACCAACTGGAAGACATTTCCAAGAGTTCAATCCTGGAAATGAGGGCAGGGCCGTCCCTAGGCCTACTAGGCTTTGCAAAAGTTTGTTGTTCACACTGTGGGAAGAGGGAATGGAAATCCGAAAGCAGAGAAGATCCTGCTGTATAGAGATTGTGATGTTGCTCTCAACCCAACACCACGCTTTGGAATATAACCGTATACGAAGCGAATATAGGCCTACCAAACTGGCGCTACATAAATTCATTAGGGCCTATTTTTGTAGGTCTACTAAATATTAAAGGCTGACATTTATGTTACTTAGTGCAAACAAAGACTTCTGATTGTTAACTTACAAATATACTCCTGCATGGTTGTCCATATATTGCATCCATTATTTTTAAGAATACCTAAAAATTATTACAAGGGTGTGGAAAAAATTTAAAAAATTTATTCCACGGTAAAGGGGTTAAGAGAAACTACTCAGAGGCACTCCTGACCTGACAGCACCAAAACAAAATCAAAGAGAACAACTTACTTTTTACATATGTGCAAACATACAATTATGTATAGTAAACGTTTGTATTCAGGCCTAAAGACTTCAGAACTGGAATCAAGACAAGCAGAGTAGATACCTGAAGTTAACATTACATAAACATTACTACTTAGCAGATGTCACTGATCAGTAATAGCGATAAAGACGAGAGCATTAACCTGTATGAGCGACTCGAAAACGCTGTTCATCATGATGTATTCCAAGACGGTGTTCTGACTTATGTTGTCAGTTGCCTAAAACACACAAAACAAATGAGCATCATTAAGGAAAGCAGGGTAAACGTTGGCGAATTGGGTGAATTGGGTGAAGTCAACGTGAAGTTAGCCAAGGTGATCTGAATTAGGTCAAGTCAAGGTTAAATTAGCCAAGGTGATCTGAATTGGGTCAAGTTGTAAGGTCAAGTTGATGCACTCTGGTCTCTTGTCTATAAACTAGTACCTGGTGCATGGCTATTACGTGACTCTTAGAAATTTCTTAGAAATTTCGAGATTATGATGACAATAGCATCAAGTACAGTAAGGTACGTAAGGAATGGCAAGATTGCATCGAGCCCAGTAAGATCAATTACAACAATGTATTATTACTGATTACCTATTACTTACCTACTACTTACTTGTTACAAATTGGCACTTGCCTTTCAAATTGCCAATAAGCTGCTTTGTTTTAGAAGTGGACGAATCTTCTGGGTCTTTAAATGATTTCAAAGCTTTGTTTTGACCTCATTAAAGTTTCGGCTTTGAGAAGATTAAGACTTGATGTATTGAATTGCACACTGGTGCAATAGAAGATACTGCCAACAATTAATACTTATCAGCCTAACAGGTGTTCCATACTCAGATGTTTCATTCATAATTTCTTAGGCAGGTCGAATATAAATCTATGGTGAGAATGAGTATTAGATGAAAAACTCTACTCACCGTGACTAAGACTAAGAGGAGACCGAGCGCAAGACTCTTGAGAGTTGGCGGAAAATCAGACGTCAGGATGGAATTGAGACGCTCAATCAAACTCTACAACGACGTATTTTTGCAACATGAAAACAACATGACAATCAAATGGTTAGCCTGTTGGACTATCAAACCAGAGGTTGGGGTTAAAATTCTCCACCGGACAAAAAGACATTTCCGGACTTCTGTTATATTAGCAATGGTAGCAAAACCAAGATATAACATGATTACTCAAATGAACATGTCTGCAGGAAGATCAAGTGGAAAGGAAACAGGTGGGATGTAGTAGCTGATCAGTCAGAGTGCTTGCGGCCACTTGGCTTGCAATGTGAGGTGTATGGTGGGTGTATGCAATTTGAGCTTCTTCACGTTCTCTGCCCTCAGGCAGGTTCGTATGTCCAATAACGCCATTTTTCTCTGTTCTGTGCTTCTCTCTGTTCTGTGCATCAAGTCCTTCAATCACAACTGCTCACCACCTATGATTCAGAAAACTGTGGTGCTTAATAATGCATAAGTAATTTAATAATAAAATAATAATATACAATAACATTTAGTAATAATAATAGTAAGTTAATGATAATGACAATAATAAAAATATAAATAACCTGCAATATATAGCAAGAGTAAAACAAATAAGAGTAATAGTAATAAAAATGATAATAATAATAATAATAATTAATAACAACTGCGATGATTAGGTGCCGTCCCTGATGTTTTTATTCTGCAAAAAAATAACAACAACAAATAATAATAACAATAATAATAATAACAATAACATCTTTAAGCCGGTGGTCATAAAGACATTGGGCCCGCTCAACCCGTCGGCCACAGACTTCATAAATGAAATTCGCAGCCGCATCTCTTCTATTAGTGGGGACAGACATGAGCCAAACTTTCTTTCCAATGTCTGTCCATCTGTATCCAATGCTGCAACCTGGTTGCTTTCAAAGGTACTTTTGCTTCACACCCTGAAGACAAGACCTGACCAGGAATAATAGTCATCTCTAAGTCCCTGGGGAAATAAAGTACCTCAGGAAAATAAAAAACAAAAAATACAAATAACAATAGTAATATAAATAATACTATTATTATGCAGCTGACCTGAAGAACGGATTCTGCCGCATCAAAGCCAACAAGAATGTTGATGACGTCGAAACCGTAATTACCGACGCACTTCATGAAGACGCCTCGAATGAGCGCACAGATCGTCTGAAAGAAATCAAGCAGACCACCGTAAGTTTCAGAGAAAATAGAAACAAATTAACAAAACTGATGTTCAGCAACTGTTACCGAGAGAAATTTGACTCTGTTGGGAGCCTTAGGTCTTTCAAGTTGGAACCTCAACCTGTCAGTGTCCTGCTTAAAACGCGACCTGTGTGTGTAAACAAAGACGCATGATTCATTCGGCTGAACATTTATGCTGACCTGAATGGCGTTGATGACACGTATTGGACTGTCCTGCTTCATCGCCTCCACGCACTTGTAAAACAGTCGGTTGAACATATCCTTTGAACGCAACAAAGAACAAAGAATCATACGGTGATTTGGCAATCTTTTTAATTCCACTTAAAACACGCACAATACAAAGACATCTGAAACTGGCGAAAACACAAGTGGGTCGAGGTCGTAGCATTGTTGTTGATCAGTAATATTCTTGGTCATGTGGTTTTGGATTTTTCAATTCAGGGTAACAATGGGTAACATTAGTCTACTGGTTAGCGAGCTGGACTGCCAAGCGAGAGGTTGGGGGTTGAAATCACTGCCAGGCCAGAAATTTGTGTCAATACATCTGTTTCACCTGTGTCCCTAGCCAACTCAGCTATGATGGGTACACTGACCACACAGTGTTCGTGGGAAGATAAGACAGCAAGGGAGAGGACTGAGACGAAGAAAATGAAGTCGTTAACACTTCATATCCATGGCTGCCTCAGTGCATAGCTTTTCCTCTTCTGTTTAACGAACACCTCTCTCAGCAAGCATCATAATTGGTGCTGGAATACGCTGGGAAGTAATTGGATTTATTTGGATGTATGTAGTTAATGTGTGCTCGTCCCATTTCCAGGAACTTGGATATTTCCATTGCTTGCTCAGATGCAGGAATTGATCGTTAATTCTCACCGTGAGTTCCACGAGTTGCTCGCCATTCAGCTTCTCAAACTCACTTTCGATGTACTGCGTGTTGACCTACAAGTCAACAGAAGACTACAGTCAATTCATTTATAATAAATAAACAAACACAAGTTAGAATGTTAATTAGAACCACTCTCCATTTTTAGCTATTCTGACCAAAACTGAGGTCTAGCTTATAAATCAAACATTAACCGCAATTGCTTACATTTAATTATTTTCCCAGTTTGAAATTTGGCAAATGGCAAACTTCCATAAGTAACAAATTTGACAATGGAATGAAATATGTAAACAGAGGAAGCATTTTATCATGGGAGGCCGTTACTTTAATAAATATTCTGAACATGCCAAAAATTATCAAACATCCAATTTGAATTCCACCGGACGAAGACAAAGAAGAAATGTTTGTCAACTGACCTTGAGAAGAAAAAGTTCATCCCAGAAATTCTGATTTCCTGTAGATGGATCTTCTCCCTGTACACGAAAACACATTTATAGCGGACATCTATGCGGTAAGGGCCGAGATTGAAAGTGATATGGGGTTGGTCTGCAGTTCACAAATCTTCACAATGAGATTGAAATAAAGAATTTTAACATGCTATCTAACCCATGTCTGATTTGTTTGAGACTGGCAAACACAACAACACCGAAAATGGAATGAAATATATAAACCAAAAATGCTCATTTTGATTAAATTGCAATTAAAGAAAACAGTTTTAAACAAGAATTGTTATGCTTCAAACCAATAACTGTTGCATTGTTCTGGAATGTAATGCAACATTAGAAGCCATTTCCTTTCAGCTTCACTATTAAATATATTACTGCGAGTTTTTGAGCATACATTCTACAATCACTCTAACAGATCATATATTTTGCTTGAAGCTGAGTGCCCCTCATGACAATTGTAATGGACAAATAATCAAATTACAACCACATTATTTTTTATGTATCGTAACTGTAACATCACAAATGAGTAGCACATCCTAGGAGCATCTTGCATTGCATAAGACAAAAACCAACCTTGAAGAATGCTTCATATATCTGGACGATCTTTTCCTTGAGAGCCTTCTTCGAGTGAGATCCCCTGCGAAGCAAAGTTCCCTTCTCAGTTGGTGTTGTTGGCTGTGACTTACTGCTAGCCATTGTCGCTCTAAGTGAAACAAAACAGGCAAATGAATTACTCACTAAGTGGGTCTAAAAACTAGTAATTGGCACACTGTGTACTAGACGTTCGCAAAATCAGGATCTAACCCCATGGTTTGCTAGCAGGCAGCTTGTTTCACGATCAACTTGTCCAGCTTTCGTGTTTAATTAGCATAATTCAATGTTCCTGCCATCCTATTATGTGGTAATCCCGAAGACTGCATGCAAACAGTATGGCCGCCCAAGAAATTGCTAAAATAGAATGCTGTGGCCTTATAAGCCACCCATGATGTCGTGCGCTTAGTAAGTAATGGCTGTTCTAAGTAAGTAAATAGGACATTGTTGGACTACAGCAATAGGAAAAATTCGCGAAATAAGCGTAAAAGGGTGAAGATTAAATGTTCAAAATTCTGTTGAAGGAAACGGCCTTTCATGTTATGATCTTTCACTCAGATCCACTCGAAATTAACGGGATTAGTGTGAAACGCCAATCGACATTTAACTTTAAAAAGCACCTAACAAGTTTACAAAGCGCAGGTTTCTTCAGTTTCAAACTTTGTATTTACCGAATATTTTTTCCTCATTTCTAAATTATTAACCTGACCATTACTTAGTACGCGCGTTGATTACTTACTTATCGAGCGCATTGCACTATGGTACGAGGCTGATAGGTGGCAGCGCTCTATTTTAACCAAATTGTTGCCAACCATATTGCTTATAAACGGGCACGCAGACTTCGGGATTATTCTATTACGCTATAAATGAATTTTTGCATGTTTAATCTATGCTGAAAATAATCCTTACAATTGGCACAACATACATAGCTCTAAAAGATATTTGAAATAGCCTAATCAAGTCGACAATATTACATTTTATGGACATGTCAGAATTATATTTAAGCAACTAGTAAAACTACGATGGACCTTCCAATTTTTTTTATAAAGCTGAAGTGCAAACAACTTGATAACTGTCGAACATGGAGCGATATTGGCAGCTCTAACGCATCACGCAAACAGTCAGAGAATTCTGACAAATGTAAGTCAATCAATCAACCTTACAGCTCTCAATTGTAAGTCTATAAAACTGTTACAGATCTGAAAATACTAACAAAATACAATTTCGCAGTTAAATCTGACAACTTCACAACCTTGAAATAAGCTACGAAGAAATTAGATCTTGATCTGACATGTCAACACTGCAGCAGTCACACCAGCATTCAACTCAAGGATGCCATACACCTCTTAGCCATACACTGCCCTTGTGCGATTTTTTAAAATAAAGTTATGTGATATAAAACTTCCAATTTATTGTGTGATTTAATATGCTAACAGGTGCATTGCAACAAAAACTGCCAATGCAATTTATATCAATTGTTAATACCTTGTTTATGTGTTCGCTGTAGAAGCAATAATATATGACACTACAGGGCAGAGGCCTAAGCGCATTGTAGTTAAAACTTAAAACCGTATACATTAAAAACAATGCACCTCGAGGTTTGGTTAGCACTAAAGTAAAGATCATGACGCCCCGGTGTGCCGTTTTGATTGCGATGGAAATGCATCGCACTCATGAATCCTTGCACTAATATTTCATACTGATTTTAGGACAAAACAGGCTAAAACTTGTTAACTTCTAATGTTTTAATCCTGATATCCTGATTGCTTCCATCGTCTGAATGAATTTGACTCTATTTACTGGGCACTAGAATTTCAGCGCTAAAATTGTAATTGAAATGCAATGTCAACAATCAATACTCGTTATTTAACAAACTTTGGCATATTCTAGATAGAATAACATTTGCACTTGCATTAATTTCTCGTGACAGCTTCGAATAATAATTTTTAATTAATAGGCTCTCACAAGAATATCGTTGGCGAATTTTAAATAAACGCCCGCTTGACTCGGCGAAAACAGGGATAAAATTAAGACACCCGACGCACAAAAAAATAAAATTAAAATATTTATACTGTTCTGTTCGTCATGTAACTTTTGAAACCTTTTTTGACCGATTTACCCCTTCATGACCGTTCTGCTCGATTTACTCGGTTTCAATATTCGGGAAATCTCAAGCGCGGTCACATATATAGACAATAAGCTGAAGTTTATAGCATTATGTAGTCGGTAGGCGGCGCAATACGAGACGATCATGACGGATTATAATAAATATTAGGTATAAACAAGCATTCTCCGCGGTGTCCGGTGGCGCATTGGATAATGCACTTGCGTTGAGAGCAAGCAGACCAGGTTCGAGACGCGTACTAGTCATGTGGAAATACGGAGTGAGTGAGTGAGTGAGTGAGTGAGTTTCTGCCCTTGCGCACGCACCTGCGTCGGCCAGTGGCGATGTCGCAACGGGCAACGGTTGCCCTTGCGCACGCACCTGCGTCGGCCAGTGGCGATGTCGCAACGGGCAACGGTTGCCCTTGCGCACGCACCTGCGTCGGCCAGTGGCGATGTCGCAACGGGCAACGGTTGCCCTTGCGCACGCACCTGCGTCGGCCAGTGGCGATGTCGCAACGGGCAACGGTTGCCCTTGCGCACGCACCTGCGTCGGCCAGTGGCGATGTCGCAACGGGCAACGGTTGCCCTTGCGCACGCACCTGCGTCGGCCAGTGGCGATGTCGCAACGGGCAACGGTTGCCCTTGCGCACGCACCTGCGTCGGCCAGTGGCGATGTCGCAACGGGCAACGGTTGCCCTTGCGCACGCACCTGCGTCGGCCAGTGGCGATGTCGCAACGGGCAACGGTTGCCCTTGCGCACGCACCTGCGTCGGCCAGTGGCGATGTCGCAACGGGCAACGGTTGCCCTTGCGCACGCACCTGCGTCGGCCAGTGGCGATGTCGCAACGGGCAACGGTTGCCCTTGCGCACGCACCTGCGTCGGCCAGTGGCGATGTCGCAACGGGCAACGGTTGCCCTTGCGCACGCACCTGCGTCGGCCAGTGGCGATGTCGCAACGGGCAACGGTTGCCCTTGCGCACGCACCTGCGTCGGCCAGTGGCGATGTCGCAACGGGCAACGGTTGCCCTTGCGCACGCACCTGCGTCGGCCAGTGGCGATGTCGCAACGGGCAACGGTTGCCCTTGCGCACGCACCTGCGTCGGCCAGTGGCGATGTCGCAACGGGCAACGGTTGCCCTTGCGCACGCACCTGCGTCGGCCAGTGGCGATGTCGCAACGGGCAACGGTTGCCCTTGCGCACGCACCTGCGTCGGCCAGTGGCGATGTCGCAACGGGCAACGGTTGCCCTTGCGCACGCACCTGCGTCGGCCAGTGGCGATGTCGCAACGGGCAACGGTTGCCCTTGCGCACGCACCTGCGTCGGCCAGTGGCGATGTCGCAACGGGCAACGTTGCCCTTGCGCACGCACCTGCGTCGGCCAGTGGCGATGTCGCAACGGGCAACGGTTGCCCTTGCGCACGCACCTGCGTCGGCCAGTGGCGATGTCGCAACGGGCAACGGTTGCCCTTGCGCACGCACCTGCGTCGGCCAGTGGCGATGTCGCAACGGGCAACGGTTGCCCTTGCGCACGCACCTGCGTCGGCCAGTGGCGATGTCGCAACGGGCAACGGTTGCCCTTGCGCACGCACCTGCGTCGGCCAGTGGCGATGTCGCAACGGGCAACGGTTGCCCTTGCGCACGCACCTGCGTCGGCCAGTGGCGATGTCGCAACGGGCAACGGTTGCCCTTGCGCACGCACCTGCGTCGGCCAGTGGCGATGTCGCAACGGGCAACGGTTGCCCTTGCGCACGCACCTGCGTCGGCCAGTGGCGATGTCGCAACGGGCAACGGTTGCCCTTGCGCACGCACCTGCGTCGGCCAGTGGCGATGTCGCAACGGGCAACGGTTGCCCTTGCGCACGCACCTGCGTCGGCCAGTGGCGATGTCGCAACGGGCAACGGTTGCCCTTGCGCACGCACCTGCGTCGGCCAGTGGCGATGTCGCAACGGGCAACGGTTGCCCTTGCGCACGCACCTGCGTCGGCCAGTGGCGATGTCGCAACGGGCAACGGTTGCCCTTGCGCACGCACCTGCGTCGGCCAGTGGCGATGTCGCAACGGGCAACGGTTGAAATTTTTTTTTATTAAAATTAATTTTTAAGAACAGAAAATAATAACTTAGATTTGCTGAGAAACCTTTCAACTGAAGATGAATACCTGTTAGCTTTCATCTTTGCCGCACCAGTCATGTGGAAATACTCACTAAAATTAACCCAGATTCGACCCAAAAAACCAGAAATCTGGCTTTTAAACATTAGGAATAATTAGGTGGTTGATTTACAAGTCGTCGGTTGAGAAGATGAAAACATGAGACATAGAGCCTTTTAATTTTCTAAATATCTCCGTTAATATTCATGGTGAATAGATTCTCACAGGACATTATAGCCCTGAACAAGATTTACGTCATGCTACAAAAAACAAAAAAATGTCAAAAAATGGACATAGAGCCTTATAATTCTCAACCCGCGAAATGTTACCACTGACGTTTCCAAATTAAAACGAGATATTGCTGAAACTGTTGAAATTTCTTATATGTCAATTGAGTTTAAGTTTGTTTTAAATAGAACAGATATAGTTCTATGAAATTGGTGAAAACCGCATATTTGCATCTTTTGAAATGAAAATTTTATGAATTTTTAAAGATTTAGAGTCTAAGCATTTTGAGAAATCGTTTTAGGGAGAATAGCCTACGCCAGTTGAAATTTACATCCATTACACGAACAACACAAAAGTCAACAGATTTCTCATCATAATTTTGTAATATGTTCTAAACTTAAAATTGTCTGATCTTTCCAATGGTGTCAAAGGCTTTTCTTGGAAAATTAAACTGAAGGAATGGCACAGATTTAAATAGGCATTTCGTTTAGAACTGGGTGTAGCCTACGCGAGACATAGCTTTTATCGGCCTCAGATTATTGATTAAAATCACTTGAATCGTCACTTTTCACATCACTTTTGCTCAAGTAGTCATTTGCAATATAATTATAGGAATTGATGTTCTCGTAAATTTATTTTCGAATAGGCTGTAAAATCATTTTAAACATCGCGCGATTAGGTTTGTTTACAAGACTTCGGCCGTGCTATATAATAGTAATTTCGTATTCGTCAGGTGGCGCTAAGGGTCATGGGCTCAGTCAATGATAGGGCTCTCCAAAATTTATTTATTGCTAATTATTAAAGCATTTAAACTGCTTAATTTGTGCACAGTTGGATTGAGAAAAGAATTCTGCACATTGTAAAACTAAATCCGCTGCCATTAAAGCAAAGCTTACTGATCAGAATTAGCCATAAGGGAAAACCCGGCCAAAGTCGCGGCGCACAATGACCTGATCACATTTTAATTCATAGTAAATTAGGCTGTATTCATACGCACTTTCTAAGGGCACAGGTCGATCCAGCGGAAAAAAGTAGTTCAGGACATGAATAATAATTATTGTTACCATTGATAATCGAACGCAGCCTACATACTTATCTGCTTTTTGGTGTTATTAGCCAATCCTGCGTGCATAGGATCCCGTTTATTTTGCATGTCAAGTTGTTACCGGTGTTCTGGTGACATTTTCGTTTGTATATATCGATCTTGCAGATAACAAAGCATCTATTGTCACTTTGAAACATCATAAATAGATTACTGTCCGAAAGGAGATTGAATTTAGCCATTTAGGACATAATCATGTCGACGTTTGCCGAGAATTTCTGTTCGATACACATGCCCTTGTTGGGCGGCGCCAGCTCTCTGATCTTCTCAACAAACCTCATGAATCCGAGGCTTTTTCGCAGGTAAAAGCAAGCGACATGTGGTAACACTAGAGACAGTGTTATACCTGATATTGTAAGATTAAACAGATCGTCGTGAGGTTGATTTTGACCTATGCAGATAATCGTGTCATTGATGTGACTTTTGTGAACGCATACATGTGTACCTGGGGAAACTGATGATGTCTGCTTTAGACTAGCGTTGTTTGGCAGCGATTTACATAATAATTATTACCTTGCATGCAGGGCTGTTTTTAAGGAATTTTTAGAACTGCACACCTCTTCTCTCCTTTCTCATCCTCTATGGTAAATTACTCCCAATCTGAGAAAATGACCTATTTTTGCTAGTTTTAACTGCACGGGACGTGACGGAAGTGCTTCTACAACTGCACGAATCCATTTAGAACTGCACATTTTGTGTAGAACTGCACGTTAAAAAAGCCCTGCTTGCATGTATACACATTAGATAAATTTCACCACTTGTGCAGTATGAAATTATCGGACAAACATTCTTTGAATTGCATACATGTTATATATATTTACATTCTCTACACATTCCATGAATTACATTAAAATAATATAAACTGATAAGTTGTTTGAATGCTACAGATGTCACATCCGTTACATTATGTGCACATTACAGGTTCTGTTCTCCTTACGAGCCAATCGTGGCCAACTGCCTCTGGTTCAACGCTCACATTGGCACCGGTCTCTACATCTACACGAGGCGCCACATGGAAAGATCCACATCTCCACAGAGGATCATTTTCAGCGTTTTTGGGGCTGTTCTCTTCAACTTTGGAACCGTTCTCTTCTGGGCTGCGACCAAAACGCTTCTGCCAGAGCGCGACTTTCTGCGAACTCTCTTTGGATTCAGTTCGGGAATACTTCTGTACGCCATAGGAAGGGAATATCTCAAGTTCATCGACAATGTTGACTCGAAATAATGTGTGTCAACTGGAGCGTTGACATGCCAAATTGATGAAATGCTTGAAATGATTTTCTTTCAATGTGTTTTCAATTTGAAAGATGACTGCTGAAACTATATGTGAATGGTGTATGTGACTTTTAAAATAACTTAGGAATTACGAAGAATTCACTAACAGGTTTTATACACCTTTAAAAGTACTAGCAAAATGTGAAGTGTCGTCTAAGAGATTTTTTTATGTGGTGTTTCAAAGTAACGTCGGATATGAAGAACTGTTGCCCGAGCAATTTGGAGTGTATGGAAGAATTATTTTCCCTTAAATAGAAGTTGGATTGATGAAAATATTTATGCTTAAGTATAAGTTGGATTGATGAAAATAATTATGGAAGCCATTGTTGCTTAAATAGAAGTTGGATTGATGAGAATAATTCTTGTCTGCTTCGAATTTTCTGGGAGCCTAAGACCCAGTTATCAGCTCACATGCAAGCCGCGTTGTATGTATTTTGGAATTTCTTTTTATTGTGGAATTTTTACGTGCAAATTCTGATGTACTGAGGATGGAATCATACATTTTAATTAAGGACTTTGATTATAAGTAATGCAATCATGTTCTGAAGTGGTTCTTTGTATGGTTGATGGCTAGTCCAGAATGTTGCAGTATTGCTGAGCGCAGTTCTATGCAATTTGCAAGTTGTTTACTGTTATTATCAATTGCAAGTCTATAAAACTGTTACAGATCTGAAAATACTAAAACCAATTCATATTGTAATCATTCAGGATTGCATTTTTGTGGCGATGCTTATCAGGCAGGGCACACTCTTATTTGTGTGAGCCTTGCCTCCCATTTCCTTTGCATAGGCTGCCACACATTGCACTCTGCTGTCCATGGTGACTTGATGGTTCCTTTCAATCGCTCTGCAACAATGCAGAGCCGTTCCTTCTCTGTGGTTGGTCCAACAACGTGGAATGGACTTCCCTTGACTATGCAACATCCCCAAACTGTTCTCAGTTTCACAAACTGTTTAAGGCTGTTTTTTCACTTGATCTTGGCCGGGAGCGCCTATGAGTGGCTGTTTTTAAGGGGCGCTATATAAATATTGATTGATCCACAGAAGTTTATTGTCAAGTTTCTCAATTCAACGAATTGCAACTGGATTTCTTCAAGAGATTAGTTTACGGCAACTTCGTATCCCTTGTTTTTGTTCTGATTATGGCATTTGTAGAAGTCTTGGCATCAATCATTCGATTATTTATTGATCCAGTAACATTGAATTTGACATTGCTAAAAAAGATATGGTACAACTTCTTGAGATACAAATGGAAACCCAAAAGGGCCATGAGTCCCGCTTAATTATTTATCTTGAAAGCAATAAGATGGCAGCAAAAATAGTCGTGCAACATATATCCACTGGTATCAATGTGAATTAGGGAACATTAATCTTGCAATGGATGAAACATCAGGAGGTTTCAATATCATTTATGCTATGGTGCCAGTTGTTACAAGTTTTTAGATATTGTTATTAATAAAAGTTAATACAAGTTTTAACACTGACAATGGCTGTAATTGTCTTGTGCTAGTAATTCGATGCAGTTAGAACAATAAACATTGTCCAGCATTGTTATTTAATATAAAGGACAGTTAATGCTTTTACAATTTAACGTTTTACAGTCTATTTTGTTCAGTACGGGTAATTGTCAAAGTTTGCAACTGGTTCAATGTTCACACACGCGCACACACACACATATATACTAGAGGAGTTTAGGGTAACAGTAATTCTTTGGCAGGAAGAGCGCATGGATTTGGGATCAGTGCCTGCCATCCTTCCACGGTTGACTCCATTAGATGGAGGTGGTAAAATGTGATGGATGCCTTGCATGGCTGCCAGGCAGTTAAATTTGACTTCTGCAATATTAGTCTATCATCCATTAATGTGGTGGTCAGTTTGAAGCCAAAAAAAATTAATCGCAAATATATTATTATTGAATATTTAGCAGTACTTTGTAGTGTACGGTAATATTTGAGTGTAATATATTACGGATGTTGGGACCAGTGATGTGTTAGAGCTCCATATGCTGTAGATTTTTCTCTTGATGACATGAATGTTAAGTGAGATGCAGATAAATATGGTTGATCTGGTGACATAATTTTATGTTGAAATTCCAGCTAGAGTATTGGGTTCGAAACATAAACATTTCTTGTATCTACTGTGGTTTTGAATCTTTTATTGTGAGTGGGATGGTGGTATTGCGTCTACAGCTCTACATTGATGTGGCCATTGCTGTCTTATACACAAGTGCTTGTTTCTCTCATACCTAGATTTATCTAGCATGGAACCATCACTGTCAACAATCTTATGAGATTATTTTGCATTTGTTCGCTTCATAATGTTCTAAAAAAAACTCCCATTGATTCAATGCACTTGGCTCTTCTGTTTTGATTCACAACATGCCTGTTTGTCGAGCTAATAAATCAGTTGACATGTTCTCGTGAAGTAAAAAATCTGTTAAACTGTAAAATTTTACTTGCAACTTAGTAGAAAAAAAGGAAGAGAAAAATATGTAGATTTGCTCAACTTCAACGTTATAGTAAATCGTGTCTAGCCCGATTTTATGCACGTTTTACATCATGTGCAACCATTGTTGTGTTTTTAGATCATTGTAGGTATTTTCCATGTATGTAGATATCGTGGTGATGTAAGAAAATGTTTCTTCAAATATTGATATTTGTCAGTTTTGTTTAGGGCAGATTCATAATGTTATGGTAAATGATAGAAGTTGAATATATTTAGCTGGCAGTCATTTGTGCAAAGTTTCTGTAAATATAATTTCTTGATGAAGCTTGAAGGAGGAGGGGTTTGGGGTGATGGTAAACACTTTGGCGTGAAGAATGCACATATGCCAGATCACTTCCTGATATCCTCCCAAAAAATCCACTTAACCTTCCATTCGGCAGATGGAAGGTTAGACATCTAGCAGTAGGACGTGATGGGTGCCTTGCATGGTTGCCATGTGGTTAAATTCAACTCCTGTAATAACTTGTGATCAGTTTGAAATTAAATGAAGATGATTATTATTAACAGTTGTTAGCATAAAGCAGTTGTGCTTGAAGAACTCTTACAGTCCTTACAGTTTCTCTTTTAACAGCAAGATCAAACATGCACAGTGTTAAAAGTAGTCTTCAAATAATCAACCAATCTAACATGTTAAATGTGGACTGCTTATGTGTTGTTCACTAAAATCATTCTATGTCATGCTTAAATATTATGTGCTTAATTTATAATGATTTTATGCATTTACCAAAGAAATGTAGAAGATATTAAAACGTCGTCAACCAGACATTTATTTTCAAGAACTTTGTTAGTTTTACCAATATTCTCGTATCATCGGTACTAGGGTCAACTCTTGTTACTTGCCCAAGAAGAAACACTCCTCCCACCCAATGGGAAACATTTTCAGAAAATATCCATTGAACACTTCATACAGCACCTAACAACAGTTGTGCCAAACTCATTAAGAAGTTTGTCAGTTGCTTTGGCAAGTGCAAGAAAATTTATCACTTGTGCATCGTTTAATACGGTTAGATAGCCAGGTACATATTTCGTTTGTTCGAAATTAAGTTGACATACCGCAACTTAGCGCACAAGGAAAGAAATGAAGTGGACTAAAAGTTCTCCGTTTCTGCAAAATTCTAGGCTAGGACATTTTTTCTTTGGTTCTTAGAGTAAAAAGGAAATTTTGAAGCGATCATCAAAAATACCATTTCAACAGCTAATCAGATAAATATAATGTCAATGCAATTTTTTCTAAGATTGTTTGTAGTACTGATCACAGGAAAAGGTACAGGAACAGATGGTAATGGGGCTTTCTCTCCATATCATTTTTCTCAGCAATCACCTAAGTGCTAAATTACAGCCAGGTATCATAACCTAGACTGCCGAGGCACAACAGGTAATGTGAAACTTCCTGAGGGGAGAGGAGGAGAATGTATGTCACCTTTACGCTACTCTTTCCATAAATGATTAAGCAGTATTTATTTGCATATGATAACAAATACACGTCACGATTGTTTTGCTGCTTAGTTTACATCTTACAATGCTACAGAACTATACTCCCTGGCTAGTCGCAAGATTCAATTTAACACCAGCACAAAACTGCTTTCAGATCAGCAGTGCTAGCAAGCCACTTTGGTAATATAACCCTTAGAGGTAGTTCACCATGTCTTAACTACTATGCCGTTTATAAGTATCTAAGCAATAGATACAAATGCACGTGTCTGATGCAAGCCGAGTTCAAAATAGAATATCTGTGCACTTCAGGCTACAATTTGTGCACTTCAGGCTACAATATGTGCACCTCAGGCTACAATTAATCATAAATACTTCTGCCTAAATACGGTAGCTTTGATTAACATGACACTAGGTTCGTGGTGTTGCTTATGCGCCAGGACGCGGTCCTTCGTCCATTTAGCTCAGATCGTGACATGACCTTGTTTTTGTGCTCGCATCAATTTCATTGGTCTACGAACGATTACGTTTGGGAGGGCGACATCCGTTTGGCCAGCTCAAGGAACGCTTTTCCGTTGTTTCGCTGACCTTTCGACCTGACATAATCTACATTTCGTCGAATCAACTTGCTGTCCAACTGACTTGTTCGGATCACAATGGACCAGAGTTTCACGGCCAGTGACAGCATCGTTTCGTCGCTCAAGTCCGCATGTCCGACCACACGTTGGAAGATGTCAAGACACAGACCGGCCTGTCGCTTTTGCGTCTCTGGCTGGTCCAGCGCCTTAACTTGGGCAAAAATCTCACGAACAAGCGTCGAGCAGACTTCGGAAATCTCGGCGAGGAATTTCGGATCGCAACCGTACAGTGTGTCATTCGATTCGACGTGGTCGATGTGGTACGGAAGATATTCCTGCGCCATTGATGACAGACCCACAAGCATGCTGGTAAAGATGAGAGCCTTGCTGTCGGCATGTGTGTCCCAAGGATATTCCTGGATGGTGTTGATCAGGCCACGGGTCAGGTAGAGGACACCCTGGTCCGGACTATCTGGAACGACGAGCAGAGTGGAGATGAAGTTGTTAAGGAAGTCGACGAGCATCGGTTCGGTTGAGCGAACTTTGCCATCGATGTCAATGTACCTTTAGAAAGGTTAATAATATTAATGTACCCTTAGAAATGTTAATAATATTAATGTACCTTTAGAAATGTTAATAATATTAATGTACCTTTAGAAAGGTTAATAATATTAATGTACCCTTAGAAATGTTAATAATATTAATGTACCTTTAGAAATGTTAATAATATTAATGTACCCTTAGAAATGTTAATAATATTAATGTACCTTTAGAAATGTTAATAATATTAATGTACCTTTAGAAATGTTAATAATATTAATGTACCTTTAGAAATGTTAATAATATTAATGTACCCTTAGAAATGTTAATAATATTAATGTACCCTTAGAAATGTTAATAATATTAATGTACCTTTAGAAATGGCAACAACGTAGGTTAAACCAAGAAGCAGAACAACGCAAATTAAAAACGAGACAAGAATAGAGAAGATTCAAAGAAAAATGTCAGTTGGGAAAATAAGAGCCTGCTAGGATAACCAGCTACATTTTTGCATCATAAACATCAGCTCGGTAGCATAGCCAGAAAATGTTTTGGTTAATTTCTAGCTGCACAAAATTGCGTTTACAGCTGAAAAATTCATTTAAAACATTCCATTTTGTGTACAACCACACACACAAAACCCCCTCCCGAGATTCCTACCTTGGCACCTCTTTGATCAGCAGGATAGCAGCTTTGAAGAACGCATCCGCCTGCGACAAGCACTGATTAGCAAGCGCCACCTGTCCCGACACGAGGTAGAGACTCAGCCGATGGAAGATGCCATTGAGCGACGGTATCGTGATGAACGCATACGCGGCACACGCCCTCACGAACGCGGCCGTCTTCCTCGTATGTCCTCCACTTCCCACAATCCTCTTTGTCTGCATGGCGAGACCGTTCACCATGTGAACGAGAAAGACGAGAACAGGGTCGATGTTGTTGAATGTGGCGCGGCAATCTACAAAGAAATTCAGTTGCTGTTCGAGGTCGCGTCCGTACGAGACGCTTCCGATGAAGGAATTGATGAGGTTGCCGAGGGCGCGCACTTCGTCGTCAAGGCTGAGGGCGTTGACGGAGTCGTGCATCGTCTGGCAGAGGAATCGGAGCGTGTGGATGAGGACGAGGTCGGAGGTCATCTGGTTGGCGTGTGCGTTGGTGTACGCCTCCATCACGCTGCAGCAGACTTCGACCTGTGCGTGGGAAAACGATCGTTGATTTTATTTTGTCGATAAAGTTAATAATTTTTTACATTTTTTTTCATCAACAGATTCGATCAAGAAAGTCAATTTGTTTTTAACCAAATTTTGCCCTCATATACACACAAAACGGAAAATTCTTTCATGCATAATCTCTAATGATAACAATTCTGAAAAGACGATTTGTATTTTACAAACAAAGGCGCAGCCATATGATTAATGAAGAGAGGTGAATCTTGAAATAATATTAAATATTCTTTTAGCTTTTCCAGCAACAAATGTCTGTTTAGCTGATGAACTGTTCCTGAAAAGTCATGAATAATCAAGAATCATGAAGAGATGCACACACCGTAAAAATTAAAAGACACATTTTGATATTTATTAAATTCTTCTTATATAGATTGATTTCATCAAATGTTTCACTTCAAAAAGTTTTAGTATTACAATTAGAAATTAAAAAACTTAATAAACTCAATCCAAAGATAGAAAAACTAATCTAATTGAAACCGAAAATGGCCCTAAAATAAAATAAATTACAAACTAAATAATCAGGTCAAGAGACTCAACTAAGCAAAGAATAATGCAAAAAAATTCATTCTGCAATCTTAAGCAGACAATTCTGATAAATTCTGGACACCAAATTTACAGATAAATTAACTATATACTGCAGATTAAAAACTAATGCTCTGTATTAAAGTTCAAGTGTAAAAAATGGTCAAACAAGCCAAAGTTATTCAATAGACTTCTTGAGCTGACCTTGACCGATTCTTTCTGGAACATATCGATGAAAGCCATGAACTTGTCAAGACCAAACAGCTCGGACATATCCTTCTTATGGACCAGGATCTTCGTGATGATTCCCTGCAGCTGAGGGTAGTGATCCTCGTAAGCCCGATCTGGTGTCATATGCTTTATAATATCAGCGAGGAACGTGTTGAGCTCCCTCTTCCCGAATAACTGGAGAACATACTCAATCCACACCTCCGCACATCCGATGTATTCGCTTGGATTCGTCAACTTCGTGACGGCCTTCCAGACATCGTTAAGCAACGTGAGGCGCTGATCGTCAGGGGGACTAGCCGACACAACGCACAGCCCGAGACTACGGTAGAGCAGATGTTTCGGAAAACCAAGCTCCTCACATTCTCGGATCATGTTCGCGAACTCCACGGCACGGCCCGCGATGAACGCCGGCTTGAAGGCGAGGATAATCGAATTGTGCAGTAGCGCCCGGTTGCATTTGGCCTGGCACTTACCGAGGACTGAGTCCAGGACCGCCTCGTTGGCGCGGTTTGCAATGCACTGCAGGATCCAGTCAAGCGCCGGGGAATAGATGACCAGATAACGAGACAGCTCGAGCTTCTGCGCGGCAAGAATGTTCTGAACGCTGTCCGCCTGAATCTGACCGTACATTTGAATAAAGTCGTCGTAGCAAGGCATCAGGTGATCGCGAAACTTGGGTGAAATGATGATCCCGACCCGACAGAGGTAGCACCGTGCGTAAACCCCGACAAGGGGGTCCCCGATTCCGCGGGTCATCTGCACGAGCCGAACAAGCGCTTTGTTGTGTTCCCCCGTCTGCAGAAACCCATAGCACTTGAGGATGGCCGCTTCGACGTAGAACCGTGGAATCAGTTCGCGAATCGAAGCGATCTTGAAGAACCAGTTGCGACACGTCTCTTTCGCTGACTCCGGGATCTGATCGGTGGTGAAGTTATCCGTCAGCGGTTTGACGCCTTTCTGCGCGCCGTTCGTTGACGATTTGCTTAGGATTCGATCGAAGACGAGTCGACCGAACGTATCGAGAATGTCGGTGATCAGAACGAATTTGCTCGGGTAGAACTGAATGACAGAGACGTCCGAGAGAAGCTTTGCACACTGGATGACGATCTTAAGCGACTTCACCTTCTGGTCCTGGTTCCAGGCGGTGACGAGGGCGGCGTTGTATTCCTCGATGCGATGGATGTAGTCCTGCTGGCTGAGGTTCAGCATTTCCTGCACGGAACCCTCGTCCAGGTCGTCCAGCTGCTCCAGCCGGTTCTTCACCTTGTCCGTGACGGTGACGGCCGCTTTCGAACCGACTTGCGTCGTCTTGTCTGAACTTGCGAGCGACACCATCATCGTCAGCTTCTCAGAGGTTGTGAACTTGCTGAGGATCCCGGCGCGCTTTGACGACCACGGCTCGAAAGAATCGTCCATCGACTTCTCTTTGCTCGAGTGTTTCTCTCCTTTCGCCAACGTCTGGTTGCTTGTTGCACGAGACAACGGATCAACCTCGGCTGCGAATTGCGATAGAGGATCACCGGCTTCGAATGCGGACAGCGGATCGAGGTAGCCATCGGAAGTGACCTTCTCCTTTTTGTCGGTTCGATCGACAACTGTTATTGTGTGACCTTGAAGAGGATGTGTCTGAACCTCTTCCAAAGTAACTGCCTCAGACCTTGCCTCCTGAAGATAATTCCTCTGCCTTGGCTTCCACTCCAGCGCAGCCATTGCTTTTCTATCGGTCAAAATCAAATGAGAGCCTACAAAATTAGATTAAAAACTTGTAAGCAAAAAAGAAACAGGACGTTGGTCAAAGCACACAAGTCTGCTTTTAACCACAATGTCAAATGCATTTTCATAAACCAACAGTTCAACACCTATGATGTGCTAAGCTATTGTTGCATTACATCACATTCAGAGACTACCTTTCAACTCATTTATTTCATTTCTTCAACCTGTTTAGTATTTAAACACCATCTAATGGCGAGACCATAGTCGTTTGCGCTAAGCAACAGTTCAGCGATGTACCTACACAGAATGGATTTACAAATTTCGGCTTTTATAAGAGCGAAACACACAACCTAATGATTTTTAGATACTTAATTGTGTTGTAAACAACAGTAAGGGGCCATAATGACATGTATTTAATTTAACTCTTAATAATTTTCGCCGCTTTCTGTAAAAGAATCGGGCTTTTTACATTTTTAGCGTTTACGGGATTTGGGTTTTGGGTTTACCTCTTTACGTGACCTGTAACAGAATTTTTTATCCGATGGCAATATCCGGCTTAGGTGCAGTTCGAAACTATACTAGGAGTTACAAGCCGACTGTTTGACAAATAATTTCTTTGAATTTATTAAAAATGATCACAAACTTCCAAATTTCTCCCGAAATCTTCATCCGCAATCAGTAACCAACTACACAACTCATCCCAGGTCATATGACATCTTCGGTGTTAGGCCGATATTACCCGAATGGGCAAAAATAGCCTCATGCAAACACTATCTTCGTGTAGAAGAAAAATCCAAGTATTATCACAATTTTAAAAGAAAGCTTGTGCCTCTCTCTCTCTCCGCAGCACTCACCGTTTTTAGAAAATAAAAGTTTTTTCCAACATAAACTTAAATTTCCATCTACACGCCCACCGCACCACCGCACTCTTTCTCCAATCGCAAGATGTCGCTACATAAAAATTATAGAATTAACAAGATTGAAAAGTTTTCGAGGTTTTGCCCAGTTATATCAACTTATATGAACTTATTTCAATATTGAACCATCAAATTATGGTAGCACAGTAACATGACAAAAGAAGCAAATGAAAATAAATACAGCATTCACAGGACAGTAGTGCTCAAAGAATGTGACGATGACCTTCCACAGAGAAGGAAACGAGAAACGAAACTGCTAAGCTGCTTTAGATGCTGTAATAGGCGGTCATCAATCGAGTGCCTGTGCCTTCACCCACAGTATAGATAATCAACAGTAGGTCTACTCGCATTGCTGCCTATTGACAACTTTTTTTCTTTGGTCACGTGGTTAGCCTCCATTTTGGTAGCAAATGACAAGCATAGACATCACATATAGGTCAGTCAAAAATACGGGAAATTCGTCATGAACCCGGACATTTACTATGGCAGACCTTTTTGGGCAGAATATTGTACGTAAATACCCTACTAAACTACAGTAGAAATCCGAATAAATTCCAACATGGGGAAATATGTTTAAATCGTTAATTATTGTGGTACAAATTATGACTGTTCGTATAGCTTTTCGCTTAGTCATCGCCTATGCATTATGAGCGCAGCAAAAAACTTCGAAAGAAGAATGCTCTCGAGTGCTGTAATACGCCGAGCAAATTTCTGTCCAGGGTAACGGCCTCTGTTGTCATAGACCCTGGTCAAATCGGATCCATCCATCCATGATCGTGGCCTTAAGTGCGGGGTAGTTATCGACCACAAACTGCCGAGTTTTTGCATAAAATTTTATTTATTTTTGTCTCCAAGATCGACATTTACATAGTTGAGATAATAAATATATTAATCGATATTTAATTTTTTAAATCGGTAATTTCACTGTGTTTCCAGCAGATAAATCGTACTTCCGCCAGTCCTTGAAATGTAAACAAACTCATATAGGCATAGCTGTTGGTCGTCTGCTCAAAACTAAATTAAATTTTTAAATTATTTCCCCTTATCGTATTTTGTTAGGATTTCTACCATATATTCTTTGGTTTAGTCTATTTCAAAACTTTTCATGCAAAAATTTGTTTGCCTTAGTAAATGTCCGGGTTTAAGACATAATTGCCCGGACAAATGTGTTGCTATTAATAGTAAATGGCGTGTATTGCTGCGAAAATGGCGGATGACAGTGGGCGGGGCCAACCTCACTTTCAAATTTCGTCACTTATTCTGACGACAGCGAGGTTCGAAGTAGACCTACTGTTGATTATTTATACTGTGCTACACCTATAGCCTTGGTCTAGGCCCTCTTTGGCCTACCTGCAGGCATTAGCCATAGGCTAGTGCTATTATTTATAAATTATGTTAATTGAAGGGTTTATTCCAAAAACCTGTTAAGTTCACTCAAGAATAAGTGAAAAATCAGGTTTTGGAAACGAAAAAGGTATGCAGGACATAACCGTTTTTTGAAGCAGCACCGAGTTTTACTAGGCTGCTGATATGGGACTTAAGCGATTTTGTCGCCAAACTTAAAAAACCATGAATTGCCGCATTTACTAATTGCCCAGGCATAATTTTTTCAAAAAATGGACTTATCAGGTTTCGGAAATAAGTCCTTCAACAATTGTCAACAAACTGCTAATCAATTGCTATAAAGCATTATATAGCATTTCTAATTATAATTTTATGCAGTTTTTTAATGACACAATTTCGCTTATTTTTAAGACTGACTGTCAGCAATTCCACTTAATTAGGCTACCATAATTATGCAGTGGCGGCGCCACCATAGGTCGCAGTAATTAAGTCATTTGATCCTCCTATTTTATTCACAGGTCGTGAACTTCTGGGCCGTATATGCACATAGGCCTAAGGGAATAACTCTTATACATGGCTTAAATCTGGCCTATTCCGGAATACTGGATTATTTCCGTATGCATGGCTTGAGATTAGCGAATTAAACAAGGTATAACGTTATTCCAACTCCGAGGCCGGTTACTCCCATTGTGAACAATAGACGGCCGACGTTAGCTGGACAGCGTGAACAATAGGCAGCCTGGTTCTGTAAAAATATGATATAGGCCTTTAGGCCTATAGTTAATATTTAAACTAGCACAAAGAGAGCAAAGAACAAAGCCTAATAAACGTTTTATGCAGCATCCGTGTTATGAAGTTTTTATTGTTTTTTATTGGTTAGTTCAAATGGATGCGGCCTTGGACGCTGATTGTATTTGATAATTATAACACCGTCTTTGGCTTTAATTTCTTCGACCTGAAAATAGCTCATAATGACCTTGACGCGACCTGCTTAAATTGTTATAGCTGGCGCCGCCAGTGACAATTACTAAATTAGTCATTTTCTGTCATAGATTAATCGTGTCTATTAATTTCGTTCCTATCAAGTTTCTCCCACGCACACACCAATATTCTTAGTAGGCCTATTGCGCTTCGCGACCGCATCTTCTTCTTCTGCCAATCACCAGGTGGCGGCTAAAAAGCGTGAGTGTAAAAGTTTCAAAATGGCAGGTGAGACGAGAGCAGCGTAGGTATTTCAACGGAAATAAATTCCATCAGATTTTCAAAGATTGGGGAAACGGTTTACCCGACGAACGACAAATCGTTTTATATTAAAAAATACTCGCATCGTTTCGACTGTATGAACAGAAAAGATGAGCTGTATACCGTTTTGGAAGGCGTGTAATCGAAATGTCGACTACATAGACAAAAGTCACTGCAATCTCATAGCTGTGCCCGATGATGTTCTGCGATACGGGCGAAGTCTCGAGGAATTAATATTAGATGCAAATCAACTCAGGGAGCTACCCAGGGTAAGCAGGATCCTTTACGGTTTTTGTATATCGATACTACGATCTCAGAGCAGCCTTGCATGTAGCTGTATTTGAATGTTATGAAATAGGGAAGTAGATACGCTTTGATTATTTTGTTGAAATACAACCTCGCTAAGGCATAAGAGTTTCATTACGAATTCATAGATTACGAGGGGCTTGTTGGGCAGTTGTTTTAGGACGACCAGTTGTCAATTTTCACTGCTCCATGCTGTTTATAAACCGCAGTTGACGATATATTTAGCATTTGCATAACATTATTCTGTAAATTATGCATCATTAGGCTGCATAGGGTAGTTCCACTATGCACTTGTGTTTTAAAGTGACTCAGGGTTTCACAATAATCGTCTAGGGAGGTGTGGGCACGTGTTAGAGTCGGCTAATATGTCACTTGTGGTGGGCTAAGTGGTTAACCTTTGCAATAATTACTTCAGTACAGTTGAAGTCAAATGCAAATGATTATCGCAAAACCATTTAGTCTGACAAGGAAATGTTAGCATAATTTCGGCCATAGAGTAATTATGCAATATTGACAAGTACAGAAATGTTACCTTAGAACATTTGAAGAAGTCAAGGAATGTTGGCATTAAACCATTTAAGCTAGTGGAAAAAACCTTAGCATGAAGCCATCAGAACTAGTCATGAGAACATGGCATAAAATTATCTCTAGGATCGGTCATGAAATATTAGTGTGGAAATAATTTTAGTTTGAAACCAGCCAAGCAGCTGATTCATTCATTCATTAAAGGAATTTGTACAGCGCCTCTTCAAGGGGACTACTCAGAGGCGCTACCAACCCCCATTGTTGTCTATATAAAGCTGTCTTAAGTTGGGAGGGAAATCGCTGAGAATGAGTTCTAGAAAGGGAGCTGATCATCAATGGGAAGCCATTCGAAGTTGAGAGTACTACTGATTGCTACTGAATTATTAATGTCTTGTTAGCAATGGACCATTCCAGCTGGAGAAAAAAAATGGTATCTAGTTTGATGTATATGGCTGCAATAGGTTTGACTCCTGTAATAACTTGTTCCTGTGAATTGGAATCATACTGCACTATAGATGTCACTGTGTAAGTTTAAAATTGAATGCCGATTATAATATTGTACATATAGCGGTTGTAGTAGTTGTGCTTTAAGTGGATTGATTAGCGTGGAGAGTTTTTTGTTCATTTTATCAACGTTGTGATCTTCAGATGATTAATTATTAGATTTTATCTCAGAGCACAAACATTTTATGTTTATTTTTGGTCCGCTTGACATATTTATTTGCGCACAGATCCTTGCTATGTAAAGCTGCCTTTGTGAGTCATACCAAGTATCATGTTGTAATGAGGTTAGGTCATTCGTGAATGATGTCAGGTGATGATTCCAGCAACTTAGTAATAAGTAAGTAGTCGTGTTAGCATGGAAAAATTCATACACACTATCCGACAACCTTGAACACGAGCAGCTAAGCAGTAGCTGTCTGTAACAAAAGTGTGATACCATGTAATAATATAAACAGTTTAAAACATGAAACTTTATATGCAGTTCTATCTTTGGAATCTAGCCCAGCATAAAACTTTATGTGGGCCAAGGGTTGGAAAGGAAGTGAACAGCCCTAACATTGGAGCAATTCTGAGGATGCGTTTCAATACAAGTCTTGGATTTGTGATTAAATGGTGAAGGTTTTTTATTCAGTACTTAGTGAGAAGCAAAACTGTGTGGACACAGACTGCTTGTGCTAGAAATGAAGAATGTCTGTCATGCAGCTATATGGCGCCACTGTAACAGCATCACAAGTGCTGTGTTACAGTGCCTTAGAAAATGTAGACGTTGTTTCAAAGTGTACTGCATATATGATGCCATGTCATGTTAAAAGGTCTTGTCCAATGTATGCGATACCATGTAAGAGAGGCGCTGTGTTTTATGTACATGTAAAATGCCAGCTCATGTAAAGAGACCATGTCCTACGTGTAAGAGCGATGTCATGTTTCCTGTGATTGGCATGATCTCTTCGTCCTGCATTGTGTAACCAGCTTCCTCCTTCAAAGCATTCCTCCTTATCAACTGGTGGGCCACTGGGCCTGATGCCTCTTTTCGTTGTCTCAAGATCAGTTTTATCTCTCTTGGTCTAATGTGCTGGGAGTGCTTCTGATCGGTGTGCACTGTAAGAGGCGCTATATGAATTTATAGATAAAATAGCACATTTTAAGAAGGTCCTCTGCTTAGTCAGGTATTCAATTGATGTGAATATAGGTGTGACTGAAGATAAACAGAGAGTGGTGAATGTTAGGAGATTGTTCAGGTGTAGGTAGTTTACTCAACACCTGTTTTTGATGGTATTATGAAAGTCTTAATAGTTAATTCGCTGTATATGAACTCACTGCACGCAGTTATCTTGTAACAGTCATGTTGTGTTCATATGTTTGTGTTTAGACTCTAGAGGCCATAGTTTAAGTGCTCATGTACATGTCTTTCTGCACCATGGTCCTATGCAGACCTCTCCCTGAACTGCTTCATTGCTTAACTGGAAAGCTTTGAAGTGGATGTGCTGCTTTGGAACTTAGCCATTTTTTATTTTGAAGGGCTTGAAGTAGACTGGAGCCACTGAAATGGTTCCTTCTTCACTTGCAAAGTCTGCATTAATAATAATTATGATTATAATGGCAGCATTATAACTAATAACAATAATAATGATGCTAGCAATTTAATTTTATTGTTAGTATTTATTATTAGCAATATTAATAACTTTTATATTTATGTACACTATTGTTATGTTGGTACGTTATGGGTCAGTCCATGTGAAATCACCAAGGGCTTGTTGCTGACATATCTCAGATTTGGCTGTAATTTTGCTATTTTGAAGTTTTATATGTTTGTACATCATATATATGCAAATTTTTAGAAGTCTATCACCATATTATTTATCATAGGGACCAGAACGTTTTGGTGGATTGGCCATTCCAGACCTCCAAAGTCTTCTGACAGTTTTAATTGCCTGAGGGAATAGAACTAATTTTGAGACTTTCGGATGATAATAATAATCTGCCAAGGACGATCTAATAAGGAGTTAGGTTTGTATTATCCCAGATTCTTTTTCAGTTGTCTGGTCCTCATCATGTGGTCCTTGTTGTTGTGACATACAGTGAAATGAACTTTTGACCTTCTTAACAGGTGGTTTGACAGCCACTTGTGTTTACGACCCCATTTGCATTCAGCATTTGGTCAAACATTTTTCAGATTTTGTTAAAAGAGCCTCATAAATAAACCTACAATAAAATTCTAATTGTTCAGGATTTGTTTGCACTGTAGCTTTGTTTGATAGGGTTGCAGCTTTGGTCTTTTGCCTGCAATCTGCAAACATTTTTGCATGGGGGATTTAGTGTTTTTAATCAGGACTCTACTCCATCTAAGTTTCCAGGATGTGAGAAGTATTCAGTTTCAATTTTCTTTCCTTGCTGATATTTGGGGTGGATGATAGATCTATATGTATACAGTCTTGTGGTTAGTTTGCTGAACTGTCATGCTCTAGAGGTCGGGGAGGGTTTCAAATCCACACCAGGGCAGAACTTTGTTTATCAGATTTATTGATGTCAAAATCTCTTGCTATGAGTCTTTGATTTGTCTAATTAATTAATTTTGCTCTCAGTGCTACTTAACTGTTTGGTGCGATATTAAATATATAAATGAACTTTAGACTGCACCTGCCAACATGGGTAATTTTTCGGGCTCACAGTTTCGCTTTGGTTGTAAAAACGCTAATACATGAACTTAAAAGTTGAATAAAAAATTTGGTGTTTTGCACTTAAAAGTTGAAAAAATATATGTGTTTTTAATCTCTGTTCTCTTAACTTATCACGTGTTGGCTGTGGGTGCACTTCGATTTTTATTCTAGGGTCTTATCCATTTGAAAGGCTTGCCTTGGAACTCTTTGACCCTTCTCTGCGCACATCATCACTACCATTCCCAAATCTCTGCAGCTGTTTGATGTTGGCAAAAAGTTATCTCTCAACTCTGCCAGTTTTTCTACTTTTCCATGAGAATATACGGAACATTGGGAGCGATATGTACATGTATTAAACGTGTAATTACTGTTCCTGGTGGCCATCTGTAATATAGCCCTTGAAACTTAAAAAGCAAGAAGAGAAGAGCCATGAAGCCATGGGAATGGGAAATGTTAGCCACTTCATTTTCTTATAATCTTATTGTGGCAGCCTTCCAGTTCCTAGGGGGATAAAATAAAATGAACAGCAGTTGGAGCGATCAGAGCCTGACAGACTGCCATACAGTCATCTGAAAATCACCCTAGGCTGCTTTACATGTTATCATGTCTTCCTACTATTTCATGTGATCAGTCTCTGGTTTGGTCAGTTGAATTGAATAAATGAATATTATCCGAGGATTTATGCTAAAATGCAGCTGCTATAATACTTGGTACGTTTAAAAAAAGGGTGCTGGTGTGATACATGGTGCTTAATAAATTTATGGGTGATAATTAAAAATATATGATGATATATAAATTATGATTATAATTATAAATTATTATGATAATGATAGATTGTGATGATAATTATAAATTATGATGATAATTATATATTATGATTATAATTATAAATTATGATGATAATTATAAATTATGATTATAATTATAAATTATTATGATAATGATAGATTGTGATGATAATTATAAATTATGATGATAATTATATATTATGATTATAATTATAAATTATGATGATAATTATATATTATGATTATAATTATAAATTATGATGATAATTATAAATTATGATGATAATTTATCATAATTATAAATTAATAATATGCATCAACAAGGATAAATTTTTAGACTCCTGAAGGATTATATGTAACTCGGGAAAAATACTAAACTAATAATAATGGCCTAAATGTTTGGGTATTGGCTGCAGGTATAGCATCTGATGGAATTGGCGATGATGGCTGCCACTGTGATTGTGATCTGATGCTTCAGGCATTAATCGTTGGTCACGGAAAGTAGTCACAGTAGTACTATACATTAGTACTATACATTAGTACTATATGCTGTCCTTTCGTGCATCGTGAAATCTAGACTGAGTCTGGTGGGGCATTATTGTCATCCATGTTCATGATATATACCTGCCCTGGGGAAATGCTTACACTTTTAGTTGACTGCATGGGTGGATGGATGGGTGTGTGGGTTGGCGGGTGGATGGATGGATGGGTGAGTCGGTGGATAGATGAGTAGGTGGATGGATGGATGGATGGTGGGTAAATGGATAGGTATCCTTTTTACGGCATGTGCTGTGTTACTGCACCATAGAAATTGTCCTTGTTGTTATTATTATTATTATTGTATGAATGGATTGATTCAGAGTTCAACAACAACAACAACAACAACAACAAAGGCCGTTGACATCAACAGAAACTAGTTTGAGCAGATCTCACCCTTTCTACTTGTCTAGTCAGATAGGGGGGAGAGGTATCTACCCAGGTAGCCTGTCTTTTGTGTTCAGAGCCATATTTCCCAGGACCCACAGCAACCATTTATTATTGAGCCAGTGGAGCTCTAGGTATTATTTAGGGCTTTGACTGTGTGTGTTGGAATGCTAATATTGAACAAATGTTGCCTACAGTGACTGCTGCGCTGTGTGCGTGACACTCCGACATTTCCTTATCTTGATTTGTTTTCATTTTTGCCTCAATGTGTTAATGTGATTGAATCAGTATAAACAGGACCTTGCCAAAACGCGTGAGTCAGCTTTCTAGCGGTAAACAAGTTTGTTCTGGGACAGTGTGAAACTCTGTAGATCTGATATTTCTAAGAATGACTTTCGAGAGATTTATGTTTTGCAGGGCTGTAATGACATAGTATACAGCACTTAGTGTGTTAATTAATTAATTCATTCATTCATTCATTTAGAGAATTTATATAGCGCCTCTTCAAGAAACTCACTCAGAGAAACACCCACAGCTAAAAAGTGGGATTTGAGCGTCTTATAAAAAGTAAGAGAATTTAGCCTATGCATGAGTAAATAAGGCATTCATCATTATAATCAGAGATGCAGCTGATGCTGCAACAGTTTGCTGAGGATTCTAAATTTAAATAGAGATTCAAAGGAAAAATGAAACAAAGACAGATGAGGACTATGTGGCATTTTTGTGGCTAGATAATCATATAATAGAAATGAGGACACTACTTCACTTGGACTAGCACTATCAGGAAGGCATTTGACTTGACAAGTATTAAACCAATGACAATGGAGATAATTTATTTGTACTCCTTGCCACCAAATGGATGGCATCAGAAACTGATGAAGATAATGATGACAAATGGTTAATGGTTATGTCTATGTTGAACAGTGCAGTATTATAAATAGTATGTGGTTGTGTACTGGTTAGTAAATTGTGCTTTGACTTTTGACTTTTAATTCAGCAATAAAAGATCCCTTAGCCATATATGCCAAAGGGGTATAAATATTCTGCTACACGTGCGCACACACACTCCTTTACGTTCATGCTACTCTGAAATGTGTACATTGACAGCGCATACCCAGTGGGAAGCTCACGCAACGATGGCTAAGAAAATGAGGGTGCCGATTTCATGCCCAAGGTTACTTTTCAGGTTTAGGTTAAGAGACTGCTCTTCTTTTCCTCCTTGTTTGTTTTAACTGGCACTTGGCATCACTTGGAGAAGTGGAGCCTCTATAAAGGGCTTGAGTGCACATAATTTCCGGTTAAATGTTTGGCATTTGGGGCGGCCTCTTGTCAGGTTTCGTTTATATGTTTTGAAGGTATTTAGTGCTTTGGTTTGTTTGTGTATAGTGTCAAGATTGTGTTTCATATATATCTGAGAGGCATTAGGCTGTTGGTTAAGTACACATGAGGTGAGTTAGGCTGTTGTTTGATGTTGTATAGATGTGAGAATTTGGCTCCTGAAAACATATGGGCTGTATTGAGGTGTTTGCATCTTAGTTATGACATATGCTTGTCATATGGGACATTTGAATTGTTGTTAATGGAGTCTTGGAGCATTTAATCATTTACCCGTTTGCTCCTATCCGCTGAAAACGGGCTTAACGGGAAAAAATGAACGAGTAAAAGGTTAGGCAAATTTTTTTATAGTTGCAGCTGGGAGCAACCTCTTCTACATTTGAGACTTTAGGATTGTTTGATTGCAGTTAATGGGATTTTTAGAGCATGTAAGTGTTGTATCTGGCATTTGGAGCATCTAATTAAATACATATTCAGTATGTACTATGCAATGGATTTTTGTATGTGTATACATACACTACAGCAAACAGCGACTTGGAGGAAATTGAGCTACTTCGGCCATGTGATGAGATCTAACGGTTTGGAGAAGGAGCTGATGACGGCATGCGGTGAGGGAAGGAGGAGACGCGGAAGACCAAGGAAGAGATGGTTGGATGAGGTACAGGAAAAGTCTGGCATGAACTTGGAGGAGCTGAGAGAGGCAACAAGAGAGAGGGGACACTGGAGAGGATACATCAAGAATATCGCCAGAGCTCCAAGAGCTGACGGCACCAGGTGACCAGGTGATACATGTAAGGTTTTTATGTAAGTGTATGCAATCGGAGTAATACAATTTGAAGCAAGAGCTCCTATCCAGGCCTGCATTTAGGCGGGTGCTGACTGCTAAGTCACCCTAGCCCGCAGTTTTGAGGGGGACTAGAGTTATAAATATGTGCATGGTTGGCAGAGGGGTGCCATTATAGGGTAATCACAGGCACAGCATCTGATTGACTGCATCTGACTGGCCTGCACTGATTGACCTTAATGCAACCCTGATTGGATCCTAATTAGCATTTTTCTATAATAGATTGTGTTATGTGTGATAATAGTTGTTGTTGGCATTGTTGTTGCAGGGTATCTATCGGTTGAATCTGCTACGGAAGCTGACGTTTAGTGACAATGAAATCATCCGCATCTCGTCCGACATTGGTCATCTCGTCAATCTGCAGGAACTGGACGCTAGCAGAAACGGTCAGTAAGAGAAGAGCAGAGCAGCATCCATGGGGAAGGAGGGAGAGACAGACGGATAGAGGGAGAAACAGAAGGAGAGAGAGACAGAGGTAAACAGAGAGAAGAGGAGACGGGGTAGTGGAGTGAGAGAGAGAAAGAGAGACAGACAGATGGAAGCAGAGAGAGAACAGGATGTGGTAGTGGAGGGAGAGAATTTTTAAGAGAGAGAGGGAGGGAGAAAGTGAGAAGAGAAGAGGGGAGGGGATTGGAAACAACAGTTCACAAGAAAAATGAGAGTCAGAGATCGTAAACTGACTATGGTCGGCTGTAGGCGTAGGCATGAAAGTGATATACTTTGATGTGGACAGGGAGGGAGGAATTGAAGTAGGCACAGAGAGAGGGAAGTAGGAATGAAAGAAGGAGGAAGAGAGAGCAATGAGGAAGGAAGAGATTGAGACAGAGCAAGAGAGGAATAGAGAGAGAGAGAGAGAGAGAGAGAGAGAGAGAGAGAGAGAGAGAGACAGGCAGAGGGAGGGGTGAGAGAGAGAGAGAGAGAGGGAGAGACAGGCAGAGGGAGGGGTGAGAGAGAGAGAGGGAGAGACAGGCAGAGGGAGGGAGAGACGGACAGTGAGAGAGCGATGGAGAGAGGTGAAAGAGGGTCAGGCAGCAGTGAGCTTGGGATGTTTGTAACATTTAAGTTGTAGCCAGGCATTTAAAAACATGACAGTTGTCCCAGTAGTAAGTAATCTTACGCCAAAGCTATGTAACTGCTGTGGGAGTTTGTTCTCATGGTTGAGGCATTTGAAGAACGTCTAGGCCAAATCTCTCGTCCACCAGCCTATAAGTGATTGTAGAAATGTCCTTGCTCTGGCTCGCGCTGGTAAACACAAGGGTATCACGTGGTCAATGTTGATTTGGGTTTAATGTTTGCCTGCTATGAGGACACTTAACAAAATGCATTTTTAAGTCACGCACAACAGTCTATTCTATATATATATATACGTGTGTGTATATATTATATATATATATATATATATACGTGTGTGTATATATTTTATATATATATATATATGTGTGTATATATTATATATATATATATATATGTACATGTGTGCATATTTATATACGCATGTACATATGTGTTTGTGTATTTATATGAGTATTTGCGAAGCAGCCCTTTGAAACCTTTGTTCAGAGAGCCGGACTGAAATAGGCAGAGGTTTCATTGGCTAAATATATATTGTCTTGGATGTGGAACTATAGTTGCCATTAGTCAGTGTCATTCATGTTATCCATGCAGTGCTGCTATATATAGATGTTCGTATTCTAGTTACATTACATGTAGTTATTTGTAATAAAATAAGGCATTGCTTCTTGTGCATGCTGTATGTTTGTTTGTTGATACTTCTAAAGGCAGCCTATGATTCGCCAGAATTTCCTTTCCTCGTAGATCTACTGGATTTTTATAGTTTCTCTTTTTGGTCATATATCTGCACATAGATCTTCAATGAATGGCTTTTGTGTTGGATTGGTATCAGACGTAGATACTGATTTTCAGTGTTGGTGGGGTGGAGGGTTTATGCTTTGTGTGCTGTGGTATGGTATCATTGTATGGTGGCTGATTGGACAAGTGTCCACTTTGTTTTTGGTGATTGCATGGGTACAGACCTTGTGGACTATGGCTCTTGGTTATTGTGTAGGTAGGGACCTTGAGCAGTTCTAAGTCAGTTCTAGATGTGTGTATGTAAAGTGAGGGAACTGGTATGTAGGGAGGGTAGGGGTGATTGGGTGGTTGATTGGACAAGTACACAGTGCATAGTGATGAGAGCAGGTGAGTGTAGGGGTTCAGAACTTGACTTTGGAACCATTGGGTTCTTGAGATTAGCGATTTGAGCAGAAATTATTATTAAATATAAATGTAATGTTTAGGATTGTGTATGCTTGGAGGATAGAGGCTTACCCTTTGTATGCCATACTGGTTGCTTGGAAATGTGCTGAGTTTCTAATGAAGAGTGAAGGGTTAAGACCTTTTGGACTGCAGTGATTCTTGTGTACATAGAGTCAGTGAGCAGAAGTTATTTCTAAAACATGTCAATGTAAACAACTTTTATGCATGCCTGAACTTCTAGGAAGCAATGATTCTGTGCCTGTTTGTTTGACGAAGACATAGACACAACCACAGCATTCCATTGGCAGGACCTGCACCTGTTTAAAGCCTCAGCAAATGTTCATTCATTCATTTCAAGAATTTGTATAGCACCTCTTCAAGAAGCCAACTCGCAGATCTTCTCCCAGTCCAGCCACTTTGATGCAAATATTTTCAAAAGCCTGTGGACTGTAGATAATCATTAATCAGGTTTGGGTAACAGTCCTGTCTATGCTTTACGGGAACCTATTCCACACAGAAGAACCCACAGCTGAGAATGCATGACGCTTTGTTGGTATACTTATTTATGGACTGTTAAGTTGGTGCCAGGTGATTTATGTCTAAATCTAGGGTTCTACATGTATGTGCGATGTATGTAAGAGCGCACTTGCCAGTTGTTACTTTGAGCATTGTGTTTTCCATCGACGATTGACCTTTTATTCTTAATGACTTAAAGGTCACCCTTTCCTCTAATCCATTGTCTTGTAGAGGTGCTTATAAATATCTAGAGTTACACTTGCCATGTAGAACTCCGCCACTAATTGCAATCTGCCAGTGCCAGTCCCAAGCCTGGATAAGGGAGGAGGGCGATGGTAATGGTCTTCGTTACCACACAATGTCGTTAAACTGCAACTACACACATACTTGCCATGCACAGAACTTTAATTGGAAGCTTTGTGTTGTTATTTAAGACCCAGTGAGCACAGCCACACAACAGCTTTCCATATAGTTTCTAAGCACTATGGACTCTGGAGTCCGGAGTGATGCTTTTATACCAATTATAGAGTTTATTGTTCAGTGTAGGACAAATCTAAGGACTTAGAGATTATTTGCATTGGCCTAAGAATAGACAAGTTTCCGTTGGTTGAGTAGGAGTCTTGGTCTTCCAGGGTGATTGGGTAAACAGAGTTTCTGACTCAGAGGCTTCTGAGTTTAATTGTATGGATAATATTTATAGTGTTTAAGGACATCTTACATGGCTACCAGAGCCAATGTTGTCCCCATCCTCCTTTTTCAAGCCTGGACCTGGCACTATTGGCAATAGGGATAATGAAATCTTGAGTCAATATAATAATAATAATAATGAGTTTAATAATTGTTGATCTTATATATATATAGTCAGGTGAACCTCTTCAGTGCCAGAGAACCTTAGTTGCTGCAGTTGCTATTGTTCTTCATTGTGTGTGTGCGCGCGCGCGCGCGCCGTGTGTGTGTTTTGTCATTGTTGTTCTTGCACTCTTGCTTCCTACAGCACTATTGGTTAATCTCAATGCTGGATGTCTTTCTGACTCAGCCCTGATTTCTTTGTGACTGTGCGTGCGTGTCCTGACATTTATGTCCTAAGACATAACGTCCTGAAGGCACATCTCAAGTCATGACAGTTATACAATGCTTTATCATACTTAACTCTCGATTAATGTTGGTCTATGAATTTATGATTCTTTCGCATTTGCTTTGTTTGGTTTATTTATGGCTTTGTTTGTGGTAGAGATGATAAAAATATCTTTCAAGAAAACACTCTTTCAGACACTACAGTGTATTGTGTGATTGTGAGATTGTTGATTTCTCTGTGTATTTAGATGTTGAAGAAATACCAGACAGTATACGCCTCTGCACTGAATTGCAGACGGCTGACTTCAGCAATAATCCCATCCAAAGGTATATTACAATTTTAGCACAATAATTAGCCTGCTTTTGAACTTGAGGTTGTCTCTTCTAAGCATACCATGTCATGAATATAGTGCTTGGTAATTGAGCTATTTGTATATTCCAGAGCAATTTTTTATAGTCTTCAACAATGTGTACTGAATACCTGACTTGAACTTTACTATTTACCATACTATTTTTGGATTTATAAAGCACCTCTCACAGTACAACCTAATCAGAGGCGAACTGATATTCATTCATTCATTCATTAAATGCATTTGTGTAGCACCTCTTCAAGGGAACTGCTCAGAGGCACTGTCAGCCTCAGTGTGAGCAAATGGAGCTGTCTTAAGATGAGAGAGGATGCATGATAAGGAGTTATATAGAAAGGGAGCACAGCGTCACGGGGAGACCATTCCAAGTTGAGCGTCCTACTACCGAGAAAGCACGGTTCTGCATAGTCGAACAGGGTTGGTAATTATTGCAAAACTCAGCAGATGTTTGTCATACATGGCAGACAACTGTGGGACTTATAAGTCGAAGGCTGGAATGCTTGCCTTCTCGCAAACTTTGGCTTCAGACCTCTCTTAAGACAGTTACTGTATATAGGGACCTGTCCTGTTTTGCTCATTATTGATCACCACCATCTCTTTAATCTCTATGCTTGATCATTGGATTATGATGTTTCATAATTTATGTGTTGTAATAATAATAATAATAATGATGATGATGATGATGATTAATTGCATTCTGTGTTTTTTGGTCAATTTCTGCAGATTACCGGATGGAATCACGCAGCTCAAGAACCTTACTCATCTTAGCGTTAATGACATTTCACTCACAAAACTACCAACTGAGATTGGCAAGTAAGTATCTTGACTGATTATCATCTCCAGTTCGCCACTGACCTCCACTGGCAAGGAGAATCTTGAACTATGGATGGAACTTTGTGCTTGATGTATAATTGCAAATTCATTTATTCAGAAGACTTATAAATGTGTTGCCCCTCATCAAAGATGTTTCTAGCCCAATTTTGCCACGTTAAAGAACCGTTCTCAGATGCTTGTAGTTAAAGAACCGTTCTCAGATGCTTGTAGTTAAAGAACCGTTCTCAGATGCTTGTAGTTAAAGAACTGTTCTCAGATGCCTGTAGTTAAAGAACCGTTATCAGATGCTTGTAGTAGGTGTATGTAGATTCCCTCTGGAGTGTAAATGACATGCAGACATGCACGCCTGGACCAATCCACATGTCTGGATTTATATAGCACCTCTAAGAAAACTCGGGCAGCGGTGCTTTTGACCTGACCACACATGACCACAGTTGTACAGCGCTCATGGTTGTACAACGCTCATGGTCTTCTTCGGTGTTGGTGTTGAGGCCATTAGATCTGATCTGGTGTTTGTAGACGATGCAGACGGGTTATGTATTTGCTTTCGTTTGGTGCTTGGAGTTTCTGTTCGATTGCTTCTCCATGGATGTTGTGCATGGATTGCTTAACGCAAACAGTGGCCCAGAATAAGTGGCATGCAAGCTAGATGTGTTGCTGATGTTATTGATTCTTATAGGTGATCATTGTAGAAGAAGATGCGTCCCTTGAGCTAACTAAAAGCAGCTGAGCTATGTTTATGGAACAGTGTTAGCAGTTTCATTTTTCTTAGCACTGTTCACTAAAAGGACACATTTTAAACTCACCACCAGGCGTCGAGAGGCTGATTGATTGTTGAGGATGATTTGTTATTTATTTTAAAATCACGCTGTTGAAGTTTTCGTCTTATCATGGTTGTGTTGTTGGTTTTAGTTTAACAAATCTGGAGGCGTTGGAGCTGCGTGACAATGTTCTCAAGTACCTTCCCACTTCGGTGTCAATGCTTCAGAAACTGCGTCTTCTTGACCTCGGAAGCAATGCCTTTGATGAATTGGTCAGTTTGTGGTCATCATTCAACTTCAGTGCAAATTCTACGTCATAACAGTTGTCCTCAATCATCATGGGTCACTGATAACCATACAATGTAATGTAATTTGAAATTTATTTAGCGTCGTTCACTGCAGTGGCCAATCGGTGGTGCTTACAATGTGAGTACACCAAGAGAAGAAATTTAGACTACACGTAATTAAATACTTGTCCTGTGTTGTCATTTGCGTTTGGCAGTTTATATGTTGCTCGTTCATAATGGGCTGCCCATATGGGCGAAAAGAGGAGGGTTCAGGTCAAGGTTCTTATGCGTAAATTATGCCTACAATTTAACCAGATTTTGCATATATGTTGATAAGCATGTTAGTAGAAATCTACATATTGCATGCATAAATATATTAAAGTGTGTGCAAAGAGGGATATTTCATGCATGAAGAAACTTTCAACAATGTTGTTGTTATAAGTACAGTGTGCTTTTGTAACGTTTTGTTGATGTTTTGAAGGGTTTTGTACAATTTGTAATTTATGTTTTGTCCTTTGAAGCCTGAAACAATTGGTTCATTGTCAAGTCTCGAAGAACTTTGGCTGGACAACAATGAACTTGTTTACCTGCCGAAGGTAGGACTTTTACAACAACTATCACCATTGTTAGTGTGTAGAACTGAAATTGCTTATGAGAGTCATTTCACAGATCTATGCAGATCCTGATAAAAAGAGTAACTGCTGAAGTAACGGTTTATGGCACTGACCCTTTACCGACCAGAATGTAGTATATGGCATGCGAAATCCTATGCCTCGATCGGTAAAAAGGTTAAAAGAGAAATTGTCAAGTAATACTTAAAGAGAGCTCAACCATATTTAGCTAAATAAAATACGTAACAAAATATCATTAGATAAAATTGATTAAATATGATGTTCTTTGTGTGGTAAAGCAAGAAGGAATGCATAGTAGAGATAATAATCTTCGTTTAATTTAGGAAATGAGACAAATCCACGTGACACACCGCACCCAGTTATGCATCAAAACACATTAAAAATCAACAACGGCAAAAATATTGTGGACATAACAAAGTCTGTCATCAATTGGCGGCAAAGAGAACCCTCGGAATAAAATTTCTATAACCTTTAAATGGTAGAACAAAAGGATGCAGTCTAGGGTGTAAGTTATAGATGATGAGTCATCTATGTGGCTGTTGTTTTGTTGTGCTGTAGGAGATGGGAAACCTTCGTAAGCTCACCCTTCTCGATCTGTCGGAGAACAAACTGGAGCGTCTGCCAGAGGAAATGGGAGGAATGGCGAGTCTTTCGGACCTACTGCTCTCGCAGAATCAGCTCGAGTTTCTACCTGACACTTTCGGTAATGATTTACTCAAACAATCCTTCAGATGTTATTAGCCTCACCTACCCCCAATGAATTGCTTATGTCTGTGATTGTTTACTGTATATTCATTTGGAGATTGTTGGTTGAAGTAGATATGGAGCAAAACTCAGTTTCGAACAGTTGTTTATGACATTTCAGTTCCAAATCCGGAGTAGCAGTAGTAATTTCAGTTTAACGATACTGTGTGATAACAAAGATCACCCTCCCTCTGTATCCAGGTTTGGGACTGGTACTGTCAGCGTGCATGCAGTGGCCTGTGCAAGTGCAGTCACTTCAAATTCTCAACTTAAAACTAGCTTTGGATTGTCTATTATCCATAGCCTGCTTCACTGTCTTATGTCGCGTTCTTCTCAAGATTCATCTGATTAATTATGGCTTGGTGTTGAATTGTCGTCAATTGATGACTTTTGCGTTAGACACTAGTTAGCACAATAGGCGTTTTAAGTTTCATGTGCACATTATGCAGTGCTGAAAAACACAAATGTTGCCGGACACTCGATATCAGATGCATGAAATGTTTTTGTATAAACATTAAACAGGTCACTTGAAGAAGCTGTCGATTCTGAAAGTCGATCAGAATCATCTGCTTCATCTTACGTCGAACATCGGAAAGTGAGTTCGCACGACTATTTGCCTGCTCACATGAAAGAAAGATTGATTTTTTTCATAGTGCCCTGTAGTCTTTGTACCTATTACAGACTCTGATGAATGCAGGGACTTGGATCCCAAATTTTATTCAGCTATAGGACAATGTTTCATTATATAGTGTTAATTATTTTTTATAATGCAGTTCTTGACGTGGCGTGTTAAGCTGATTGGTTAGTGTGATTGGCGTATTTAGTGTTTCAAACTTTCCATGAGCCCGCTTCCTGTGTAGGGACCTTGAGCAAGTCCTTTGCACACAGTTGCTCAGTGCCAACAATGTACTGTTGTTGGGTCATGTGTGCACCTCTGAGCTTTGGCATGAGGGTAAATTCAATTACAGTTTTACATTTGGTTCCAAGCGGCTGTCTCGTAAGAAATGTACGCTGGTACAGTGTAGGTTTGTAGCCTATAGGTTGCATTCATTTAATGTTGCATTATGTAATGTACAGATAAAGTTTTAGCTTAAACTTATTTTTCGTTTTCCTGTTTTGTTGGCTATTGAGTTCTTTTAGGTAAATATTAACAAGTTGTACGTTTTCTGTTACAGCTGCCAGGCAATGCAGGAACTTGTCCTGACAGAGAACTTGCTGACAGTAAGTCCCTCACATTTCTTGAATTTTGAAGAACAGGCTTGCGTCCATGTTCATCCAATGTAATAAATCTTAGCCTTTTGATAACATTGATTCAGATTAGTGGCATTGATTGCACAATAAGTTCTGTACATCAATAATTAAATTATTTTGAATCTGTGATGTGCCAGCATATTGGTTGATGCATCAATTTATTGACTATCAATTGGTTGGTCTGTGAAAAATTTGTGATGTTACTTTCCTTTGAACATGATTGTCGTCTGTGACATTCTGTAACATATTGTGTTGCCGGTGCATTTGTAGGAACTGCCCGTGACAATCGGTAAGATGAAGGTCCTGTCCGTTCTGAATGCCGACCGCAATCGCCTTACCAACATTCCTCGTGAGGTATGTTAAACATATAGACAGCAATTGTCATCTGTTACAAAGACAGATATATATATAGAGAGAGACAGACACAGGGACAAATGTACAAAGAGATGTTAAAAGATAGATATACAGGCAGAAAATAGAATATGGACAGAGGTAAGATGAAGGTCCTGTCTGTTCTGAATGCCGTAGAATGCCGGAGTTTGGTTAGCTGATTTAAATGCTATATGTTTTGTGAGTGTAGAGATGAGCAAAATGGAGAGACAAAAGACAGATTGTCAGATTGATGAGACGTAGATGGATATTGATGAGGATGTAGACAGACAAACGAACTGATGGACAGATACACAGAACGGTAAAGAAAAAGATGGACAGTGAAACACACAGACATTTAAAGCAGCTCTTTGTTATCTAATGGCTTCATTAGTGTTGTTATCATAATCAATGATTGCTTTAAATAACGGAAACTAAGAGGACAAATGAGATGATAAGAAGCCGTATACACTTTTGTACGCTTATGAACCAAAGACAATGTCTGAGTTTCTTCATTATCGTTCTTCATTATCATTCTTCATTGTCTTTTATACAGATCGGTCTGTGTACTCGTCTTGGCGTTCTCTCAGTTCGTGACAATCATATTGTCTTTCTTCCGCCGGATGTTGGCAACCTTCGTCAACTCTGTGTTCTCGATGTCTGTGGAAACAGGTTGGCAATTGATTCATTCACATGTTGCTGGGGAATTCCCTCATTCAGATTTTTGCTGCAGGCGTGCTTGGAACGTCTCCATTTATGCTGTTGTTGGCATTGTTTGTCAATTTGATTTGGTAAATGGATATCCTGTAGATAGTTGCCAAGATGTCCAACTTGGCTTTTCCAGTGCATTAGTATAATATTTTATTGCAATTTCGCTGGAAGTGATCATAGGGTTGATGGTTGGGGAAATGTGATAACTTTGCTGACATAAATATTCTGAATTTAATTTTTTTCTTACGATGCTAATTAAAGAATTATAGCGGGTATAACTTAAGTTCGAAAAAAGGATGTTTTCATTCCGTAAAAAGCAGATTAGTTGTAGAATTTGACTGAACATTAAATCCCAAAGCAAACATATGATGGGTTTTGAACCCTGTGTGACTTGTATATTGAGTGGGATTATACGGTGTTATGAAGGGAGGATAAAAGACACATGATCTGCAGGAGAGTGTAGATGCTGGGTTAAGTTGAAGGTCGGCTACTGAACTGAGACATGTTTGATGTTCTCGATAGACTGAGGTTCCTGCCAATCACCCTGGGAACATGCAGCCTCAAGGCCATCTGGCTGTCAGAGAATCAGGCGCAACCTCTGCTCAAGTTCCAACAGGATGTTGATGAAGAGACTGGAGAACGCGTGCTCATCTGCTATCTGCTTCCGCAGCAGGGCTATCATTCCGCCAGCATGGGTGCGTCTAATTATGTGGCACCTTTTCTGGGCCTCTTACGGTGGTGTGTTAATAATCGAGGTTCTCATATGTTTTTATTATCTAATTGTTTGAAATGATTTATTGACATTGATGTAACTCATAAATTTCTGTGGGATGTTATAATGAACTTTTTGTTTAAAATTCAATGATAATGATTATTAGATTTTTGAGGCAGATGCAAATCAGAGGTTTTTTAAAGGTTACTTTGTATTATCTAAGTACACAAATTTCTCAAGCAGACAACATGCGCATTTTCAATATGTACGATATGGAGTGGAAGTGGCAGAGAGTGAGAGGAGGTTATAAATTTGATGTTTTGAAACATTAATTTTCCACAAAATCATTTCATAATGTCCATTAGATTTACACTTAAAGTTTCATGCAATTCAATAAATGATGCTTCACACTTTTTATCAGAATTTAATAAAACTAGATTGAAATTTCTCTTGGATTCCTGTTGCATTCCACGGAACGATTCAATATTGTTTCATATTATTTAATCAAGTCACTATAGTTTTTGAAAATTATATTCTAAGATTTCTTGTGATTGCAGAGAATCTGTTGCGTTCGACGATGACGACGACGACGGACGACAGTCGAGCGAGTTGGGCGGAGCATCCACGCGCGTCGGCCATCCGCTGGAAAGACGATGAACTGCCTCCGGAAAAAGACGACGACGAGGTGGAGTGGATCATTAATTTGTTTAAAGTCCGAAGTCTGCGCTATGTGCACTGCATTCAAATGCAGCGGATTATTAATTTGCGTGAATCTGTTAATTGTAGAACATTCTATGCTGTGTTCCTTCATTCAAATCACATGAGAAGAAATTTCTTTCTGCTTTGTGAGAGAGGATCATAGAGGGAGAGAGGAAGGGGCAAACAGACCCACATTTAGCTGGGTGCTCCTAGGCCCCGAAGTTATGAAGGGCTGCAGTTGTACTATAAATGTGTGCATGGTGGGCCGGTGGTTGTCAGACGGGGGCATTGGAGTGACTGCCTTAATGTGTCCATGGGGTCAAGAACATAGACACTAGACAGGGCAGGTTCTTCCTAAGGAAAAGCAAGAGAAGATTTTCATAGAATTGGCGGCCTGCTGAATAGCAAGCAGATGCTCTACATGAGATCGACAGGTCAAGTTTTATCAAGGTTTGGATCAATATACCTGGCCATGTTATATAGGAATTCATGTCGTAACAAGATATCTTATAGGTAGGTTGTTTTGTGTGGTTGAATTTGTGCCTTACTGTATTCGGTTTTGAATTTAATCCTTCAATTGATGCCTATAATTAGCGTGGGTACTGCACTGAAAAACGTAGCATTTACTTTATGGAGAAATTAGTGTTTAAATGTTCTATTACATGCAATCACTGTTGACCAGATGTCAACACTAAACCCACAATATGTTGATGAGGTGAGTTTCTGTTTCATTAAAATATCCAGCCCACGTTTTTTTTTTATTTGTACTTGAAACGCTTGTCTTTCTGGTCTTTATTTTGTCTCAGCTTCTGTTTCTTGCTGTTGTTTATACATGCTGTTTATTATTTATTGTGCTTGTCTTGCACTAGGTCAGTAAATTTCAATTATTGGAGTCGTGAGAGATGTGTGCATAAACAACTTGGCCATGGTTGTTATATTATGGAGTCTAATCAGCAGGTGTGAACCTGAAACTGTTAGGGGTCCAGTGCTTTACTGAATAGACCACCATGGTCCCACAATAAACATCCTTGCTACTTGTGGTTGGTTTAAGGAGATTTCCGTAACGTTGCGGGGGTGTCATGTGTTTTTGAGAGCAATGTTTGGAGCTAAACTTTGAAGTGGCTCTTCGTATTGGTTTAATGTTTCTTTTCTTTGCTTTACCCAATCATGTGAGGAATTTTGTTTGAGATTATTTCTGATCCACCTGCGCTCTACCCAACTCAGCAGCACTGATGATGCACAGTCAGAACCCCTCATATGCAGACGCTTAGAGAATGAATTCACTAACACTTCCTCGGCTGGTCTGTTGATATTGAAAGCATTTTCCTCTTGTGTGTGTAACCTCTGAGTAGATCTCTTCTTTGAAGAGGCACTATATAAATTCTTGGAACAAATGAATGTTGCAAAATGGTAATATTCATTTTTTGGGAGATGTTTGACTATTTTCCTAGTAATTTGGTGATTTTGGCTTTTGGTTCTAAAGCTCGTTTATGTTGATGTGATATTCTGTGCTGCAATCGGAACACTGTTGTCTGTTTGTAGACTTGTGAGTGTGGTGTGTGTTTGCTTCACAAGCATTTGATTGTCTGTGTTTGACAGACATTGCACTTTGAGATAGCTGACCTTTATTTAGAGTAGACCATGTTGTTTGGTTGATGTTGTTTTACGTTGTCTCGGTGTTGTTGTTGTTGTCACGTAACTGATGTGATTATTGATTTCTGACTTACTAAATAAAATTTGCATTTGCTGCTCTTCTGCAGGACTCTCTCTCTCCCTCTGTCCCAAGTCAGATCAGCTTGAGTCTTTGTAGCATTTATGCAGAGTCACCTGTTGCCTATATGTAAACACAGACATGTTATAGACACTTATGTTAATGTCTGAAGAATCACATATTAAGCAGCCAATGTGAGTTGATTGGTCTGCTTATTTTTAATTTTGGTATATCAATTTGTTTCTTTTTAGTTATTTGTTTATTTATTGCACTTATTGCATGCCTGAATGAATAGAATCTGAGGTGCAGGTCTCGTGTGTTTAACCAGCTTATAAATAAACTGTTGTAGGATTGTCCATGCAGTAGGATTGAACCTGCAACCGTCGGAATAGAAACTGGTGTTTGCATGAAACATTGAACAAAATCTTTGCATCGTTGTTGCATTGTCTTTTCAGACGCATCTCATTCGCCATAATACTCCATTCCCGAAGGAATTGCGAACAAGACATCCGAAACACCTGCGAGACGTCGATGGACACGTCATCCATCACAATCCGCATCCTAACCAAGTGGTAGGTGGTGTAGGATTTAAATTCCATGCAGTTGAATTTTATTGTACGAAATTGTATGGAATTTTCAATGTTGATCGTTTTTGGAATATGTATAATAAACTTCTCTCGGGGATTTGTAAGATTTCTGCTTTTGTCGTGACACTGAGTACCGTCATCAATTGACGTTCATATCCTAACCAAGTTGTATTTTTATTCCTCTCTTTAGTTTTCCCACTAAAAAAGTAGAAAATATTTTGATGAAAGTTTGTGTGATGAGAATATTTTACGAATTTTCTGTGTGTTGGGCCACTTGCAAAAAGAACGGATTTTGGCCATAATTATAATCCTATTGTATTGTGATTCTGAATACAGAAGGTTGAGTCTGTAAACTCTGTATTTGTTTATAGGTTGTGAGTCCTGTGGGCTTGCTTTCTAGCTGTTGTTATAGTCTTGTATATTATATTTTATATTATATTTGTATATTATTATTAATTACTGATTAAATTATTATTGATAATTATTACGGATTATTTAATCAGCCTACATGTTGAGTTGTACTGGATTTCAGAATTGCCTTGAAGATATTTCGTCAGTTTTTAACATACTTCGAATTAAGACGTGGCTTTTAATCGTTAATAGGCATGCTTGATTGCTGTTTGAATATGCTGTGTTTAACAAGGATGATATGTGTTACCCTCCTCCTGCATCCAGACTCAAGACTGGCAACACCTAATAATGGTAGAGCTGACACAGGTGACTTTCTAGTCATAGAATCGTATGGTATCCACTGAATATATTATTTGATGACAGTGTTAATTCTGGCGTTGAAAACCCACTTGGGAGGAGTTTTTCTGAACATGGTGCCATATAAATTTCTATTGACGATTACGACGAGCCATGTTGTATCAAGACTTTGATGCATTTGTCTTTTAGAAGTTGTCCGAACTTCCGACATCTCGGATATCGGATGCAGAGCTAAACGAACGTCAACATGGTCCTAAGCATGGCTTCCAGAAAGGCCCCTCACATCCGCAGAAAGACCTTCAAGCCTTGCTACCCAATAATAAAAATACCGGTGGGTATCAACACATTTGAAAAGTCTTTGAAGTTAAGTTGGAGACTCTTCTCAGACATATTTCAGGTTCTGTCAAAACATTTGGGGTTACCCTGGACAGTATGATTACTTTTCGGATGCATGTAACTAACCTTTGTAGATCTTGCTTTTATCACATCAGGGCAATACGCCACATTAGGTCTAATTGCATCTTCCTCTGGTGGCTGACTATCTGCGTCTCATATTCACATTTCGGTGTGACCTTGCACGCGTAAGAAATTTATGTATTAATGATGATAATAATAATTATGATAGTGAGTTTCTACACGGGTGTTGAAGCTTTCAGATGAAAGCGGCCGAGTGTAATGAGTTTTTATTTTCGTTTCAGTGCCTTCTTTTTCAACAAAGCAAGTTACGAGCGCCGATTTTCGTCCAAACCAAAATGGAAAGGTGACTAAGGTGGAAGTGGACGCATCTGGAGATGAAGACTCCGTAAGAATTAGAAATTTTCAATTAGCCACAGCTTATGTGGCTCAGTGAATCACTGTACACATATTGTGCGAAGATGTGCTGCTCATTGCTCAGTAAGGCACAATATTAGAAATATGTGGGAGAAAGGTGCCTTAGAAATGACTGCAGATGTCTTTGCGAGCACACGTAGAATACAGAGCCACGTGACAGTTGTTTCTAATGGGCATTTTATATAATTTAATGATGAAACTGCATTCTTTAATGACGTGTGCGTGGTACGGTCTTGCACGAAGAACACCGCTGATTAGTATAGTTTGCTCATAAAACATGGCAATACGATTTTGATATATATATATATTATATATATTATTATTATATTAGTTTCTTTTTTGTTGTTGTTTTTGTTGATTTATGTTTTTGCAGTATTACAATGGAGATGTAGAGAATTTAAAATTAGGCTTTATTCAAATCTGCTTTTATGCTCATGTTTATATAGCAGCTTTTGAACCTCGCACATGTTGTGGTTGAACTATAGTAGATTTCTTCGTATTGTAGACTTGATTTGTGCTTGCGCTTTGGGGAAATTGTGATCACTAAGATTAGATTAAGGACAATGATTAAGCTGTATGGATTTAGGACTTGTTTTGCCGTAGGGATTTCAGATCACTAGATTTGATTAAGGACTGCGGTTAAGCCATAGGGATTTCAGGTCACTAGATTTGATTAAGGACAGTGCATGAGCCATAGAGATTTTCAAATCGCTGTCGATTAGAGCAAGGACTGTGGAAGTCCTTAGATCTGATGGGAACATTTTCGGCATGGTCTAAGCAGACGTCTGACTTTGACATTAGGATGACAACGCTTCCGATTCGGACGGCAACGATCCTCGCGTTGGCTTCTCACCAGACACGGTTGACTCGCCAACGAAGGAGAACCGACTGAGGCGGAAGGACACTCCGCACTACCTCAAGGACAAGCGCGTCTCCTCTGGGGATGCGGATGGTGTCGATCCGGAAGAGAAAGTGCGCATTCTGCTGGCGCAAGGATCGAAGACAAGGCCCAGTGTGAGACCGTCTGCTTCAGAGCGACATTCTGATGTAAGCGCTGTTTGATTCGATAACGTAGTCTAGTGATCTGAAATCATATAGCAATGCAAGTCATAAATCCATGCAGCTTAATCGTTGTCCTTAATCCAATCTTAGTGATCTAAATCTTTGTAAAACGTGGCCACAAATCGAGCCTTCAACACGGAGAAAACAGCCGGAGTGTTGTGGAGTGCAGTGGGGTGGTTGTGGAGTGCAGTGGGTCGTGGCCGGGAGCGGGTCGAATCCTAAATTTTCCGGACAACGCCGGGTACCCCAGCTAGTATATATATATAGTTCGACCATAATGCCTGTGAGGTCAAAGGTGTTCTATATAAATGTGTGCAGAAGCGCAGATTTGCATCAAACTTAATGCAGCTCCATTGTAATACTGCAAAATCATTAAATCAACAAAAAACAAAACAAATATGAACTGATATAAATATATTATAGTCTGATATTGGACACCGAATGTCAAGGTCCTCAATAATAATAATTTAATATTGTTTTTTATTATTTTTTGGGGCACAACAGACCTGAACACAGTGAACAGTCACTGAACGGTATAGGACTGGATGTTGTCCAATGTTGAAAACGATCATTTTCACTAAAATCCGTAAATGAGTTTGTCAGGTTTTGTTAAGGAAATAAATGCGTTTTATTCTTACAATTATAATATAAAAGTAAAAATATATATCTATGATCTATATTATGTCGATCTTAACTTTGAACAGAACGAAACCGATTCGAACGTAGATGAAAATGACGGTCCATTAAAAAAGAAACCAGCGTCACGAGTTCCCGCTGATGTCAAGCAGCAACTAGCACCAGGCTCAGCAGCCAGACTGAGTTTCATCAAAGTGCAGCCAAAGCATGCCAAACCAGATGAGGATGAGGATGATGACGAAGAGGAGGACGATGAAGAGGATGAGGATCAGGAGGTGGAGGAAGAAGAATTGAAGGAAGAGACTATGACCCTGCGGATTGTTCGTGAACAGGGGATGGGGCTTGGAATAAGTATTGCTGGAGGTGTCGGGTCGAACCCTTACCGAGGAGATGATGAGGTATGTTGCTGGTTCGGACCAGTTAATTTGCATTCTATGTTGTTGTGGTTATTTTAATATTATTGTTATTATTAAGAAACATGTTGGGTTTGCAAGTATATTCTTTAATACTAGTGCTGCACATGGCAAGCTTAATGCATTCAAGCAAGAAATGAAAATTTTGCGCTTTTATAAGATTTTCATTCATTCGTTAAATGAGTTTGTATACAGTTTCTTGAAAGGGACTACTCCAGCGGTTCCCAACCCGTGGCCCGCGGGCCAAAAGTGGCCCGCCAGGCCTCAGAAAATGGCCCACCAGGCCTAAGAAAATGGCCCTTATCTCTCAAAGAATTATCAAAAACATATGAAAAAATTAACAATTTCGACAGGATAGAACACATTATTATTTTCTATTACAAATTATTTTATTTTAACGTCGATAAATAACATAAAACATTATATTTTGAATCAATTATAATAATTTTATATGCTTTTAGTTAATACAATTTTAACCTTGTGGCCACTAATGTCCTTCAATTAAGAAAAAGTGGCCCTCGTGTCCTCCAACTTAGAAAAAGTGGCCCTCAAGTCAAAAAAGGTTGGGAACCACTGGACTACTGAGAGAAGCTCCCAAATAAAACTGTCTCAAGATCAGAGAGAGAAGATGTCTGAGAAGGAGTTCTAGAAAGAGAGAGGAGCATCAAGGGAAGGCCATTCCAGGTCGAGAATCCTACCACCGAGTAGGCGGTGTTGGTACGGTTCTTCTTAGTGGAGGTACGAGAGAAAGGGACTGAAAGCAGACTAATTGCCCACTTCTTCTTGTGTGTTAAGTTTAAAGTTAAAATGACTTAGATTCATAGTTAATTTATTCTGAATTCTGGGTGTTAAACTGAGATATGGAGATGGGAATTACGTTTTTTAAATGGTCATCTGATTCGTTTGCTCTTAAATGTGTTATCCATTTACTCTTTTATTTGTTAATTGTTATTTGCATGTATGCTCATATACGTTGATTTTTTTTATTGCGGTTGATTTTTATTTATGGAATCCAGTTTGAGGGAGCCCGGTAGAGTAGTGGTTAGCACGCTGGCCAAGAGTGCGAGAGGTAGTGAGTTCGAGCCCTCGTTTGGCGGATTTGCTTTGTAGGCTGCCATCGGCACTGTGTAATTACAAAGCTGTCTGTTCAGTAAGTAGTTAAGTTTAATTAAGATTACTGCATAATTTGTAAATGTAAAGCGCAGCGCGTCTTGCAGGCGTTTGATTAAAGAAAATATATTATTATTATTATTAGTTTTTCAGACAAGCAACCATCAACTGAAGCCTGATGTTGCATGATAATAGTGCTCTGGAGACATTTATTGATGAAATTATGATTTGTTTAATATTATTTGATTATTATTTGATTATGATTTGTGTGCATAGGGCGTCTTCATATCCCGTGTCACTGAGACTGGTCCATGTGGACGATACGGATTAAGAACTGGAGACAAACTCCTTTCTGTAAGTAATGAGAATGGAGTTTGCTTTAAACATAGCTTTCTAGTACTTTTGATATAAATGTTAAATCACTATTGGTGGAGCAAGTGTAGTATAAATGTACAGTTCTATAGCATGTGTAGAATTGCTTCTGGAGTGGTTTGCAATGTCCACTGTCAGTCTATGTATGAAACCATTTGGTGATAACTATGATCTCAAAGACACTAGTGTTATCTTTTGTTTCCTTTTTAATGGGGATGTGTGGCCTGTTTGTTAGAACATTTTGCCTGGCCTGTAAGGCAGTGAGTGCGGGTCTGAGTTTGCTGGAACTCACTGGAACCTCGAGCAAGTTGCTCAATGTCATTATTGCCCTGTCATGTGTAGTTCTACACTTTGAATGGAAGACAATATAAAACTTGGTATTGTATTTCTTTGGAGTGTGACCTGGAGCTTTCCTCTGACGTCTCTACCTTTTCATGCCTGTTGTATCTTAAAAACTGTTGCTTACCTGTGTCATCTGTACCTGTTCTTACCTGTGTTATCTTTACATTTATTGATCTGTGCCATTGTTACCTTTGCTTACCTGTGCCATAATTACCTTTGTGTAAACGTGTGTTCTTAGTACCTGTTCATCATGGTTCATTTGTTTTGCTTAGGTGAATGGGAATACGCTTGTGAATGCTGATCACCTGAGGGCCGTGGCTGTTCTTAAGGATGCAGGAAATGACGTTGCAATGGTTATCACTCGTCTCGTACCCATCCAGAAGGTTAGATCTCATTCGGATTTTATTTTTGAAATAGAGAAGGTCGTTAGTTTATTGCACTTATTGCATACGTAGGTGTTTACAGTTAATACATGGGTAAATATTGGTAATAATAATAATAATGATGATGATGGCTTTTCTTATCTGATCTGCAGTTGCCTTCAGCAAGGAGCTTTTGCTTGTGCTTCCTTTTCATGATTTTCTTGATGTGTTTTAGAATTTCGGATGTACTTCTACAGTGGATTATGGACAATTTTTCACTGGCTATCACTCAGAATGACTCCATGCTCTTTTTGTCATGTTTCAATGCTGCTAGCTTTCACTCAAACTCGACCGGCAGTGCTTCAGGATGCGACAATTTGAGCGCCTCTGAGTAGTTTCTTGAAGGGGCGCTATATAAATGCTCTGAATGAATGAATGAATTCTTTCTTTCTGCTGATTATTTTAGGTTCCGCAGAGTCCAAAGAAGAAACCGAGTCATTCACCAACAAAGACCGAAGTGTCACCATCCGTTTTCACGAACAACCCAAAGCATCCACCTCTTCCATCTCCTGTTAAGGACACTGCTCACAATGCTGGAAAGGTTTTTGAGACCTCACCATCTGGCAGAGGGAATCAGGAGAAGCCAGCAGCTCCTGTCAAACTGGAAGCTGTTGAAGTCGGTCATTCGGGCAGCAAGGATAATAACATGTGGAATAACAACCTCGAAGGAAGTCCGAAAAGTCGCCACGTTGGTTTTGATGGCAGACGTAAAGTTGGGGTCCATCTGGTGGAAAATACCCCAGAAAACAATGCAACGTCTCCCACAGATCGACCGAAATCTGGGCTTTCAATTGGCAAAGACAGTCCGGGAAAGTCACATGTGGAGGTTAGAGCAAATGCTTATCATGTGTGAGTGTGTATGTACGAGTGTGTGGGTGTTGGCGTGCAAACGTGTGTGTACAATTTTCTTTGTAAGGCTGTCAAAATTACATTTTATGGGAATTTTGCATGGGTTACAAATTTTTAAATTATTACAATGGGATTTGTTTGGCTAGACGACACAATTTTTCGGCATAATGATATGTGGGTTAGCATTGAGAGGAGCACTGAAAATGACAAATGGCTATGTACAATATAGACGCCATTCTTAGAAACGGAAAAAAGAAAATCCATTTCCTGTGCTGCTGTATGCTGGAAGGCATCTGACAGCGCCATTTATTCTAAGGATGATTCAGTGATTATTTTGTTGTGATTTATTTTGATGTGTCAATTAATTTCAGACAATAACAACAACTCTTGTTCGTGCTGGGCATGGTCTTGGCTTGAGCATAGCTGGCGGAAAGGGATCAATGCCGTACAAAGGAAATGACGAGGTAATTTATGACTGTAGTTGTATTGGAGTTAGGGCCCCCAGAAATTTGCGCCAAAAAAGTGAAAAAATTGCGCACCAAAAACGAAAAATTTGCGCGAATTTAGCGCAAGTTAAAAAATCAAAATGTTCATTATTTTTTCATTGAATCAGTGTACCAAAGTATCTAACAGTGTTTTTGTCGTTTAGTATAAAGCTTTGGCGTTCTAGAAATTAGACAATCAAGCCAAAAATGCAGCTATAAAGTTCCTATAACCATAAGATTAATGTATTCAGACGATCGCAAATATTTTTAATTTTGCAAAATTTATGCCCACCGAAATCTACGCTCATTACAAATGTAGCCTCAAAATAGTATTAGGACCTATATATGCCTATATTATAATGAATCACCAAGTTACACAATGTGCTGAGTACCGGTAATAGTCTTCCGTTTTTGTGTGCATGCCTGACGCCTATAGATTAAATGCGTTCGTTCTGTCTTAAGCCGAGACAGCATGCGACGCTGCTCTGTGACCGCTTTGAGAAACTTCGTCTAACACATTTTATTGTGTGGTCGTGAAGTTCTGGAATTGTTATACTATAAGTTTATGCGTTACTACCAAAAATATCGATCTTTAACTAAAAATTCAGCTATAACTTCATCCCATTCGGTGGCCGCCATTTTGATTATCGCACATCGGCCGTCGTTGCTATGTTGAACTGTCATGGGACACGGTGATTTTAAGTCAATCAAAGCCCAATTTAGATAAATTAGCAAGATTTTGTCAAAATTTGCGCTAAAATCGCGCGGATTGCCAATTTTTGCGCTGTTGCGCTAAACCTGAAAATTTGCGCTGCGCAAGATCGCGAATTTCTGGGGCCCTATGGAGTGCTGTAGTTGCATTCACTGATTTATGCAGCACGTGTTGAAGATAGGTGCATTAGTGACATTGATGCTATTCTTTGTCAACTGTTGTGATGTGATGAGTGTCAGTCTGGTGATGTATTCATTCGAGCAGTTAAAGATAAAATCCTTTTCAATTCTTATTTATGGACTTATAAACGCACCTTTCAGCGCAAACTAATCAGAGGCTCTCCCAGTGCAAGGACCTTAGACGTTAGTTCTTCCCGTGCAGGACTGCACGGGCAATACAGATTCTCCATTCTCTTCTGTCCATCGCCACCTTGATAGCAGCATCCCCAGTGCGAAGAACCCTCAAAAAAGAATTTTAGTCTTAATTGAGCTGGCAGAAACAGTAGTGGTTCCCAGAGACCTCGCAACGAGTTGTAGCACGAGGGTTGTTATCTAGCAGGGTAACCAAAAGGTTAGATGAGAAGGAAGAGACGCGGAAGACCAAGGAAGAGATGGTTGAATGAGGTACAGGAAAAGTCTGGCATGAGTCTGGAGCAGCTAAGAGAGGCGACAAGAGAGAGGAGACACTGGAGAGGATACATCAAGACTGTCGCCAGAGCTCCAAGAGCTGACGGCACCAGGTGACCAGATGAACCAAAAGGTGCAACATGGTAGAATGTTTTTGACTTGGTAATTTGTCTGTTTCGATTTGATCAGTTCGTGTGATTTGATCTGAAAATGAGATACATCTTGATCTTGCATTTAATTTGCTTTGATCTTTGTCGATTTTTAAGAAGCAAAAAAGTGAATAAATCTTTTAATTCTTTCAGGCAACCTACATTTCGAGGATAACGAGCGGTGGTACGGCGGAGCGCGATGGTAAACTGAGACCAGGAGATAAGATCTTATCAGTCAGTTCATTTGCATTCATGCTTTGTATGATTAGACTGCCTTTATGATTAGACTTCGTTTATGATTAGACTGCTTTTATGATTAGGCTGTCTTTATGATTAGGCTGTCTTTATGATTAGGCTGCGTTTATGATTAGGCTGCGTTTATGATTAGGCTGCGTTTATGATTAGGCTGCCTTTATGATTAGGCAGCCTTTATTTTTTGCTCCGTGCATTGTCCTTTCTTTGTCCTGTCCCAAGTTCAGTTTCATTGTCACAGCACATGAACTCCTCTTCAGGCTGTCTTTGCCTCTCTTCCACTTTTGATTGAAGACGGTTATCTATCTATCTGTCCATCTATCAGTTTATCTGTCTGGTTGTCTATGTAAGGAATTTATATATAGTGCCTCTTCAAGATAACTATTCAGAGATGCTCCCAAGCCAGGCACAACTAAAGAGGAAGGTTTTGTGTAGTTTTTAAAAAGAGTTAGACAAATCCTTTAGTTTTCCAGGGACTGTTCTGCCTTCTGGAACTATTCTTATGAGAAGCACTTGTCCAATCCACTGCTTACTGACTTATTTTGGGATTGATTTTAAGACCTAAAATTTTATGCTTTGTTAGTTATCAATCTATCTATCTATCAATTATAACACAGAAGGTTTGTATGAAGTATTTGCGTCTGAATCTATTACTAGATCTACCAATCTAGTAGACTCATCTTTAATGGCACTCATAATCCAGTAAGTTCCGTAATTATTCTTGCTCTTCAGATAAACGGAACAGCCATCGATGGTTGTCGTCATGATGAGGTTGTTGCATTGCTCACGAGTCGTGACAGCATCACGCTCATCGTTACTCGAGAGAGCAACGAGCCTACACCCGTCGCCTACAACCGAGATGACGTTTTGAATCGAAACGTTCCCCATGCCGATGGTGCGTTTCCACACAAATCGTCTTCTTCGAGTGTTGACAATTTGCATTCTTCCGCCAAGCATCAAACACGAGGCGCCAATTCCACGTCCGGTAATTCCACTGCTCACGACACCGGTTCCAGGCCTCGATCGAAACGTGCGCAGAGTACCAGTGCGGAGCTGCTAACTGACGTTGCGGGAAATTCCGAAATTCAATCGTTTGGGAAGCCGTCTGCCAAGCCCCACCAGAATACAAACAATCGCCAGAATCATAACGATAAGCCACCCTCAGCTCCACCCACGACGTTGACCTTTGCGCCCCCTGTCGTCGTACTTCCCCACGACATTTCGCAACCGACCGTGCGACTCGAGACCAATCCTGCCCTCCTGTCGTCGTCGGATACCGTTACCACGGCAACCGCCAAGATTCCGAGTTCTCCGGTCGTGCAGTTGAAAATGCGAGCGCCGTCGACGGGAAAGAGTAAGTCGCGAGCGAAGAACAACTCAAGTTCAACTCAGCCGAGCTTTGATGCAGTGTCGAATGCGAGCAACGTTTCGAGTCTGTTTGATGTTCTTGAGAAGAATTACACGTCGAAAGGTGGTTTGCCGAATGGGGATGTGCAACCGAATGCGAGAAATGGAAGCAGTAGAGAATCGTATGGATTTAACAGCGTCTATTCTCACAACCAACCCTACCCGGTTGAGGTGAGTATGAGGTGATGGATGGGGTGGTGGATGGATGGGTTGAGGGTATCATGTGTGGGTTGATTTGGATGGGTGAATGATGAATTTTTGGCATGGGCGGAGACCTAGGGGGGGACGGTCCCCCCAATAAAAGTGTTGGGGGGACGGCCCATGCATTTGTCCCCCAACCGTTGGGCGTCAAGACTAAAAAAAAGGTCACCAACTTTTTTGGCGGCGAAAATAGAAAATTTCGTCGAGATTTGGGCGGATGACTAAAAAAAAAAATTTTTCCGAGATTTCGCCGGTCGTCAGAAATTTTCCCGAAAATCTCGCGTCATTCCGTCCCCCCCAATTCTCGGCCCAGGTCTCCGCCTATGATTTTGGGGGTGAATGGCTGAAAAATGAATTGTTAAGTTCATGGTTGGGTTGTTGGTGCATTCGGTTAGATAAACGGATGGGTGAGCTGGTACATTTATGGATTAATTGTTGGGTGAGTTGTTGCATATGGACAGATGAATGAATTGCATGGGTATTGTTGCAGTTGGGTGGTCAGGTGGGCATATTTGTGAATAATTGATGGACGATAGAATAACAACTCTATCTTTCTTTTTATGAACTGTTTGTTGTCTTGTTTATTAGTGTTTAATATTGAGAATTAAATCTAGTTTTATTGGGTAACACTGATCAATGTGGCATCCAGTTAGATTTTTCCATTTCAGGAAAATTTCTGATTGATTTGTTCTCTCAGCGAATGCGTATAAAAGGTGACGGCCTCTAAAACTGTTATTTACTATTTCTGTGCATTTCCTTTGAGCAATTGCTGATCTGAGAGGTGCTTATTTTGATTGTTTTAGCAAATAACGATTGTGAAGGCTGGTGGACCGCTTGGACTGAGCATTGTTGGTGGATCTGACCACACCTGTCGCCCATTCGACCGCATAGAACCAGGTGTCTTTATCTCTAAGGTATGCATAGCGATGATGATGAGGGTGGTGTGGTGGTGGTGGTGATGCTATGATGATGCTTCTGTGTTCTTGTGATCATATGATGATCTGATGAATTAGGCCAGAAATCTTTAATTGCTTTCGAAAAATTCCATGTTTACAAAGGAGAGACAAGAGAAAGTCTGCTGTCAGATCATCATTTCAAAGAGGCTTTGTGCTTCGAAATGTATGCAAGTCTGTATGCATGTATGTACAATTGCACATGCAAGCGTATGCATCTATATCCAACACAAGAGGTCGATGGTTCAAATCCACTATCAAATGTCTGATATATTATGTTGTAGATCGTTCCAGAAGGTGCTGCATCAAGAACTAATCTTCGCATTGGAGATCGAGTTCTAGCGGTCAGTCTTAACGAATTATTAATTATTATAACTAATTAGCTTATTATAACTAATTAGCAATTTGTAACAATGTGTTGACTGAGCGCTTTGAAACGAAGCCTTGTCACATCAATATGCAGATCTGTCTGTGAAAAACACAGAGGCAGCATTAAGACTTTTATTTAGTCATATACCTGATTGCATTCATGCAAACATATTTATATACAGATATTTGGAGAGTGTTGTTGAATGTGTTTTATGTGCGTAGGTGAATGGTAGGGATGTGCGTACGGCTACTCATCAGGAGGCAGTTACTGCTCTCATCTCACCAACGTACGAAATCGTCCTTGATGTCCGACATGATCCGCAACCACCCGGATTAAAGGTACGAGCAACCATTCCATGTCGGAGTAGATTGTGACAATCGATGGCATTTGTTTTAGTTCGAATGGGAATTGCAGTAATGATTATTACAATTTATGAGGCGCTGTACGCATGTCATTACAAGCGTACGTTGCAGAGCAACTGGCAGGCGGGGATATAAGCTCTAGAGAACAAGAGGGTTTGAAAATGCAGATGAAACTGATTTTAAAGGTGTTGACTGGTCTCTTACCATTAGTTCTATCATTCAGGATTGTAGTATTATAGAAATTAATTGTGTAATTGTTTTATTATTCCTTTTATCATTTTCAACAATCAATATCAGTAACAGAAAGCATGATTCACAAGAGAGGCAGTAGCTATTGTTCTGAATGATAATGAAGTGCCAATATCATCAAGTCTCTGGGCGGCAATGGTCTAGTTATGATATTAAGTGGTATAATATTTGTTTTATTGTTCAGCATCTTCGGCTACATTTTTTGTTTAGTTTGAAGTAAGTGTTTTATCCATTATTCTTTCTGAAGGAATTTTTTTGGGTAAAATTTACTATTATTTCTTGGTGCTTTAATTGTTGCCTGCTTGATGTGTAGGAGATCCGCCTGGCAAAAGCGCCAAAACAGAAGCTGGGGATTAGTATTCGTGGTGGCATAAAGAATCCGTTGGGAAATCCAATGGATCAGACAGATGATGGAATCTTCATCTCCAAGGTATTAGCCATTCCAAGTGCAGTTTAGAGACTTAAATACTGCTCAAGACAATCAGCGTTTAGAAATACCAATCTGGCGTGGCAACTTATTGACTAGCAAATTTCTTTGCTAACTGATGGCGGTCATAGTAGTGATGTGGTGACGTTGGTGGCGTCAGCAGCTGCAATTATGAGGAATTGGTGGTTGTGATGATTATGGTGATGGCGGAGGACGACAATGGTGAGATGATGATGTTCATATTTTATTGATATCGATTTGGTTGTGGTTGTGAGACAGCCACGGTTTGTTGATGCGAGGCAAGCTCTCAACAGAGTCGCTGTGCACGATCTCATCTTCAGATTGTTATGCAACATAAAAGAATAATAATTACAGTAAACTGAATGAATAATTGAACTAAATGAATGAGTGAATGAAATGCTAGTATCTGTTGTTTTAGGTCCAGCCGAATGGTGCGGTCTACAGAGATGGCCGACTGAAGGTTGGACAAAGGATCTTAGAGGTACTATGCATACTAATTGCTTGCTTGATTGATTAATTTTTTGAGCATCCTGTGTGATTTTAATCCCAAAATGTGTATTGTTCATCTTCAAAATAGACAAATCAGAGCACTTTGTACCTTACAGCATAAAATACCCACTGAGCAGAATGGTTTTGCAGAAATGAGCAAAAATGATATTACGAGGCACAACACTCACAAAACTTTGTTTACATAACTACCCTACCTGAACCCCCAAAAGTCGCCAGGCCCCTGGATATTGCCTCCCTGACCCTCTCTCGTTGGATCTGTTAGCAACTTAATAGCAACATGGCTTAAATGTTTTTCTTTGCATAGGTGAATGGAGTGAGCATGTTGGGTGTGAGTCATGAGGAGGCGGTTGAAGCACTTCGATCCGTTGGTGATGAACTCATGATGATGATCTGCGATGGCTTTGATCCCGCTCTAATCAATGATCAGTCGTCGTCTTCTAATCATCCTCCGATGGCGAGGATGGAGTCAACATCGAGCATTGATCGAGACTTGGAACCAGTGGCGCCACCTATGAAACGAGTATGATGATAAATTTGGTTAATTCAAAGCCTGTTGCAATGGATACATTTTGATACAGCCAAATTTGTAACAGTGTTAATAGTTCATGAACTGCTTTAGTACTTATTGTATTGAATACTATAGGTATTATAAATAATACTGTAAGTATTATAATACTATAAGTATTAGAAGTATTATCTAAGTACTATAGGCGCCTGCCTTTCTGTATGTCTTGACCTCGGTGCAGCTTTCGATACCGTAGACTATCAACTACTTCTTTCAAGACTCAACAAAATATTTGGTGTCTCTGGTACAGCCTTAAACTGGTTAGCGTCTTATCTGTGTGACCAGAATTGGCAGGTGGGCATGGGTACCGCTCGCCAATTGTTAGTTTTTTAAATAATCCTTTAGAAAAAATTGAAGTGAAAAGGAGTAAGATTACATTATAGCTATTTGTTTCAACTGATGGCTAGTTTAAACAGTAACATAACTGGTATTGTAGTCTACAAGGTCCCATCATTCTGCCATCACCCCATGGTAGTGCAAGGGAGAGTAAAACGTTATAGGGTTCGCAGATATATCCTGTCAGTGTACTGCCATTCACTGATCACCGTGCCTCGATTGTGGCGTGGGTGAATTTAATTTCTGGTTACTTTTTTGTCTCGTAATCACTAACGTTGAGATTCGTTTGTTTCACAACTGCCAGCCGGATCGCCAGCTGCGAGTGAAGGAAAAGGAAGAGAGTCAGTATGTCGAACCAGTTAGGAACGAAGAGGTTAGTCAAACCAAACAACTCAACCCAACCATTTCCATTTTGCTGTTTGCTTATAATGACCGTCAGCTAAAAGAAGGGACAACTTGTCACTCACCGGTACTTTAAGTGGGACACTGTTGAATGCATGGAGAATTGAAGATTCATATTAACTTGAATCTTGCCTCTAAACTTCTGCCTGGATTCTTCTCTCCTGTCTATTATATTAGGAGATCATTGAATACAATTTGCAATATGAATGTTCAACTATATTTGATGTGCTCTCTTCCCAAATTTCAGAAGCTCTCTTGACAAGAGCTGCTAATTTGAGTACTACCGAAACTTGGTCAACTTGATTGTAATGAATTAACTGGACTGTGTGTGTGTGAGAGTGCGTGTGTGTTTGTGTATGGTGTATGCTACATATGGATTATTGATGGTCTTTACTGTGTTTTTCTTTTTGCAATGTCAGAATAAACCTGTTCTGAATTTCGTGAAATCTTCGCCTCATCTTCCAACCGCTTCAGCTGCTGCTGCTGCTCATGCTGCAAGACCTGTTGTACGTATATCTAGCCATCATCTCTGATCAGTCTCTACAGCTACAAAAGTAACAGTGTTTCATTAGGATGCATAGGATGCACATACAGATAGCTTTTGATAGATATATTATTACTATTACTTAGTGTCAATTAAGCACATTATAAAATGTAATGACTGTCCTGCTAATTTTGCCATCACTCCCTAAGGAGTGGAGGACTGACTGAGCAGTGAGCAGTTGTGAGTGAAAGACTTGTAAAAAAAATAGTTGTCCTCTTGTGGGTAGAAATTCGACTCGTACTCTTTGCATTACATGGCTGGTTACCAGATTACTATACGATATTACTCTGTTGCGAAGACATATTATTTGATTTATTTATTATTGCATTTATTTCTGTATTGCGCCTGTTACGAGTACAGGGTCAGTGATTCTGACTGTGAGTCTAAAGACAAGTATTCGGCTCTATTATTTTGTGGACTGCACCTCCCACAGCGCAGTCTAGTCAGAGGCACTCCATCAGTCAGAGCCCACTGGAGAAATGCAGTCGAGATTTTGTATGTAGGTCAGCGAGAGATCAATGTCATTCACCACATTGTTTGCAAGCTTTGTTTCGTCAGAGCATATTTGAACGAATTCTTGGTTTTTGAAGCCTTCGGTTATTGCAAGATAATGGCTTGAGCAGTTCATTCCTTTTATTGTTTGTGTTGTATATTGATTCGTTATATTGTATGTGTTGTATATTGATTGCTTATATTGTATACATGTGTTGTATGTTCATTCCTTTTATTGTTTGTGTTGTATATTGATTCCTTATATTTTCTGTGTTGTCTATTGATTGTTTATATTGTATACATGTGTTGTATGTTGATTCCTTATATTGTTTGTGTTGTATATTGATTCCTTATATTGTATGTGTTGTATATTGATTCCTTATATTGTACACATATGTTGTATGTTGATTCCTTATATTGTTTGTGTTGTATATTGATTCCTTGTATTGTTTTTGTTGCATATTTTCAGGTGGCTGCCAAACCATGGAAGACTCAGAATCATCCATCTGGCATGACGTCAAATACCAAGGCACCAGAGCCAGCCTATTTCGCAGGGAACCAGTCCAACAATGACACCGGCCATGGCCCAGAGCGTGCTAAGGCGTCTGGGTTTTCGACACAACCAGGGATGTACACCGGCCAGGTTTGTTTTTTGCGATGAAGTGATGGAACTTTATGTAGCGGAATGTTATTTGGAATTTGGATGCATTTATGTTAAGTGTTATTATTGTCATTGAAATGCCATTTTGAATCTGGCTTAGCTGCCAGGCAGCGCGGAGCTTTCTTGGTTGTAGGGCCATCCATCTGGAAGACCTCCCTTCAGAGCTGCAATTTATCACATCTGACCAATCAAACTTTGTTTAGGAAATCTCTTGAGTCTTTTCTTTTGCCGTGGCTGGGCTGGGAGTGCTCCTGAGTAGTTTTCTTGAAGGGTTGCCTTAGTTTATTGTTTGCGCTATAAGTCCATAAAATGAATGAATGAATGTGAAGTGTTATTAACATTTGAATGCCATTCTTGTAATTTTGCTGTATTTATGTGAAGAAGTGTTATAACCATTGAATTATAAACATTCTTGGGAAGTATAGCTCTATATTTTTTGTCAAGTATTGTTACCATTATAATGCCATTGTTTGTTATGTGGTCAGGTGGATTCATCAAAAACAAGTCACGGCTTGAAGCTGTTTACTGCAAGGAAGAAAGCAGTTGATGAGGAAACTGCTTCATCTTCTACGCACCATTCGACATTTCACACACCCGCAGAAGGTATTTGAATTCAAGTTGATGCAGAGCACAGTGCAGCTTGTCAAGTTGTGCACGTAGCTTATTGTTTGCATTATAATCAAGACATTTACATGTGTCATTCAGATTTGCGCAGGCAATGCTTCTAAGTATAAAGCGTGAAGGTGCGCTATATAAATTGCGTCATATAAATTTTCATAAGGAATGAATGAATGAATGTGTCATTGAGTACTGATCATGTATTTTGGATTTTTGTTAAAACGTGATATTATCAACAGGTGTGTCTTAGTATAATAATCTTTGTTTAATTTAGGAAACGGGACAAATCCAGGTGACACACCACACCCAGTTACACGTCAAAGCACATTAAAATCAACGGCAAAAAATATTGTGAACATTACCATGTAGTGACATGCTGTGTAAATAAGACTAACTAGTGCAAGGAACTAGAAGATCAAATCTGTTTGAAGAGCGAAGTGGATGATGCAAAGAGGCTGAAAGAGGCCAGGGCATTAGATTGGCTTAGACTTTTGGATTTTACGATCTATTGTAATCCGTATTTCTTTGTCTTGCGGATTCAGAGTTTGTCTACTCAACTGATGCCAATTACAGAGGAGCGAAGCCATCTACAGTTAAAGTTGTACCAAGGTAAGGACACAACAACAGAGTGTTATGAAAAACTTACTTACTTTAGATACTTTTTATTATTGCATTCTTCTACTCTACGCATACTTTGTGTACTTGTTAGCATTTTTCACCGAGGATAGATATTATCCCTGCTAACAGAAATAGTGTCCAGCGAGAATAAGCAATGATTATTTGTTGTACAATGATTATCTGCTCTATTTTCAATGTGCATTTGAATTGCTTCTGTAATGACCTTTGAGATGATGAAGATGTTTTGATCAAACAGCAAGTTGTTTATATAATCTAATCTGATTCAATGACTTCTATAGTGCCTTCGTCCAAGACTTCGATCCTCAACTTTGGAATCATCTCTCTCCATTGATACGTTCTTTGTTATGAACTGGTACCCGACGCTCATGTTTTTACGGTCCAAAGGCTGCTTTCTTTTCTCTGGTCATTCGCACTGGGAGCACCTCTGATTGGTATGCACTGTGAGAGGTGCTTTATGAATTTATAAATACAATACAATCAGTCAATAGTAACTTAGTGAGATGTCACAATAAAACTCTGAATCATGGGGGGGGAAAGCTGGGATGTCATAATCGATCAAAATGTTTGAATTGTTGGAGTTTAAGAGACAGTTTTTCATGTCTTTAGTTCCCCTGTCCGGACGGCGAAGGCCGAGCGTCGGATGCTTGACCGCCTCCACCAGCAGCAGGACGGAGGAGGAGGAGAGATGGATAATGGAAGAGATGGAGATGTGTCGTCACAGATGGCGCTTTCGACTGCTGACGAACGAGAGGTGCGAGCGGAGAAGAAGGCGGCCTGGAGGAAGGCAAGGTGCGGTGATCAGGTTTCGCATCATCAGTGGCTTAATAGATATTTCGATAGTGTTGTTGAACGTAGACCCTAGGATACTCTTGAACTTGAACTTCAGCTGTCCTTGCCGCGAAGGTTGGCCGCATCATGAATAATCCTTTTCCATTCTTGTCGACCTTCCGTGCTCCTCGTGATCTGCTCCATCGTCATTTCAGTCCAGTCTCGAATGTTAAGGAGACTGGAGATATCAAATCACAGATTTTGAAATAAACATATGTTGGACGTTGATTTCTGAAACTTTTTTAGAACTATTTTATTTCCGTTGTTGGTGTTTTGCACTTTTTAAAACTCACTTAAATATCAGTTATTTATATTTGAAACCTGACCTGTTTTATTTTTTTTAAACTAAGTTATGTTGGTTATTGAGTTTTTAAATTATGTTTTAAGCTGACTTACGTTGGTTATTTATTTTGAACCTTGTGTTTAAAACTAACTTATGCCAAGTGGTTATTGATGTTTAAGCTTTTTTTTTAATTAAATTATATCAGTCAGTCAGTCAGTGATTGGTTTATATTTTTTAAAAATTATTTATACCAGTCATTGATTTTTATTTCTTTAAACTGACTTATTGGTGGTTTTTGGTTTTTAATTATTTTTACTTTGTAAAAATTTATTTTTAAGTACTGATTTCTTTTGTAGGATGAAGTCACTTGAAGATGCGACCCTCCGTGCGCAGGCGGTTGTTGCTCAATCCAGAGGAGTGACCAATGGTCAACCACCTCCACCACCTGGAATGACCTTCAAAGCGGTCAGCATCGACATCAATAGTAAGTCTTAAGACGCCAGTTATGGAAAAAGATTGTGGCATAATCCAGTTATCTGAATTTTATTTGCATGTACTTTGCTTTTCCAATCGTGTTGTAATTTATGATGAGGTCATTTTGAAATATCGCCAGATAAATTAGACATCTATATTTTTGACCATGTTGTCTCTGAATTTGTTTACAATGTTGTTAAGAGTTTCTATTAAGTAAGTAAATAAGTAAGTTCTTCTGTAAGTCGATTGCCTATCAGCATTGTAGTGTACGTATAAGTCTTAACAATAATCAACTGTCAATATGGGTACAACATTCGAACTATAAACATCTTCCACTGTAAATTATTGCCATGAAGTACGCAATGGTCTTGCAATTGTGGTCACTTAGCGTATTGCTGGGGTTTTTTGGTGGAAGTAACCCACGCAGTTAGTGGCCCGGGTTCATTAGGACCACAGAGAAGGGTGGCGTGTGTGTATTAATTCTTAGACTTCGTGTGGCCTGTGACGGACGGATGGATGGACGGACGGATGGACTGGATGGATGGACGGACGGATGTATACCCTGAGGTGTAGAGATGCTATCGAGCTGTGTGTAATCATTCTTATTCGTGGTGCTTACAAACTGTTATCGGACTCTGATTATGTAACTTATGTCCTTAAAAAAGGTGTCTTTAGGAGACGGAGGGAGAGAGACAGAGACAGAGACAGAGATGTAGTTAGTGATCCAGAAAGGAGAGTACCACACAGAGTGGAGTGAATGGACTTTAATAAGGACGGATTGATTTGCTAATTACAGACTGGAAGTGGCTCCATTATGACACTTTTACATACAATTGCTGTTTGCTGTTACAGGCAATTCGTAGATGACCTCTGATGCGTTGTTTCGTTGAATCTGGGTCGTGTCATCTTTCGAATCTTATCAGTAACTAACACTGCTTCACTGCCTCACGAATGGAGACAGTGACCGAGTTGCTCTGAAGCTGCCTCACCCCAGTCTTGCTCCAGTTGCGTGCTAGACACCATCTCGAGAGATTCAGTGTAAATGTTGGACCATTATATTATGCAAATTTATGCAGACGTCAGGACCAAACGATGTTACTATGCCACAGTGTCACTGAGTTTGTAATTGATGAAATGCGTTATGACATATATATTTACCGGTATATGTATATATATGCATACATAGTTACATGCATATATATATATTCATTTTATACAGTGTAATCAAGAATGTATGCATATGCATATATTTATATACATTAGGTTATATATATATATATAGCTATATTCATGTGTATATAAATATGATGAATCTTTGTATATACCCTGAGGTGTAGAGATGCTATCGAGCTGTGTGTAATCATTTTTATTCGTGGTGCTTACAAACTATTATCGGACTCTGATTATGTGTGTCCTTAAATGCTGGCATGTATCTCCACACAAGCCTGCATGTGTATCATGCATGCATATCGTGCATACGTACATGTATGTGGAGTTTTACGAGGACTACTAATTATGTAAACACGCATGGACCATGCATATGATATCTAATATCTGAATACTGTTAAAGCAGTTGTAGAACAACATTTTATAATTACGATGTATAGTCTTTGTACTTTTAAATGCGCGTTGACATTGGACCAGATCTATGTGGTTTAGCCAAGAGAAGTGGAGTAGGTGTGTCTGCTTTTGTGGAGTTGCAGTTTTGAGTAAATGAATGAGTTATTACGAATTGACGCTGTGATAGAACGGATTGAAATCATGTTATGAAGTCATGGGTCTTGAGATGGACCTTCGAGCATTTAAAAAAGACAGCTTTTTCGTTGAGTATATTAATCATGAGTTATCATTAATATGAATCTTAAGAGTGGTGGATTTTAATTGAACAACGAAACATTTTCTACATCTAATATATACTGATCTGCCCATTTGGCACCATTTGCAATACTCTGGCTAGACGTAATACTTGTTTAACGTTTTACAAACCAATGCAGATGATCATGCACTGGTCTTGAGACACCAGATTTTATTAAGTGGGACAAGAAAAAACTGAGTTTTGTGGTTGAGACTGGTTTATTGGTGATAAAGACGGGATGGGACCATAGGAAGGGGATCAGATTGTATTAGAAAAGACATTTTTTTAAGCAATTTAAGGTTCAGACGGAACAGTTGAAAATGAGATATTGTAGAACTGCTGTTTACTTGTTTTTATCTGTACCGAATTGTAAATTATGATAGACTATTCGTGCATATCAGTAGTTTTAACATTTATGCCACATTTTGTTGTTTCGTTCCTGATAAAACGCGACATGTGTTTGATGAGGGCTGATTTGAAAGAAAAACTGGTTGAACTGTTTGTTGTACATTTCTTAATGGTCCCGAGCAACTGTGGATGGACCTCTATAATTATGGGTGAAACATTAGACTGGTCCACAAACCATAGCCAAAAAATTAAGTTGTTAGAATTCTTTCTCCACAAGGCTTATTTTTGTCCACTTGGGGTAGATAGTCTCCCTGTAAAATTTCAGCCTGATTGCGCAACATTTAGAGGTCAACCCATTCTGAACATTTTAATTGAGTGCTGATAATGTCTTTACGTCATGTTAACCTTCGTTATTAGACTAATATGGCTTCGTCTAATTTGAGATCCGACCCAGAGCACTGGCTATGGAAAAACCAGTTTCTCGATTGTCCACTGCAAGATTACCACGAAGCCTGGATGCACAGCAATAGCTTTAGTTTAATCATATCACTAAAGGGAGACCCCTTCCGGAAAGCCACAAAATGGCCTATGATGCAGTTGTTTGTATTTGGGTGCTTGTCAGAATACCAACACAGCTGGGCCGGTATGTACAAGACATGGCATAAGGCTATCCATGTTTAGTGCCTAAACGCGACTTAGTAATTCCCGATATAGCCATTGGAATGTATCCGTATGCACGAAACAAAATAGCAAACAGAATAACTAAGCTACACATTCCTTGCAGCCGACGATGCATGCTCTTCCCCCAATTCAATAGGTTATAGCTGAGCGCGCATGCGTGAAAGATATTTATATGCGGTCGGTGCCAGCGGGGGATAAACAGATTCAGACCTAACGACGGGCCCCAGGGAAATGTCGACGGCTGCCTATTGTTCGCGCTGTCCAGCTAACGTCGGCCGTCTATTGTTCACAATGGGAGTAGCCGACGTACTCCTTCCTCGGAATTGGGATAACGTTATACCTAGTTTAGTTCGCTAATCTCAAGCCGTGCATACGGAAATAACCCAGTATTCCTGATTAGCCCAGATTTAAGCCATATACAAGAGTTATACCCTCATGTACATACGGGCCCAGGTGTGTAAGGAAACTGCCAAAGCTTTACCAGAACTACCTAGTACTACCTCTGACCACTATAAAGAGAAAGTGACAGGATGAAGACGACATGTTCAAGAGTGATCTTCAAATATTGTTCGATATTGCCTCAAAGGATGTGATGACAGAAATCCAGCAAGACTAAGATCGGGATATCCTTCGAATAGGTCCTACAAAGAGCAGACTATTTTCCAGCAGCATGAGTGGAGTAAACTCAAAGACAGCAGCAAAAGAAAGCAGAAAGAGGCAACCGCAGGAAAAAGAAAGAATGGTGAAAACTAAAATGAAGAACCGAAGACAAAAGGCAGTTATGAAGTAGCAGGTGAACTTTCTGCATAGGCATCTATAGAACAATTTGATTACATTGAAGAGTATCCGACAACTTAGTCCTAGTACGTAATCAATACATTTACACTCTACAATGTCTGCATAAACAGCTGCTACTAACTGCCTCATTATTAAAAAAAGATCCAAGAACATCATCCAGTCCTCTTTAGTTTAGTTGTTGGTGCTTTGTTTCATGTTGGCCTTCCAGACCGTGATCCTTGGTCTGTAGATGAAGATGTCACACTGGCGATTGATTATTACATTGATTTCAGAAATACCACTTTCTAGAAGTTCGGAATAAAAGAAGGACAAGAAGCAGCTAGGTACAATGCAAGAAAAAGAGTGCACACTGGCAGGCCTGCTATAACCTCACTGAGAAGGCAAAATGTTGTTCAGAATCGACGGATCAAAGGAAAATATGGACCGCATAGCTACTATTGTCACTGGAATTTGTCAGGAAAAACTCTTGGCAATCCCAAAAATGGTGAACGGCATTCAAGAAGGTGACTCTCAGGTCAATGCCAGTGTTGAAGTACGGTAATTGAGAAATGGAATCTCCCCAGACATCGCTCAATGTCGCTCAGGTCGTACATTAACCATTACCGAACAATTTATTTACATCTGTCCAAATAGCATAAAAAGTGTCAAATGGGTTGACCTCTAAATTTTATTTATTTCCATTAAAATTTTATGTGATTATTATAATAATGATAAGGAACAAAACAAGCCTTGTGGAGAACTGAAATCTGTTAGATGAATTTTGTGGACCACTCTAGTGAAACATGTTACAAGAAGACAGATTGGAACTCGTGAACCCATGGGTGGAGTTTGCTTTTTGTTTGGGGTGGGGCTGTAAAACTTTGATCCTGAACTAGCCGCGCAGAATTTTTTTTTCCCCAGCCCAAAAAAGTTGATGACTTTTTTTAGTCGTCAAGTTTAAATCTCATGAAAAGTACTACATTTCCTCGGCCAAAAAAGTTAACTTTTTTCTTCTTTTTCTTAGTCGTCTAGTTTAAATCTCATGAAAAGTACTACATTTCCCCACCCCAAAAAGTACTACATTTCCCCGCCCCAAAAAGTTGATGACCTTTTTTTACTCGTTCACTTTAAAGTTCTTAGGGGGGCTAAGCCGGGGAAAGATGCCATTTACACGGTAAAACATTATTGGACTTTTTGGAGGGCTTAGTCCCTGATAAACTCCACCTATGCGTGAACCTCTTCTTGATTATAATTATTTATCACCATCAGGTCCATCCATATATTCAATTAAATTCTTTTTTATTGCGACTGGAGTACACAGAATGACAGCAAATGTTGAAAACAAGAATGCATTGGCTACAAAGGAAGGCCGTGGCCAGTGGAAGTGTGGAAATTTTTGCTAGAGAGGGTCAGTGGTTCACTCAAGTAAAAAATTTCCAAAGTGAGTTAACCAATAAATAATTTTATGTACTCAAAATTCGATTATATAACCCTTCCCCTGTTGCACATTGCGTATTTTGTGAACCCTTACTCTATGCGTATGGTATGTACAACTAATCTCTTCCTCCCACCCGCCCCGTTTAGAAAAGTTGATTAGCTATTATCATCTATAAGACATTTATTTTACCAAAGGCTACTATAATTATACAGCACAGACAGGCTGCATCTGGCTTTTATAATTAAACAAAATACCATATGATAAGTAAATTGCCGACTAAATTGATGACTAAATTAGCGACTAAATTAACGACTAAATTAACGACTAAATTGACGACTAAATTAGCGACTGAATTAACAACTAAATTAACGACTAAATTGTCCACTATATTAACGAAAAAATTGACGACTAAATTAGCGACTAAATTGACAACTAAATTGTCGACTAAATTGTCGACTAGATTGACGACTAAATTGTCGACAAAATTAGCGACTAAATTGACGACTAAATCAGCGACTAAATTGATGCCTAATTTGACGACTAAATTGCCAACTAAATTGACGACTAAATTTACGACTAAATTCACGACTAAATTAACGACTAAACTGGCGACCAAATTAACGACTTAATTGGAGACTAAATTAGCGACTAAATTGACGACTAAACTGACGACTAAATTAGCGACTAAATTGTCGACTAAATTGTCGTCAAAACTGACAATTAAATTAACGACTAAATTGGCGACTAAATTGTCTAAATTGACAATTAAATTAACGACTAAATTAACGACTAAATTGGCGAATAAATTGACGACTAAATCAGCGACTAAATTGACGACTAAATCAGCGACTAAATTGACGACTAAACTGACGACTAAATCTGCGACTAAATTCACGGCTAAATTGAAGGCTAAATTGACGACTAAGTTGTCGACTAAATTGGCGACTAAATTTTCGACAAAATTAGGGACCAAATTGACGACTAAATCAGCGACTGAATTGACGCCTTATTTGACTACTAAATGGCCAACTAAATTGACGACTAAATTGACGACTAAATTAACGACTAAACTGGCGACTAAATTGACGATTTAATTGGCGACTAAATTAGCGATAAATGTGACGACTAAGATGACGACTAAATTAGCGACTAAATTAGCGACTAAATTGTCGACTAAATTGTCAACTAAATTGACGACTAAATTGACCGACTAAATTAGCGACTAATTTGACGACTAAATTGTCGACTAAATTGACAATTAAAATAACGACTAAATTAACGACTAAATTGGCGACTAAATTGACGACTGAATCAGCGACTAAATTCACGACTAAATTGACGACTAAATCAGCTACTAAATTGACGACAAAATCTGCCACTATATTGACGACTAAATTGTCGGCCTCATTGACGACTAAATCAGCGACTAAATTGACGCCTTATTTGGCGACTAAATTAGCGACTAAATTGACGACTAAATTAACGATTAAATTGACGACTGAATTGTCAACTGAATTGGCGATTAAATTGACTAAATTGAAGACTAAATTATCGATTAAATTAACGACTAAATTGACGACTAAATTAGCGACTAAATTGCCGACTAAATTGCCGACTAAAATAACGACTAAACTTGTGACTAAATTGACGACTTATTTGGCGACTAAATTAGCGATTAATGTGACGACTAAGCTGACGACTAAATTAGCGACTAAATTAGCGACTAAATTGTCGACTAAATTGTCAACTAAATTGACGACTAAATTGACGGCTAAATTAGCGACTAATTTGACGACTAAATTGTCGACTAAATTGACAATTAAAATAACGACTAAATTAACAACTAAATTGGCGACTAAATTGACGACTGAATCAGCGACTAAATTGACGACTAAATTGACGACTAAATCAGCTACTAAATTGACGACTAAATCTGCCACTAAATTGACGACTAAATTGTCGGCCAAATTGATGACTAAATTGACGACTAAATCAGTGACTAAATTGACGCCTTATTTGGCGACTAAATTAGCGACTAAATTAAATTGACGACTGAATTGTCGACTGAATTGGCTATTAAATTGACTAAATTGAAGACTAAATTATCGATTAAATTAACGACTAAATTGACGACTAAATTAGCGACTAAATTGACGACTAATATGATGACTTAATTGACGACTAAACTAGGCACTAAATTGGCGACTAAATTTGCGACCAAATCGAACATCAATATATTAAACAATAAACATATTCAATCAAAAACACCAATATATTCAACATATTCAATCAAGAGCATCAATGCATTCAACATATTCTATCAACAGAATCAATATATTCAACGTATTCAATAAACAACACCAATATATTCAACATATTGAATCAACAGCATCAATATATTCAACATATTCAATCAAATACATCAATATATTCAACATATTCAATCAACAACACCAATATGTTCAACAGATTTAATCAACACCATCAATATATTCAACATATTCAATGAACGGGATCAATATATTCAACATATTCAATCAAAAGCATCAATATATTCAACATATTCAACCAGCAACACATATATATTTTCAACATATTCAATCAATAGCAATATACTCAACATATTCAATAAAAAACATCAATATATTTAACATATTCAATCAACAACACCAAAATATTCAACATGTTCAATCGACAGCATGAATATATTCAACATATTCAATCAACAACGCCAATATATTCAAAATATTCAATCAAAAGCATCAATATTCAACATATTCAATCAACAACACCAATATATTCAACATATTCAAACAACCGGATCAATATATTCAACATATTCAACCACCAACACATATATATTCAACATACTCAATCAACACCATCAATACATTCAACATATTCAATCAACAGCATCAATATATTCAACATATTCAATCAACAACACCAATATATTCAACATATTCAATCAACAACACCAATATATTCAACAGATTTAATCAACACCATCAATATATTCAACATATTCAATCAAAAGCATCAATATATTCAACATATTCAATGAACGGGATCAATGTATTCAACATATTCAATCAAAAGCATCAATATATTCAACATATTCAACCAGCAACACATATATATATTCAACATATTCAATCAATAGACATACATTCAACATATTCAATCAACAACACCAAAATATTCAACATGTTCAATCAACAGCATGAATATACTCAACATATTCAATCAACAACGCCAATATATTCAACATATTCAATCAAAAGCATCAATAATTTCAACATATTCAATGAACGGGATCAATATGTTCAACATATTCAATCAAAAGCATCAATATATTCAACATATTCAACCAGCAACACATATATATATTCAACATATTCAATCAATAGACATACATTCAACATATTCAATCAACAGCATCAATATATTCAACATATTCAATCAACAACACCAATATATTCAACATATTCAATCAAAAACACCAACATGTTCAACATATTCAATCAACAGCATCAATATATTCAACATATTCAATCAACAACACCAATATATTCAACATATTCAATCAACAGAATCAATATATTCAACATATTGAATCAACAACATCAATATATTCAACATATTCAATCAACAACACCAATATATTCAACAGATTTAATCAACACCATCAATATATTCAACATATTCAATCAAAAGCATCAATATATTCAACATATTCAATGAACGGGATCAATATATTCAACATATTCAATCAAAAGCATCAATATATTCAACATATTCAACCAGCAACACATATATATATTCAACATATTCAATCAATACACATACATTCAACATATTCAATCAACAACACCAAAATATTCAACATGTTCAATCAACAGCATGAATATACTCAACATATTCAATTGTAACGTCTCCGTTTTTATGCTTATTTTAGCGGGTAATTGAAAATGTACTGCATTTAAATGATCTGTTCAAAGAGACACCAATTCTTTATAAATGTATGATATAATTGAAACTATTAAATACACAATACAATTACGCAATATTCCTATTTACTTATTTGGCGTATCACTAATTATAATTATCTTTTAGCTTATCTGTGCTCCACAGTTGAGATATATGACATGTCGTTTCTGCAGTGTAAAACGGCCTTGAAATAGTTCTGTAGATCTCTGTAGATTCACTGAATGAAGATAAGCAACCCCGTGCTATATTTGAAGAAATAGTTCTGCTGATTCTCCGTAGATTCACTGAATGAAGATAAGCAACCTCGTGCTATATTTGAAGAAGGATAATGAGATACTGCCAAGCTGTGGAATCCAGATCGAATACCAGACAAGTCAATATTCAATACTTCCGTAGCATCAAATTATCACACTCCAGCCAATGAGAATTTCCTTCCCAATTGAAAATGACCTTGAAATGTCAACCAGAGACAACGAGCCCAAAATCGTTTCTCAACACACGAATATCGTCTCACCAACCGTCACGATCACAATGTAGACTTCACAGACGTTAGAGTTCGCAACTTCGAATTTCTAAATCGCCTCTACTCTCACACGAATGCCTCGTACTGTTTTACGACCAGATACGAGCATAATCATCATCCTCACCATTGAATAAACTTCAAATGAATTGCCAGCCACAACTGAACAACCATCTTTCTCAATGTTCATGTAAGGAATCAACCGTTTATGTCAAATTTCAATGACGTGGTTGTTTCCATTCAATTCCAACCGTTACGCTCATTTCGATGCTTTAATTGGTTACGCGTCGATGCAAATGTTTTCGCTTACGTAAGCGTCCGTAGTAACCGCTTGACGTCACCATGACTGCCTCGCTCATGTACGCAAAATTCGTGGTCTCCTAGTTACTAATCCACTAGACGCCAAATTATTAATCTAGATACGCCAACTAAATTATCTAGCTTAACTCCTACTTAGAATTAACATATAATATCAGACAAGTTAGTTTGATAGATAATAGCGATTTAATACGCTACAAATACCCCTCCTTCAAAAGTCTGTAATCAGGCTTTACAATCTCACCTAATTATCTATCAACTAAATTTCTATCAACTTCCTTATTCTATCTTACACAACAATACAACATTACTGAACTTCTTATCTACATTATTATAATACATTACTGATATATTTAAGTACTATGTAATTCCTCTACTCAAATAATCAGACATAACATTATTGCTCCCCTTGATATATCGTATCGTAAAGCAATAATTTTGAAGTGCTAGACTCCACCTCATGACTCTCGCATTTCTCATTCTCCCTTCTTTCATGTACTGTAGTCCGCAGTGGTCCGTCTCAATCACAAACTGCTTTCCACACAAGTACCTGTCAAACCGACTAATCCCCCACATTATCGCTAGACATTCTCTCTCCTCAACTGAATATCTCGTCTCTCTTTCCAATAGTTTTCTACTCGCATATGCAATCGGGTGGTTTATCCCTTCATATTGCTGTATCAGGACACAACCTATTCCTCTTCCCGAAGCATCAGTTTGAATCACGAATTCCTTCTCCAAGTTTGGTAACTTTAGAATCGGTGTTTTAGCAAGTGCTGCTTTCAGCTTACTAAAACTCTCTTCTAATTCCTCGTTCCAATCAACATTATTAGCTGCTGACTTCTTTGTCAAATCACTTAATGGTGCCATCAGTTCAGCACAATGAGGAATAAATTTTCTGTAATAGTTTATTGCTCCCAAAAAGCTTCTTATTTGTTTCTTCGTTTTCGGTTGTGGCATCTCCACAATCTTATCTATCGATTCTCCTTTAAGACTAATGTCGTCGTTGTTTAATGTATGACCCAAGAAATCTATACGTCCATAGCCTAATGAACATTTCTTTGGTTTCAAAGTCAGGTGAGCATCTCTCACTCTTTGAAAAAATTCTCGTAAAATCTTCCTATGTTTAGTCCATCCTTCTGTATGAGCTAGTATGTCATCAACATAACTCTCCAGATTCTCGGTTCCATGCAAAATCTTCCTTATAAGTCTGTTGTAGCTTGAAGCACTGTTTACCAATCCAAATGGTAATACATTGAATTTATATAACCCACTTGCACAAATGAAGGTCGTATAATCTTTTGACTCTTCGCTCATTGGAATTTGCCAATACCCTTTGCAAAAATCAAACTTGCTATATATTTTGCTGCCACTCAGTTTATTGAAGATATCCTCGTTTGACATCATCGGCTCTGGATCAAAAACTGTCACTTTGTTCAATTGTTTATAGTTACAGCAAAGTCTATTGCTTCCATCAGCTTTCTTAACAACAACAAGCGGTGCTGCGTAAGCTGCTTCTGATCTTTCTATTATTCCATTCTCTAACATTATCTCAATTTCCTTATCAATTTCAGACTGTAGATGATACGGTGTTGGGTATGCTTTCATCCTAACAGGTTCATCGCTTGTCAGATGAATCTCGTGTTTCACCATGTCCGTTCTTCCTGGTTTATCTGTAAATATGTCTTGATATTCTCTCAGTAATTTCTCTAATTCACCTCTCTGTTCATCTTCTAATTGTGGATTAATATCAACATCCTTGTACGTCTCAGTTTGCTTACTAACATACAAATTCAATATCTCCTCCTCTTCGTCTTCACCTTCTCTACCATCATGTACAATAGCTGACACATATGCTATTGTCTCAGAACCTGACAATTCTTCTTCACTCCTCTCGTAATATTTCTTTAGTATGTTGATGTGGTATGTTTTCAGTTTTCCACCATCAACCTCAACTTTGTAATCGTAATCTCCGATTTTCCCTCTGACAACAAATGGTCCTTGCCATTTAACAAGCATCTTATTATTACAACTCGGCAGTAACAATAGGACTTTATCACCTATCTCCAGTTTTCTATATCGTGCCTTTTTATCGTAGTATTTCTTGTTCTTCGCATTAGCTTTGTGAATTGCTTTCTGCGCCATGTTACATGTTTCCTCTATACGTTCTCGTAGATCTGTCATATATGTGTACACATCCTTCACCTCGTCTTCCACTTTTTCGTTTGTCCACAGTTCCTTCAATATCTGTACCGGACCTCTACATGATCTTCCGAAGATTAATTCGAAAGGCGTGTATCCGTGGCTCTCGTGTACAGTATCTCGTAGTGCGAAAAGTAATGGTGCCAAGTATCTATCCCACTCTTTCACTTGTTCACCTATCAATTTTCTCAGTGTAGTCTTAATTGTTCCATTCAGTCGTTCCACACAACCATTTCCCATCGCGTGGTATGGACTTGTCATCGTATGCTTGATTAATAACATCTTGTTTACTTCGGCCATTAGTTCTGACGTAAACTGGCTCCCTCTATCTGTATGAATTCTTTCTGGTACGCCCATCCGACAGTAAAAGTTAAACAAGGCTTCCGCCACCTCCTCGGTACTAATACCTTTCAACGGTATTGCTTCAGGATATCTGGTGCTTAAGTCGATAATCGTTAATACATAACGATATCCTCTCATAGACATTGGCTCTATGGCTCCTATGATATCTACACAGACATGCTTGAACGGCACATCCAGCACTGGAAGATGTCCCATCGGTGCCTTGTAGTTCACTTTCTTATCCACTGCTTTCTGGCATACATCACAACTTAATATGTATCGCCGAACTTCTTGATTTATCCCTGGCCAATAAAATTCATTCACAATTTTATCGTGAGTCTTTTTCATGCCTAGATGAGCTGACAGTAGCGAGTTATGTGCTACAGCTAGAACTTTGTTTCTCAACTGTTTCGGAACCATCAACTGCCACTTCGCTTCATCTTTCAATACTTCCTTCCATCTCCGGTACAACAATCCATCTTTCTTTACGTACAGCACTTTTTCTGTACTCTTCTCATCGCCATTCCACTCAGATGCTTTATCCCAGTAACTCTTCAATGTTTCATCTGTCTTCTGTAATTCCTTTATTTCTTTTGTGGTTATATTCAGGTCGGGCATTTCTGTGACCTTGAGTGGTTTATATTTCACCACTTTCTTCGACTCAGCTCTCGTTTCTATCGCTGCTGTCGTTTGATGTGCGTCACTGTTCATGACGTCATCACTTACATATTTCTCTACTACGTCATCATACTCCGTGCTCATTTCATCACTCTCAAATCTTACTGTCTTCTTGGCATCTTGCCAACGTGAATTAGCATTCACATTTCTCTTGAGTATTCCTTTATACTCAACTTTTTCTTGTTTCTCACTCATAATCGTCTCATTCACTTTCTCTCCTTTGTCACAATTAATTATATTTTCATCCGTGTTCTCATTCGTTACTGTATATTTTAACCCTCTCACGCGTCCAATAATTATCGGCTTTACTGGTTCATCCATAACCATTGCCTCAACTTCACCATTAAAGTACTCGCTCTCAATGTTTACATTGGCTGTAGGAAAACACCTTAAGCTCCCATCAACTAGGATGCAGTGCGTTTCCTTTCCAGTCAAATCACTATCCTTGATCAGCGATCTCCTCACAATACACGTACTCGCTCCAGAATCGTAAAGACAATTGGCGTCTATTCCATTGACCTTCGCTTGACATTCGTCTATACTTTCAATGTCAATGCAACCATCTTTCCGTTCTGTAACTACCGTACTCGCTGCCATGTGTTTCGGTACTTCTTCTTTACCTTTCCTATCCTGGCGTTCTACTGTTCTGTCAATTTCATTCGATTTCGTATTTTCAATCGCCTGTACAGCTCTGTACGCCCTATTCTCGTAAATCTGTACTGCTGCTGCTGTGTGTTTAACAAACCCTTTGGCTTTATGCACACAATCAAATGCTTTATGACCTACCTTACCGCATGCAAAACAAGTTATCTTGTGTTCCGCTGCCTGTTCTCTGTCTCTACTAAATCCTCTATTCACACTTCCACTGTGATTTGTCTCTTTGTTCTGTCTTGTTTCAACTCTTCCTCTGTTTACATTTCCTTGGAATTTCTCTCTCGATTTCTCTTCAAATGGCTTTCCATTACCTCTGTCATTATTGAATCTCCCTTGAGGTTTTACAGAATTCTCTGCATATCTGTACCCATGAGCTTCAATGTAGGATTCTGCACATATCAATGTGTCCTTTAAGCTCATTTTTCCTTTCTCTTTAATGAATATCCTCAACTCGTTACTGCAAGTGAGGAAAAATTGATCTTTTAGCAGTAGATCCTCGATTCCTTCGTAGGTCTGCTCAAATCCAGCTTGTAGCAACCATTGCTGCAAATATCGTTGCAATCTGTAAATGAAATTTGAAGGAGTCTCTCCTTGTTCCATCTTGCTAGTCTTAAACTTGTTACGATACCCTCCTTCTGTTAATTGGAATCTTTTCAGGAGATGCTTCTTTAAACAATCGTAGTCTTGAGTTTCTTCAGCCGACAAACGCTGGTACACTTCTAATGCTTTCGACTCCAGATGTCGCGCTAGCATCAGCGACCATACCTCTCTCGGTATCTCATACGTCGTACACGTACGCTCAAATCTAAGAAGATACGCATCGAGACAGTCCTTTGCCTCGTTAAATATCGGGAATTTAATATTCTTCATTCCCTTATGACTTTGGTTTCCTTGGTGGTTGTCACCCATCGTCATATAAGAATCTCCATCATCTCTGTTTCGTCCATCTCTCGATTCCATTTCTTTCAGTCTCATTTGAATCTCAAGCCTCTTATGCTCTAAAGCTTCATTCGCTTCTCTTGCAAGCCTCGCCTCAGTTGCTTCTCTTTCCAGTCTAACATCATTTGCTTCTCGCGTAAGCCTCGCATCATCTGCTTCGCGTATAAGTCTCGCGTCAGCCATCCTCGCTATTTCTATTTCGTTTTCTCTTGCTGCTTTTGCCTCAGCAATTTTAGCCGCCTCACGCGCTGATTCTGCTTCTCTATTAGCTTTAGCTTCTGCAGCTGCACGTAGCTCACTTTCCTTTTTCTCTTCTCGTTCGTCCGCCCTCTGCTGTCTAAATTCATTTTGTCTGTCTCTGACGAATGCCTTCAGCTCTTCACCTTCCAATGAGAATGAACGTCCCATATCCAACCACTGTTGCCACTCTGTGATCGACATTCTTACTTACTCACTTTTGGTTAAGTAGCAATAAATTTAACGCTCAACTATGCGCTATATAATTTCACACTCGCTTATAATAATTATTAAAATTATTAAGCGTCACACTAGTGTTCCCTCTTAACGTGATACAATCTCTGGTATATGTTACGCAATAAGGATTATCGCACCGACTCTAATGCTTAAAATCTATACACGCGCGGCGCTTGGCGTTGCGCTGTGCTTAACAATTTCCAAATAGATCGTCATTTTAATTAGCTTTGTCTCTTCAATATAAATGTCAGTAAAGTTCAATCTAATCAACAATAATATTGTCAATTTTATCCCGACGCGAGCATCCCATTTGTAACGTCTCTGTTTTTATGCTTATTTTAGCGGGTAATTGAAAATGTACTGCATTTAAATGATCTGTTCAAAGAGACACCAATTCTTTATAAATGTATGATATAATTGAAACTATTAAATACACAATACAATTACGCAATATTCCTATTTACTTATTTGGCGTATCACTAATTATAATTATCTTTTAGCTTATCTGTGCTCCACAGTTGAGATATATGACATGTCGTTTCTGCAGTGTAAAACGGCCTTGAAATAGTTCTGTAGATCTCTGTAGATTCACTGAATGAAGATAAGCAACCCCGTGCTATATTTGAAGAAATAGTTCTGCTGATTCTCCGTAGATTCACTGAATGAAGATAAGCAACCTCGTGCTATATTTGAAGAAGGATAATGAGATACTGCCAAGCTGTGGAATCCAGATCGAATACCAGACAAGTCAATATTCAATACTTCCGTAGCATCAAATTATCACACTCCAGCCAATGAGAATTTCCTTCCCAATTGAAAATGACCTTGAAATGTCAACCAGAGACAACGAGCCCAAAATCGTTTCTCAACACACGAATATCGTCTCACCAACCGTCACGATCACAATGTAGACTTCACAGACGTTAGAGTTCGCAACTTCGAATTTCTAAATCGCCTCTACTCTCACACGAATGCCTCGTACTGTTTTACGACCAGATACGAGCATAATCATCATCCTCACCATTGAATAAACTTCAAATGAATTGCCAGCCACAACTGAACAACCATCTTTCTCAATGTTCATGTAAGGAATCAACCGTTTATGTCAAATTTCAATGACGTGGTTGTTTCCATTCAATTCCAACCGTTACGCTCATTTCGATGCTTTAATTGGTTACGCGTCGATGCAAATGTTTTCGCTTACGTAAGCGTCCGTAGTAACCGCTTGACGTCACCATGACTGCCTCGCTCATGTACGCAAAATTCGTGGTCTCCTAGTTACTAATCCACTAGACGCCAAATTATTAATCTAGATACGCCAACTAAATTATCTAGCTTAACTCCTACTTAGAATTAACATATAATATCAGACAAGTTAGTTTGATAGATAATAGCGATTTAATACGCTACATCAATCAACAACGCCAATATATTCAACATATTCAATCAAAAGCATCAATATTTTCAACATATTCTATCAACAACACCAAAATATTCAAGATGTTCAATCAACACCGTCAATATATTCAATATATTCAATCAACAACACCAATATGTTCAGCATTTTCAATCAAAAACACCAATATATTCAACATATTCAATCGACATCATCAATATATTCAACATATTCAATGGAAAACATCAATATATTCAACATATTCAATCAACCGGATCAATATATTCAACATATTCAACCAGCAACACATTTATATTCAACATATTCAATCAATAGCAATATATTCTACATATTCAATCAAAAGCATCAATATATTCAACATATTCAATTAAAAACACCAATATGTTCAACATATTCAATCAACAGCATCAATATATTCAACATATTCAATCAACAACACCAATATATTCAACATATTCAATCAACAGAATCAATATATTCAACATATTGAATCAACAACATCAATATATTCAACATATTCAATCAACAACACCAATATATTCAACAGATTTAATCAACACCATCAATATATTCAACATATTCAATCAAAAGCATCAATATATTCAACATATTCAATGAACGGGATCAATATATTCAACATATTCAATCAAAAGCATCAATATATTCAACATATTCAACCAGCAACACATATATATATTCAACATATTCAATCAATACACATACATTCAACATATTCAATCAACAACACCAAAATATTCAACATGTTCAATCAACAGCATGAATATACTCAACATATTCAATCAACAACGCCAATATATTCAACATATTCAATCAAAAGCATCAATATTTTCAACATATTCTATCAACAACACCAAAATATTCAACATGTTCAATCAACACCGTCAATATATTCAATATATTCAATCAACAACACCAATATGTTCAGCATTTTCAATCAAAAACACCAATATATTCAACATATTCAATCGACATCATCAATATATTCAACATATTCAATGGAAAACATCAATATATTCAACATATTCAATCAACCGGATCAATATATTCAACATATTCAACCAGCAACACATTTATATTCAACATATTCAATCAATAGCAATATATTCTACATATTCAATCAAAAGCATCAATATATTCAACATATTCAATCAACAGCATCAATATATTCAACATATTCAATCAACAACACCAATATATTCAACATATTCAATCAAAAACACCAACATGTTCAACATATTCAATCAACAGCATCAATATATTCAACACATTCAATCAACAACATCAATATATTCAGCATATTCAATCAAAAACACCAATATGTTCAACATATTCAATCAACAGCATCAATTTATTCAACATATTCAATCATCAACACCAAAATATTCAACATGTTCAATCAAATACATCAATATATTCAACATTTTCAATCAACAGCATCAATATATTCAACATATTCAATCAAATACATCAATATATTCAACATTTTCAATCAACAGCATCAATTTATTCAACATATTCAATCAAATACATCAATATATTCAACATTTTCAATCAACAGCATCAATTTATTCAACATTTTCAATCAACAGCATCAATATATTCAACATATTCAATCAAATACATCAATATATTCAACATATTCAATCAACAGCCTCAATATATTCAACATATTCAATCAACAACACCAATATATTCAACATATTCAATCAAAAACACCAATATGTTCAACATATTCAATCAGCAGCATCAATATATTCAACATATTCAATCAACAACACCAATATATTCAACATATTCAATCAACAGCATCAATATATTCAACATATTGAATCAACAACATCAATATATTCAACATATTCAATCAACAACACCAATATATTCAACAGATTTAATCAACACCATCAATATATTCAACATATTCGATCAAAAGCATCAATATATTCAACATATTCAGTGAACGGGATCAATATATTCAACATATTCAATCAAAAGCATCAATATATTCAACATATTCAACCAGCAACACATATATATATTCAACATATTCAATCAATAGACATACATTCAACATATTCAATCAACAACACCAAAATATTCAACATGTTCAATCAACAGCATGAATATACTCAACATATTCAATCAACAACGCCAATATATTCAACATATTCAATCAAAAGCATCCATATTTTCAACATATTCAATCAACAACACCAAAATATTCAACATGTTCAATCAACACCGTCAATATATTCAACATATTCAATCAACAGCATCAATATATTCAATATATTAAATCAAAAGCATCGATATATTCAACATATTCAATCAACAACACCAAAATATTCAACATGTTCAATCATCAACATCAATATATTCCACATATTCAATCAACAGCATCAATATATTCAACATATTCAATCAAATACATCAATATATTCAACATATTCAATCAACAACACCAATATATTCAACCGATTTAATCAACACCATCAATATATTCAACATATTCAATCAAAAGCATCAATATATTCAACATATTCAATGAACGGGATCAATATATTCAACATATTCAATCAAAAGCATCAATATATTCAACATATTCAACCAGCAACACATATATATACATTCAACATATTCAATCAACAACACCAAAATATTCAACATGTTCAATCAACAGCATGAATATACTCAACATATTCAATCAACAACGCCAATATATTCAACATATTCAATCAAAAGCATCAATATTTTCAACATATTCAATCAACAACACCAAAATATTCAACATGTTCAATCAACACCGTCAATATATTCAACATATTCAATCAACAACGCCAATATATTCAACATATTCAATCAAAAGCATCAATATATTCAATATATTCAATCAACAACACCAATATGTTCAGCATATTCAATCAAAAACACCAATATATTCAACATATTCAATCGACATCATCAATATATTCAACATATTCAATGGAAAACATCAATATATTCAACATATTCAACCAGCAACACATATATATTCAACATATTCAATCAATAGCAATATATTCAACATATTCAATCAAAAGCATCAATATATTCAACATATTCAATCAACAGCATCAATATATTCAACATATTCAATCAACAACACCAATATATTCAACATATTCAATCAAAAACACCAACATGTTCAACATATTCAATCAACAGCATCAATATATTCAACATATTCAATCAACAACATCAATATATTCAACATATTCTATGAACAGCATCAATATATTCAACATATTCAATCAACAACACCAATATATTCAGCATATTCAATCATAAACACCAATATGTTCAACATATTCAATCAACAGCATCAATTTATTCAACATATTCAATCATCAACACCAAAATATTCAACATGTTCAATCAACAGCATCAATATATTCAACATATTCAATCAACAGCATCAATATATTCAACATATTCAATCAAATACATCAATATATTCAACATTTTCAATCAACAGCATCAATTTATTCAACATTTTCAATCAACATCATCAATATATTCAACATATTCAATCAAATACATCAATATATTCAACATATTCAATCAACAGCCTCAATATATTCAACATATTCAATCAAAAACACCAATATATTCAACATATTCAATCAAAAACACCAATATGTTCAACATATTCAATCAACAGCATCAATATATTCAACATATTCAATCAACAACACCAATATATTCAACATATTCAATCAACAGCATCAATATATTCAACATATTCAATCAACAACATCAATATATTCAACATATTCAATCAACAACACCAATATATTCAACAGATTTAATCAACACCATCAATATATTCAACATATTCAATCAAAAGCATCAATATATTCAACATATTCAATGAACGGGATCAATATATTCAACATATTCAATCAAAAGCATCAATATATTCAACATATTCAACCAGCAACACATATATATATTCAACATATTCAATCAATAGACATACATTCAACATATTCAATCAACAACACCAAAATATTCAACATGTTCAATCAACAGCATGAATATACTCAACATATTCAATCAACAACGCCAATATATTCAACATATTCAATCAAAAGCATCAATATTTTCAACATATTCAATCAACAACACCAAAATATTCAACATGTTCAATCAACACCGTCAATATATTCAACATATTCAATCAACAGCATCAATATATTCAACATATTAAATCAAAAGCATCGATATACTCAACATATTCAATCAACAACGCCAATATATTCAACATATTCAATCAAAAGCATCAATATTTTCAACATATTCAATCAACAACACCAAAATATTCAACATGTTCAATCAACACCGTCAATATATTCAACATATTCAATCAACAGCATCAATATATTCAACATATTAAATCAAAAGCATCGATATATTCAACATATTCAATCAACAACACCAAAATATTCAACATGTTCAATCACCAACATCAATATATTCCACATATTCAATCAACAGCATCAATATATTCAACATATTCAATCAAATACATCAAAATATTCAACATATTCAATCAACAGCATCAATTTATTCAACATATTCAATCAAAGGCATCAATATATTCAACATATTCAATCAAATACATCAATATATTCAATATATTCAATCAACAGCATCAATATATTCAACATATTCAATCAACAGCATCAATATATTCAATATATTCAACATATTCAATCAACAGCATCAATATATTCAACATATTCAATCAACAGCATCAATATATTTAACATATTCAATCAACAAGACCAATATATTCAACATATTCAATCAACAGCACCAATATATTCAACATATTCAATCAACAGCACCAATATATTCAACATATTCAATCAACAGCATCAATATATTTAACATATTCAATCAACAACACCAATATATTCAACATATTTTATCAACAGCATCAATATATTCAACATATTCAAACAACCGAATCAAAATTAACGACTGAATTAAATTGACGACTGAATTAAAGACTACATGTAAATTAAAGACTAAATTGACGACTAGATTACCGACTAAATTGCCGACTAAATTGTCGAATAAATCGACACTAAATTGAGGACCAAATTAGCGACTAAATTGTCGACTAAATTGACGACTAAATTGTCGACTAAATTGACGACTAAATTGACGACTAAATAAGCGACTAAATTAACCACTAAATTGTCGACTAAATTAGCGACTAAATTGATGACTAGTTTGAGGACTAAATTGTCGACTAATTTAGCGACTAAATTGATGACTAGTTTGAGGACTAAATTGTCGACTAAATTAGCGGCTAAATTAACGATTAAATTGACAACTAAATTAGCGATATAATTGACGACTAATTTGAGGACTTAATTGTCGACTAAATTAACGACTAAATTGTTGACTAAGTTGTTGACTTAATTGACGACTAAATTGTCGAGTAAATTGTCGACTAAATTTACGACTAAATTGACGACTATGTTGACGACTAGACTAAATTGACTAAGACGACGACTAAAGGAACGACTAAATTGGCGACTTAATAGACGACCATATTGGCGACTGAATTGACGTCTAAATTGACTACTAAATTAGCGACTAAATTGACGACTAAATTGTCGACTAAATTGACGATTAAATTAACGACTAAATTGGCGACTAAAATAACGGCTAAATTGTCGACTAAATTAGGAACTAATTTGACGGCTAAATTAACAACTGAATTGACGACTAAATTGTCGACTAAATTAACGACTAATTTGTCGACTAAATTGACGACCAATTTGAAGACTAAATTGGCGACTAAACTGGCGACTAAATTGACTACTAAATTAACGACTAAAGTGACGACTAAATTAGCGACTAGATTGTTGACTAAATTGTTGACTTAATTGACGACTAAATTGTCGAGTAAATTGTCGACTAAATTAGCGACTAAATTGACGACTATGTTGACGACTAGACTAAATTGACTAAGACGACGACTAAAGTAACGACTAAATTGGCGACTTAATAGACGACCATATTGGCGACTGAATTGACGTCTAAATTGTCTACTAAATTAGCGACTAAATTGACGACTAAATTGTCGACTAAATTGACGATTAAATTAACGACTAAATTGGCGACTAAAGTAACGACTAAATTGTCGACTAAATTATTAACTAATTTGACGGCTAAATTAACGACTGAATTGACGACTAAATTGTCGACTAAATTAACGACTAATTTGTCGACTAAATTGACGACCAATTTGAAGACTAAATTGGCGACTAAACTGGCGACTAAATTGACTACTAAATTAACGACTAAAGTGACGACTAAATTAGCGACTAGATTTTTTCGACTAAATTAGCGACTAAATTGACGACTAAATTAGCGACTAAATTGACGACTAAATTAGCGACTAAATTGACTGCTAAATTGACGACTAAATTGACGACTAAATTAACGACTAAATTGTTAACCAAATTGACAACTATATTGACGACTAATTTTGTTTAGGAATAAGTGCCTAATGGTAAAATTTGAAATTGGAACCTAAACTGGCAATAATTAAATTGGCTGCCGCAATCTATCCAATGAATCATTTCAAAGAATGGGTTGAAGTCTATTTTAAGTTGCTATTGAATAATAAGATAAGATAGGCGAATATTCTTTAATTCACCAATTGCTAACCGCATTTTGGTTTGCAGACATGGTACAATAAAATGAAATATTGTTAATAATACATAACGGAGTAATGGATAAAGGAGTCCAAATAATTTCCATGTTTTCAGAAGAATTTATAATGTTGAAAGTCCGTGAAGTAGATTTGAAAAAGTATTAGGCCTATTTAATTTGTTTCCTAAGTGTGTCGAGTTGAGAAGATCACGGCCTGAAAAACACTAGGCAACAGATACACTCCATGATGACGGTCCGAGAAAGGACCAAGATCCAGTACCAATGTTGTTCCGTTTGGAAAAGTAAATTTACTACAGTAGATCGCACATGGATCCTGTGACCAAAATATGTCGATTCGTACAGCGCCTATGACGTAGGCCTATAATACGGAGCACGTAGCGCACATCTTTGCTTCATATATAGTCCGATTAACCAACAATGCTTGGTTAAAATTGCTATTACATCTTTTACAAATTTCTAAAGGGTCTATCATCTAGGCGACCTTTGACAAATCGTCAGACGACCCTTGCGGAGTCGCGACCCACAGGTTGAAAACCTTTGCTGTATTCGATGTGCTGTGCGACAGGGAGCCAGCGTAGAGTACCATCCATGTAAGATGATACAGAGGCATAGTTATGGATTCGCCCAATAAGCCGGACTGCATAGCGAATAACACTAAGTTGATTATCTACCGGTTTAATGTTGCAATTAGAAGTCTAAACCAAAGGTGTGAGAAATTTGGAAGTAGATTGCAGGAAATTGACCATCGCATAGTACCTGGTACAGCGCTAGAAAAATGTGTGACTGAGATTCTTTAATTTAAAGAGGCACCCAAATATGTTGCGCAGAAAAATTTTACTTTTTATGTACCCTCATCAAGAGATGTCGCCTCACCTTCATTTTTGTGTGCGGTGTTAAATATAATGTTCTAAAATTGCATGTGCAATTTATTCCTCGCATTCATTGTTATTCGTAAATTTTCCTGACAAATTATGATCAATTTAATTAATTTATTAAGTGAACAAGACGCGACATTTCCCAAACACCCGAATGTCACAAAGAACTAAATACATGACGTTTGAAAAGATGTTTCATTCATATGTGTTTTAATGCCATCAAGTTCTTTTCTCGTTTTCGTTTCGATATCTCACGCCATCTTGGAATCCATCACTACTATCACTAGACGGATTTTCAACGACAGACTGAAGATTTAATTTTGACTGTTACTCGTCTGTTTATATGTAACAGGTTAGAATTTTTAGCTTGTGATTTTATGCTTTGATGCTGTTCTGTACAAAATTCGTTCCCGAATGTGTTCGATGATGCGTGATTGCAAGATTGCGCTACGGATCTTGTGGCACTTGGTGGCCTAGATGGGTCACCGATTCTTTCATTGGTTCAATGAAATCTGGTCTGGCTGTGTTCCTGCTGATAATATTATAAACAGCGTTTTGATTGTAAAATCTAGGGTGGAAAATGTTGCAGAATACCACAGTGGGTGAGCACCTGTGGTAAAAAGTTGTTAATTGATATTATGTACACGAGAAACTCATTCATGAGATATGTTAGTTTCCTTTTTAAAATTTCTTTGCTTAACCATAAAAAAATTAAGCGATCATTCTTCTAAATAGAGCTGGGGTGGGGAGTCATGGCCTAACCCTCAACATTACTTCGATGACGCGGTTAGAAGAAGAAATTGAATTTGGCCTTATGATTTGCTGCACTCTGAGAATTTTGGAAAATTGTGGCCTTGCCGCACATTTACCAGAGTTGGGCAAGGGTATCTTTGCCTACAGCTGGGTGAGGAGAATAGAGGCAACTGTTTGTATGCTGTGCAAACAGCAATGCCCCAGTGGTTAGCCTGCTGCAGATGATGATTAATTATCAATGATGAAATTGGTTTGATAAGTTTTTGCGTACTGGTTGTGATACTGACCTAGTAATAACTGTCCGTATTGTTGCGATGTTTGCAGAAATCTGAGTTCAATGATGCATCACATGAACCGTCAGAATATGAGCCGAGGATCGAGAAGACTGGACTCGTCAAGGTCATCAGGCGATGACCTGCAGCACCAGAATGTGTTTCAGTCGAGATCGTCACAGCGTCTGCCACAGAGAAAGCCACTGACTCCACTTAGGTCATCTGCGACGAGGAGGAGGTCACCGTCTCCCAGGCATCCAGCGATGGATCGTGATGAGAAGCGGTTTCGGTAAATCTGGACGTTTCTTCAGCTTTGAATTATCTTCGTTTTGTCCGATTTACTACTACGAGACGCGGTAATTTTTCCGTGGAATTTTGGTCGGCCTGCAGGATCAGAATCCTCATGTGACCAGCATCGTTCCTAAAACACGTAATTCTTAAACGAGCTAGCTTGAATTGGATCCTGATTGCAGAATTCAAAGCCACCCAAAACAACACGTGTGAAATTCTGAAGCATAAGCAGGCTTTGTGTTTCTCTCCGCAAGTCCAGATCATCGCATCATCTGCAGTACAGAAAGCCTTCTTGTATAACCTTATTATATAACCTTATAGCAACTTGTTTAACTAGCTGAGATTAGTCAGGGTTAATGAAAACAAAACTCTGTGAAGAGTTTGAAGCCTGGATGAGAAATCCTGATGATCGCCTTTCTTCTGGAGCATGTTGAAAGAGTTACTGAATTGAAGACCAATTGGAAAACTTACTGAATTGAAGACTAGTTGGAAAACTGAATTGAAAATGAAGACCAGTTGAAAAAGTTACTGTACTGAATTGCAGACCAATTCGAAGAGTTACTGAATTGAAGACCAATACACATATATGATTGGAAGGCACTGCTCTTCACTTCATATTTAGACAAATTTAATCTAATTTCTTGAAAGATTATCACATATGAAGCTGCAATATCCAGAAATTAATTTTGGAATCTAATTTCTCTCACTGGTCACACAGGAACTAAGAAATTGCTTGGTCATCTTTTGTCAAGGACTTCATTTCCTATTTCAACCGTTACGAACGGATCATGTGGATTTGAGGACATCTCATGTGTGGAAGATGGTTTTCACTTTCATCTGTCTCCTGCATTTGACATGGCTCCTTCAAAATTGCTAGACGATTTTCCAATATCCAAACTAGGTTCCTTAAACCTGTGGAACTCACTTGTGTACACACGAGACCTTTGGTTACTGTTGGTTCTACATCCTGCAAACTCTGCCAGGTCAGAAGTTTGTCCAGCACCTCCTATACATGGTATCCATCATGCCTGGGTGGCTTGTTATTGTATGAATCCAAGGAAATTCTAGATTCATCTGACTTCTTTGCTGGGATTCTGCTCATGAAGTTTTGGAATTCTACAGCAGATGCATCTCAACCATCAACTATTCCTGAATATGATCCTGCTACTGAGCCATCCTTTTGGTGGATTATCGACTGATTTCTGCAACATATTCTATTCAGGACAGTTGTATTTCGTGATGTGTAAACCGCGAAAATTCTTTCAGTCCGTAGATATGAAAGATTAAATATTTTCTTTTTCAGTTGGCTGTATTACAGAATCATTGCCTGCTTTTCAGCATTCATATGACGTGAAGAATTAGATTGTCGCATCGTTTGGTATTTTGACAGACAGGATGCGACCAGTGCCTTTCAATGACAGGATTTCTTAACTGGATTTAATGGATTCAAGATATCTACAAAGTATTGCTGCTCAGCTTAAGTGGTGGACCATCAATCTGAATAGCTAAAGAGCTGTGCCTGTGGACCTGCAGCAAAGGTGCTGGCTTAGTCTGAAATCAATGGACCATGGGACGTCACTCGTCATGGATACAGATTTTTTCATCATCGTGAATTTTTCGTCTGCTGGTAAAATCACTTTTTAAAGACTGATCATCAGAGATCTTTACAGCTTTGTCATCTCTTCATGTTTTGAGGATTTCTCCTGTGTCTTGTGATCAATGGCTTGAAATATGTCTTCAGCACCTGGCATTGAATTTTGTATTCTGATGGATTGTGTTGGTGTGGATTTTAAATGCAAGGCAGCTGCATTACTGGGAAGCTGTTCATTTGTACCATCATATTGTTCGGGCTGCAGGATTTCACAGCGGATCATATGTCATCACCAAGCCACTGTGAATGATGCAGAAAGCGCTCCTGATGAAATTCATGATTTCCTCTTATTTTTTTCTACAATCACCTTCTTGTCAGTCATATACATGGAGATTGGAGAAGTCTAATTTCATTGTTGAAGCTAGTAGCTTGTTTGTTTCCACTGTCGGCGACTTGTTATGCTGAATCCATTCATCCATTGTTTTGAGGCAAGCTGCTCCAGAACAATGTTCTCTAGTCTTTGACGACATCAAGTTTGCCAGAGCCAATGATGCCAACTTTTACCACACCCGAAAAGAGTGACGAGTTACTCAGTTCTTCAGAGTTTTATTGCTGTTTATTGACACTGTGTCTTATTAAAGACGATTAGTGTTACCCTCCTCCTTTCTCCAGGCTTGGGACTGGCGCTGCAAAGTACGAGCAGTGGCAGAGTTTCTTCAGTGGTCCACAGGTTTCATCGTATATGCAATTGAAACCGATTACCATGTTTTGACTCGACTACTATATGAACAACAACCATGTTTGAGAGAGAGATGCTGTGTTTGATGGAAGCGCCTTTGATGAGATTTTCTTGAAGTGGCGCTATATAAATATTCGTTCATTTTATGCAGTGGCCAGGGTCATTTCCAATGATCTCTGGAAAAAGAATGGAAAACTTATATTCTGCTTTGTTACTGAGTCAAACTGTTTGACTCCAAGTCATATTTTGAAGAATCGATGATTTCAGCCAACACTCATCAGTGAGCAGCATGTGGATGTGATGCAACAGGTGTGTCAGTTCATTGATGATGATTGATGTATGAAGAATGGCAACACTTTAATCATAATAAAAAGTATTGAATTATTGATGTTTGGGCAATACCACTCACAGCAATGTATGAAGAACTGCCAGATTGAACAAATGCTACTTGGAAGTTTCGAAGCAAAGAATCATCGTGGGAAGAATGACTTGAATGAACTTACGATGACTTATTGCTTCAGCAGAAAGAAGAATGCAGAATGTCAACGAAGGATGGCAGAAGAGTGTTGTAATAAAGAAATATCTATGGAGGAGATTGGAAACATGAGACTGAAGATGGATGTGCACAGCGGATGGTGAGATGGTATCAGAATGAGCTATCAGGAAATAGTGTTTGAGAGTGTGTCATTGTTAAAGTCGTTTTCATCGTTTATTCATGCCTGGTACTCGCACTACCAGAGTAGAAACACAAACCAGCAGTGTTGGAGTTGGTATCACAATGAAGAACTCTTCATGAAGAATGGCAGACGTGAACTGAGGACAACAGAATGAAGAATATGAATGAAGGATGACAAGGGAATATCGGAAAGAAGAACTGTGTATGAGGAATCAGCTGTATGGCTGTCAAGACGGTACTAAAATCGAGAATGAGTATGCTAAAGATTTCTGATTAATGGGGAAAAAAGAATGTCAGGGGGAGCAAGCAGTATGATTTGATGACGAAGATTAAAAATTGAAAACATTTTAACACTGGAATGTTGCAAGCTCTTTTCAATGCACAGTGGAGAATATAGCAGTAGTCAAAATGATATAAAGATATTTCCAATGGTCGACAGCACGAGATTCTGAGTGAAGTATGGAACAAGAAGATGTGACGGAGACCAATATCATGAACATGCAATCTCATCATTCTCATGCAAATCGCAAGGTTTTGCCAAGGAACTATTGGAAGAATCTGCAACTACTTTCGTTCTACTACCATGATCTCTTTGATTTTCCTTATTTGGATGAAACCTCTCAAATGGGTAAAACTGGGTTTCAGCAGTGTATGTATTACTTGGGAAAGCCATGTTTAGCCTTATTTCACGCATCATGTAGTGAAATGCAAAGACACAAAGTCTGGATAGCTCTTCACCAGAGTTTGATCATACAGCAGCAAAGCAAAGACAAAGTCTGGATAACTCTTCACCAGAGATTGATCATACAGCGGATGAAAAGACACAAAGTCTGGATAACTCTTCACCAGAGTTTTATCATACAGCAGCAATTCAAAGACTTGAAGTCTGGATAGCTCTTCACCAAAGTTTGATCATACAGCAGCAATGCAAAGACTTGAAGTCTGGATAACTCTTCACCAGAGTTTGATCATACAGCGGATGAAAAGACGCAAAGTCTGGATAACTCTTCACCAGAGTTTGATCATACAGCGGATGAAAAAACACAAAATCTTGACAGCTCTTCACCAGAGTTTGAGCATACAGCGGATGAAAAAACACAAAATCTTGACAGCTCTTCACCAGAGTTTGAGCATACAGCGGATGAAAAGACACAAAGTCTGGATAGCTCTTCACCAGAGTTTGATCATACAGCGGATGAAAAGACACAAAGTCTGGATAGCTCTTCACCAGTGTTTGATCATACAGCGGATGAAAACACACAAAGTCTGGATAGCTCTTCACCAAAGTAGCAGCAATGCAAAGACATGAAGTCTGGATAGGCATTCACCAGAGTTTGATCATACAGCGGATGAAAAGACACAGAGTCTGGATAACTCTTCACCAGAGTTTGATCATACAGCAGCAATGCAAAGACACAAAGTCTGGATAACTCTTCACCAGAGTTTGATCATACAGCGGATGAAAAGACACAAAGTCTGGATAACTCTTCACCAGAGTTTTATCACACAGCAGCAATTCAAAGACTTGAAGTCTGGATAGCTCTTCACCAAAGTTTGATCATACAGCAGCAATTCAAAGACTTGAAGTCTGGATAGCTCTTCACCAAAGTTTGATCATACAGCAGCAATGCAAAGACACAAAGTCTGGATAACTCTTCACCAGAGTTTGATCATACAGCAGCAATGCAAAGACTTGAAGTCTGGATAGCTCTTCACCAGAGTTTGATCATACAGCGGATGAAAAGACACAAAGTCTGGATAGCTCTTCACCAGAGTTTGATCATACAGCGGATGAAAATACACAAAGTCTGGATAGCTCTTCACCAGAGTTAGATCATACAGCGGATGAAAAGACACAAAGTCTGGATAGCTCTTCACCAGAGTTTGAGCATACAGCGGATGAAAAGACACAAAGTCTGGATAGCTCTTCACCAGAGTTTGATCATACAGCGGATGAAAAGACACAAAGTCTGGATAGCTCTTCACCAGAGTTTGATCATACAGCAGCAATTCAAAGACTTGAAGTCTGGATAGCTCTTCACCAAAGTTTGATCATACAGCAGCAATGCAAAGACTTGAAGTCTGGATAGCTCTTCACCAAAGTTTGATCATACAGCAGCAATTCAAAGACTTGAATTCTGGATAGCTCTTCACCAAAGTTTGATCATACAGCAGCAATGCAAAGACACAAAGTCTGGATAACTCTTCACCAGAGTTTGATCATACAGCAGCAATGCAAAGACTTGAAGTCTGGATAGCTCTTCACCAGAGTTTGATCATACAGTGGATGAAAAGACACAAAGTCTGGATAGCTCTTCACCAGAGTTTGATCATACAGCGGATGAAAATACACAAAGTCTGGATAGCTCTTCACCAGAGTTTGATCATACAGCGGATGAAAAGACACAAAGTCTGGATAGCTCTTCACCAGAGTTTGAGCATACAGCGGATGAAAAGACACAAAGTCTGGATAGCTCTTCACCAGAGTTTGATCATACAGCGGATGAAAAGACACAAAGTCTGGATAGCTCTTCACCAGAGTTTGATCATACAGCAGCAATTCAAAGACTTGAAGTCTGGATAGCTCTTCACCAAAGTTTGATCATACAGCAGCAATGCAAAGACTTGAAGTCTGGATAGCTCTTCACCAAAGTTTGATCATACAGCGGCAATGCAAAGACACAAAGTCTGGATAACTCTTCACCAGAGTTTGATTATACATCGGCAATTCAAAGACCTGAAGTCTGGAAATCTCTTCATCAGAGTTTGATTATACAGTGGATGAAAAGACACAAAGTCTGGATATCTCTTCACCAGAGTTTTATCATACAGCAGCAATTCAAAGACTTGAAGTCTGGATAGCTCTTCACCAGAGTTTGATCATACAGCAGCAATGCAAAGACTTGAAGTCTGGATAGCTCTTCACCAGAGTTTGATCATACAGTGGATGAAAAGACGCAAAGTCTGGATAACTCTTCACCAGAGTTTGATCATACAGCGGATGAAAAGACACAAAGTATGGATAGCTCTTCACCAGAGTTTGATCATACAGCGGATGAAAAGACACAAAGTCTGGATAGCTCTTCACCAGAGTTTGATCATACAGCGGATGAAAAGACAAAGTCTGGATAGCTCTTCACCAGAGTTTAATCATACAGCGGATGAAAAGACACAAAGTCTGGACAGCTCTTCACCAGAGTTTGATCATACAGCGGATGAAAAGATACAAAGTCTGGACAGCTCTTCACCAGAGTTTAATCATACAGCGGATGAAAAGACACAAAGTATGGATAGCGCTTCACCAGAGTTTGATCATACAGCAGATGAAAAGACTTGAAGTCTGGATAACTCTTCGCCAGAGTTTCATCATACAGCGGATGAAAAGGCACAAAGTCTGGATAGCACTACACCAGAGTTTCATCATACAGCGACAATGAAAAGACATAAAGTCTGGATAGTGCTTCACCAGAGTTTTATCATACAGCGGATGAAAAGGCACAAAGTCTGGATAGCACTACACCAGAGTTTCATCATACAGCGGATGAAAAGGCACAAAGTCTGGATAGCGCTTCACCAGAGTTTCATCATACAGCGGATGAAAAGACACAAAGTCTGGACAGCTCTTCACCAGAGTTTGATCATACAGCGGATGAAAAGATACAAAGTCTGGACAGCTCTTCACCAGAGTTTAATCATACAGCGGATGAAAAGACACAAAGTATGGATAGCGCTTCACCAGAGTTTGATCATACAGCAGATGAAAAGACTTGAAGTCTGGATAACTCTTCGCCAGAGTTTCATCATACAGCGGATGAAAAGGCACAAAGTCTGGATAGCACTACACCAGAGTTTCATCATACAGCGACAATGAAAAGACACAAAGTCTGGATAGTGCTTCACCAGAGTTTTATCATACAGCGGATGAAAAGGCACAAAGTCTGGATAGCACTACACCAGAGTTTCATCATACAGCGGATGAAAAGGCACAAAGTCTGGATAGCGCTTCACCAGAGTTTCATCATACAGCGACAATGAAAAGACACAAAGTCTGGATAGTGCTTCACCAGAGTTTTATCATACATCGGATGAAAAGGCACAAAGTCTGGATAGCACTACACCAGAGTTTGATCATACAGCGGATGAAAAGACACAAAGTATGGATAGCTCTTCACCAGAGTTTGATCATACAGCGGATGAAAAGGCACAAAGTCTGGATAGCGCTTCACCAGAGTTTGATCATACAGCGGATGAAAAGACACAAAGTATGGATAGCTCTTCACCAGAGTTTGATCATACAGCGGATGAAAAGGCACAAAGTCTGGATAGCGCTTCACCAGAGTTTCATCATACGGCGGATGAAAAGACACAAAGTCTGGATAACTCTTCACCAGAGTTTTATCATACAGCGGATGAAAAGGCACAAAGTCTGGATAGCGCTTCACCAGAGTTTTATCATACGGCGGATGAAAAGACACAAAGTCTGGATAGCGCTTCACCAGAGTTTTATCATACAGCGGATGAAAAGACACAAAGTCTGGATAGCTCTTCACCAGAGTTTGATCATACAGTGGCAATCTGAAGACGTGAAGGCTGGATAGCGCTTCATTGGAGTTTGATCCTCGAGTGTAAGAGAGAATGTTATTGATTTAACCAGTATAGAAAACTCAACATTGGTGGATCATCCTTTCCACATTCCAATAAGGCTGCTTGCATTGTGATTTCATCGTTGTTGTTTGCTTTTACTACATTAACAAGACTTCATGCAGCTATTATCGTTTCACCATGACCCGAGGATTTGGGTTATTGAAACAATTAAATGTAACCCGTGGCTTAAGGAAAAAGAATGGATGAAAGTGAGCAACAGGAGGCTGTCTACTGTTTTGCCCAATACGTTTTGTTGGCAAAGTCCTAACTAATTTCAGTAGCATAGCCTGCATGAATATCAGATGCATCATTCTGGAAATATATGTAATTTATGGAAGTCTACGGTTATATTGTTCTCATTCATTGCCATGAGAGAAGTCATTTGGCTCACGGATTGTTTACAGAAGAGGAGGTTGCGATGGGAATTTCCTGAATTGGAAACCTAATCAAAAGTACCAAGCTGCTGAAAACAAAAGACAACATCACGATCTTAACCTTTTGGGGCCGTCTTCGAAGGCTCACGTTCTCGTTTTATTTTGGCTTCTTTTCTTTAATGTTTTCTTTGCTGACGACTTTTGTTGTTTTGCTTTGCCATTTTATTTACTAGTGCCAACATTGCCATATTCTTTAATAGAGAACACTTCGACTCGAAAGAGAAAGAAAGACCGGCAGGCAGCAAGCGAGAATTTTGGCCGTCAGAGTATAACATGTCTGCTCACAGTGCACCGCGCAGTTTGCAAACTGAGCGTGGTGTCTCTCACCGACGAGGAGGACCCTTCAGTCCTCGGTCGAGGGCCTCATTTCGGCCAATGCCTGAGCGCCAGTCGATGACGGATCCGAGATACGATGACTACAGGCGTCGTAGTGATGTCGTCGTATCTGGATACCACAGAGAGATGCCTGGCCGGAATGAGCCACCCATGAGAAGGGAGTTCGACAACTCTTTCTACGCCAGAAACGGAAGATTTGATGAACCTGATCGAGGAGCATTTGACGGTAGGTCGGTTAATCGACCAGCCCCATCCTACGAGGTAGGGGAAAGAGCTATGTCGACTCCATACCGAGGCCGGTCGTCTAGGCAGGGTGGATTCGAGCCGAGACCGGAAATGCACCGACCCGGGTTTAGCAGGGACAGAGGAGGGGACAGAGGAGATTGGGTGGATGTGAGGCGGCCGGGTTCACCCAGACGCAGGGAGGAACCAGACACAAGAAACCCGAAGCTCGATGCTTACGTCGCTCCGAAGCGTAGGAGCTTTGACCGGCCGGATCCACGAACGACCTACAAGAGTCTTGTAGGCAGCGATCCGAGAAGAAACGAGAGACTTGTCGATCGACCTCGAAAGACTTCCACTTCCCAGAATCATCCGCAGTCGCCGATGCCAGCCGAAGCAACACGCCTGCCTTCGAAGATGGACTCGAAAACTCGGAGAGATTCTGTGAGGTCTTCGACGAGCTTGAAGAGCGAGTTGGACCGAGAACTGCGACCAGAGGAGATCCTCGTGACGCGGAAATACCAGAACGTTGTGGTGCGCAAGGAGAGCGCATCAAACGCCTATCCGGACGAGGAGCGCCACGTGAAGATCGTCCGTGAATCGTCGAACGAGGCGACCATTTCAAGACCTGTAAAGGGATCCGGAAGCAGTGTCCAGGCACGGAAGAGCGGTCGGAAATTTGAGGTGGATCGAGACAGAGCTGTTTCGGATGTGTCGTCTGCGGGAGATGCTGGAGAAGCACCAGATATGGATGCGCATGGTGACACAGATGAGAGAATAAGGAACAGACCTGTGAAGTGAGTGTATATTGTCAGACATCATAAATCTGTCTATCTGAGGAATTTATATAGCGCCCCTTTAAGATAACTAGTCAGAGGTGCTCCATACTGGTACACGGCCAAAGAGAAAAGTCTCGAGTAGTTTAAATAAAGAGTTTGATAAGTCCTGTGGAATGGAATGCAGTCCATAGGTGAGGCTGTTCCAAACAGAGGAACCCACAATGAAGAGCGAGCTCATTTCTGCCTGATGGCCGTGCGTGTGTGTGAACCCAAAATAGTCACCTCTAGAGATCAAGCACAGAGAGCAGAGCAGGCCGAAGTTAAAGTAAGGAGTTTATTTATGTTCAGCATGTTAGTAGCTAGTTTACTTTGACCTCTATTATCACTTGTTTGGGGGTCAATTAGTAGTTGTCGCATGACTATACATACAGTAGTAGCATTTGGTAAAAGGCTTTCATGGAATCTTTTCCATACATGCTTCATCTCTTTCATAAGCATAATGTAGGCTAGTCTGTTATTGGTATTAATAGAAGCACTTTGTTGCAATTGTTGATTTCATATTCATATTTCTCTTGAGTTGGAAAAGGAAATAGGATTGGAAGTGTACTTACGCCAGTTCGTACATTTCACATGATGCTTTCAAATATGAATTTTATTTTTGCATAAGCAGCTAGATTGGCATTCTCAGCATGTCTCATTTTGCAACTGTTCAGATCTCTTGGACTTCCAAGTTTCACCACCTTTGGTGCTATATAAATCTAGCCATAAATTTACTAAGCCGAAAGTGAACAGGTTGACATCTTGTCCTACTAAGAAAAATAATCGGTCGGTCACGACTCACGAAAGGAAACTCAGAAGGGACTGCAGAGTCCCACCTTGTTGGGGCCACATTATATACATTTTTGCTAGATAGCTGACAGAGGTTATTTAGTTACGTTCATATTATACTAATATGTACAATTTTACGTGCACAATAACTATTATACTAATATGTACAATTGTACGTGCACAATAACTAAACTGATGTTGCTGCTAGGAGTCGACCAGAAGCCGTCAAGTTGCGATCGAACTTGCGTGACTTTGGGGACAAAGATGACCGACCGGACCGGCCGAAGATCACGGAAAAGGAAATGTTCTGCTTTGATAACTCCGACGATGTTTCTCAGCACAGAAGGTTGGTCAGAAAGTTCCAAATGTCTTGCTTCACGAATTCCGTGGCACTGGGGCAGTGGGGGGTACTACTGTTTGATGAAGTATCAGTTGAGGGTGTTCCGATATCAAAATAACTAAGACTTAAGAGACCCTGTGTGCACAACCTTAATGCAACAGATTGAAAATGAAGAAAGAAAAATCCATGCAAAGAAATTTTTCCCTGTGCAAGGTTTCCACTGGCTAACTGAAACAAATAAAGTGTAATAGTTGTTGATCTACCTTTCTGTATGAAGATTGATTTTCTTTAATAATCTCTTCATCTAAATCACAAATATATATTTGCTTTATTTGTGGCTGAAGGCATTTCGATGGTGTCTAAAACAAAGTAGATATTATTTTGTATGTTGACTCGATTCTGTTCGCATTAATTGAATGGTTTTCATTTGCTGTCCAGTCCTTTCAGGTCGCAGTCACGTGATGAGGAGGGACCCAGGGAGCGCTTTGACAGAAGGGTCAACACCCGTGACCCCGATGACCTACGCAACAGCCTTGCAAGACGACGAAAGATGCAGAATGCTGAACCAAGTGACAGGTTGTTCAGAGTTTAGACAGTTCCTATGCTTTTGAATTGTAATCACTTCTAATATTTGGGTCTAATTTTTCTGTTTTGGCTTTTGATTGTTCTACTTTCTTAAACACGGTTTTTATATTTTTATTTATTAAATACAGTAAATGAATTTGTATAGCTCCTCTTCAAGCATAAATAAAACTGACTTAAGTTGAGAGAGAGGAATGCCTGAGAATGAGTTCTAGATAGGGAGCGGATCGTCAAGGGCAGGCCATTCGAAGTCGAAGGTCCTACCATCGAGAATGCACAGTTCTACAAATGGAGGTGCGATTAAAAGAGTGCAGAACTTATGTCCAGCACTTGAATAATTACTTGTTGTTGATCCTTGCTATTGATTGGAATTGATTGTTTTTTTTTCATCTCTGTATTTGTTTAGTGTTTTGTGAACCATGTGCATTGTGCAATATATATATATATTTGTTGCACTGCAGGGCTCCTGAGAATGGCCTTCCATCCAGTAACAAACCAGGCAAAGAACCAGCAAGGGATGCGGTTAAGCGACGGTCAGCAGGTACGTGTCACATTATTTCGTTCATCTATATATCTATCCTCTGTTGAGAAAGTTATGTGGACCGTTCGTTTGACTTCATTGAGTGCAGAAATTATCCGCATACTTTAGAACCTGTTACTTGCCTGCCTACTTAGTAATTCGTTCTGTGTGTGTTCCTCCCAGGTGGGAATGCCTGTGGGCGTTCCTCCCTCCCAGTGGGAATGCCTGTGGGCGTTCCTCCCTCCCAGGTGGGAATGCCTGTGGGCGTTTATCCCAGTGGGAATGCCTGTGGGTGTTCCTCCCAGTGGGAATGCCTGTGGGTGTTCCTTCGTTTGGGAACGCCATTTATTTTGGTCCTCCTTTTAGCAAGGGATCGTCCACTCGGATCCTTCTCTTCCACTTGTCTCTGCTCCAGCATCTTCCTTCTTCAGTTTGAGCAGTGTTAGGGCTTGTTGTGTCATGTTCAATAAGACTTAACACGTTGGCCGCGAGGGACGTGTATACACGTCCCCCATTGAGTCATTTAACACAGCAATTCAGCGGTCAACGTGTTAAATGAATGTTAATTATGATTATATGAATGATGAGTTTGTCTTGTAAGACTGGCCATAATTGGAGGCCATCATCAGAGTCTGTTGCAATGGAACATGGTGTATTTTTATCGTTTACAACGTGTGTTGCCCGGTGTCAGCTGCTTTGAAAACAATTTCAACTGGACAAAAAGTAATGAGGAGTGATGCTTTGCATTTGCAGATAACTCGCCATCCAAGTCAAGAGATCGAAGAGAAACCTCTCCAAAACGTCGCAGACTCTCCGAGGTATCGTTAAACTTACATCTTTGATCGTGATTGGACATCAGTGAAAATGACCGGATATGTGTACTCATAATCAGTGCGTTTGAAACATGCATTATGAATACTATAATATGATTTCTGTCTTTCTGTCTCTCTGTGTGTCCATATCTCACTGTCTGTCTCTTTGTCTCTTACTGTCTTAATCTCGTATTCTGTGCTTACCTGAAGTCACTTGCTTACATGCTTACATCATTTAGATAAACCTGTGTTTGAGAGATGAAATGAATGAGCTATATGAATAAATTTTCTCATACAATGAGAAATCCTTACTGTATATGGATTTCTTGTGCAAAGGCTGTTTATTTTATTTCGTTAAAAATTATTGAAATAAATAGACTACAAAAATTATTGGACTGTTTATTTTCGGATTGTTTTCTTAGGGCAATCACTTCCGACCAGGTATGTCTGCATTCAAAAGACCATTCGCTGTTCCGAGACGTGACTTCAGCTACCGCTCCACCTCTTCCACTTTGTTCCGAGGACGCCGTTATCCACCGCCTGCTCCATCCGGCGGAAGAGGACTGCCACGGGATTTTCCCGGACGTCGATTTGCCCGAGCAAGCTTTCCACGTGGGATGGCGTTTCGGAGGGGAGCTGGCCGCCAGTGACAGCGAATTGTCGATTGACATTTGCAAAACCTTTTAAGGTTCTGATAAATTCTGAGTTGATGTGGAGGTAGTTTGAACAGTTTCGCTTTTTCTGTACCGCTCGAATCCTCTGTGTTGTCGCCTCTGTTTTGAATCGCGATCAATGGAAAGGCCTCGTTTTATGTTCATTGTAAGTCTATTATGTAGTTTGTTTAGGAGTTCTCATGTAATGGCAGATGCTTTGAGTTGGTTGCCAGTTTTATTGTATTCTAATATTGCATGTGACTATTTATTAAGCGCTTCTCTCAGCAAACACCTTTCAGATGCACTCCCAATGTGATCAACCCCGAGATTTGAGGATTCGAGGCGATAGAAAGATGAGACTTCCAGAGAGAAAGACGAAGTGAATTTATTGTAGATGTCCATTACTTAGAGAGGGACCTATGCAGGCAAGCATCTGGATAGAGCCATGGAAGTTGCGATGCAGGGAACAAAGAGGTGAAGCTGGTCAGAGGATCTAAGAGGACACAATGAGCTGGCAGAGGAGGGACGAAGCAGGAGATCACAAGGAAACTTCTGAGCTAGACCCAATTGAGACTCTAGATTCAAACCAAGAACTTTGAATTGTATACGGGCAGAGAGAGCATAACTCTTTAGTGAAAACCGAGTTTCTGTTTATATGAGTGCGCTAGTTTGTGGTAATTAAAAGCTAATTTTTTTGTGGTAATTAAAAGCTAATTTTCGGTTGTAGTGTATCGGTAGTTGTCTCATCATCGGCAAATTATTCATCTTGTTTGTCAATCTGAGAAATGATGTGTTGCATTGTCCAGTTTCTTTTAGGTGACCGGTTCTGTTGATCAAAACATATCTTGTATTTCAGTTTCTCATTGTTTTAAATCCACTGGGAATATATAGATATTCATTTTCTGCCATTTGCGGAATGTAAGCATGCTTTAGGTTGTATCGTATTGGCATGGTCTGACGTGATACAAGTTTGTATCGTATCTATATATCTTTGTATATTGCCTCTCTTTTCCCCCAGAGTTAATCTCTGTGCAGAAGCTCTGGGGAAAGAGATGCCTAAGTTAAGGAATGAGAAACTGATGAAGAAAACCATTAAAAGTTTAGTTCAGCGTTTATCAATTGGTAATTGACCAGAATAAGCTGTTGATTTTGCTTTGCTATGAAAGTGTTCCACAGCCACAATCTAATTTGCTTCATTTTTCTGCAGACGCTTGAAGGCCATTCTGTTTGCGTTAGGCACCGTCTATTTAGTATAGGCTTTTGGAGAGGAGAGGGTCAACCTAAATGTGTATGCTTGCGTATGAAGGAAATCTACAGCCAGTGTACGTATGTGTAAGAAACGAGGCAGTGAAGCATTGCTAATTGGTCTGGAGCACCTCTGATGTGTGTGTGTCTAGCAGTGGCACTATTTCAACTTGCAATTACAATTTTTTGTTCATATGGTTGTATAACTACAGACACTTGATCCATGTTTCTTACTCAGTTTGTTTGTGTTTATTTTGTCACTTTTGGTTGCATTCTGAGTCTGTATGTCGTGTACGATGTCCAACTTAGGCTGAAATAGTTCGGCAAACCTGTGTAAGCTGTATGACTGAGCATACCGGCCTATTTATTACAGATTGTACCAGGGCTGTTTTTAAGGAATATTTAGAACTGCACAACTCCTTTCCTTTCCCATCATCCATTGTAAATTACTTCCAATCGGAGGACAATAACCTTTTTTGCTAGTTTTAACTGTACAGAAGTGCTTCTACAACTGCACATTTTGTGTACAAAAAAAGCCCTGGATTGTACTGAGCTTCTAGAGCACAGAATAGTTCAGTAGTGCAGTTCTTTAGTGTTGTTGGTTGTTGCTGTCTTGACGTTGTCTGATTATTGTCAAGATAGTTATTGCGCCGTTTACTGGAACTGTCTAATCTGCACTCATTGAGTTTGAAGTCCACACTGCCACCTGTACAATAAGATCACACAATTAGCGTGTTTTCCTGTCAGCAGTTTTTTTTTCTTTTCTGCTAAGTACAACTAAACCGAATAAATTGTAAATATTGAGTTGTGATTTGTGAATTGCTTTTGGCTACTTAACTCTGAGGGACAATCTTTCTGACTTGACACAGTGCCACACAAATAGTTGACCTACATTCACCTTTGAGTTGTGCTTTTATGCTATACTATTTTTGGATTTATAAAGCGCCTCTCACAGTACAACCTAATCAGAGGCGCTCCCAGTGCGAAGATCCCCTTGGAAAAAGAAAAGTTTTAAGGAAACGGGACAACAAATTTAGGACAACAAATTAGGAATGAAGTAATGAAGAATGTAGGAAGAGAATTATTGAATGAAGAAATCGTGAAGTGAGAGTAATTGCATGAATGTGTGGTTGCATAGCTGAGGGAAGGAGAAGAATTGTCCGTTACAGACATCCAGAAGGATAGAAGGAAGGGTCATCTGGATGCGGACAAGGCAATGGGTGTAATCGTTATCCCCAAATTTAAAAACGCCACTCGAAAGCCAAGCACAGGGCAGGGGATTCATGGGGCCAATCCAGCCATCCTCCATTCAGAGCGGGGCTTTTTTAATGTGCAGTTGTACACAAAATGTGCAGTTGTAGAAGCACTTCTGTATAGTTAAAGTTAGCAAAAAAGGTCATTGTACTCCGATTGGAAGTAATTTACCATGGATGATGGGAAAAGAACGAAGGAGTAAAAATTCCTTAAAACCGCCCTGATCCAGAGATTTGCACAGGACGTGCCGCCCCCCCCCCATTAGGTTTCAAGCTTTCAATCAATGCAGCGGGAAATGGTGAGAGAAAAAGTAGCATACAGGTGACCAGCTTTCGAATAACCGGAGTTGCTACGGGTTTTTTTAAAAGAAATTTTTGGGAGAAAGACTAACGGACTATTGAGCGGGTATTAGGTTATTGAATATTGATAATAATTATTGGTTGTTTCAGCATCGGGACTTTAATGAGATGGCCTCACCCGGCCATTCCAGTTTTTTGCTTGTTTACCACTGCCGTTGCGAAAAGCGAATTAATTTAAAGCTTGGGAGAGCTTGCGAACTTAATAAAATGTGTTCTAGGGAAGATCTGTGTGATTGAAGTGATTAGAAATTTAGACGAAGTTTTGGGCGATTAGGCTACGCCTAGCTGGGACTAGGCCTATGGTGCAGAGAGTATAGACAAAGGCCTACGACTAAAAATCGATGCAACTCAGTTGGAAATTACCCTGCTGTTTACCCAGATAGAGTAGTCCTAACATGCATCGCCCGTGCCGCATAAGAAAATACAATCTCTGATTGGCTGGGAGGTTGCAGTTTCATACCCCTTTGATATTAGTTCCACGTTTAACTGAGCGAACGAGTATGCTGTGAGCTTCTTGTCCCCCGGTCGCACACTTCCTATTACGTAGCGCCGTCACGCCGCCGCGCCTTTCTGTCGCTAGCCTTGCCATGTGGAATGGGTTTCATATGGAACTAGGCCTACGTCTAATGCCTATAGAGCCTACTCTACTCTTAGGACTGTTCTCTTTAGCCGGGGTTGAGTCGGGATCGCTTCTGAGTAAAGCCTGCTGTAAAGGCCACTATATTGATCAGATGGTCTTGAAGAGCGTTATATAAATCTATGAAATGAGTGAATTACTTCAAATTGATGAACCTAAAGGAAGGTGGTGAGAATCATTCTAATCGCGACCACTTTCAGTTGAGGCGTTGGTTCTGCTCACAATGGTTAGAGGTAGGCCTAGACCTATTCGCTTCGTCACCCATGACTGGTTCGAGATAATTGGCACTTGGGTTAGGGCTTCAGCGTAATTGGCGATGCGTTTTATGGCTGTCACTCGAAGGAAGTAATAACTGTTACAGGTTATTTATCTGAAACGGATCTTGTTCAGTGACCTCGCAAGGTTAACTACGTTGATTAGAGAACGCTCCAAACACCTGTGCGATGGTCCAGGTTCACATGGATCGATGGCTGCATATTTCACAGAACAGGCAATCGCGTACGTAGGCCTATTATGAAAAATTATTAGGATTTGTTGAAACTGACAAATATGTCTAAGCTTAGTGAAACTGACCAATTAACAGTAATTTTTTCGTTTTCTTTCACTCTTAATTAGGCTAATAATATAATAAGTTCCAACAATTCGGCGAATTGAGAGCAACAGGCCTATATAGGGCCTAGCACATTTCTGAAGAAACGTCTAGCGCGGGCTGCATTTTTAATTGAACACAAAAATTATAGCCCAATATTAGACCTATACTTTTGATAAGCGCAGGGCGTAGTAGCCTAATAGGCCTTTAGGTAGTCAGACCAGTGTGAGAATAGTGGAAAAATAACTGGGGTGGGTTGGACTATGATCCGCTTAAAATTAGGGTGTGAAAAACAGACTTTACTATGGGTTCTAAGAAGACTTGGGGAGTTGGGGGGGGGGTTAAAAAAGGCAATTCTCACCCTGAGTCAGACTGAAATCAGAGTTATGATACTTATGAATCCTGTGGAGGGAATAATTAACTTAGGCCTACTCTCTGCTAGGTTGGGCAGAGAACGTGAGGGAATGCCCTTCCCGCAAATTGTTCTAAGCTGTGTTATAAGCTTAGGCTAGGCCCTATGTTAGAATCTACAGGTTAGGCCTACAGCTATAGGTTACTGCCAAGTCTATAGGGTCCGAACTTTGGTTCTTCTTACTTGCTTACCGACTTAGGTAGACTATGATATAGTCACAGTCGATAAAACTTCGCTACTGGTTGTACTCTGCCAGTCCCACGTCTGGATAAAAGAGGAGGGCGACACTAATCATCTTTAAACAGTAACAATTAAGACAGTCGAGAACAGTTAGAACAGTGGTTCCCAACCTTTTTTGACTTGTGGGCCACTTTTTCTAAGTTGGAGGACACGAGGGCCACTTTTTCTTAGTTGAAGGACATTAGGGGGCCACGAGGTTAAATTTGTATTAACTAAAAGCATATAAAATTGTTATAATTGATTCAAAATAGAATGTTTGATGTTGTTTATCGATGTTAAAATAAAATAATTTCCAATAGAAAATAATAATGTGTTTTATTCCTGTCCAAATTGTAAATTTTTTCATATATTTTTGATAATTCTCTGAGATATGAGGGCCATTTTCTGAGACCCGACGGGCCATTTTCTGAGGTCTGGCGGGCCAATTTTGGCCCGCGGGCCACGGGTTGGGAACCGCTGAGTTAGAAGGACACAACACAGAAAAGACAATTAATTGAACAAAATGATTATCAGTAGGCCTATATTAGAAAGCACTCTGATGTTCGTCGGGATGTTCGTTTCCACACAGTCATTCGATTAGGCCCAGCCTACACATGTTGGCCTAGGCCATATTTACCAAAAACATTGTTTCAGTTTCGTGACAATTAAAGAGTTTTGTGCCATGTCGGATAAGCGTCGTTGTTGTCGATTGAGTTGAGGTCCTTCTCGATCTTGAAGCTGTGATTCGATGTCCCACTGCGATCTGGCTCCACGTCTACCACATCCCTCTAATCATTTCGCCCCTTCACCCCCCTTCTCATCCATCGACTCAACAGCGCACAACGCATAAATGAAAGATAAATTTAAAATTAATAATAGTGGGCTTGCGGGATATTGGGCTAATCCGCGCCAGGGGCCCTCCTGCCTTTGCGAGGAGCTTACGGGGTTTTACGCCACGCCAGAGGCCCGGCAGGCACTAATACAAATAAACTACAAACACACAACAACAACAACAACAACAACAACAACAACAACAACAACACAGAGCCACACAACCATCACTCCCCATAATATCCCTCAACCAATCCTCTCAGGCAGCATTGTAGCGATTCCTAAGCAACACAAAAACATGAAGATAATTAGGCCTATTAATACATGTTATGACAGATAATAGTTATGTTATGTAGCCTAGTAGGCTTATCATTATAAACTGCATTCTGGAGCGTGCTTCGTTTGTTGGCTAATTAATATACCGGTAGGCTAATCGATAGCACGTTGGCTTTGTAAGTCAACGACATGGCGTCTACGCTTGTAAGCAAGCATGTATACAAGTAGGCCTACTAAGTAGCCTATTTTAGAAGTAGTTTATAGAGATATGTAGCCTATAGGGATTACAGGTCAATTGGTATCAAAAGGAGAGAGAAAGGTTGTGGAGGAGTTTGTTGAGCGTGTGAATGTCTAGCCTATTTGCACACCACCGAAAAGAACAAAGTTGCATCAGTCAAGTTCTCCCATATCTTAATCAATGCATGTCCTCCAGGAAAACTTAAAGACGTAAATCAGAATTTCTATGTTTTAAATCACATTTTGTCTTAAATTATCGCGTTCGAAAAAAGATAATCTATGAGAAGATCTTCCTTTGTGATAATATCATGATCCATTCATATTGCGATGATGCATGTTGCAGCGATTCAGAGTGGATCAGTGTAGACATGCAGTTCTATGCCATAACTCCGATTCATTGACAAAGGTCAAAGGACCATATTTCTGGTATACGGAATGCGTGAGAATGTGTACAGAATGCTGATTATCTAGCTCGGCAATCTATGATCTAGATAACAACTATAGGCTTATGTTTAGTTCACGAGGCTTACCCGAATGAGTCGCACTGGTCCGTGAATGAAATCTCGCAGTCCCTTCGACGCCAGACCGGGTGCATGGTCGCTGATCACGATTTCACTCAGATTTGCCACTTTTTGAAGGTCTCATTAATGATTCGTCATCAGGTTGGATCCGAATCTATATGCTTCGATTATTTCTGCTAGTTGGACTTCGACCTTCAGTTTGTATTTCTGTCCTCAAATCGGTCTTTCATTGCAGCAGGAATGGATTTCATAATTTTATGTCGTTCGACCTTTGTCTCGATCCTGCGGCAGAGTTTCAAACCGTTGATGCACACATGAGTTGATCAACGGATGTAGGCTATAAATGGAGAGATGAATGGATGGATAGATTAATGGATGGATAGATGAATGGATAGATGAGTGGATGGATAGATAGATGAATGGATGGATAGATGGATGAATGTATGGATAGATGAATGGATGGATGGATAGATGAATGGATGGATGAATGTATGGATAGATAGATAGATGAATGGATGGATAGATAAATGGATGGATGAATGTATGGATAGATGAATGAATGGATAGATGAATGGGTGGATAGATGAATGGATGGATAGAAGAACGGATGGATTGATGGATGAATGAATGGATGCATAGATGAATGGATGTATAGACGAATGGATGGCTAGAAGAATGGATGGATAGAAGAATGGATGGATAGACGAATGGATGGATAGATGAATGAATAGATGGATAGATGAATGGGTGGATGTTTGAACAAGTAGATGAATAATTATTAATGTATCAATGGATGAAGTCTGAGCAAGTAGGCAAGATGAACAAAATACTGTAAGATCGATGGAAGAATAAGCGGGTAGACGAATGAATAAATGAACGGCTGGAGAAATGGATTGCCTATACCTTCGCGTAATTTCAAATTAATTTTCTTTCTCTGCTGATTTTCTCCTCGAAATAACATTTCGTGCCGATCCTTCTATTACTGGCTATTATATATCTTCAAATGTCGCGCTTCAACTAATCGAAATTCAATTTCTGTTTCCTCTGATCGACGATTTTCGATATTTTTCGATAATTTTTGAAATGTCTCGCCAATTTAATTTTCTAAACGAACCTCGTTTCCATGGCGCGAAAGATGACGTAAACCTAGTTTTCTTAGAGCAACAAACGCTATAATAAAATTATGACGTCTGTAGTAAATTTACGTCATGAGTATTATTGGTTGGCACATAAGTAAGAACTTCAGCGTCAATGACGCTCATCATTACTTTACTGATTATAATTTCGGTTTGCAAGAGATTGTATTATATTGTAGGCCTATTGTATTTATGCATTAACGACGATAGCCTATTATAAAAACATAATACAGTATGCTGTATATGAAATGACGGGTGAATTAGTCATTAAAATGCCAAAATTCAGTTGTTGAAAGCAGCCTGTTTCAAACGCAAATCAAGTTTTACTCTATCTCAAGCTATACTCTGCATCTCATCCTTCAGACTTTTCATTCAAACATATATATTATAGTCCGACCAATACAAGGAATCGTGCCCTGATCCGTCCATTGCGATCGATCCAGAATCCTTTCCCTAAACTCCCTTGGCCAATTTTCACCGTAGGCTAGTCATAATCCCACTCAGTGCCAGGATTTCAGTTTGGGGGGGGGGGGGGCTGAAGCCACGCGGCGAAAATGGGAAATTTTCGCCGCCACAAAATTTCTGACGACCTTTTTTTTAAATTTTCCATTTCCGCCGCCAAAATTTCTGACGACCTTTTTTTTTAGTCGTCAACCGAAAATCGTGGATATTTCAATGTAAAAAAATTCGGATGGCCCTTTTTTAGGGGGGGGCTGAGCCGCTTGTAGGGGAGCTTAGCCCCCCAGCCCCCTAGCGCCGCCACTGATCACACTCTTATTTATAATAATAATAATTCTAACCGCGAGTGACAGAGAGACGGTGTGAGATAAACAGACGAAAACAGACACAGACAGACTGAGACAGTCAGAGTTAGATGGATAGAGATGGAGATAGAGGAAGAAAGAGAGAGGGATGGAGGGATATCGAGGGAGAGAGAGAGAGAGAGAGAGAGAGAGAGAGAGAAAGAAAGAAAAAAGAGAAAGAGAGAGAGAGTGTGTGTGTGTGTGGGTGTGTGTGGGTGTGTGTGAGAGAAGAACAGACGGACAGACAGACAAAGCGAGAGAGATATCTTATGCACCCTTCTGTGGCAAAAACTCTTTATTGATTCCAAATAAAACAAACATCTCATAATTTTTTATCTTCAATGGCTCGCGATGTTAGGTTCACCAAAAATAATCACGGCCTCCGCTCTTCATCCATCATACGTAAACCCTGCGGTGCCCCAGGACAACCCTTCCGATTTGACGCAGCGCTCGTTATAACCGGAAAAAGCCCGGAATCCTGCGTTCAGCATGAGCAGCACTTTAGCAATTTTTTAGATTTTACGGTCAGCGCTTGTGCCAAGCATCGTCGAGGATAATTGTCCATAAATTAACAGACGCTACAGGAGACAATGTCATGCAGCCTACAATATATAGCACCATAACATGGGTGCGTATAGGCCTGTTATTAGGGTGAAGCAAACCGAGATAATAGCAGACCCTTTCCTTGTTTAACGAGAGTATAAAATACATCTGCACAACACTTAGATGTGGCAGCCAATTATTATTGTTTCGTCGGCCTATATGAGTCATGATATTGGTTTCCCTATACACTGCATAGGCCTACAGACCACAAAAGCTTATAATTTGCGGTTAACTTTCGCTGGGTCTTCCGCATGGCTGGCTTCGAAGCGTTTTTGTCACTTCGAAGCGTTTTTGTCAGGTTAACCCAGATTTTCTATTTCGCTCTGTTTCCATCCTTTCCAAGCTTCAAACACATCATACAGGCCTAGCCTGTAGTCTTATTTTTGTCAGCGATTAGCATATAAAAACACTTTTTAGTCATCCTGATTCTAATGGAAATTTTCCATTTTCATTCACCAAGATTTCTCACGACTTTTTTAGTCATTCGGTCGAAATCTCATGTATGTGTTTCATTTTTAGAGAGCTTATCGTGGAAATATTTCAGTTTTACATGTCCAAAAAACCGGATGGTCTTTTTTACGGGAGCTTTGATCTCTGGTTGCCTTTAATAGGGGGGTTTAACCTCCTAGCGCCGCCACTGTATAAAAGTTATCATGGTATGCACACATCACCTCTGTGTACAATAACGTCCGCGGCAAATGCGCTTCCTTCACCCAAGAGTATGACTCCGATAATGTGCCTTAAAATGCGTGAAATACGACATTACTTAATGCACATAATACTGCATGCTGCATTGTTAAAGGGCATCGTTCGTAAACAGCACACGTCCGCCGCTGCGCAGCGATATGGCCGAGTGGTTCGGGGAAGGCTGCTTTATTATTAAATTTAAGTGTCTATCGGTCGGGAGATATGAGGATAGAGTCTCTAATTTCATCATCCGTTACCTCGTCGTTACAGCGAGAACTATCGCAAGTTCGCAACCATCGCAACCCCCAATTTCCCGCGTCGTCTAACAATGGCCTTATAAATATCTTCTGCGGTTGAGAGAGCGTCGGGTATAATACTTGATCGAGTGGTGTGCAGTCCAAAAAATCGATGCTATGAGAGATACGTGAAGATGGGTCTACTATATTATATGGTCTTTGCAGTCATGTCTGTAAAAATGAGGCACTACAATGAGACGAAGCCAGTCATGCGGAAGACACACACATTCTATAAGCGCTTGGAAACTTCGCTTTGGTCGCGTTGGAGTCGGGGGCACATCTGGGTAGTTTTTTTGAACAGGTGCTACATAAATACTTAAATGAATGAATGAACTGAGCTAGCTGACCGCTATGTACATGTTCTTCTGCAGCGATCACATTGACTTGACCTTGCATCAATCGGGGGATACATGGTTTTTTGGAGGGAAAAAAGACAAAAGGGGAAAAGTGTAACATTTTTCCGGAAGTACCACCACCACCACCACCACCACCACCACCACCACCACCACCACCACCACCACCACCACCACCACCACCACCACCACCACCACCACCATCATCATCATCATCATCATCATCATCACCACCACCACCACCACCACCACCACACCACCACCACCACCACCACCACCACCACCACACCACCACCACCACCACCACCACCACCACCACCACAACCACCACCGTCACTACCACCATACGTCTCTATCAAATAGTCGTCATCGTTAGTACCATCTTCACTACGATGATCACAGTATGATCATCATCCTCATCTGCAATTCTGGATCATAGTCATCCTTCGTTATCATCATGAGTATCATCATGACCCATAATTTTCGAGGTCATCACCATTGTCATTATCTGTAAATTCTGTATCTGTGACCTTTTTATTCTCAGACACGTGAATGTCATCGGTCATTGCAGTAGATTCTCGAGCCATCGAAACGACCATGGTCCATTTTACTCCATTATCTGCCTATACAAGCGTGACTGTCACATCCAATAATTATGACCGTAAATGTTTACCACAGACCCCTTGAGCGTGATCTAATCAACGTCGAGACGGCTTAGTATGGGCAAGCAGTGGGAAATAAATTCAGCGGAAACCTCGCGGAAATTCTAAACGAGACCCGTGCCTTCTAATCGGCCATGAGAGACTGCTAAGCTAAACCAACGGGAAATTCTCTCAACCTTTATTAACCTTGCTGGAAAGCGTCCGTTGCAGTTTGTCCCACTCCCTGGACTCTCATTGCTGAATAGGAAGCGAACCTTTTCCATCGCTATTGTCCACGTTGGCGTAGGCCTATTCAGAAACGTACAGAGTGGAAAGGTTAAGAAAAAAACTTGGCTTTGCTCAGTCGTTAAATATTTGATGACTTTTAAATTCTGCATGACTAATGTTTTACTGTTGTTGAACTCTTGAAATTTGGATCATGCACAAATAAATTTCCTCATGATTTCATTTCCACAAAGCCCATTAGCGATGACCTTTTTGCGATGCGCTGATTTCTCGGACGACAATATTGATGATTTTCTTACAAACACGCAGCCAAAATGATAGACCTGCAAGTCTTGCATACATAGCAAAGACCTACAGTGGCAGAGCCAGCTATGCAATTTCATCAGGACGTGTCAGGAAGTTATTCAGCAGATGAAAAGAAGATATTAAATTTTGGACGGTCAGAAGGCAGGTCAAAAGTAAGACAGGCAACATGTCAAAAGACATGCAGCACACTGCCGCAGCCTATGGTGGCGCGGGTGCTACCTTCATAAACACATACGCAATTCAGGTGACATGAATGCTTAATACATACATACATACATACATACATACATACATACATACATACATACATACATACATACATACATACATACATACATACATACATACATGCATGCATACATACATACATACATACAAACATACATACATTTATGCACACATACATACATACATACATACATACATGCATACATAGATACATATATACATACATACATACATACATACACGCATATGAGATCATGTGCATTGCATTTTATACAGGTACGGGTTCCAATTACTCATGCTTCCATCCGTCCTCTTGCGTGCTTGCTGCATATTTTATTCTGAACTATAATAGCAATTTAGTCAAATATCGAGACGTCACGAGTCTGCGACACCTAGCGGTGATATTGCACCCAGCGCTCGGCAGATGGCCTGCTGTAGCATAATAAATACGGTGACCACAGTCGACAGAGGGCATTTTCGCAGCGCATTCTGAACACCTGAAGATCAGTTGATGAAGTTTGTGACATGCAGAACGGAGATATCCTTCTTGCAATGCGCTCGAGCTAACAACCAAAGTGGCGATTGAGGAGAAACCGTTCTTGGTTCGATTGTTCTATGCATAGATGGAAGAACATAATTCGGTTCTTGATATTCAGGAACAACGATCGTAGACTCGACTATCACTTGTTTTGCAAAGTGTATTCGTTCTGGGTACTGAAGAATATTTTCCGGGCATGACTGAAGTTCTCCGCATTGCTATTAATTAACCAGCTGAACAGAACTTCATCTTACATTGAAGAATATTAGCAGTCCTTGACGAATTATAGTAGGCCTATCTTTTATCGTCAAGATTTTCTGGCTTAAGATTGTCCTTCTCTTAGTAAAATCCAACAACATTTTTGGCTGGCAATACAGGAACATCGTCGAGTAAGGTTATTTGATAGCATCCGAAGAACATCAGTCGATTACTGACAATATACGATAGCTGATAGCCAAACATCTAAAGAGCAATAGGCTATATCCGGGTCTTAATAGAACAGGTATACGGATCCAAAGAAGAATCTACGGACAACTCTTTATTTCTTAATTTTCGTCAAATCCTTTGAAATGGAGAATTTTTCAATGGGAGCGGAGGAGGTCAGTTGGGTGATGAACTCAACAACCTTCAGCAGAGAAGATGAATTGCGATTCATCCGATCGCAGACGATCCTCGTTGTTCAGAAGATATTCTATCCAATCGTCGTTCTCTTCGGATGCCTCGGAAACACCATCACAATAGTCGTATTGACAAGGTAACGTATTGTATTCAACACCATCACAATAGTCGTATTGACAAGGTAACTAATTATATTCAAACACCATCACAATAGTCGTCTGATTTGGTTGCCTCGGAAACACCATCACAATAGTCGTATTGACAAGGTAACGCATTGTATTCAACACCATCACAATAGTCGTATTGACAAGGTAACTAATTATATTCAAACACCATCACAATAGTCGTCTGATTCGGTTGCCTCGGAAACACCATCACAATAGTCGTATTGACAAGGTAACTAATTATATTCAAACACCATCACAATAGTCGTGTTGACTAGGTAACGCATTGTATTCAAACACCATCACCATAGTCGTATTGACAAGGTAACGCATAGTATTCAAACACCATCACAATAGTCGTATTGACAAGATAACACATTGTATTCAAACAACATCACAATTGTCGTATTGACAGGGTAACGCATTGTATTCAAACACCATCGCAATAGTCGTATTGATAAGGTAACGCATTGTATTCAAACACCATCACAATAGTCGTATTGACAAGGTAACGTATTGTATTCAAACACCATCACAATAGTCGTATTGACAAGGTATGGCGCATTGTAGGCCTATTTAAACATCATCACAATTAATAGTCGTATTGACAATGCATTGTGTTCAAATGTAAAAGCAATGGTCTTCCTCCAATGCGAATATTATCATCATCACCGTCGTCGTCGACACCATCACCATGAGCCAGTGGCGTAGGCAAGGGGGGGGGTTTCGGGGGTTAAACCCCCCCCATTGACTCCGGGAAAAAGGTTTTTTTAGGGTTATTTTTTCGTTTAAGTAAGAAAAAATAGCAAAAAACAGGGTTTCCAGCCATAAAACCCCCCACGAAAAATTCCTGGCTACGCCACTGCCATGAGCATCACCATGAGCATCACCATGAGCATCACCATGAGCATCACCATGAGCATCACTATGAGCATCACCATGGGCATCACCATTACCACCACTCTCATCGCTATTATTTTGTCCTAATAGTGTTTATCCAAGCAAATAAAAAGTGTAAAAAAGTATAAAAATGATCCATTGGGAACGAAAAACAATAGGTTATAAGGTTAAACAATTTGATCCTTTGAAAATTAATTATTATGATTATGATAATTATGATTAGGCCTATTATTATTTTCATTAGGCTATTATTAATATTGATTATTATGATTATTATTATTTATTAATATTATGATTATGATTAATAATCCGGGAATAAAATGAGTAAGATGCAAGGACAGCCAATCCGTCATAGAGATTCCTTGGTTAGGTGGTTTCCCGTTGCCTTCCACACACAATAATCTATTATTATGGATGAGCAACTGGTCCTGGATCGTTACCCAATTAAGTGGCTTTAAAAAGATTCAAAACCTGCGACCCTCCGGGTTACAAGGCGGGAACATACATTGCACATGATGAACACATGATGAGGCTTTTCAATAGCACACACTGCAGGCATAACACGCTGGGTATTGGCTACTGCTGATAATTAAGTTAGCACAGCTAGGGCATAGGCCTAATATTTTCAGCATTGCACCCATTTTGAAATTCACCCGAGGTGCGTGAAACTGACGGTTTCTTGTAAGAATCTGACCTGCAAATTATGGTTGTCACTTGTCAGATCTCCAGACTCAATTAGTAAGTTTTACTTCAATTTTCGAATGTCTTTCACTGACTTCAGTGCCAATAATATAAGTGTAGACTATTCCTAACTTCCCATTTGCTATTGTTACAACCGCTGAAAAACTACTTAATATGCTGCATTGCTGCATGGTCTCCCTGACTTTTGTGGGTGCTGAGAAATTCCCTGAAATTTACATTACATTACAGTCATTACTTCACAATCTGCATTTATTATTAGGCTATATTTGTATGATCACATTTGTAACAATGTTTTTCTTTGCTAACGGGTAGGCCCTATTAAGTTCATTTTCCGTATTGCTCGTGAGTCGTGTATCTAAAGCATTGTTCCACAATAACTTAGCTTTTGTGACCAGGAGATTGATAGGCCTATTCTGAAATTTAACTGCTTTTTCGGGACATTCAATAGGAAATCAGTAGCCTACAGAGTAAACTTGAAGTAGCTGTAGAAGTTTCAAGAACATTCGAAACCATTATAGAATGTGCGATAACCTTTCATAAATATAGTGTAGGCCTAATCGTCTTCAGCAGAACACCTTAGGCATAGGCCTATATGCTATACCATAGGCCTATTAAGGAGCGAGGAAGACGCTGGAGAGTCAGATAAAAAATTTCGAGCTGATGGAACCTATGGCTTATACCGGGTAGGCCTACTATTCTAACCTAAAAGATCTCAACGTCTTTATCAGAAATCGTGGACTCGCAAAGCCAAAGCAGAACATTTTACACCTAAATGCTCAAGTAAGGCTTGGCGCGTGGTATGCCTAAATATTGAGTTGGGGTTTAAAACACAAAAATCATTGCCTTTCAGCGTAATCTACCGTTTTAACGTTCTAAATTATTCTAATGCACAGCATAATTATTTTTGATTAGCTGATAAGAAATTTAAGTTCATGAAATAAATATTTACATTACAAATTGCAGAATTGTCAATAGCTCCGTAAAAGTTCTGATTAAGCTATAATGAAAGTTAAGTCTCATGAAATAAATTGCTTTACATATTGCAGAAATGTCAGTCGATTATCACAACAGTTGTGTAAATATCCACCATGATAGAGCCATTATGAAAATGATGCCTGTTAAAAGTAACTGAACTCTTCATGGAATACAAAAATACAATCGTGGAATTTGGCCAGTAGTCTCAGTGGTCCATCTTGATTCTGAGTGCTTGGAAAAGGTAAATGTCACTGTTCCTTTGGTGCATACCGGTTCACAATTATAGCCATAATGGCCGATAATACCATAAGGGAGAGTCTTTACTGAATAAATATCTCCAGCTTTAATGACTACCAGGTCATCCAACGGGATCCTAAACAAGTTAGCATCCTTAATGTACGGAATCGTAGATTTTTTCTTAGACATAGAATTGGTAGCTTGCAAGATTTCCACGGCAACTTCATATGCACGCCCATGGTATCCCGCATACAAACCAATGCCAGTTAGTATAATGTCCCGATTGGTGGTGAAATTAATTGCATCAACCTCTTCAACTGCCTGCCATTGTATTTTTTTACATCTTTCTGATCGATCTATACAGACTTCCTCACAGTTTCTACGCACAATCGGAAACTTCAGTTGACGGTCTATCTTCTTTGTCGCTAAGAAGTAGTATAGATTGATTCTTTCTCATCCAATGTCAGCAAATCGCTCGCAGAACTAATCTCAGCAAATTCAGTTAGTGTCATAAGTGGAAAGCGAATCTTGTAGAGTAGATCACCAAGCGTCTCTCTGATTTGCAAGTTAGTTGGGTCTTCTTCTGGTTTAGCAAGCTTAAGTTGGTGCTTAGCCCATTTAACAGTGGCCTCATAAATGACCGATTCCCGTACTGGGATAGTTTTTGCCTCAAGGATAGCTTCCATTGCCAGTCTAGATGCGGTCAAAATCTCTGTTCCACTGAGAATGGCTTTTGCATTCACGGAAACCCGTTGAAGACATGCGCTGTGCAGTTGTTCTTCATCTAACAGCAAACTGTAATCGAGATACTGGATAACGTTGTTTATATCAATAGCCTCTACAAGACTTCTGCAACATTCTTTGACTAAATTGGACAGCATATATTTCTTAGCAGCATACATCACACTGAGAGCTGATTCTGGAGAGATGGATTTGCTTTCGCAATACAAATAGCTGCAAACATAAATCACAAAAATGCGCTTAGCTGAAGGTTTCATATAATATACATCTATATCTATAAGGAAGGATGTGACTATGTTTGTATGTTTGTATGTATGTATGTATGTATCTGACTTTGTCCAGAATGCACGCTCACAGTTTTTGAGCTTTTCACTCCAAACCTTCACTACTGTGTAGGTCTCGGCACGAGACGCAAAGGCGAGGGGTTGGCGATTCTCTACCACCATGGGGGCCAGGGTGGGGGCGAAACCCCCCAAATTTTTTTCAAAAAAACGCAGCTATTTTTTGATTTTTTTTTCCTAGATAGAGGTCCATCAGAACCCCCCGGATCAGTGTTTGGCAAATCTCCACCACCAGGGGGGCCAGGGTGCGGGGGGGTCAAAAACACTGATTTTCGCTAACAATTTTCATTCGCTTGCCACGTATAAATGCAGTAATTTTAACCATTTTTGAGGTGTCTAAAGTCGAGTGGAGGGGTGGGATGGAGGTGAGAGGTGGAGGTGGTGGGGTGGGGTGGCGTAGGGGTCGAGGGATGGGGTGGGGGGTGGGGTGAGGGAGTGGGTTGAGGTGGGGTGGAGGGGTGGGTTGGAGGGGGATGGAGTGGGAGGTAGGGTGGGGTGGTAGTGGTGGGGTGGGAGGGGGTTGGGGTGGAGGGGGTGGGGTGGGGGTGGGATGGGGTGGAAATTTTCGTCAAACCCAAATTTCTCCGGTGGCGTACTGGTATAGAGGTCGCAGTGTGGTGGGGTGTTGTGTGGTGGGGTTGTGGCCGGAGCGGATCGAATCCTAAATTTCCCGGGCAACGCCGGGTACCCCAGCTAGTTATATATATATATTCTATATGTCAAATTTAAAAGTACTAGTTATTATATTAATACATGACAGACAACATAATTAACAGAAAACAAGTTAAAACATACGAAAATTGCTCTCACCAACTCATACAAATTTGCAGAGCTGTTTCTGCTCAAAGAGAAATTCGTATTTACTAATATTTCATAAGGCGGATATACCAGAACAATTTAATCTGAGCAGTGTACATAGGCTTCAGCGCTAAGTTGAAGTTCATAACACATGTATACTAACTCATAAATTTATCCTAGCCGTGTGTCGGTTCGTGTGTCAGCAAGCTTCTGCTGGTCAGCCTTAAGTTAACCCAAGAACACAGAACTGGACAATTGTGTTTCATCAATCAACTACAGAAATATACTTTTTCACAGTGCAGGGTATTAATGTACAGGGGGGATAATGCCTTAGGCTAAATGGGGTGTGTGGTTGCCTGGGGATTTTGTCCTGGGTTTGTCCTGGCGGTTAATGTCCTACACTCTCATCCAGGTACAGGCCACATGAAAAATAACATTGTTTTTAGCCATCACTCTCTTACGTATGCTATTTTCTATATAAACCACCTGGAGCATGGAACTGTAGTGATAGTCTCTAATTATCATTATAACACCTCATGGCCCTATGGGTGTTTAGCATTATCATTACACCATATAATTATTATACTCCTTTTCCAGGCTTGGAGACTATAATTACTTTGTGCTAAATTGGGGTAGTCAATGAGCTCATTAAGAAACTGCAGCCCAGAGAATACAGCTGAAGATCTATGTTTAACTTACTCCAGGACCTCTTTGAAGATATCAGCATCAATGTCTTCAATGCGGATCTTTGCCTCAGCATCAACGCTGCACTCGATCATTCCACTTGAGAACATTCCCTCAAAGACTTCACTGCGCGAAATGAGAAGGAACTTATGTGCACGGAACGTGACAGTTTCGCCATCTGGTGGTCCAACTTCTATAGAGACATCCGTTCCGATTTTGTTATCTAACATGTACCGAATGCCCTCCTCCACAGTTTTCTCCGATTGCCATCCATTCTCCCCTCGTGTTGTCATGATCTGAACGAACAAAAGCATTATTAATAGGATTAAATTAGGGCTGTTGTTCGATTAAAAATTTTATTCGAAATTAATCGCGCGATTAATTTTTTTAATCGCAATTAACTGCAAATTAATCGCAATACATTTCCTTTAAATATATTAATCTTACTATTTTTAAGGACCCCTGAAGCACAAAATATTAATGACTAATTGCATTCTTTCTATTGCAAACATATTTAATAACCTTTGGCTTAGGGCCTATTGAATTTCTGCATTTAGTTTATTGAGCAGTTTTGTATGACAGACAGAATTGAAACACTGTCAACTGCTCAAAATCCGTTAATTTCTTTTCATTTGAGCCACCTTTAATTAAAATGACATAGGCCTAAATGTGAAATTAGACAACCGTTTTCTGACTATAAGCCTAAGATTAATTATTTATTCAGCCAATTGTATAAGCAGACCAGTTTATTTACATTGGTCGGTTCAAGGGATGCTCTTATTAATTAACAATAGGCCTAGTAGGTCTACTGTTGAACCTCATTATTTAGTCACAATTTTTCACAAGAGGTTGCGGTTCTTGCCAAACCTCGTCTCAGTTGTCCTTCTGTGAACATTTATCATTTGAAACCTGAAATCCATTGGTCTTCCCATCTCATGGAGTTCAACCAACGTAGTCTGATATCTGACGGAGTGAGGAAAGAGGAAACAATCTTAGTGGACAGGCTGATGTCGACGACTCATCGTTAGCCTTTAACGCATGTTTTGGTTCGCATGCAGGCGATAATTGAGCAAAGAATTGCTAGGATAATACTCAAATTCTTTTTGGGAATATTTGCCAAAGAATGTATCACTAGTTTTAAGTATGAGCCTTCCGTTTAAAGCGAGTTTTTCCTGCCTTTGATTCCATTTTAATCAGATCTAATTAACGCGTACGATTAATGCGTTAAAAATTTTAATCGCAATTTTTTTTAACGCGTTAATCGCACGCGTTAACGTGATTAAATCAGCAGCCCTAGATTAAATATAAAACATCCTGGGGAACATTACCATTAAGCAGTAGGTGCATGATAATTATATCCATTAATTATGCAATTTAATTTGTACATTTTATTACCACTTAGTACTTCGATGTATTATAACGATGGTTTATGTCCCATTGTGCGTTTGCACGTGGAGTAGCCTAATAAAGAAAATAATAATTTACTTTACTGAAGTTTCCTTTAGATTTTCAGCTGGACCTACACATAAGAGCTTAACTGGGAGCCTGTAATTTTTCATAGAGCACCTTTCATAAAATTAAAAATTTCTTGATATATATGTCATGATTAAAACAGTGTTTGAATTTCAAAAATCAATGAATATTTACTATTTAGATTTATATTTGTAAAATGGTCCCTTTCCCCCGGGAACAGTGTTTATATAGTTATATATTATACACAAGCGCGTAAATTATCCTTAGCTTTGGGGTTCAACTTTCAAGACAAGCCACGCGGATGGCGACCGGCTATCCAAGCAGAAACCCCAGAGGTTGACTGGAAGTATAGACGTTTCCACCGGAGTTAGCCTCCCCTTCCCTTCCCTGCTGTGGTCCAGTGTTTAATCTAGGCGTCTCTGGGGGGGAAAGTTCCCCCCCCAGGATTGACATTTCCCCCCCCAGAAAAATTTGACGAAATGATATTGGTTTTTAGTTACTGTTTTCATCATTGTTTTACATGAAGTGTTATAATATACCGTAATATTATTTATTATTATATATGATTATAATGACATTATTTATTACTATAATATATGATACTATCATGTTGCAATGAGTATAACTTACTGTATATATTTGTAGGCTATAAACACTATTTTTCTTAACTAAAAACAAAGATGACATCCCGTCCAGAACAATTTGTCAAAATGATAATAGTTTCTAGGTGCTGTTTACATCATTGCATTACATCAACTGTTATAATAATATACCGTAATATTATTTACTACTATATGGTTGTAGTAATTATTTACTATAATATATGACACAATCCTGCTAAAATGAATTTATATTATGTACATATACTATTTTTGCACAACTGAATGGCTTCAATCCAGTGCTATCCTTCAAATTTTAAACTGTCGAATTTCAAAATGTTTTGGTCCTATTATTTGAACACCTAGTAAAACAACATCATTACTACACATGGCTTCTTGATTTTGGTACCGGTAGTTTATTAGTTCTTGGTTGATTTGTGTACCATATGATTTCTGAAAGTGTATCGTGGTAAGCAATTCAGGATCATATTGGGAAACAGGGATAAGCTGATTAAAGTGCTTAAAAGTCAGCTTATATAATCACGTCTGCAGTTATTCATTAGAATAACCCAGCAACAGCAGAACTGAGCTGCTGATCTCGATACATAAAGATGTTTTTTATTGTAATTATAATTATATATATATATTGAAATCCTAAAAAACTTTATATCAGTACTGAAATAATGGAGTTATTTTGTTAAAAATGGCATCTTCAAAGTGTACCATTGCAATGTGGAAATTCAAAAAGTTTCTAATGGGTCACTAAAAAAGTACAGCTATTTTGTTAAGATAACACCTTAAAATTCTATCATTGCAATGTGGAACTTCCAAAATTGTCTAATGGGTCACTGAAAAAGTACAGCTATTTTGTTAAGATGACCCCTTAAAATGCTGCCATTCCAATGTGGAAATTCAAAAAGTTTCTAATGGGTCACTGAAAAAGTGCAGCTATTTTGTTAAGATGACCCCTTAAAATGCTGCCATTGCAATGTGGAAATTCAAAAAGTTTCTAATGGGTCACTGAAAAAGTACAGCTATTTTTTTTTTAAAGATGACACTTTAAAATGCTGCCATTGCAATTTGGAAATTCAAAAATTTTCTAATGGGTACTGAAAAAGTACAGCTATATTTTGTTAAGATGACACCTTAAATGCCGCCATTGCAATTTGGAAATTCAAACATTTTCTAATGGGTTACTGAAAAAGTACAGCTATTTTGTTAAGATGACACCTTAAAATGCTGTCATTGCAATTTGAAAATTCAAAAACTTTCTGGTGGGGAGGGGCACATCCCCTCCCCATACCCCTCCCCTTCTGGTCTCGACGCTACGCATATCATGAGCGTCCTTCGGACGCTCAATTGTCTCCCCCCCAGAAACCTCAATTCCCCCCCCAGGGTCGGGGGACTAGATTAAACACTGGCTGTGGTCCACTTGGTTTGTTGCTGTCTAATGGTGCTGTGTCATATCAAGGATGATTAGTGTCGTCATTCTCTTTTCTCCAGACTCGACAGACACTGCCAAAGTACGAGCAGTACCGGAGTTCGGACCCCTTCAGGCTTGCTACTGTTTAACGACAGTGCCATAATTATCAGAGATGATTATAGTGCCGCCCTCCTCCTTTATCCAGGCTTGGTACTCGCACTGGCAGAGTCTAAACAGCGACGGAGTTCGGTCGGACCCCTAGATAAAAGAAAGTCTATTTTATATATATTATATATATATATATATATATATATATATATATATATATATATATGTGATTTTACGTTCTGAGCTCTATTAAACCTAACGTTGTTGGCTGAACATCGAATGTTGGACAGCGCTGGTTTCAAGTCTTGAAAACCTTACAAACCACTGACACTAAGTAACATATTGTGTCCTGTGTAGGCTAAACCGTTAGTTCGTGCTAATGTTTTTTTGAGAGATGACGTGCTCATTTTCACGATTTTAGTCCTATACAATAATGTGGACAGTGTAAAATGCATGTGGACAGTGTAAATTGGTATAATGTCGTATCTAGTGTCTTCGATATGGCAGTGTCGTTAAACATGTAACAACGGTGGGCGTCCCGGAATGGCGAAATCAAGAGTTGCCAACCCGGCAACCTCATTTCGAGCTGTCATTACTATCAAATATCAACCAAGACCTACTGTATTTCATGCAGGCTACTGACTAAAACTTCGGTTAAACCGTAGTTTAGGCTGATAAATTTTTTGTACCGTATTTTAGGCTGATAAATTATTTTGACATTATCCGAGGGTGCAAAATGTATATACAAGTAATTTCTGGATCGCCAGGTTCAATCCAGCTTCCATTTCAACTACAAAAATGTCTTTAACCAGCTTCCATTTCTCTTGCGTTTTTCGTCAATCCAGCTTCTATTTCACCTGCAGAAGAACCTTCATCCAGCTTCCGTTACTTAAACGTTTTTTCGTCAATCCAGCCTCCATTTCACCTGTAAAAGGTCTTCATCCAGCTTCCGTTACTTAAACTTTTTTCGTCAATCCAGCTTTCATTTATATACTGCAATTTTTCTTCTCGCGTTTTCAGTTTATATTGCTACTTCCGGTTGCGAATGCTCGGAAATTGGAATAGCGCGTTGTATGGCGCGCTATATTCATGATTGGTGGTGTTTCTTAATTTATCAGCCTAAACTACGGAATATTGAAAACGGAAATAATTTATCAGCCTAAATCAGTTTAACCAAAACTTCTTAAGTTCTTACAAGAACTTACCTCATCTTTGTATACACGCTTTAAGCGTGTGTTATATTGTAGATAACAAATTGTTGTTTTAGCTGCAGTTAAGAATTCAAATCTTATTTTAAAAGTAGAACCCTATCGCCACAGTATAAATTAATAACGCCGTCGTTGTAACAATCAGCGTTTCGGTCGGTCGACGATAATATAAGAAAATCAATCAAGTAGATAATGGCATCGACGTATATACCCAGAAAAACCCCCGTAAAAGCCTCGGCCTATGACTATAAATTTAGACGAATCTTTGTAAAAACACAAATCTATACTGTGGTGTAAATCATCAATAATATTGTAAGTGGGTACACATAATATTATGACCGTAAAGAAACCAAGAATTGACCCCTTGTCAGCAGCTGTTTAAAGAGGTGAGTTTTAGGTAAACTGCACATGTACCTCAACAGCCACGCCCGCCGAGAGGGGGAGGGGGAAATGCCCAGGGGCCCGGGAGCTATAAGAAAGCTTGGGCAAGAATGATCATAATTTTATTATTATTTTCATTTTTAAAAATTAATATACCTTTTAATATCTTCAACAAATAACATCAGTATAACAGGAAGTATAATAAACTTTCATTATTATTTTATTATTGTTTTATTATTATTCTGTTATAATGTTATTAATAGAACTACTATAATTGGTCTCACCTTTCCGGATCTCATCTCCTCGCCGCTGCACGCGATAAACGGCAGTGGAGAGCCATAGTCCATGCATGTGGCCAACCGTCGGCGATTGACATGACAAGACTATTATTTTTATCATTAATATTATAATTATTAAATTGCCATTTAGCCTATAACGCGCATAAACAAAAAACAATCTTGCACGAAAGCGCGTCACTGGAAGGTCTATTCATTATAATTTACAAATCTTAGACAAATAAGATTATTTGCGGCGTATAAAGTTCGGAAGTTTGTTCCGTTCAGACGGGCCAGTTAGCGCAATACTTTTCATAAGTTGATTGTGGACGGCGGCGGGCCCAACCTATAATCACTTAATTGTCGCCGTGTAGGCCTACAAAGCTTTTGATTTATGCCGTTTTAGACGTAGCCTAATATTACTGTCTCATAACTGTAACTGTTTGCGTTGCCCGATTTCAATCATAAGCTGCTTAAAGTAAGCAAATTTAAGTGATAAATTTCTTTCATTCACCTCGGTTGATTCTAGTGAATTAAACGCGTTTAATGAACATAACCGAATGGATGAAAAAGATGTTTGTGGTGTTTATACAAAATAAATAAAACTTACGAAAATACAGAAATTATATGAACCGATAAGACTTGGTTTTGAATGTTGGCACTCTGACATCAGAACGTGTGATTGTTGCGGAAGCTGAAGGATCTTTCAGCAAACTCGAGTAAATTAAAACTATCTGTTATGAAGTAAGACAGACTGAATGAACTTGCAACTCCTGCAATTGAATATGATCTTGCAAAATCATTGAACTACGAGGATATTATAAACGATTTGCTCCATGGCGGTTAAATCCAGAAAAGATGCATTTGTATGATTACCATGAAGTTGAAAATTTAATTCTTAATAATAGGGCTATCATTAAGAATCGATTAAATCATTAAAATCATAATAACATAGGCTTACACATTATCATGCATTCGGATACCCACACTCTTGTTATTTCTATTTGCTTTAGCCTAAAGATAGTTTAGGACCCGTGACTGTCCTTCCCATGGGTCCGCAATTTCTGTCGGCGGACCTGTCAACAGATATGGAAGTACTTGATACCCATACTTTTGAGCGAAAGCCTGATGAGTGTTAGGCCTAGTGCCGTACGTATAGATCAACCAAATGGTTGTTTGAAGAGCGTACGTTATAGGCTACGGGATGGCTTCAAATATCGTAAATATAGCTATTGCTGTCTGTGGGTGTATCTATACATAGATTTATTAATTTGCTGGTTTACGTGGAGTAGGCCTAGTGTTTAAATCTAGTCCCCTGCTTGGTGGGGGAGGATCCAGGTTTGGAGGGACGAGGACGAACCACTGTTTGACGGACGGCCAAAGCGCAGGCCCGCCGACGGGGCAGATGGCAAATACCCAGGGATACATCACTTTTAGGGGTACGGGGTACATTGATCATTATGCAGAACACAGTAGGCCTAGGCCATAGCCTGTAGGTCTACTATAGGAGCGAGAAGGACGCCGGAGAGACAGATTACAATTTCCGAGCTGAGGGAACCTATGGCCTATACCGGTGTAAAGGTTTCAAATTACCCCCTCCTAAACATTACCCCCCGGTAACTTGAAACCGGTTTCAGATTACCCCCCGGAAACTAGATTTGCATCAATCATCGCATTTATTGCACTAAAAATATCAAAAAATTCATCCCGCTTCTTGTTTTGGTCTGAAGATTTTCATCCGTCATCCCACTTCGTGGTTTGCTATCAATATTTTGAGCCGAAAAAAATAATAGCCTCGAAGCCATTTTCTCCATGTAAACTTCAGCGGCGAATAGTATTTTAGTTACAGATGAAAATATTGATAAGAAACCACGAAGTGGGATGACGGATGAAAATCTTCAGACCAAAACAAGAAGCGGGATGAATTTTTTGATATTTTTAGTGCAATAAATTCGATGATTGATGCAATTTACAGTTTGCAAGGGGGTAATGTTTAGGAGGGGGTAATCTGAAACCTTAATTTACACCGGTAGGCATGGGTGGAGTTTGGTTCCCGTTCTTGGAGGGGCCTTCTTGGGGGGAGGGGGCTAAGCCCGGGAAAAGATACCATTTGCACGGTAAAAAAAATAATTTGGGTCTTTTTGGGGGTCTAGCCCTCTAGCCCCTGATAAACTCCGCCCATGCCGGTAGGTCTACTTTTCTAACCTGCATGTAAAAGATATCAACGACTTGATCATAAATCTTGGGCTCACCAATCCAATGCAGAACTTTTTACGCGTAAATGCTCGAGTAAGGCTTGGTGTTCAGTTGGGCTTTAGAACACAACAATCTATGACTTTCTCCGTAATCTACCGTTTTAATGTTCCAATTTATTCTCCTTGCGCAGAAAAATTATTTTTCATCAGTCCGACTTCCATTTTTCACGAATTCTTTTCATCAATCCAGCTCCAACTTAATTTAGGCAAGAATTCGCTCATCAATCCTAATATTTGAACTTTTATCAATTCATCCTCTAGGTTATTTAAATAACTATTATAGTTAATCAATCTAGCATTCTAGCTCCAATATCAGCAAGACTCTTTTCAGCGATTCCAATTATATTCAAGCAAAACTTATTTTAATAAATCCTACTGCTATTTTATGGCATGAATTCTTTTGATTATTTCAACCTGTGTACAACAGTACCACCACCGCTAAGACCCATGCAGTGGAGCATAAGTTAGAAAGCTAAAGCGACAGATTACCCGCTTTCCGTAACAGGGGCACAGACCAACAACCTGCTAGCCAATTTCAGTCTGATAAATTTCGGGCACGAATTAATCAGTGATTTTGGTATACAATAGTGATCTATAGGCCTATAATGGTTCGTATGGTAGACTGTCAACTGAGAGATTGTGGATCCAAATCCCAGTCAGGGCATAAAATTGATTTGAGGATTCTATTCCATCTGTGCGCTCTGCAAACAAGAATTGAAATCTCTTTAAATAATTGCGTTACAACTTAGAGAAAGCTCATGAAACTATGACAACAGCTCCGTAAAAGTGCTGAGCGGTCACTATAATAAAGCCGTTATGAAAATAATTTAAGTTCATGAAATAAATATTTATTTTACAAATTGCAAAATTGTCAGTCGCTTATGACAATAGCCCCGCAAAAGTGCCGAGCAGTCACTATAGTAAAGTCATTATGAAATTGAAGTTCATGAAATAAATATCTATTTTACAAAATGCAGAAATGTCATTCGCCTATGCCAATAGCTCCGTAAAAGTTCTGAGCAGTCGCTATAATAAAGCTTTAATGGAAGTTAGGTCTCACGAAATAAATTACTTTACATATTGCAGAAATGTCAGTCTAAAATGATAACGGTTGTGTATTATAAATGCTCTGTGTAGTCACCACGATAGAGTCATTGTGAAAATTATGCCTGTTACAAGAAACTGAAAACTTCATGGAATACAAAAATACAATCGTGGAATTTGGCCGGAAGTCTCAGAAGTCCATCTTGATTCTGAGTGTTTGGAAAAGGTAAATGTCACTGTTCCTGTGGTGCATACCACTTCACACAGAGAGCAATAATGGCCGATGACACCATAAGGCAGAGTCTTTACAGAATAAATATCTCCAGCTTTAATGACTACTGGGTCATCCAACGTGATTCTAAACATGATAGCATCCTTAGAGTACGGAATTGTAGCTCTCGTCTTAGACATAGAATTGGTGGCTTGCAAGATTTCCACAGCAACTTCATATCCACGCCCATGGTATCCCGCATACAAAACAATGCCAGTTAGTATAATGTCCCGATTGGTGGTGAAATTAATTGCATCCACCTGTTCAACTGCTTGCCATTCAATAGTTTTACTGCTACCTGCTCGATCCACGCAGATTTCCTCACTGATTCTCTGCATAATCGGAAACTTCAGTTGATGGCCAATCTTCTTTGTCGCTAAGAAGTAGTAGATTGATTCTTTCTCATCTGCTGTCAGCAGATCATTCGCAGAACTAATCTCAGCAAATTCAGATAGTGTCATAAGTGGAAAGCGAATCTTGTAGAGTAGGTCACCAAGTGCCTCTCGGATCTGCAAGACAGTTGGATCTTCTTCTGGTTTAGCAAGCAGAAGTTGATGCTTTGCCCATCTAACAGTGGCCTCATAAATGACCGATTCTCTTACTGGGATAGTTTTTCCTTCAAGGATAGCTTCCATTGCCAGTCTAGATGCGGTCAAAATCTCTGTTCCACTGAGAATGGCTTTTGCATTCAAGGAAATCCGTTGAAGACATGCGCTCTGCAGTTGCGCTTCATCTAGAAGCAAACTGTAATCGAGATAGTGGATAACGTTGTTTACATCAAGAGCCTCTACAAGACTTCTGCAACATTCTTCGACTAACTTGGACAACAGATATTTCTTAGCAGCATACATCACACTCAAAGCTGATTCTGGAGAGATGGATTTGCTTTCGCAATACAAGTAGCTGCAAACATAAATCACAAAATGCGCTTAGCTGAAGGTTTCATATAATCTACAATTCTATTATACATACATATATATATATATATAGATATATATTCATGGGCGCAGTTTATCAGGGGCTAGGAGGATAAGCTCCCAAGAAGGCCCGGGGAAAAATTTGCGGGATTGGTCCATTATTTTTAAAATACTAATCGCCGTTAAAGCACATGAAGATTTTTTACATTCGGGAGAAAACGGCATGATCTGCAAAGTTTGGACTGTCATATCTTGGCCAGGAAATGAACCAGAGGACTTATATTTCTTTCATTTAATCAGTTTGTTGTATTCTTTCCAAATATACAAAAAACATTGGTGGTATTATCGGTCATCTGTTCGAAGTGGGACGACGGATGAAAATCTTCTGAGCAAAACAAGAAGCGGGATCATTTTTTGATTTTTAGCGCATTAAAGGCGATGAATGATGCAAATCTAGTGTGCAGGGGGTAATCTGAAACCGGGGGTAATTTGAAAACTTTACAACGGCATTCATTTATTGGCACTTGAATAAACACTGATATCTCTCACCCTCTGGCCCAAACAGACCCGGCAATTTTTTCAAACCACTTTCAACCCTTGTTGCTTGTGTGTCAGCCAGCATTTTTTCAAGCGTCTGCCAGTCAGCGTTAAGTTATATCTTCGTCTAGGCCCACTGGCAATTCTAGATGTCACACAGCATCCAGGAGGAACGGTCATAAACCCCGGACAAAAGTCCCCCCCACTGTAGGACATAGACCCCGGAGGGAGGAATTAGAACATATTGCGTATAGGCCTAAGTGGTAATCTTCCGAACGGCACAGCACCACAAATTTGACAATATTGCGTTTTACCGATAACCTATAGATAGACTTTTCACAGTGGAGGTTATTTAATGTTTGGGGGGATAATGGCCAAGGCTAAACGGGGGCGGGTTACCCAGGGGTTGTCCAGAAGTTTTGTCCAGCCCTGGGTTAATATCCTACATTTGTGTCCAAGTACAGATTACATGAAAAATAACATTGTTTTTATCGATTTCTGTTCTCATAAGAGAGGTTTGTTTGCTATTTTCAACATAAACCACCTGGTGCATATAACTGCAGCAATAGATCCAATTAGGCTATCGTTATAACATCTCATGGCCCTATGGGTGTTTAGCATCACCATTACGCCATATACTCCTTTTCCAGGCTTGCAGACTAATAATTACTAAATTGGGGTAGTCAATGAGCTCTATAGTCTATACGTTTAACTTACTCCAGAACCTCTTTAAAGATATCAGCGTCAATGTCTTCAATGCGGATCTTTGCCTCAGCGTCACTGCTGCACTCAGTCATCCCACTTGAGAACATTCCCTCAAAGACTTCACTCCGTGAGATCAAGATGAACTTATGCGCACGGAACGTGACAGTTTCGCCATCTGGTGGTCCAACTTCTATGGAGACGTCCGTTCCTATTTTGTTATCTAACATGTACTGAATGGCCTCCGCCATGGTCCTCCCCGATTGCCGTTCATTCTCCCCTCGTGTTGTCATGATCTGAAAGAACAAAAAATATATTAAAAGGATTAAATATCAAACTTCCTGGGGAGCATTTTAATAAAGTAGGTGCATGATAATTATATTAATCAATTATATGATTTAATTTGTACTTTTTATTGCCACTTATTACTTTGGTGTATTATAACCATGGTTTGTGTCCCATTTTGCGCTTGCAAGTGGAATAATAAAGAAAATAATAACTTTCTTTAGTTACTTTACTGGAGTTTCCTCTAGATTTTTTGCTGGACCTATCTATAAGAGCTTAACTGGTAACTGGGAGCAGGGCTGTCACAGTGCTCGAGCGCATGGGCGGAGTTTATCACGGGCTAGAGGGGCTAAACCCCCCTAAGAAGCCACAGATTCATGTTTTGGCCGTGTAAATGGTCTCTTTTTCCGGGCTTAGCCCCCCCCAAGAACTTCCAATCAATGACTAAAAAAGGTCATCAACTTTTTCGGCCGGGAAATCATGGGTGGAGTTTGGTTTCCGTTTTTTGGAGGGGGGCTAAAAACTTAGTCCAGAAGGCGCGGCGCCGAAAAAAGTTTCGTTTCGGCCGGAAAAAAGTTGATGACTTTTTTAGTCAAGTTCAAATCTCATGAAAATTACTTTGTATTTCCCCCGGCCGAAAAAGTTGATGACCTTTTTTAGTTATTAGTTGGAAGTGCTGGGGGGCTAAGCCCGAAAAAATGGACCATTTGCAAGGTAAAAATCATGACTATGGGGCTTCTTGGGGGCCTTATCCCCCTAGCCCTGATAAACAAATATAAAGTAATTTTCATGAAATTTGAACTTGACTAAAAAAAGGTCATCAACTTTTTTTGGGGCAGACAAGAAAAAATATTTTCGGCGCCACTCGTTCTGGACCAAGTTTTTTAGCCCCCCTAAAACGGAAACCAAACTCCGCCCATGCTCTAGCGCAGGGGTCTCAAACACGCGGCCCGCGGGCCGCATGCGGCCCGCGAACCCGATTAATGCGCGGCCCGCGAACAGCTTCCTGGTTTTTGATTTTTTTTCAAGTTAGAAATCGGCATAAAAGAATTTTGCAGTTCTTTTACGATTTGAACCAATGTTTAAACTGCTTTATACTCCTTTTGACATTGAGTCCACGGCAGCAGATATAGGCTAGGCATATATGCAGATGGACTTAGTGGACCTTCAGTGCGATGCAACGCCGAAGCAGATGAATGCACAGTAGGGTGTCCCAAAAAACGTTTTCTTGAAATTCTTAGGTCTCACCAGTCAAAAAGTTTCCTTTGGATATGATAATATTTGTGTAATTTTTTCGAATTTTTACAATAATTTTTAGAACACCCCCAGGAGCTCCAAATTTTATATATAGCGTACAATGATATTCGTGTGCAAATATTTCAATATATGAGGCAACGTCATTCACACCACATATATTTTAAATGCTTTTGCACAAAATATGATATGTCATACTATGTAATTGCTCAAAAAATGTTATGCTGTGTTTTTCTCAGACTGGTTTTGCAGTTAATTGACTGAAATTTGACAAAATTGATATATGCACAGACTTTCATATATTATTAGAATTCGGAATATTACTTAACCATTATTGACTACTATAATAATTCGAGCAGTTATTCAATAAATAGTTTACTTTGATATGGCATATTGGTACTGGTACACAGTACCAAAGGTGAGATAGTCACATGTTTGATCCAATCAGTAGTTCACTGCATCGGAAGAAGTGACTCAAGTGAGTCATGGTTGCAATTTGGGAAGTACTTTCGATGTTTTTCAACAGCTTGCAATTAGAACTGTTTATGACTTTCATTTGTTATGGCATTAAATGTCTGTATCAGGCACAGCCATTGACACATGCCAAGTTGTTCACGACTACAATGGCTTAATTGAACTATTTTCCAGATGGTCAAACAGCAGGACTCTCTAGAAAGCTGTCGTCAATGCCGGTAGTCTGGAAAAAGCTTTGAGTGGTATATAGCTCTTGTAAAGTTGCGGAAGAAACTTGGCCAAGTGAGATCCAATTTCGGGGTCATGTGTAGTATGACAGTTGCTTCCTTGTGTGGTGCTAAGAGATCGGAAAACAATTCAAGAGTTGCGTGCTCTGGACTGAAGTATCAAGAATGGCATTGCATTACTTTAATTGCAGTAATACTGAGACCACGTAGGATAATCACATGCTTGTAATCTTCTAACTAACATGATGCAATTAAATGGAGCATCAGCTGACCCCGAAATTGGATCTCACTTGGCCAAGTTTCTTCCGCAACTTTACAAGAGCTATATACCACTCAAAGCTTTTTCCAGACTACCGGCATTGACGACAGCTTTCTAGAGAGTCCTGCTGTTTGACCATCTGGAAAATAGTTCAATTAAGCCATTGTAGTCGTGAACAACTTGGCATGTGTCAATGGCTGTGCCTGATACAGACATTTAATGCCATAACAAATGAAAGTCATAAACAGTTCTAATTGCAAGCTGTTGAAAAACATCGAAAGTACTTCCCAAATTGCAACCATGACTCACTTGAGTCACTTCTTCCGATGCAGTGAACTACTGATTGGATCAAACATGTGACTATCTCACATTTGGTACTGTGTACCAGTACCAATATGCCATCTCAAAGTAAACTATTTATTGAATAACTGCTCGAATTATTATAGTAGTCAATAATGGTTAAGTAATATTCCGAATTCTAATAATATATGAAAGTCTGTGCATATATCAATTTTGTCAAATTTCAGTCAATTAACTGCAAAACCAGTCTGAGAAAAACACAGCATAACATTTTTTGAGCAATTACATAGTATGACATATCATATTTTGTGCAAAAGCATTTAAAATATATGTGGTGTGAATGACGTTGCCTCATATATTGAAATATTTGCACACGAATATCATTGTACGCTATATATAAAATTTGGAGCTCCTGGGGGTGTCCTAAAAATTATTGTAAAAATTCGAAAAAATTACACAAATATTATCATCTCCATAGGAAACTTTTTGACTGGTGAGACCTAAGAATTTCAAGAAAAAGGTTTTTTTGGGACACCCTAATGCACAGTAAAGTTTGTATGCCAATGTCGCAAAATATAGTATCCCCGAAAAATCGTCGATTCATATCTCCCCAGATGATGAGAAGTTGAAAAATGTCACTTCCGCGTGCGCTTATTTTTTCACATTTACTCCCACTTGCTTGGTTTTGAACAATGACACTAACAGGTAGGCCCTATGTTTATTCCTGCAATTTTTGTGACTTTGATTTAGAGGACTTAGAACATTTAGAACAATTAAGAAATAAGAACACCCAGAATCCCTAGGCCTAACTAAATTCGAGTTGAATTGCTCTGTACATTGCTTAGCCTTAGTATACTTTTTAAAAAATTAATCATTTTGAATTTTGATTACAGCATAATTTCTTGAATTATAGCGTCAAAGTATTTTTTGATAATTACGATAGAATGGTTTTCCAATTTTGTTTGTAGTACCATTAGGCCTATAGTTACACTTAAAATGTAATATTATGTGAATTTTACAGAGCTGTATCATTACAGTATTGCATGCTGCAATGACACATAACTAATTCCAGTTTCACGTGCACGATTAGGCTATATTTTTATGTTGCGGCCCCCGAGTCATCAAACTTTCCAAATGCGGCCCACATGCTGCCTTGAGTTTGAGACCTCTGCTCTAGCGTATACGCGAGTATACAGCGTATACTCACCTCCGGGAACAAATGACGGCGTGTAGGTCTACTCACCTCTGAAAACGAGGCTTCACGCGTGTATACAGCGTATAGGCCTACTCACTTGACAAAGATCAAAGTCAACAAAAGTTCGCACTGCCTCGCAGAAATAAAATGACTATAGCAAAAACAGAAACAAATCTCGATTGATGAAGAAAAAGTCATGGAATTAGATCGTTTTACGCCGTTATGAAGGCTTTTCAGGCGAAAAATCATCAAAAAAATCATATGACTAAAAAACGGACTCAGCAATTTTTGCCCCAAAACGTCGATTTTCTTCGGCGGCAGCGTGTAGCCTAAGCTCACTCACCTAAAAAAATTCAGAATTGGCTACACCTCTGACAGGGAGACCGTAATTTTTCATACAGTACCCTTCATAAAATTAAAAATTTGTTGATAAATATGTCCCGATTAAAACGGTGTTGGAATTTTAAAATTAAGTTCTTATTTAATATTTACCAGGGCCGTAAATCCCGGAAAGGGAAGGGAGGGAATTCCCTCCCCACTTTTAGACCTGGGGAGGGAACGTGAAGGAATTCCCTCCCCACAATTTTTCTCAGCTGCGTCACAAATGCTAGAGTCGGTAAGCTTTAAACGACGGCACATTGCTCGAAACGTGGATATTTGAAGATTTGCTCTATTATAATCAAAAGCCGCGCAGCTAAAAGAGGTGTAAATGTGTTCATTGATCAATAGAATCTCTTCTTTATTAATACAAAGAGAGAGGAATTTATGACTTGACACGCCCAATTATAGGCTATCATCCTGAAAGACTGCAGGGAGGAAGACAGCTAATCATACACACGTACACACAATTAATAGCATACATATCCGTACTCAAAATGGACAAGCTCCTAAGCACCTTTGTCACTTGGTGCACAAACCCTCTCTGCAGTACCTTCCCACCCTCTCCAGTCTGCTGATCGGTCTGCTTATCGATTTTGATCTCCTATAGTTCCCCGGGCATGGACTTACATGGCCCAACAGAGCCAATACCAGCTTTTATGTGGAATTAGACCCTTCTATGCTGAATAACCTCCCTCCCTTTACCTATCCCTATTAAGATCTAATTAGAGGGTGACATCTTCAACCATTCACTGCTTCAGGTCTTTCCTATTCCCTCGGGATTTCACGCTGAGAGTGCCTCTGAATAGCTAGTACTGTAAGAGGCGCTTTGCAAATTGGCATATAAGTTTGCATACGTGCATTGACGGTTCATGCATGCATACATAACATGTATACACAACTACATAGGCTAGTGATATTGGAAGCATGGGCTTTCAGTATTGAAAGCAGAAATACTGATGATAGGCCTATCACATCATCTCAAGACCACGTTATACCGCACATTCGACTGAAGGCCTACAGAAGATTACACATAAATTTAAACAAATAAAATCCGTGAATAGAGTGCGGTGCGTTAAATGATTTAAGAAGTCTCAGCTCTTTCGTTTTTCCAAATGGCTTATGGACAGTGGCGGAGACCTAGGGGGGGACAGGGGGGGACGGTCCCCCCCAATAAAAGTGTTGGGGGGGACGGCCCATGCATTTGTCCCCCCCCAATGTTTGAGCGTCAAGACTTGTTTGGGCGGCGAAAATAGAAAATTTCTTTGGGATTTGGGCGAGATTTGGCCGGATGACTAAAAAAAAAAAAAAAAAAAAAAAAAAAAGGTCATCAACTTTTTTGGCGGCGAAAATAGAAAATTTTCCGAGATTTCGCCGGTCGTCAGAAATTTTCGGAAAATCTCGCGTCTTTCCGTCCCCCCCCAATTCTCGGCGCAGGTCTCCGCCTATGCTTATGGATGGTGTGCTCAGCTGTGCTGGTAGGCCTAAGTATACGAAAATAGTGTAAATGTGCACTGCCTTTTCTAACAAGAACAGCTTTACACATAGGCCTACCGGTACGCTGCCTAAATCTGTGCACCAGAAAAGTGACTAACAGCATTGTATAATAGCATTATATCATTCTGATCAGATTCCTGTCATTTTATACCTTCTACGTATAAGGCATAGGCCCTATATATGTTTTGGTTGCAGCTTGTATTTGTAATCGCAATCACAATCTCCAGAGTAGCCTATACTTCAGCGCCCACAGAAGCTATTAGGTAGCGAGAGCCAGCCTATTTTGTGGATTCTAGTCAAAATAAATTTGGCTATTAAAGTAATCGATAGGCAAGAGATGGAAAAACGACAAAATGATATGATAAAGTATTTGTTGTGGATTATATAAGCCTGCAAGTAGGAAGTTATGTATAATTAAAATTAGTTTTCACCTTAGACCTATAATTGACTGAGATTCACTCAACGTCCAGACATGTTTTAACCCCTTGTCAACTCGTTGTGGCAGAATATAACCGTGTTGTTGATTAACTTGACCATTAAACATTTGACACTGAATACAGAAGCGGGTAACAGGCTAACAGCTAAGTTTACAGTACAAATGAGCTGCTAAAGATGAATGTACATGTATACGCAGATGGAGAAGTTAAAATGAAGAGATATATAAGCCACTAAATTGGCCTAATGCTTCAACTCTTTCGGTTTGGCAAGAGAACCTCTAGTGACTAGTTGTGTTGTCCCTGTAGTCTGAACATATTATAGGCTATGTGCAGTAGGTCTATCGTGCGAACCAACAATTTTTGACACTATCTTTGGGTGGGCTTCTTGAGGGAGGTAGGCCTATACTATACGCACAATTCCGAAGGGACAATTTTCCCTCCCCACATTTAGCTACAGATTTACGGCCCTGATATTTACCCCTTAGTTTTTCCTTTATACAAGCTTCGTACTGGCACTGGCAGAGTCCAACCAGTTTCGGCGTCGAATGCTAGATGAAAGAATGTCTATTAGATAGGAGCCCTTGGTTCAGACCATAGAATATACAGACGAACTTTTCCGGCTTTATTATCAGAGGGCTCCTGCAATGTTAGCCTACTATACTTATTAGGTTCATCCGAACTTCTTCGCACAGCTGACTGACCGCAGCATGGCGGTCAGTCAGAGTGGTGGTCACCTTGTGTCCTCTGACCTGATCTCGGGCTGTCATTACTATCAAACATCAACCAAGACCTACTGTGTTTCAGGCTACGGACCAAACTTAAGTTCTTACAAGAACTTACCTCATCTCTGTATTCGCTTCCTGTGTGTGTGTGTGTGTGTGTTAGCCTATATCGTAGATATCAAGTTGTCGTTTTAGTTGTAGTTAAGAATTCAAATCTTATTTCAAAAGTAGAACCCTATCGCCGTCGACGTTGTAACAATCAGCGTTTGAGGCGAGCGACGATAATATAAGAAAATTAATCAAGTAGATAATGGCATCGACGTATATGCCCAGAAAATCCGTCAAAGTCTATGACTATAAATTTAGACGAGTCTTTGTGTAAAACATCAATAGGCCTAATAGGTAAGTAGACTTATAACCAAAAAGAAACCAAGATTTTTATTGACCCCTTTGGTCCCTTGGTCAGCAGGTGATAATTGAGCTACGAATTGCTACGATAATACTCAAATTCTTTTTGGAATATTTACCAAAGAATGTATCACCAGTTTTAAGTATGAGCCTTCCGTTTAAAACGAGCTTTTCTGCATCTGATTCCATTTTAATCAGATCTAATTAACGCGTACGATTAATGCGTTAAATTTTTTAATCGCAATTTTTTTTAACGCGTTAATCGCACGCATTAACGCGATTAAATCAACAGCCCTAAAAAATAGATTACATATAATAACGTCCAATGTTCAACTATAAAAACTAGTAATAAGTCTGTTTTATGTTCAATCAAAACAAAAAAACATTTTGTAGCTGCTGAAAAACGTTTAAGCAGATATATCGGCTTGCGCTGTAAAAACCCCCAACATTTTCACATATTTTAATTTATTTGAGCACTTCCGGTCATCAAAAGACAAATTATTTTGTATCAGAAAATAGCCCTAAATGCCCTCTACAGAGTGGCATAATTTATTTCTATTAAAAATAAATTATGGATAAGTTATAATAGAAAAACATGAAAATTTTATGAAAATAAAACACCTTTATATACATTTTAATTTATTTTGAGCACTTCCGGTTGTCAAAAGACAACTCAATGAGCATGGAAATGTAGCCCCACATTACCTCTATAGAATGGTAGGCTATAATTCAATTGTGTCTCTTCATATTAAAGGGCGCAAAAGTTATAGTCGATAATCTAAGGGGGTGGTATCCACCCTCCCTGGTACCTTGGGTATACCGGGTATAACTTTTGAACGGTAGGGGCATCTTCAAACATTTTAGCTCAAAATGTGTGCCAATGAACCCTCTACAGCTACCTAACACGTCAAAATTTTATTCCAAACGGAACAAGTTTTATTTGGAAAAAACCTAGGGGGGTGGATACCATCCCCTGGTAGCCCGAGGGTTAAAGCTATCCGGGGGGTAAATTAATCTATCACCCCGGATGGAATATATCGGTCTAGACTATCCGGAGGGATAAACCATTCTATCCCCTTTAATGAAAAATGCGAATTATTGAAAATTTTTGCCTATGTTGTAATCAAAATTTGAAGTGACTCTAATTGTTTTAAGTGTCCTAAACCGTGTTCAGAGCAAGGCAACTCGAATTTATTTAGTGGCTCTAAGTGTTGTTAAGAGTTCTAAATGTTCTAAGTGATCTAAAACCAACGCAAGCAAAATTATAGACGGAATGCAAAAGGGCGTGGCCTAATGTGCGACTCTGTGGTCGGCCATATTGGCTTACAGCTGTGAGCTGTTGTCAAAGTAGGCTACACGCCGTTACCCGGTGAATTGCTAGTTGATGGAATAAAGTTATCGTCATTGGCCAATTGATTTATCCATAGGCCTATACCTTAACCCACGTAGCGGTCTAAACACCGTCCAGCCTGGAGCGGCCCGAATCCCTGAAGCGAATTTCGGCCGGATCCCAGATCTGCTATTATAAACAAGCAGGTCTAGGCCTATGCTTTATGCTTTTTCACGGACTGGGCTGGGCTGCTTCCAACGTAATTGTAAACCACCACTTGAAAGCCAAGCGCGGGGCACCAGCTTATTCACGAGCGCTGCGTTGGGTCAGAAAGGTTGTCAGATAAGAGTAGTCCAAAAGAGGCCCGAGCCCAGCTGCCAGAGTCCATAGGATCAGAGGGGGCAGAGTAGAATGTCGTTTGGGTTGTGAATTGCAGTGATCATGCAGATGAGACGGGGTAAGAGTTCTTGAAGAAGTGCCTTTAATATCCAATGGGAAGCCCGAGCTGTGATGAGTAGAGGAGCCTGAGGAAGGTTAGCAAAGCCGCATCAAGACTAGTGCGGACTGGGGCAGTGGGGCTGTGATTACCCTCCAATGGCCCCTCTGAAACCCATCGATCGGTCCACCAAGCACACATTTACAACTGCGGGCCCTAACACCCTTAGAGGTGTGGTACTGTAGTCAGTGGCTCGGTTGGAAAACCTAAGATGTGTTGTGACCAGCAGTCGAGAAACTTGACTTATCATCCTCTGGCTGACATGGACTTCTCTTTGTCAAAGAAATAGAAGAAGGCTTGGCAGCTAGTTGAGTGCTGGATCCTCATATCTTTGTCACTGTATCTGGTCTTGTCAACTATACAGTATCTTATGCACACCATTGTCATCAAGTTCCTTAGCTTCTACATTGTAAGCTGTCTGCCTAATCTGCTTCATCATCAGCATCATCTTGAAAGTTGTTAGCAAAGGCTGATTCAACAGACTTAGAAATAGACCACTATTATTCTAGATTGTCAGTTTGGCCATGAACTGCAGAGCTGCCCTTGATGTCACCTTGCTCTGACAGTTATGCTTGTTTTTGTCAATGGACATACTTCATGCACTCTAGCTTAACTTCTGAACATGCAGAATCAGTTATTGTAAAATGTTGGAAAATGATAAGGCGTTGATGGAAAGAAAGACAGGTATAGACCAGAAATTAAATCAGATTTTGAGCATGCAGGATAGCAGCCTCCAATCTGAAAGATGTTTGTTGCACAAGTGTATCGAAACCTTTACTCGTTGCTTAAACCTATTAATTTTGACATCTCATTGAATCTAAATTTAAATTGACTGCAACAGAGCATGGGGTGTTGCTCATGAGCAGCTATGTCATTTATGATCATGATATTCAACTTCGCAACGAACATAATTAGACCTATTATTTTTTTATAAGGTACAAGCACCGGTGTGCAGTCTTGTGAAATTGAATTTTGCAACTTTGTTTTGCACACATTCCATTCTGCAGTTATATGCATGTTTGTAGGCAGAGCAACTGTAACATTATGTTTGTCAATTTCGGATGCATGTAAGCAACCGAGAAGCTTCACCATTTTCCCATAATTATGTGTTTTGCCTGAGCTTTTTGGAAAGTCAACCATGTAATATTTTAATCACTGGCAACTATAATTGGTACATAGCTTCACACATTTCAAAGAAGTATAAAAATATTTTCTTCAATATTTACTGAAATCTTTTGATGTTTTGCAGTCTTGTTGCCGTTAGATTTAGCAATTAAATTTATTAACAAACTTGTTATGACTGAATATTGTTGAAGTAAACTGTTAACACAAGGGAGACCTATGGTAACAGGTCCCCTGATACCAGCACAACAACTACCGGTAGCCTATACAGCACTGCGTCCGACTATATGCAGCAAGCCAGCAAAAATAGAAAACAAATTTGAAAAAAACACTGACTATAGTAACTATAACTATAGTAATTCCACTGTCAGAATACTGTGCACTATTCAGAAAATGGCACAGCAAAATTGCTAAGATTGCTTTTAAACAGCAGTAGCATATCTGAACCATACTATGATACTGTCAATGTGTCCAATCTCCCGAGGTGCTTTTTAAATAAAATAAAGGGGAAAAGGTTTTCCAATTATAGTGTACTTTTGATGCACCGATGTGTTCTCCCAACGTGTAGGCTATGTGTGAACGTTTGAACAAGCCGACAAGGTGGTCTGTCATAGAGCATCGCAAAACAGCTGATTGTAACAGAGCCTTTCAGTTTCGCTTGCGATAGATTGTCTCTGGCTGCAGTTTTTAGCCGCCGGTGCTCTTCGCATGTTAACCTGGACATTCAAGCTCGTGTATTTTGGACTTCTCTAATTGAATCTTTACCCATTTCAGTAAGTTTGCCGCAGATAAAACAGTAAAAACACAGGAAATATTATTGTTATAATAAGCGCTATTCGCATACGTATCCAATGGTAACAAGTATTGCCTGTATATCAAGATGGCGCAGGCCATTATGCAAATGAGCCGTGACGCGTCTACGCAAACCGTCTATTTAGTAGAAATAAACACATGCTGTTAGTGACACTGTTCGAAACAAAGCAGGTGAAAGTTAATTTGAAAAAAATAAATTCACGCGGAAGTACCTTTTTCAACTTCTCTTGATCTGGGGGGACGCGATTAACACGGGGCTACTATATTTCGTGACACCGGAATAGATTTGCTTGAATAGTTGCTTGAGGAGCTTAATTATAAATTATGTTATACGGGCTGGCTCCAGATATCGTAAAATAGCTGTTGCTGTCTGTGGCTGTATCTAGGCCTACATGTAGATATAGGCCTGTTAATTTGCCGTTGCATTTCGAGGCACGTTTGCACAATATTGACCGATGAGGATGACCGTTAACTCCAGGACAACAAAGCTTTTATTATTGTTTATAAAGCCTGAGGGATCATTTATACCTCGGGCGAGAAAAAAATAATGATGTCTGCTCCGCCTGCTCTCCCTTGTCCTAGCCAACTCCGCTGCAATGAGTGCACCGACCGTAGACTGTCGGTGGGAAGATGAGACTTCGAGGGAGAGGATTGGTCACCAGCCATATCGCATGCTTAGCACCTACCCTTGTATGCTGAGGCTAAGAAAATGAAGTCGCTAACACTTCACACACATGGCATAGCATGGTAGCTTAACCGACAGTTCTGTTTCTTCTTCTGATTCTCGACTGATGGGAAACAACGAACAGACCGTGGATGAAGTCATCGACCAACTACTACCTGACCGTCCTGTCCGTCTATGACATCCTCTACCTCGTCTTCGCCCTCTCCATGAGTTTCGAACACTACCGTTGGATCGGCAGTCAGTACGCCTACATGTGGTTCCGCGCCTACATCGGTAGGTCCCTCACAGACACGTGGAGCAACACGGGTATCTGGCTGACGGTTACCTTCACCGTTGAGCGCTACATAGTCGTCTGTCACCCTATGAAGGGCAAGGTCTGGTGCACGACTCAAAGAGCCAAGTACATCCTTGGAGCCGTCTGCTTGGCGGCGGCTGTAACAACCTGTCCGGAGTTCTTCTCGCTCAAGGTCGCTGAGGTGAATCAAGGGAACAACACGGTCTATAGGGTACGTTTCATTGGCGCTATAATAAGTGGATTGGGGCAAGGGTTCTTTAGTGAAATAGCGGCGATGTTATTATATCATATAATCACATAGCCTAGTTTATTTGATTGTGGATTGACTGCATGTAGGCCTAAGCATAGTTTTCTTGAACAGTTAAAATTAATGCGCTTTAATATTTCACACCGGACAACTAAAGGAGAGAGAGAGAGAGAGAGACAGACAGACAGACAGACAGACAGACAGACAGACAGACAGACAGACAGACAGATAGTGCCAGATTTAAAAAAAGTAGAAACAGGACCAGAGAGACAGAGAAAAAAAGAAAGAGACAGACAAGGAGACACAGAGAGAGATAGTCCAACCGCGGACGAATATTATGTTATAATTACGAGCGCACACAGCAACGAGGACTCCTGAGTTCAGAGAGGGATAATTTCCAAAACCAAATCCAATTTATTTTTTATTGAACAGGTACTCGATACTGACTTCGCCCTGACGCCCGGCTATAATTTCGGCTACCATTACCTCAACCAGGCTCTCTTCACCTTCTTGCCGCTCGTGCTGCTGTCCGCATTCAACATTCTGCTGATCCGGGCTCTGATCGCCGCCGCCAAGCAGCGCAACGAGATGACCCGCACGCCGAAGGAGAGCGCCGACGGGGGGCCGGGGGCTCGCGACCCCCAGCAGAGAATCACCCTCATGCTCATCTGCATCGTCATCATCTTCCTCTTCTGTCAACTGCCGTCGGCGTTGGCGCTGCTCTACTGGAACGTCGTCAGAACGACGGCCACTCGCGAGCAGCAGTTGACGCTGCGCATCGTCAGCAGCGTCTTCAACCTGCTCGTCATGATCAACAGCTGCGTCAACTACGTCCTCTATTCGTCCTTCAGCACCAAGTTCAGGATCACCTTCAAGCGACTCTTCTGCAAGTGTCTTGGCGATGGAGGAGGAGGAGGTGGAGATCCAGCCAATCCTAGCTCGTCGAAGCATGTCAGGGGAAAGGTCACAGGTGGTGGTGCCTCAGAAAATACCAAGTACACCTCTGTCGGCGGCAGCGCTGTTTAAGCCGCTGAGGGAGCAATACGTTGGAATTTTCATCGCCGCGACATGGATTCGAATCCTATAATTAATTAATAGTGTGAAATCAACGCTGATCGAAATTCCCGACCTGTGTGCGATCTGGAAGGCCATGACCTTCCGTAGGACTGTCATGACATTTTGTAGGTGCACCACGACCTTTTGTAGGAGTGCCTCCTAAAGGAGTAAACTGGCAAATAGTTAATAGGTAGTCTAATCTTAGAGTTAGTAAATGTCATAGCCTAGAGAAGACTGTTTACAGAATACAATAAACAAAATAGACGTGAAAAGACTATAGATGAGTTGTTTCAAACGATTATGTGTTACTTAAATGCATTTCCGCTTAAAGAGGCATCTTGAAACGTGAAATCAGGAAAAAAATATAGCCACGCATATTGCACGATCATTGCAATAATAATAAAAAAATTGTCAGCAATATGTAGTTCCCCATTATTTCAATTTACTCCATTCAGTCTAGCTGTGATATTTCTCACAAGTTGATTGCGGGCTGTGGGCAAACCTATAATCACTTCATACACAGAGTTTATGATTTATGCCGTTTTAAGTATAATAAGATGATGACTCGTGTCTACTTAAAATGAAATTAGTAGGCCTAATTGCAATAAATGTCAATAGGCCCTAAGTGTCATTGGATGTCGCACTAACAGAATTACCAGCAATCAAAATTCTTCTACAAATAATTCTCCTTCGTTTTCCAGGATCGTAATAAAACTGTTAAGATGTGACGACGAGAACAATATTTACGTTTTTACAACAATAAAAGTTTTCAAAGTGTCATTTTACCAATCAATAAATCAATCAATTCGTTTATCGCTCTACGGGTCGTCTCCGGGTGTTCTTGTTTTGCTTCACTCGTTCTAGATTAAACATCCACATATTAAACCAATCGATCAGCATCTCGTTTATATCGTCATCAACAACAACACCACCACCATCATCGTTATCAGCGTCATAATTGGACACCCACGGTGTGGCAGCAAGGCAAGCTACCTCAAATATACCGAGGCCTAACCTAGGAGGCAGCATCACACCAAAGCACAAACCATGTACCGTAGCCTATAGCCTATATTTGCAGAATTTTGTCCAATACATGCACTGTACAAGTACAACAGTGTACATAATAGCTAGAGATAGACCACAATAAATCTGAAGAACTGTGCATAACTTTAATAATAATTATTATAAACTCCTAAATGATTAAGTTCAAAGAACCATTAGTTAAAACAATCCGCATTTGCAGTAGGCCTAATAAATTTAAAGAACATTAGAATAAAGAAACTTTATAGAAGATTCACAAGTAGGCTAAACCTAAACCAATTCGACTCGATCATCCAACCAAGCAAAGCACTTTTTTTTCCTTTTAAAAACCCTTCAAAGCATTTTTTACATTAAATTTCAATAATTTTTCAGCGACTCATTTAGGCTACGCTAACTTTGCAATGGTTTGAGCCATGCCTGTTATATCCTTAACTTCCAGTGAATCCATGAGCAGGATTGCTTCAGACATGGATATCTTCGTTCGGCGCAACTCTTTATTTACTGAAGCGGTGGGTTCAGCTAAAACGTATTTATCCTTTGCTGTTCCTGGCAAATGTAGGCATAGCCTACTATTCTACTAACATAATAAACCTTAATGCAACTAATCAAACTGTATCAATCCAAATGCGGCAATTATTTCAACACAGTCAGTATGAATCATAATAATTATATGCGACTTTCCTTGCAGCTTTTCAGCCTTAGAATCCGCTCGCTCAAAATAACCATTAGGTCTGGGCCTATAGGCCTATCTATTCGACACAAAAAATGTCGTAGGTCTACAATTCGGAAAAAAGCTTTGTTATGACGATAGCACGTTATTTCTACATAGCGGACAAGTCCTTCTAACCAGTGCCTAAAGTGTGAAAAAAGAAGTGCCTGGACGCCCATTACCTCTCCAAAAGAAGTGCCTGGACGGTCCTTACGTTTCCAGTCAGTGCTGGCCAATAAGTGGCTGGACGGCGTTCAGATTTTAAAAGAAGTGCATGGACGCAAGGCACACTTTAAGCCCTGCTTCTAACCTGAGATGAGACGATACAGAATAAGATTCCCAAACAAACTGTCATTTACTCATTAATGCTACGCAGAGAAGACCAGCCTTATAACGGAGAGCAGAAAGAGTGCCTAGGCTAATTGGCCACACTACAAAAGATTCGAGTCACCGAACATAGCCTACAATGTCATGTACCTCTACAATATTATTTATGTGACATTCGTAGCAATGTTCATTACTTCAATGCGCATTGAAGTAGGCTAATGAACATTGCTACGATCGAATAGGGCCTATTAAAATATAAAATAATAGCCTATAAATTGCCACGAAGTAAAAGTAGGCCTACTGAATATGGGTAAAATTTTACTTCGTTGAAAGTAAAAGTAATTCAGATTTTTGATACTTCATTGCATGGGAAAGTATTCAAACTTTCAATTAAGTAGGTCTTCAGTAACGCGTTACTTTTACTTCGTTGCTGCAGCTAGGCCTAGCCTACCTGTAGCCTACAACACTGAATCAGCCTCCAGTCTCATCCTACTGATATTCTGCAAGCGCTCATTAGGTATAATGGCTCTAGCGAGTGAAATTGCCACGCATGCAACTTGCTTACAACGTAGTTTGAAGATTGCTTTTTGCCTTTAGTGTTGTTATTCAAACACAAAATATACCTAGATATCTATTTCCAGTAATGGTTTTCACATTGTTCTACCAAAAACGTAACATTGCTCTTGTATTACAAAGAGTAAAATTTTCATGTGGAAGATGCTGCACACCATTATTTCACATGGATAGGTTTTTTAAATAGTAAAACCGGCATAAGCGGGTATTCTAAAGATTATGCTACCCTTAGTGTGTGGGTTAGAAATAATTTCCTGGAGCAGGTTCTACCTGCGAAATGGAAGACAGAATGAAAGAATCGGATTAAGTACAATTGCAGTGGACTCCACTGAAATTATGCTTGAATTTGGAAAGTAGGCTACAAGGCTGAGAGGATGAAAAAGACTTTGGCCTACTCAACGATAAAATATTTGACTACTTTTGCAACTGTTGCCAAACTATCTCAACAATCTTGCTTTCATTCATGACTAACGCTGATGTCCTTCCTTTGTCAACATCATAATTGATTTTGTTGACATAATTATTTTGTTTAATATTCAAGATTTATTTCCAGAATTATAATATTTAAAAAATGTTTCGAATATTTTTTGTAAATGTCTCAGGAAACTTAAGGGAAACATTCTTACGAGTTTCTCGAGATTAGGCTATTTGCCAGATTTTTTGCTAGGCTTAAATCGTGTGGGCTATAGTAGACCTACAACAACATTGGCCTATTGCATTCTAGCATGCGAAATTGTCACGTAGGCCTACACAAATCAAATTGTTGAGAAGCAGTTTGAAGATCGCTTTTGCCCTTATAGACCTATAGGCTATCTCTGTAGCCTTGCGCGTTACTCAAGCACAACGTAGGCTATGTGACATGTCTATTATCAATAGACCTATTTATAGCTGAGGGCTATTTTTAACGAACAGTTCTACACAAAATGTGCAGCTGTAGCCTAAATTAATGCATTTTTGCAGTTGTAAAAGCAGTTATGCGCAGTGGGAATCGTTAGAAAAGGTAATTGGATTCCAGTTTACCACGGAAGGACATGCGCAGTGAAAAATAGGCAGGAAGGTATAGGCCTACGCACCTCAAAATTTACCAGTTAGGCTAGCTACAGCCCTGAAAGGCCTACATAATTATATAGGCCTACACCAAATTTGGGGTTGAAATATCACAATTCTGCACCATAAATGTTAACAATAGTGCTAGGAAATGCTGATATAGTGCAGGACTCAGGTCTTAACCTACTAGTTTAAATTTGCCATAGCCATTTCCAGTACATGTTAGCCTAAGCACAGTATTTATAGGCCTACTGTGGCGCCGCCGCCTAAGCCTAGACTCACTACCGGTAGGCCTAGGCCTATAGATTGCCGACGACTACGAGTCTATGACGATATAACTACTTGCTGATCGTGCTTCAAGCATTGGCACCATTCTTTCTGAAATTGACCAGATGTGTCGATGCTTTTGCTCTGCTATAAACGGCATGAAAAACTCTTAAAAAGAGCTAAACGCCTAGCTAGGTTACTTAATAGAGCAAACCTTTCCAACAGTCTCCGAACTTGCCAACATAGCCGATGCAAAACTCATCTCCATTATACACAACCCCAAACACGTACTTCACCAACTCCTACCTCCTCTCCGACCCCCTCTCACCAATTAAGACCTAGAACACACAACTTCACTCTCCCACGTGACTTAAGGACAACTCCCAATTTATTCCACGATCGTTATATAAACTAGCTTATTTAAGACTAACTAAACCTACTAAGAACTTCAATTATTCTTTATCACTCATGTTAACATTTTCTGCGTTATTGTCAGAATGTCTTTTTCTAAATAAAACGAATATACCTATTTCAATGCTGCTGTTACAATGATTTTTCAACACACAAAAATGGGCGAAAGTAAGTTAAGCGCTAGATAAACGTAGCTATTTAAAAAGGCCGGAAGTACTAGTTAGTCTGGTTTACGTACGGCCATTGTTTTGTTGTTAAGCAGATTATTCGAGTCAACTAAGTCCATTGGTTTTTCGAGACTTGTTGGAGTGGAAGATTGTCATCGAGTTTCTGCTCCACTTAAAAGCAGTGAAACCATGGATCTTTTAACTGTACCAACTAGGTAGAGTCAGAATTATTAATTTTCACTTCCTTTAATTTATGGTGCCACCGATATTGTTGGACTGGACGTAATGTAATTCGTTTGCAGTGTCAAGTCATCACACAAATTTTTTCTAGCGCCAGTATATTTTAGTATAATTTTACTCCCTATGGGGTTCCACATCTCAGACAAGAGTATGACCAGTTGCAATATAAATTTCCGCAGCTCTAGCGTTATGTGTAGGGTCCAGTGTGCGCCAGTAAATTAATAAATCAAGTGTTTATGCAGTTATGAAAATTCCGAGTTTTAAGAGTGGCCAATCTGTTGTCTGGCAGTCTTGACTATTTTACTCAGTGTTAGACTGTACCAATCCAAGGTAAACGTGTATTTTAGTATCTTAAATTATTTTCACGCTTATAATGGCACAAAAAGCGCCTTAAAATAGTTATGCCAACGTGCTATTGCCTAACTGATGTATTATTATACTCAGAATTTGTTAAAAAGAAGGAAATCGATTAAAAATTAATAATATTTTGTCATAACAAACCGCCGATCGAAGTTGTTATTCAATTCTGACCCTTTCCGGAAGTTGCGTGCGGCATGTGTGCAATAACACAGCAGGCAAAATAAATAAGTAAGTAAGTAAAAGTCCAGCTTTTTCAATTGCATCACCTGTTTTATGAATCCAACTTCTGCTTCAATAGTGATTATTTGTCATCAATCCAGCTCCAATTTTAATCGGGAACATTTTCACCAATCCAGGTCCTATTTAATTAAGAAGATCCTGATCCATCCAGCTCCAATTTAATCAAGAACATTTTTATCCATCCAGCTCTAATTTAATCGGGAACATTTTCACCAATCCAGCTCCAATTTAAGCTATAATATTTTTATTAACCCAGCTTCTATTTCCCGCCCGTTATTTTCGTCAACCCAGCTTCTATTTCAGATATAAGAATACTATCATCCAGCTTCCATTACTTAAGCGTTTTTTCATCAATCCCACTTCTATTTCAGATCTAGAAATACGTTCATCCAGCTTCCATTCCTCATTTTGATCTTAGGACCGAAGTCTTGACGTACACGTTATTTATAGTCGCATGGACCAATATACGTCGATGGTTTGTGCGAGTATACCAACTTCCGGGCAACTGTTGTTGTTCAATGGCGATTCGAACGGCGATTTCGCATGGGGAATTTGACATTTTAAAAACATATTTTCTGTCAATATTCTTGTTCTCAACATATTTTAAGTATGCTTTTCCATGAGTTGGTCAAATGTACGCTTTTTGGAATAATTTACGGCGCTTTTTGTGCCATTATAAGCGTGAAAATAATTTAAGATACTAAAATACACGTTTACCCAATCCAAACCATTGAGATATAGCCATGATTGACATTTTAGTTACACTGGTTTCGATTTTGGTCACAGAAGAAATCTTAGGTTATGATTTTTTATTTTGTTTAATCGAGGTCGGTTTTGTTTTCTGTTTTGTAGAAAGCGGCAGCGGAGCGGGGATGCAGATTATGACCAATCCCTGCCAATCTCGAAACGCATTAATCAGCTGCACATACGGTACTTTTTGTCTACCTGTGGCTTAATGTTGCACTGCTTGTGATTAAAATGGTAGATTGGTTAAAGATTGATAGCACAGAGTCCTCCCAAATCCCGCCAAATCCCCCAAATACTGAAAACAGTTTGATATAAAACTGCCAAACTTTTGAACTTTTAAGCTAGATGAAAAATGTGACATAATAGTCTTCTTGCCATTGTTGATAGCACGGTTGAGTGGCTAAATATCACTAGGTTGTGTGTTAAGAAAGTTGATTTGGAGGATCCGGCAAAAATTTGATGTGGGTTTCGGGAATTTGGGCCACACAAACTTTAGTTAACAAAAGAAAACAATCACGGGAAGCATTATATTTTTCGATATAAAGGATCATTTGGCAGAAAAATTGACACAATTAACACAAACGCTGCCGTCTGTTAATAGTTAACAAGACACTTGTTTTATCTGACAACATGGAGTCTTTATGTTGTATGTATCTGGACTTTTATAAGACACATATTTAAAAGGACTCTAAAGTCGAGGTTCTGTAGTACCCATTTCGTGACCAGTTTACCCGATCCATTTGCCTCCCTGAGATAAACATCTTCAATTTTGGTGCAGCCATAAATCCAAAGCACATAACCGCTAAGCACTGAGCGTTGCTTTAGCTTATGATCCTGTATATAGGGACTACCGTGTCTACCTTAAACCTTTAATGATGAGATTGCATTGAAATTCACAGAGAAACTGAAGGAGTTTGCTTTTAGAGTGTTAAAGAGGTTTGAATCTGTTTTGGAAACATCTTACAGTTGCTGGACGTGTGTTGTGTGCAGATGAGTTGGTTGATTGCTCTTCTACAATGTTAGTTAAATCTGAGTTCTGTTTTTAGACCATCGTTGGATGGACTTGAGCCTTCAGGATCCAACGGGCAATGGCCGAACAACTGTCCTGTGAGTGAAAATAGTCTTACTTTGTCATTAATTTTGTAGATCTCTGGTATGATAGTGAGAAAGCTGGAGCTTATGCAATTTTTAAGGCTATGAAATTAACTTATTTGGAAAATTTATATGGTGCTCCAAGAAAAACTACTCGGAAATGCTCCCAACCCCAGCGCACTCTAAAAGAACAGTTTTATGTTTTTAAGGAAGGATCCTGGTAGAGTCCCAGGGTGTAAGATTAGCTCTAATGAAAAGCCATTCCAGACCACGGCCAACCACAGGGAAGGTTTGATTATTCACGGTTGCAGTACGAGCAAAAGGAACTAAGAGGACTGTCTTTGCAGCAGAGCGTAACGGGCAACATCCTTGGATACTCAACACGAGGCAACAGAGCTCTCGCAGGTAAATTGGGTCAAAGCCCTGACAATATCGCCCTTCCAGAGCAGCTACCCATAACACAATGATCGAGATTATGTCCCAGATCAGAAACGAATGCAACATCTTTGCTATCATTGGTTTTGTGATGCAAGTTTATTGATTAGATTCAACAATGTATTTATTTTATCTGTTTATTTTATTTGTTTGCGGCCATAGTGCATGAGTTTGATATCTGACCAATGCTATCCTCTGTAATTTGATTGCATCGCATTTCAGACGCAGTGGGCAAACGTTCCAACAGGCCAGATGCTGCCATTACCAAATCATCTACAGGCATTCTCAGCAACCTCAGCCTCACCTGACCCGCATTTGTCCTACGCCCACGGCGCCCCGTCTTTCATCAACCACTGCTACCCTAACCACCCAGAGGCAATGGGTCATCTGACATGCGCAGCGTACGCTTGCACCGAACAACAGGATGATGACGATCCTCAGACAATGAGATACGAACCCGAGCTGACCGCGACCGAGAATCCATTCTATTATTCCGTGAACGAGCAACTGTTCCTCCTGCACGTCGCACGATTGCGGAGGATGAAGAACGTCTAGCGAGGATACGGAGGCGGAGGAGGAGGGGAACGAGTCGCAGTGTCAGAAGCAATGCAACAGACTGCAGAAAAAAATAACGGATATTTGCTAGTCGGTAGGTCTAGAACTTGCAGCGAAACCCCAAAGCGATGCCATCTGTTTTTTTGGGATGAGAGTAGCGTTGAGATGAGGAACAGTTTACGTACATGTGTTCTGCTTTAGAATTCTTCTTCATTTTAAATTATTTGTATTTCTCTTCGAATTCTTTTCCTTGGAATTTCATGCTGATGATTTCGTTTTGCTGGCAGCAAGAGGTTGCTGGCACTCGGGTTTTATAAGCTGGGTAGCTGATTATGTTGAAATATTAGTCGTTTATTATTTTGTTTCATTTTTCACTGCAATGGATCGTGCCCAAAAGATGATGAGAAAATTGAGTGAAAGAGTGTTCATTTTTCATAGGAATAATAGTATTATTACTCTTATTGTTACTAATATTTTTTAACCCTGATGCATTATTTCTGTAGTCGGCAGAGTTATGATTCTTCAGGAGCGACTTGAATTGCACCACATGTGTTAATAGGTATTATTGCTTTTGTTACTAAAGTTATTATTATCTGTTTTAGTTGGTGAGTTAGTTTTAAAATCGCAATTGAAGTGTGTAGAGCAGTTTTGAAACGGTAACATAAATACTTGAGCAGTATTTAAAATATTGGTTTAAAATTTGAAATAAATACAAATTACTTTCAAATTGCTATTTAACCCATAAAAGACTGCGGTTGTTTATTTTCTATACTCTCTGCTGTGCATGCAGGGCCAGTATCTAGCAATTATAAAATAATAGATATTATTGTTGCAAGGATGTTTACAGTTCAGAACTGAATGATACTTGAAGATGACAACTTGGAAATGAACCAGTTGGGTATCATTGCACTGAATCGACTTGTATTGCGCTAAACAATATTATTTTGCGATCCGTTACACCACACGAAGCTTTTTTTGCAGAATTTTAAGTTACAAAATTCTTTGATAAAATTTTACAGAAAAACTTGCTTATGCAATGCTGATAATTTGTACAAAATCCAATTATTTGCACTGGATAGTTTCTTTTACACCATGTTGCATAATGCTAAATAAAGTTTGCCACAGCACTGTGCAAAAATTTCACATGGTACATTTATGCTAACATTAATTAGTGACATTATGATGAATGTCTTACATGCATCACAGTGAAGTGTATGAATTTTTTAAAAGAATAAACAAAAATCTTCAAAGGTGTCAATGTTGATGATATTGGTATCCGAAGATTTTTGAATGATCATGCTGCACTGTATAGCTTACGGTGACATTTGCTGTGACTCCCACTTTGACCTCTGTTTGACCTGTTTGTCTAGGTTATGGTGACTGACTTTCTAGGATTTCTAAATGGGTAGACCATGAAGTTGAGTGTATGCTTCAGAAACCTACACCAAAACTTTAAGAATTTCTCGTTTTTATTGAGGTATGTGTTTTAGAAAACTACATGCTCATTCTCAGAATTTCTTAAACTCAATGGAAAGTATCATATTGGACTACTGTGAAAAAATTGATGTTTAGACAAATTGAACGTATTTGGTTTCTGATGCAGTGCTTAGTAAATTGCCTCGTGTCTGCTGGTTTAACGGATATACATTTGCAAGCATTACATTGTAGGATATGGATGTTTGATAGGTCTCGATGTTGACAAGTACATCAAATAAATTTTTTTTTAAATAAAAAATAAAAAATGCATGTCAATTAGACCTGGGAGTCGACCCCAATAAGTCGACCCCAGTCGACTTGGTCATCCCAAGTCGGGTCGGGTCGTTTCTGCTCACCGCAACTGACCCCAAGTCGAATTTTGTAGATAGAAGTCACTTGAAGTTGTTTTTACCTCAAGTCGACTTAAACCGACTTGAGACACAAACATAGTTAAATTTGTCACTTCAAACCAATGATTGTGACAACATTTAAGCAGCTTTTGTTGCCTATTGTGTTTACAAGAATGAATGAGACCTTTGCTAAACAGAAAGTTAGGCTAGGCTACTGACTATTTTGTCGGTAGGCTATCGTGCAGACTGCCATCTGCCGATCTATTCATATAATTTGTAAATTTATGCTTAAACGTCACGCTTAGGCATGCGCCTAATTAAAATGGTGAGACAAAATGTTACTAAAATATTATTGCTTATCAAGCAATCAGTGAACTTCTAGTGGTCAGTGAAACAAAGAAAGCTGGATCTACTGGGCCTATAATAAATCGATAGTTTGGCGCTACTTTGGAGCGCTGCATCTGGAGTTGTCTGCAGACGGAAAAACTATTGTAGGGCCAATTGGACAATGAAAGACTTTACTGTCAGTGAGTAGGCCTAGTTGCTGTAGTAGCCTACTGTAGGATGATGCACTTGCAATGCTATATGCTAAGTTGCGAAATGATGTTAGTGGCCAAATAATTATGAAAATAGAATTGCAAATTATGCTTAATTTATCATAACACGCCATTCAGTGCAACCATGCAGTACGCGGTCCGCTATTTTATCTTAGATAATTATTATTGCGCATCTTTTACAAATTTATTTAATATTAATATTAAAAAATAATAATATTGAGTGTAATCTGAATATCACAGACAATGAACCAGCTAAAATTCATAGGCCTAATAATTTGCCGTCGCATTGTCTAGGTTACTATAGATGGCCCAAAGCATCACAAAACTATTCAAACTGAAACACAAACAGCTTGAAATGGGTTTAATAACACTTTAACAAATTCATGCATGAATTAAGTGTTGATCGAGGCCTCATTACTCATTTGAAGGCCTAAATTAAATTAATGCTTGCAGGAAAGTTTGCTTGACTTCTTGCATTATTAACCGTACGTAGACCTAGGCTAATGGCTAGTACCATGTCAGAAGTCGACTTCAAGTCGGAAGTCGGTTGTTTTTCTGCCAAGTCGGGTCAAGTCGTTTTGACGCCGATAAGTCGACTTCAAGTCGACCTCAAGTCACTTTAGGGTCAAGTGGGGTCAGATTAGCTGACCAAAGTCACTCCCAGGTCTAATGTCAATGTCCTATTGTCCTCTGTAGTTTATTGAATGTCATCACCGGTAACTAAGTTTTGGATAATTGAGTTAAGACTTGAAACAAATCTCGTGTAAGTCTTTCATTTTTGTCTGTGAAATATAAACTCTTTGATGCATTTCAGTCACGGCGTTGTAAGGAGAACGAGTTTCGTGTATAAACAAACTTGAATTGTGTCAAACTGTGCGGACTGAATTGAACAAACCCTAGAAACTGTCTGTGGTCTGTGTTGTCTTCACCAGATTCTTTATTGTCTTGGATTTTTGGAATATAAAATTTAAATGGATTGTCTTGACTCTTTTGTGCCTCATTAGTATTCACTATTCACTCTGTGCAATTTCAAACTGACAAAATTATCTTCAACTTTGCTGATGTTCGTCAAACTACGACTAAAACTGTCTTTCACTCTTAACTGAAAACCTGCCATATTCCAGTCTTCTCCAATCTACTTCTGGTTCTTAATGTTTGACCGGCTTCTGAACTGAATGGTATTATTATGAGTTGATGTAAAAACGTGTAATTGCCTGCATTTGTATCTTTCTCTGTCCCTCTTAATATTTAGTCAGTGTTCTAAGCTCCATGGCCTAGTCCCATGCAGACTATATCTTGCTCAGTTCAGACCCATCTTCCAATAACTCTTGTGCTTCCCTCTCACACACAGCAAAGCTTATCAACTGCTGAAATGTTCAGTATTTAGGTGGGTTTATCATATCTTTCCGGTGATAAAAATGAAAGCATTTTGTACAGTCTACCGTGTTTCATTCTTGATGATATTTCCAGCAAATCTCTGCAACATTTGTTGCAGTTCTGTCTGAAGCTTTTTCCCTGTCACATAAATATTATTAGTACCGGTATTTTAGCTGCAATCTGGTCAGTTCTGCGTCTTGGGGATTTGTTACACTCCTACCTGTAGATAGTCCTCTTTGTAAGATTGATAATTTGGCGGTGTGTAAGATTGGTGTAACCATGTTGTACAGATGATGTGCATTGAGCTGAAAGTTTGCATTGAAGCATTTTTGGTTTGATGTACTGACGCTCTTGGTCAAACAGTGGTTTCAAAGAATGTAAGCTCTCAGCATCTTGTGCTCGATTTCTTTTTAGCTCTGTGTAAACATTGTTTAATAAATGACTGAGAACTACGCCTGCTCTTGATATTAAAATGACCTTGGGAATTAGCCTAAGCCGTGCATTTCTCATGCAATAGCTGCGTGATTTGAGAGGGTATTAGAAACTATGATGCTCTGCATAGCTAGACGTTAGAAAAACTGTTGACTGAAATAGATGTATGAAACATTAAATATTATCCAGTGTTCCTATAATGATCGCTATAAAGGGATTTAATAGTTTTATTTTACTTTTTGTGTCTATAGAATCGGTATAGGCCTATCTGTGGTTTTGGTATGTAGTCTGTTCATGTTGCATATTTGCTAGGCTTTTGGGCATATAATATTTGTCATTTTTTAGACCTACCGTACTTGTATGTGAACTTGCACAAGCTTACAAGGTTACCTTTGAATCTGTATCGTCGGGCGGGTCTATTACATTCGAGATCTGAATGCATGTAGGCTGTGCTAACTGTAGCAGGGGCCAATCCGGCCATGGCTCCCCATTTAGAAATTTCTTTATTTTTTACCAACTATTCTGGCTTGGAAAGTTGATGTGGCCCCCCATGAGTAGTTCCGTAGGCCCCACCCCATGCCCCACGAGGTCGTCCATACACGAGATCCGTGCAGGGGCTTAAGAACACTAGGACTAAAAAAGGTCATTTTGGCGGATAAAATGGTATATTTTTCTGGGGAATTCAACAAATGACTAAAAAAGTAAGCAGATTTTTCGGTCACGAAGACGAAATTTTTCCCCTGTCCCAAGAAAGAAAATTTTGACTCCCCCACCCCCTTCAAAAATAGTTTTGTATGCTGATGCGATGAAAACAGGAATTTTTACACTCTGAGCCTCTACTCTGCAAGCAGGATATATGATCCGAAGCTGGAAGCAAAGGAACTTCAGGTCTGACCAAAGTCGTCTTTTCGGTCGATTATGAACAGATTTAAGCTTAATTATTTAAGTTGTTAAAACTACATTCGAGTGACTGAGAAGGCATGGGAACTTGTGTAATTGCTGTTAGCATTTTGTGGATCAAAAAGCTTTCCTCACAGTTGAGTCTTCATTGCATACCATGGTGAGAGAGGTCTGTCATTTAAAAATGGTTATAAATAATTCATGCAGTAGTGGGAAGAACTTCAGAATAACATCCACATCACCTTTGAGTTTGATTATTATTTTAATTTAAAATTTCTTAAAATGTTCAACAACGGCGGATGAAAGCTCGACAGTTTGAAGGCTTCATTTCACGGCACAGGGTGTCGGTGGATCTTATAAAATGTAGAAACATTATATTCGAGAAACTGCTTAAGGTGCCGAAAATTACCCCTTTTTACAATATATAAATTTGTTTTTCACCCCCCGCCCGCCAACCCTCATCCCACTCCGCCCTTAAATTCTCGCCCAACATCTTCCATCGCGGTGGACACACACCCACATACCCATACATTCATACATACATGCAGTGGCGGCGCCAGGATTTCAGTTTCGGGGGGCTGAAGCCTCGTGTCGAAAATTTCACATTTTCATCTGTCAAAATTTCTCACGACCTTTTTTTAGCCATCGACCGAAATCTCATGAAAATTTTCCATTTTCAACGCCAAAATTTCTGACGACCTTTTTTTAGTCGTCAGCCGAAAATCGTGGATATTTCAATGTAAAAAATTTGGATGGCCTTTTTTAGGGGGGCTGAGCCTCTTGCGCCGCCACTGCACACATGTCCCCGTAACGTGATGGCCATTGTCCGGTAATTTCCTGAAGGCCACCTGGCAACCCTAAGAATCCATGCAGGCAGATAATCCAGCAAAGGCCAAAGGGTAGGCCTAAGCGTGTATTTTAGCGTCGTAAATTAATCGCTCGTTGCAGCATTTTTTTCAATCAATCCAACTTCTAGTTTGAGCAGAATCCTGCCCATCGATCCAGCTTCTATTTAGGCAAAATTCGATTCTTCAATCCCACAGAGATTATTTTTTCATCATCAAAACTTCATTAAATTTTAGGCCCTAGGCCTAGTTAAAGATTATTGATTATCAATCCAGCTTGGATCTCAGCGCAATTGTTTAAAAAATCCCACTTCTATTTAAGTAACATTTATTTTAATAAATCCACTTCTATTAATTTGTCGAAGAATGGTTTCGTCAATCCGACTTGTCTTCCACTGTCGCTGAAACCCATGCAATAGCAAATTGCCTAATTTACGATGCTAAAATACACGTCTATCCAGTAAAGGGCGAAAGAATAATCCGCGTAGCCTATTAGGACCAGACATGGTGTCTATTTGGCGGCGATGGCTTAATCTGACTTTGGTGGTTATTTCTCGATCGATTAATTTGTCGAAGCTCTGAGAAAAGCTGGTCATCCTACAGCCCAGGGTCTGTTGGACGCGGCATAATTTGTCGGCGCGGTTTTGTGCGCTCGGTAGATTTAGTTAACGGCGGTTTTCTGCATCCGTTTTCGGTAGACCGTAGAAGGCCTAAACCCATAGACATCATCAATGGCATATTACTAAATGTAAGATGTCTATGCCTAAACCGCTGCCTATGCACGGTCTTCTGTGAAGCGACTTCGTAACACCACATATAGTATATTACAGTAACACAATGATTGAGCATTTCAGTGGTGCAAACCAGTGGCGTAGCTCAGGGGCGGATCCAGGGGGCATTTTTAAAAATAATTTTCTAGTCGTACGGACCTCGTCTGTACGGGGCCTGCGGGACTACTCATGGAGGGGGGGACACGTCAACTTTCCGAGCTGTAGCTGGTCAAAAATAAAGATATTTCTAAATGGGGCCATGGCCGGATTGCCTCCCTGGATCTGCCCCTGGGGAGCTAGGGAAATGGAGCTTTTACGGGTTCCTGGGGCTAACACTGCGAACAGTCCTGAAAATTATTTGGGAGATGAATTTAGAGCCATCTAACCATGGACAGTTAAAAGACATGTAGTCTGTAGCAAGGGCGTAACTTTCCCCCAGATAGTGGTGGTGACTATTTGTCTACTCACTAAATTTTCCTTCCTTACTCTATATACCCTCGCCTTACGCTATGATGAACTACCCCTCCCCAAATTGAACTTAGTATACTTTGTCCGCCTCTTTCGGTCACTCGCAAAGTCGCACTTGAACAGTAGACTACAAGCCGCTACAGTCATGTTTAGAGTTTTCTGATGAAAAGTTCTGGTAAAAGCCATGCACAAGGATGCTGAAGGTCTTCTTTATCTGCAACAGAAGTTCCCAAGAAAAAGTGATGAGAAGATCAAGGATGGCATTTTTGATGGTCTACAGATCAGACACACGACCAACGACAAGCAGTTTGAATATCTGTTGGAGGAACCAGAGATAATAGCATGGAAAGCTCTGAAGGATTTTGTGGAGAATTTTCCTGGTAACTATAGAACTCCAAATGTGTCACAAGCGTTCTTTTCCCGTCGATTGTCGCGAACTAGATTCTGTGCTATAGGCTAAAATAGGCGAGAGGGGGTCAGAAATATGAAATATCGTTTTATGGCGTATTTGTATTGAAAAATGTCTACTTTCATTATCTGCAATTAGAAAATTTAAATTCAAATATTTGGTGGTAAAAAAATGACTTTTAACGCATGTGGTGTCAAGATTTGCTCTGAAAAATTGCTCGATGAGCACGTTTTCAAAGTTAAAATTCGCCATGATCGACCGACTTTTCACCCGCCGACCAGAATATTTCTTGTAACCCTGTGTAACGCTTAATGAATTATACATTCAAAATACTACTCGATGGTCCGGATAAACTGTATCATCTATTTAAATGAGAGGCATTTTTTATCCAACTTATCATTGTGTTTGAGATATCCGCCTGACTACAAGGTTGCAAAGTTGATTAACTGCTCAAATGGCGATAAAGACAAGCCGCAGGCATTCTTAGATAAATACGATAGGGGGTCATTGCATAATTACGTAACGCTCGAGGGTGGGTGGGTGGGGTCACTGAAAACGTTACGGGGGTGGGTAGGTGGAGCTGAGCGTTACGTAACGCCTTGAAAAAAATTATTAATGAATATTAAATTACCATGAAATGACACTTTAGACAAATGATGTGATAGATGTTTAAACTTCGTGGCATTGATTTAAAACGTAACCTAAGTAGGTCTATATAGCCTATCTGAAGACGATGACAGCAGACGCCAGTTATATATGCCAGGTCAACATTATCTGTGCTTCCGTTTGTGCAAATCTAAAACCGCGCTGTTCGAATTGTTGGGATCTGTGACAGTTTTACCTATATTAGTCCCAGGTTTTACCAAGGGAACAACGCCTATTTCCCCTTTGATTCCTGACATCGAAGATTCGAACCATTTTGAAGCATATTTTACCTATAGGGGACAAGAATCTCAAACATTTTAAATTCATGCTCAACAGAACTCAGCAATAATTATTATTTCTATTAACAATTATCGAAGTGTCCAGACTCCAGACTAAGCAAATAATTAGTTCATCTTAATTTTGATTAATTAGCCTATTAATGTGCAATTTAGTCCGTGAAACGTTTCAGTAGTGTTTAAAATTTTATTCTTAAGGTAGGCCTAAAATTATTTTAAGAAAATTGCAGTTCAGACATGGCGATCATTTATATAAATAAAACATTCTGTAGGCTATAGTTTAAGCCTATAGTCTAGGCTACTGGCAAATAATATCTCACTTACTATATTAAATTCGCAATGAAAATATGAATTATAAATACGAATTCGCATATAGGTCTGGTAGGCCTAAATCTTAATTGATTTTTCGTAAGAATCGTTACGTAACGCTGGGGAGGGTTGGTGGGTGGGTCAAGGGAAACGTTACGAAGCGTTACAGGGTGGGTGGGTGGGTAAAAAACGGTCAGTTTCGGCGTTACGTAATTATGCAATGACCCCCTAGGGGTGTAACGTGGGTAAACATTGACGGCGTTATCAATTATAATAGGGCTGAATTGGCAATTCCCCCACCCATCATCCATCTATCCATCCACCCATCATAGTTATAGCTCTACAGGAAGTTTAATTAATACTTGCTTTGATAGCTTAACATTATTGTCCCACCTCAAAGCGCAACGTGCGAGATATAAGTAGGAACAATAATTGTCTAAGTGCATAGGCTAGGTCTAGGTAATTAAAGTTCTTTATTGGAATTGAAGAGGCTCGCTTTATTTCTCAGAGAGAGTCGATATTGAAATTGGACATAATTTATTTGTATTATTGAGCCTATCGGGTTCGATCGCCGTAAGCTGTTGTGTAAACATTTCTTTGAGGTAGCCCACACAGTATACAGAGAGTAATAGGCTACTCCCATGAGCAAAACGCCGCCGTTGTTATCAGTCGTAGGCTATATGGCCTGATTCTGTTTATTTAAATCATAAACTGGAACACAATATTCCTATTCAAGCGTGTCTTAAAGACTGGTCAATTATTTTGTTAGAAGTATTACACCTCATTCCGCGTATATGCCGTGTCTACGATCAAGTGTTTGGTCGTCACGACATGCATGGGTGCGCTTGTTTACACTTCATATTAGGCCTACTGCATTTCTTCGTATCTTTCAATTCAGCAGTTGTCTGTAATTAAATCACAACTTAGAAAGTAATCGCTCGATTTTCATGTCGTGTGATGTATAGTGTGGCGTTTCAGCCACAAGACGATAAACTCCGACCGGCTGCCTTGTCAAACTGAAGCTGGAGACAGGCAGGAGCCACGGTGAAGCTCCTAAAGCAGCCCAACCGTGTAGTTAGAGTCATTGATAGGTAAGGCGTAATGTCCCTAATTTAGTTTTAATTCCATAACTAATTTTAGGCTGGCCTGATAATTTTAATCTAGGGCGTAAGTTACGGAGAAGTCGTTTGGGAAGCGACAGAAAGAAACCTGGTGACGATCCGACAATAAATGGATTTTTGGCGAATTAATAACGGTTTTTCTATACGGAAGACCGATTGTCGATTTCAAGCCAAACCATAGCGTGCAGACAGCGATATTCCGGTGGAATAAAGCCTGCCACACGATGTTCTGCTACTAGTGTAGAGTGGTGGCGATCACTCTATGGGCAATGAATATTAACTCTGTTCGTTTCATTGCTCTCTACGCAGTCCCGGCACGTTGAATTGACATTGCTACGTTGGTTTGTTGGTGTCCAAACGCTTTCTGGTGAATTTGACGAGAAATATTGTATCCGGATCGAATTCGCACACGCGAAGGTTAAACGTTACCTGCGGTGACGATCGAGCGGAGGCCGACTGGGCATCGCCCCGCTTCGACGCGCCAGGGAGAGTTGGTGGTGGCTCATCCCGTCTTACTTGCAAATATCTCCTGGCATTTAGTGCCGTGTTGAAAATCAGACCCGCTGAGTGCTTGCAGCGTAAAACAAAGCAGTGTTACCGCATCTGATCGAGGCTCCGGCGTCGTGTAAGCCTAGGCACCTTACCCGCCACGAGCCCGTCAGCATCATACATATCATAACGTATTCTACGCATCGAGAACGCTTCGGGCGTCGCTGGTGCACTAATCCTTGAACCCGGAAAGACAAGTGGCTGTTCTGAACATCGCTGCTTGGGACTATCTGACCCTCGGTAAATCGTGTACTGTTGTCCGTAATACGCCGTTCGCTTTCGGAGCGGCCGGAGGCTCGATAGAAAGTATTGCCTCGTGCAGTAACTGTTTCCTTCCTCCTGCGACAAGTCACTTTTCCATCGTATCTGGTTAAACCTCCAGCGTTTGCGGCAGTGAATTGCCCTGTACGTGTGACACAGAACTAAAATCGTCATTCTGGCGGCCCGCGTCGGTTAATCCGCACGGCCGACCAAGGCGAGCGCGCAACCGTCGATAAGCGGTAAGGCCTCGATAATTCTGAATCCTCGTTTCCTGATATCTGTAGCTGTGGTGCCTCTTGTAACTGCACACGGCGGCGTTTGGTGACCTCTGCGAACGTCGTGGGATCATCGTTTGCCGCACTTAGGCGACGCATAATTACAGTTGCGATTTGCACCTGGCGGCATCCAGCTCTAATCCATTAGCGAAACCTGCCGGGAGGCATATCCTGGTCAATTGTTACTCGATCCTTGCAATCTCGGTGTCAGATTGTGCGCCTCGGCGGCTGCGTCACTTTACCTGTGAGGGGCTAATCGATATCTGAAGGCGTTCCGACGGTAGGAGCTCGCGAAAGGCCGTTTTCGGGTCTTTGCGTGTAGTTTTCTTACGCGGCCGCGAACGACCGGCCTAGGCCCCGGTCTGAACGAATAACTTTGTATCCTGTGATCGGATCGCTTCGAACTAAGCGACAATCTCGTTCATCTCGACGAGTAGAAGACTTTCCCTGTGTGAAGTTTGCCTGTATCTGTTACGGTTCCAACGGTATAGTCTGGAAGAAACGCCTCGCGCGTGAGTGGACTTAGCCGACGGCGAGTTCTCGGTCTTTCGCGTGTTGCCGAAGAGATCGGCCGCCAATAAAAGTGTCAACGTGAATAACTCTGTATCCTGTGATCGGATCGCTTCGAACTAAGCGACAATCTCGTGCATCTTGACGAGTAGAAGACTCTTCCTGTTGAGAGTTTGTCCGTGTCTGTTACGGTTTCGGCTGTATAGTCTGGTGAGAGCGCCTCGCGCGTGAAGTGGACTTAGCCGATTTCCTGGTCCTTCGCCTGACGCCGCGAAGGCCGACAGCGAACTTCCCGGTCTCCGAGAAACTTTGTCAATTGTTACCGGATCCTTGCAATCTTGGTGTCAGATTGTGCGTCTCGTTGAGTGGGACAAGTTAGTCGGAAGAGAGTTAAGCGATATCTGGAAGGGTTCGACGGTAGGAGCTCGCGAAGAGTTTCCCCCGTGCTTTTCCCGTAGAGTTCGGTTACGCGGCGCCGCGGCCAAGCGAGCGACCGCAGCCGACAGGTCTGTGTGGGCAACGCGCAGTGCCCTAGGTCTGCGAGTGTATTGCGATATTCTTTGACTACCGAATATCTTTCCTTTCACCTCTGGTCTTTGAATCGGCTAGTAGAAGAGCCTGTTGTTACGATCGCTTGGCTATATCAGCCGCCGTTGATCAGCGTTGGTTGAAGTCCAAGGTAGATACCGGCCACGACTGGTCGGGTGTGAGTAACTTTGTGAGTTGTTGTGCGAATAACGAAAAGTTGGTGTCATATTGCTCAGTAAATCAAGCGCTCTCTAGCTACGTCGAGAGCCAGTGACCTGTGTCAGTGATTCGAGTTCGTGTCGGAAGCGTCTTACGGTTGCCACCGGCGTTTCCCCCGAACAGCGAAAGACCGTAAGCGTAGCGGTCGAGAACGTGTATCTTTGTCAGTTGTAGTCCGACTTGTACGATCGGGGTGTTGATCTACTCAGCACACCCAGTGTAATATCTCTGTAACGTCTGTTGGTGAACATCGTGTGTGTAGCAAACGGTGAAAGCTTGTCTTCACCGAGAAGCGCATTTCCGCGACTAAGGGAAATTGCGTACGCATTGTCTAGGAGAACTCAGCTGGTCTAGACAGCTCCCTTTAATTGCATCAGTTACCGGTTCGTTACCCTAAGTTAATTTAGTTAAGGAAGTGTGTACCCCTTAGCTAATTTTTAAGCCCCCAATACGGGAGCGATGCTGGTCTGTTGACAGTGACCACGAGCCAGGAGCGATACAAAAGTCAGTTACCGTTGACGCCTGTTGCGGCGGCTTACGTGAAGTAAAGAGTCGACCGTACGCATTTCCTCCGGATAGCGTGCGGGAAGTTCAGTGATAGAGAGTCGCGCGCGCTTGGCAACCGCCGCGTATTCTGACTATTTTGATCTCGGCGTGTTCGGCCGTTGTACAAGTTAATCGCCTCCGAGCGATACAAGGGTGGTCTCCCTAAAGGCCTGGTACCAGAAAAACAAACTTATTGACTGTCGTGTTGGCATACGAGACAATGCCTGTGTCGTTACTTCGTATAGGGTTAAATCCCCTGGAATGGAGCTGGCTCCGTTGCCTCTGGCCGACTGGATACCAAACTCAGGTCATGCCTCTCGGGAGTGAAGGCGCCTCGACCGTTCGTTGTCACATGGTACGGAAACGAGAAGACCGGTTAGGGAAGAAAGCAAAGGCGGTCGCGGTGAAAGGGAGTTCCAAGCGCGGGTCGGCTGCCCGTGGAAAAGCGGACCCTGTTTTGAGCATTGGCCATCCTGGCGCTCAGGTCGTTACCTCCCCGGTGACCGCGGATGGGGCAGATGTGGATTCCGACGCGACGGAACTATATTCCCAGTTCCGGGCCTCTTTGCTGAGACAATCTTCCCCGGTCGTAACTGAAATGTTGGATTGGCCTAAGTACGATTTGAGAGGCCGTGACGAACGGGGCGTGCCGCCACAATAGGATACAGGATATTGCCATTTATTGACCAGCCAAATTTCAGATGAATCAAGTAATGGTTGCTAAGGACTTTCATGACACAAATGTCCCAAAACTTTGAAGCCGATTTTCTCAATTGTAAGAATTTAGCAAATTGCAGATTCAAAAGCATATAACTTCAGTTAGAAAAAAGATATTTTCATTCTGTAAAAAGTATTTTGAAGCAGATTAACTGTAGAATATGGTTGAATAAAAAAGTCAAATCGTCATACGACGGGTTTCGAGGCCTTCCGTCACAAATTACATCAAACTGGGCAACAAAATCTTACAGCAATTGTGACATGAAATGCAACATGTCACTTACGATTCACATAATATTATTGCATTCCCACTCGAACTTCTTCCCAAGTTACCCACCAATCTAGAAATAAACACCAGGACATTGCCACAATGAAAAACGGTATCAAATTAAACTGAAATCCAGCAATGTTGTCTGACAATTATTATTGGACACTGCAGCATGATGTGCAGAAGAAAAAAAACAGCATCAAAGCATTTTTTGGCCTATGGAACTTTAGCAGCATCTTATAAATATTGTACATGTGCAACTGAACAGGAAATAACTATGAAAACCTTTAATTTCATGTTTCTCAACATTTCTTAGTAATAGAGTCTATAGTCATCATCAGCACCAAATATTATGAGAAAGAACTGTTCTAAAAATTTGTCGTAAAATTAAATATAATTATGGTGTATTGGAAATGTATGCAATATACTGTACGAGCATTTCAGTTAAAATCTTGCATGCCGTTTTTCTCAAAAACCTTACGCGATACAAAAATTCTGAAAACACCATCGTGTTCAGCAAGTCAAATTCTATAGAAAACGGTCAAAGTATTTTCGTAAGCAAAAAAAAGTTAAAATTTGTTGTCCAGTGTTATCATTGATCGTTTCTGAATTCTCAAAGTTTCAGCGTTATGAAGCAAATTGAAGCATTCCTTTCAGTTTATAAGCCAATAGGACGCCCCGGTCTCCGGCTGCATCAGATGGTTAGACAACGGTGCGCCTGGCATTGCTTGCAGTTCACATGTGCACGGCTTGTCCGCAGACGGTTTCGGGTGTAGGCAGAAGGCTGTGCATTTCCTGTTCCGGATACATGCGTTGGAGCAGACCGTCAGATTGCAGCTCGAATTGTCAACGACATCCAGGTAGCAGGTCTTTATGCATGCATCCCAACCGACTTTCTTCAGCTTCATTGATCTCATCAAGGATTCACCGTCACGGGACAGAGCTTTAAAACGTACAGATATTTAGCTATATATAAATATATAATTATATAGGCCTAATAACTAAAAAATAGTATACAATACAATAATACTGTAACCACTTATAGTCCAGCATCTATCGATGCGTTTTAGTCTTACCGTCAGAGATAATCCACAATTAACTGTTTTGAATTTGTTCAGTTCCGCAACATTTTTCCATAGCAAATTACTGTTCTAAAGTACACGTGTACCACTGTACCTGAGACGTTTGAAATTAATGTTTTCTGAATTCTTCGGCACTTTTATTGGAATTTCCAAGGTCTTGGGAAAGCCAGGTAAGCTCATAATAATTATTGCTCATTGCTATAGAGTAAGCCTATTGATTATTAATTGTAGGCGCCTTATCTCACTTACGTGTACTTCCAAAGTAGTATCCAAAAGACAGCGAGAGCGAAGTGTTGAATGTCACCGTTATGTTGTTGACATTCATCAGGCTCTGATCGAAATACCATAGCAGAACGTTTTTCCCCAGGACGTTTCCTAAGCCAACGGCCATTTTGTTATTTTCCCAGGAAATCCAGTAGAAAGCGGGATATGTATTCAACACTGGTAGCCAAGAGAAGGTATTGATGACCACCTTCACAGTCCTGAAGAAGCATAAACGATGGACCTATTGTAGGAGATTTATTATATGTATGCAATTATGCATGTCTCTGCCTATTTAAGTATGTGTCTGTAATAGTGTCAAAATAGACTGATCACCAAAAGTAAACATCATAGAATAGCTTAGGGTTTTAGTCAGTGATCCTAATTTCTGCAATAGCTTAGCGAAACGCACTTAGGAAACACAGGCTGAAGATGTTTTAAATATAGGCTAATGCTTTAAATGCTATTGAAATCTTAAACTAGGCTGCTCTTTATAACAACACTAACATAATATAGTATTTTGTCAAGATCAACATCTTTAAATGCTGCCATCACAATACACGTGGAAACTCAACAAAATTGTTAAATTATTGTAAGTATTGATTGTTATTGTATTGTATTATCGCGCACAAGTGGCACTAAAATGCTCCATTTTCATTCGACAATAATTCATAAAATGACCAGCAATGTGTTCAACCAGCAATGTGTTGAATGAACTTCATGCGCAATCCTATTCCTGTGCATGCTACATTTCCATTGTCAGAGGTGCATCCCTTCATAATTATTTTGAATTTCTTTATTTGAAATAAACTATTGTTGAAATCAGCTATGATTTTGGATTTAACATTGTGTTTTTTAAACATTTGATTGCATTTATAAATTCTATGAATTATGTAATGTTTATTACTCTGTTTGTGTACCAAAATGCAGATAGCAACATTTTGGTTAAATGAAGAATATTCTTATCTTATCTTAATGTTGACGAATCGCCCGTTAACGAAACGGCCGCAAATCCTGTGATTACCATCCAGTGGCCCGACCTGACAACTCACCGGTCTACCACGCATATAGGGCCATAATGGCCATTCATAGATGCGAGTCCTTCCAAACGGCTGGTCAAATTAAGAATATGCTCACTACTTTATGTATGAATGAATGGATGGATGGACAAACGGATGGATGAACAATGAAGGGATCTTTCGGCAATTCATTCCGTGGAATTTATTCATTCATTCATTTCGACAATTTATGTGTGAACGATTGATCTAAAACAGAGGTCTCAAACTCAAGTCAGCATGCGGGTCACATTTGGAAATTTTGAATGACTCGCGGGCCGCAACACAAAAATATAGGCTAATCGCGCACGTGAAACTGGAATTAGATATGTGTCATTGCAGCCTACAATACTGCAATGATGATATGGCCCTGTAAAATTCACATAATATTATATTTAAATGTAACTATAATGGTACTACAAAAAATTGGAAAACCATTCTATCCCAATTATCGAAAAATGCGGGGGCGCTATAGTTGAAGAAATTATGCTGTAATCATAATTATAAATGACTCAGATTATTTTAAGTATCCTAAGCAATGTTCAGAGTAATTCAGCTCGAATTTAGTTTGGCCTATAGAGACTCTGAGCGTTCTTAAGTGTTCTAAATGTTCTAAGTCCTCTAAACCAGTCACCAAAATTATAGGAATAAACATAGGGCCTACCTGTTAGTGTCATTGTTCAAAACCAAGCAAATGGAAGTTAATTTGCAAAAATAAGCATACACGGAAGTGACATTTTTCGACTTCTTATCATCTGGGGAGATACGATTATTCCGGGGATACTATATTTTGCGACATCGGCATACAAACTTTGCTGTGCATTCTTCTGATTCGGCGTTGCATCGCACTGAAGGTCCATTATATTCATTCGCATATATGCCTAGCCTATATCTGCTATTGTGGACTCAATGTCCAATCAAAAGGAGTATAAAGCAGTTTAAACATTGGTTCAAATCGTAAAAGAACTGTAAAATTCTTTTAAACCGATTTCTAACTTTAAAAAATCAAAAACCAGGAAGCCGTTCGCGGGCCGCATTAATCGGGTTCGCGGGCCTCATGCGGCCCGCGGGCCGCGTGTTTGAGACCTCTGATCTAAAAGATGCATTAACAAGCGAATGCATGTAAAGGTGGATAGATGGGGCGCAGGCGGACATTATATTTTCATGTATTTTTTCATAATTATGTCTCCGCATCCACTGCTTTCATACTCACGTATATAGTATTGGACTCAATGGGAAACCGTTCATGTAGTAAAGACCACTGTCGGCTGCGAGGTCCGCCCTGATGAAGTGGTCGTAACTGTCGAACTGTAATATAATCGATGTTCTGTCGGCAAGAACCGCTTCCAAAGCCACGGCCGTCTTGACATTTGACGGTCCAGAGAATGTGATATCTAAATGAAACATAGTCTGCAATCAAACTCTAACCGATAATTTTTGCCAACATCTATTGCGATATATTCATAGTTTTGATCGCATAGGCTACTCAAAAATTCTAATGCACCGCTCTTAGCTAAGCGAAGGGCACTAACTAATTCACGAGCGCATGATCATAGGTCAGTGGTCATGTCTGAGGAGACTGGGGCGAGTGTGGACTCCACTGTCCAGAGATGAAGCGATACGTTCAAAATCGTCTACGCCTAGTATTCAAAATATCTGAAAGCTACTCTAAGCTAAGAGCAAAGCACTATCTTATTCATCGTCATGTTTTGGGTAGGCCTATATATTTCTCCAGAGAAGATGAGAGTTGTGAGTTAAGAAAAGATCCACTTAGAAAAAATCCGATGCTGCCTATCCCAGATTTCACGAAAATGAAGAAAATCGAAATATCCAAATTGCTTTTATTAGCCAGGTGACTACCATGTTTCTTAAAGTTCTTAATTGAGACATTAGGAATTGGAATACCCGGCAGAGTCGTGGTCATTTTGCTGGATAATTGTCGCTGAAGAGGTGCGGGTTAAGAGCATTGTTATTAAATCTCAATACCACTCGAATCACGAATGCAGAATAAGACATCTTTTAAAATTAAACACTTTAGTTCCAATACTACTCACCGCTGCAGATATCTGTGTCATATACTAGCAAAGAAAAACATACACACACATAATTTATAATCGATATATCCCTTTATTACACAAATGTCAAGTTTTACTGATAAAGTTAAAAAATTAACTTGGGATAAAATTGGAAAAATGCACTAACTATTCACAGAGAGGACCCGAAGCACAGTTTTCCGTCAATAAGAAAATTACATTATATCACAGCCTTCTCAAAAGGTTAGTCCATTTAAGACTAAATAGAGAACAAGAGTTTGATCACCAGTAAATTTTCAACCCTCAGTTACAAACGTGAGAGGGTAAAGATTAGCCGACACAGTAATCATTTTAACAGATCTGATCGTTGTAACTGAATCCATTGTATATCTACAAATGTGTATGTTATATAACATATGCATTGTATTGTATTTAAACATTTATAAAGCGCCTCATGTCGCAGCCGACCGTGCAGAATGGAGAAATCTTGTCGCCCGATGTTCCGAAAGGAATGAAAGGAACTGAGAGAGAGAGAGAGAGAGAGAGAGAGAGAGAGAGAGAGAGAGAGAGAGAGAGAGAGAGAGAGAGAGAGAGAGAGAGAGAGAGAGAGAGAGAGAGAGAGAGAGAGAGAGAGAGAGAGAGAGAGAGAGAGAGAGAGAGAGATGAGAGAGAGAGAGAGAGAGAGAGAGAGAGAGAGAGAGAGAGAGAGAGAGAGAAGAGACAGAGAGAGAGAGAGAGAGAGAGAGAGAGAGAGAGAGAGAGAGAGAGAGAGAGAGAGAGAGAGAGAGAGAGAGAGAGAGAGAGAGAGAGAGAGAGAGAGAGAGAGAGGAGAGAGAGAGAGAGAGAGAGAGAGAGAAGAGAGCAGAGAGAGAGAGAGAGAGAGCGAGAGAGAGAGAGAGAGAGAGAGAGAGAGAAAGCGTCTCAAGTACTATCCTCAATTCCTCATAAGCCACGACTAACGTTTTGGTCACTAACATTAATCTTTCATGTATGTCTCCCGTAACTGACTTGTTGACTGCCTACTCAGAGCGCAGGGTTTAATCTAGACGTCTCTGGAGGAAGTTCCCACCAGGAACGACAGTCCACCTTCCAGAAAATCGATGAGCTGCTTTATACACGAAAAGAGCTAGTCCCTGCAGAATTAAGAAAAGGGGATGAAACAGGTCATCTAGAAAAAAGAGAGATGACAAGAGTAATAGGCCCCTAAACCTTCCCCTGGACAGCGCCACGTGCCTCAGAAGTTGGCCGTCCGCTAAGCGGTGCTATGTCCTCCAAAGAAACCTGGGTACCACCCCCACAAGAGAGATTAGAGTAAACACTGCTCACAACGGTTAGAGATGGATTGCATATCTTCATAGTAATATCGTAGCTTTATGTTAGACATAGACATAGACATATTTTTATTGATCTCAACAATTCAATTGTACATGTATGTTTAACAAAGTACAGACACAATTCGCAATAAGAAAATACTCAAAGTGAATAGGCATTATAAGAGTGAGGGAGCAAATAGGCACACCAAAAGGGACAAGTCCCGCTAAGCAGGGGCCTAATTAACAAAGTGAAGTGAGAAAGTGAAAGCTGAAGGGAGTATTGGAATGCAGAGATATTAATTAACTAAAGAAAGAAAAAAATTACTATCCATAAAAACAAAACTAATGTAGTTAACACTACATTACATTACACGATAACATAATTATTAAATTCTCTGCAAATGGTGGTTTGTCTCACCCCCCCCAACCTGTATATGGGATACCCCAAGGAGAAGGATTAGATTAAACAATAAACACTGTTCACAACGGTTCGAGATGGATTGCATAACTGCAGAGTAACATCATGGCTCTGCTACTTTATGTTCTCTTATGAGATGACATAGGCTAATTATTAAATCCACTGCTGACTACTTAGTGTTTCTTCTTACCTTTTACAGTATCGGTGAAGTTTAGCTTCATCACGGCTGTGTAAAAAAATGAAAAGCATAAGAATTTATTTACGGATGGCATTGAGTTTAGCATTAGCCTACCACAATATCATTATAGGCTACATCGGTGTTACTAAATGTCTTTCTTCAAAATCAAAATCATTTACGAAAAAAAACCGATCACCTATTGCTGAGAAATTCCTTGTAAATTAGGCTATAGGGCCTATATCATTCTGATAACGTCAAAAATATTCTCAATATAGTACGGAAATAAGGCAAAATTAGGGAACCATTTTTCTCATTATGTAAACTTATCAATGTGATTTTAAGCTCGTAACCACAATTTATTTATTACTTGTTGATTTGTTTATTCATTTAATTAATTACTCTATTCACTCATATATTTCTCTACTAAGTTCTCGATTTAATTACATAATTATAATTTGCTGGATTGTATGAATGTTAATCAGGCAACAGTAGCTATTCAGACTAACTTCAACGGAATGCCTTAAAACACTCTTCCGTGAGAATACGACTGAATGCCAGACTATTTTTTCAGAGTGAATAGATCAGAATACCGGACAATTTATTAAGATTGAATACAATTGAATGCTCGAATTCCTATTTAGAGTGAATGGAACTGAATATTTCGATAGGTGTAGGCTACACTGTACAGAGTTACGCGTAGGTATACATTGTAGGCACTTAGCACCTCATAACGTTTCCAAACGGCGCCATGGGCTCCCGCACATAGGGGCAAGCTGGAAAATTGAAATCTTATTTTTTTAACTACTACTTTTCGGTTTTTAGCAAATTTCTTTGCATTAATGCGCCAATGTTGCGAATGATACAGACAGTGAAAGTCAGAAATGTACGTTTAGAGATCACTATAGAAACAAACATGCTCTTATAACTTTCTGCCATGCATGTTCAAGCTCTTTCTAGAAACTGTAACAATAACTATAATTGGCTTTCAACCCTCCTGTGGGCGACCATGCAAACAGCAGGCCTATCAACTATATGGCCTAGGTTACTTGAGTGGAATCCAGCTGCAGGGCAAATAATCACAACTGCAAAAAATTAAATACTAATGCAAAAATTTGACAATTTCTCTAAAGTACACTGAAATTACACCAGGGAGATCTGCTTATTCACCAGCATTGTAATTATATGAACCAAGTCTGCTATAAGCCAGGCTCCATTTTGTCCATTTTGCAAACTGCCAGTACAGAATCCAGGGAGGTCAAATTGCAGATAAACTTGGATAAGGGGCTCTGGTTATATATGCCTCGGGATTTACATCCAAAACTGGCAAAGAGATCTGTTCAAAAGAATTGATACTTACACTCATCTGATCCTCGGATCCTCCACCTTCCTAAACGACACCTGCATTAACAGTTACTCTGGTCCTCTGGCTACCAGACTTGGACATCTTTCTGACTACTCTTTAGAATAGTCTTCTGACGCGATGCAGCACATGTGAAACTGCTGGTGCCCTGCGACTGGCTTTCGAGTGGCGCTTTAGAAGCGTCTAGAGGAGCACCTGCCCCTTGAAAACTGACACCTAATTTTCGTTCATTTATTCATTCGTTCATTCTATGGGCTTATATAGCACACCTTTAGAAAACTAGGCTACTTGTTGACATCTACTTTTTGATTTTTATCAAATTTCTAAGGAGACTATTCGTATTAAAAATTATACACAAAATGAAACTGAGAAATTTCCATAAGTAGGCTAACCTCTTTGAAAAATACCTGTATTCTTAATTTCCAGCTTTGCATTTTTTAAGCTATTCATTCATTCATTATTAGCATTTATATAGCGCCCCTTCAAGAAACTACTCAGAGGCGCTCCCAGCCCAGCCACGGCAAAAGAAAAAAGATTTAAGAGACTTAAGGAATAAGGATTGACTGGTCAGGTGGAGGAGATGGAGGTTATGGGGGAGGTCATTCCAGATTGACGGCCCCACAACCGAGAAGGCTCGACACTGTCTGGTAGCCAAGCGAGCCCGTGGAACAAGCAGTTGTCCCTTCGCAGCAGAGCGAAGGGCCCGACGCGCTTCAATGTCAGAGACTGGGCGACAAAGAATGCGCAGGTAGGATGGAGCGCAACCAAGGATACAACGTGAGACCAGGGCAGCAATTCGATAATGGATGCGTTGGGCTATTGGCAACCAATGCAGCACATCACGCATGTAGGTAGAAACAGAGGAAAATTTAGGGATTCGTCCAATGAGCCGGGCAGCAGAGCGCAGAACCCGATCTAACCGACCCAGAACCCCAAGGGGGAGGCCAACAAGGATTGAGCAACAATGGTCGATTCGACTGGTTACGAAGGCATGAACAAGAACTACCAGCGCATCATGAGAGAGAGAGCGTGCAATCACTCGAAGTTGACGAAGCTGGTAGTAACAGCTTCGAGCAACAAGATTGACATGCTGGCTGAGACTGAGTTCACAGTCAAGGGTAACACCCAGGTCACGAACCGTGGAAGAGAAACTAATGTCATGAAAGATTCGGGCTAGCAGAGGCAAATCGATCTTCTCAAGTTGCCGACGGCCACCCAGCCAAATGAATTGAGTCTTACTGGGATTTAGGAGAAGCCGATTTGACGCCATCCAAGAGGAAAGGACGTCAACAGTCAGACACATTAGGCGCACAGTGCTAACTGAATCCAATGGGTTAGAATGTATGTAGGCTTGAGTGTCATCAGCAAAGATTTGGTGGAGGAGACCCCGGGACTCAAGTAGAGGACAAAGATCAGCCGTGTAGAGAAGGTATAATAAGGGGCCAAGTACAGAGCCCTGAGGAACACCAAAAGGAGCAGGAACCCAGGGGGACCTAGAGGATCCAACAACCACACAGTTTGAGCGGTCAGAGAGGAAGGAACGCAACCATTCTAGAGGCTGTCCAACCAGCCCAAAGGATGTAGAAAGACGTTCCAGGAGGATGGAGTGGTCCACAGAATCAAATGCAGAAGAAACATCAAAAAGAGCCAAGAGCGTAACCTGACCATGGTCCATAGCGGAGTACAGGTCAGAAAGAAGTCGGAGCAAAAGGGTCTCTGTGGAGTGGTTCCTCCGGAAACCAGACTGCTGAGAAGGGATCAGTTCATTAACATCTAAATATGCAATCAACTGGTTAGCAACAATGCGCTCTAGAAGTTTAGAGAGAAAAGTTACATTTGCAATTGGACGATAGTTAACAGGATCGCTAACATCTAAACCAGGGATGTCCAACCTTTTCAGGCAGAGGGCCACATGGCCAATTTTCTAAGACTCGGAGGGCCAAATCTCCAAAGATATAATTTCGTAAAAGCAAGCAAGTCTATTCGCCTTCTTGGTCTCATTGACTTACGAGTATGTCATATATTTATAATTTTACAGTGACATAATTATACATATATTCACATTGCAGTCATAACTGTTCAGAGACTTCATAACATCTTTCTTGATTCTTGAATAGCTTCTTTGTGTTAATGAGATATTTGGCATTGTTTTTGTTTACACAAATATTCTATATCAGCATCAACTGTTGATGCAGCTATCCTAAGTAGTCCAGTTAAGTGTCCATCGGTTAGAACTGATCTTGATTCTGTTTTAATATTGGCCATTCTTGAGAACAGTTGTTCACAACAATATGAACTGCCAAACAGTGCAATATATCTAAGTTTTCTGCTATCGCTAGCCGCCATTTTCCTTTGATAAGGAATAAGACTTATGAGTCATTACCAAAGAGCTATTACATTTACTGAAAACTTCATGTTAGGTGAAGCAAGGAATTATGGGAGATTCAGAGACCGCACTTGGCTATTAGTATGCGGTTCATAATTTTAGTCTTAAGACTTAAGACATGAAAAATTGCAATATTTAGGAATTTTAGGCCCTAAATTTTAGGCTTCTCAGGAAGTCTTGGCGGGCCGGATGGAACCAGTCGGCGGGCCGGTGTGGCATGAGATCTTGTCCGGCATGAAATAATGTCCGGAAAGCCTTGTCATTGGTTCACGTGACCGATGACATCAGATAGCAACTGTCAAACTGCAGTATTAATGCCACCATGAGATCTTGTCCGGGAAAGACACAAAATAGACAAGATAATTATTCAGCCTACAAGACCAATAATTACGAAGCATAGCCTAGCTAGGCATAACTACAATATTATTAAAACTAAGGCTTACGTGTCGAAATCCTGTATCATCCAAAATTATGGGTTTTAAGTAAAATTAGCTTTTCATAAAATAGAAAGAAATAGATTCTATTTCAACGGCTATTTGAAAGTGATTGCGTATGAAGTTAGAAAATGAGTAGGCTATAATCACACTTCAGACAGATAACCTAGGCTAGCAGGGCCTATCTCGAGATCTGCTGTAGGTAGTAGGGGTATCCGCTCAATACCGCGCACACAATACCGCGCACACAATACTGCGCACACAATACCGCAATGTTCACTACCGCTCACGATCATTACCGCGCACGATCATTACCGCGCACGATCATAACCACATTCAAGTATTTCAACATGCATCTAGCTTCTATTTCAGATCTAAAATTATTTCATCCAGCTTCTAATTCTCATGCGTTATTTTCATCAATCCAGCTTCTATTTCATATCTAAAATATCTTCATCCAGCTTCTATTTAAGCGGTGTCACGACTACTGTTCTACAGGCAACGCGTCAAACGACAACTGGTCTACAGACAAATGGTCCAGCGCTTGAGAAATGGAAGCTGAATTAAATTATTTTAGAGGTGAAATAGAAACTGGATTGATGAAAATAACGCATGAAAAATAGAAGCTGGATGATGATAATCTTAGATATGAAATAGAAGCTGGATTGATGAAAATAACGCATGAAAAATAGAAGCTGGATGATGGTAATTTTAGATATGAAATAGAAGCTGGATTGATGAAAATAACGCGTGAAAAATAGAAGCTGGATGATGGTAATTTTAGATATGAAGTAGAAGCTGGATTGATGAAAATAACGCATGAAAAATAGAAGCTGGATGAAGGTAATTTTAGATATGAAATAGAAGCTGGATTGATGAAAATAACGCATGAGAAATAGAAGCTGAAGAAAGTATTTTTAGATATGAAATAGAAGCTGGATTGATGAAAATAACGCATGAGAAATAGAAACTGGATGAAAGTATTTTTAGATATGAAATAGAAGTTCGATGCATGTTGAAATACTTGAATGCAGTTATGATCGTGCACGGTAATTATCGCGCGGGTAGTGAACATCGCGGTATTGTGTTCGCGGTATTGTGTGCGCGGTATTGACAGTAAACCCGTAGTAGGCCTAGCCTAAATGAGCATTATAATTCAGCAGCAGTGATAAAATACTAAAAAACTAAGTGATAAAATAATGGAAAGTCTCATTTTTAATGGTTTTAGAACCCCTTTCTATGCTCTGAAAGCGATCTTACTCATTTACACAGGCCTCGACTCATCGCCAGTCCGCCACGTTCCGCGATGGGAATTTCCTTCTAAATATAGAACTAGCGTCATCGTAGTCGCAAGTCTCGCAACAACAAGCATCGCACATTAAAACAATAATTCAACTGTTTACGTCCTTGATTTCTCGTCCCATATATAAAATTAAATTATTGACATTACGTTAGTAAGATACTTTTACGCGAATAATTTATATGATAATAGTAGGAAATACTGTTTCGACAAAGAAAGTATGCGGAGTCGTGTCCATTTCATGCCGGACAAGATTTCATGCCGGACAAGATCTCATACGTATGCCGTATGAAATACTGTCTTGACAACGGAAGTGGGCGGAGTCGGACACAATTTCATGCCGGACACGATTTCATGCCACACCGGATCATGGCCCGCGGGCCGCGGGTTGGACAGCCCTGATCTAAACCATCTCGCTTCAATACAGGCAGAAGAATTGATCGTTTCTGTGAAGCAGGTAAACATGCCTCACTGATGGATCGGTTGCATAGGATCGTGAGGAAAGGCAGGAAATCGTCAATCAGTTCCTGCACAAGGAATGTAGGTGCAGGATCAAGCTCACACGTCTTAGGAGCCGAGGCAAGAATTAAGCGTCGCAGCTCGACGCTTGATATCTCGTGTAGAACCGGAAGCCGGCATTCCGTTGTAGAGAACGCAGGTGGAGAGGAATCGGTACTAAATATTGGTACTAAAAAATTTAACAGTGGGGGAGGGCGTGTAAGAAAGTGTGACAGTTTGTGACAGGGGGAGGGTCAGGCCATGTGTGACGTCACACATTTATTTTTTAAATTCTTTTTTATTTTTTTTGTTCTTAGTACCTAAAATCCGACCCGGCCCGGCCAGGCGTGTCTAAAACCCGGCCTGGCGGGATAAAAGTTGATTTCCCGTCACTATTAAAGCGTTTAGGGACACACGTCACTATCAGAGCGATTTGGGATAGTATCCTAGGGTTTAGAGGGTTAGGTAAATGGTTATGTTTTAAAAAAAATTGTTCGAAAGTGTGACGTACTTTAGGGGGGTCCGAGATTTGTGACAGTTTGTGACATGGGGGAGAGGGGTCAAAAATGGTCAAAAATAGCGTGACGTACTTTATGGACGGCCCCTAATCTGCTTGATTAATGTCAATTGTTATAAATAACATTTGAACTATTCCAACCTGCCGTGCTCTGGTCTTGGTCGTATGGAACTGTCCATTCGACAGTGTCGGAATCGAATGCAGAGACGGCTACTGTCGTTGCCTTTGCTATGGGCGTCATGTCGCCATAGATCAGAAAGGTATTGTTTCCGACAACGGGGCCAGATCCGGCCGTCAAAATGTCGTTGGCCCACGAGATCCAAAGCCAAACCGGTTGCGTTCCGTTCATCAAGATACCAATCGTCTTTACTGACGTAAGTGGAGGTTCTGCACCCGAAGGTCTCCTGAACATTTAACCATGTTCGAGAAGTGTTACATTATAATATTAGGCCTATACATTTACTTCATTCGTTTATCGACTGTATGAATTTATATAGCGTCCAGTAAACCTACTCCGTAGCGCTGATGGGGCTAAAGGAAAAGACTTAGGCCTATGTGTCTTGAGATATTTGGTTCGGGTGATCAGAGGCAGCCTAGCGAGCATTGCACTTGAATGGAGGATCGTTCCAGTTGGATGGGCCTACGACCGTGGATGCCCGGAATTTCCTAGTTGGGGAAACGAGGTAATCTATCGATTTAGCGTTCTAAATATTATTGTTCCCCCTTGCATTGGTTTGAAGGTTGATCGCATATACTGTCCAGGTTAGATTGACCAAAATAATTCTTGCTAAACAGATGTCAGGTTGATGAAGATAATCTCCACCTAAATAAGCCTATAAGTTGAGGCAATGAAGAGATTCTTGATTAGGCCTAAGTGGTAGCTGGATTGACGAAACAATTTTAGCCGCTATTTCAGTAAGCGTTGGATTGATAACAAAACCGTTGCTGAAATAGAAGCTGGATTGATGAAAATGACCTCTTGCCCAAAAATAATGGAAGCTGGATTGATGAAAAGGATTCTGACCAAATTAGAAGTCGGACTGATAAAAATATTAATGCTGTAGACCTAATTACCGCCTCGCGAACCCGTAGAATTTAGCCCACAATTTATCTATAGGTTTGCGAGAACAGAAACCCGAGATAAAATTAGCGTTGCTATCGTTACCGATGACTTATACGAAAACCTTCGTTGCCTTTGAGTATTCTCTTTTTGTAGCGACTGGACTGTAGGGAAGCGAAACAGAACTGTAGCCAACAATGACTTGACATTAAAGTCTTCATAAAAACCCAGCAAGGAATGTTGGTCACTTTCATCAATACAACGACTTGCGTACTATGATACCATGTTTTTTTTGTTTTTGTTTTTTTTTTAGGTTGGTCGTTGGTAAAATGGCCGACGATGTGGCCTCTGAGTCGTTACGGCAGATTATTGTGTCTGTAGTGAAAGTCGCCGAAAAATTTGTGAATATTTGTTAGTCTTTTGAAGTCGTGATTGCTTCTCTGACTTTGTCGTCTCCCTTTTCATAATGTTTGGACGGGATTTTGTATCGCAAGTTCGTGCACGTGGACCTATAATCAACGGGCGTTCGCCATTGGACGGGTCTACTTCGTCTTCCGCAGGGGATGCCAGGTTGGTCAGAATACCATCATATCCGCCAGCAATCTCTTGGTGTGCGGACGTAAGGAAACCGCGTTCACCAGTGGACGGATCTATTTCGTCCTCCGCAAGGGATGCCAGGTTCGATCCCAATACCATCATATCCGCCAGCCTGCGATTCAATAATTACCGGACTTGCATACTACACGAATGAGACGATGAAACGAGAGAAGGATTTTATGCTTCATTTACTGTCTTTCAGCGAGGACTGTAACGTTGCGGTGCTACGTGTTTGCGATAGTTCTGCTCGTTGCTGTTCTTTGCTTCGACCACCAAGCAGAGACTCAAATATTCCGATCCTAAACTCAACTTAACATCGTACGAGAAACTTTCCGGCTGGACTCTTATGTCTTCATCGGAGTTCATTCGATTGTGACTCGTGTTGTTGTTTTTTGGCTGCGTTATTACTCTCAGATGACTTTGTTTGCTGTAGCGACTGTTAACATCATAGGCCGTGCGCTTTTGTGCAAGACGTGTCTTGTTAAAGCGCGTTAGAAATAATAAATTGTATTGTAATTGTATTGTATGTACATGTATGATACATGTACATGCCTTGTTACCATGCTGTAAAACTAATGGTTGCTATTGCCTAATCTCAGTTAATTGATGCATATTTTGATTGCTATGTATCAGTGAACTAGTCTAATAACTAAAACCGAAGGAACTGAAACTGAATTCACAATGTGTTGGTTTCTATTAAAACTAAAACTGAAACTTGGCGATAACCCAAAAACTAATACTTACTGAAACAGCAAGTGGGTGAAACAAAATAACTAATATAATAATAACTAATATAAAACTCGAGGTCAACTGAAACTACACTGTGCACAACCGGGACTCTTGAAATTGAACGCATCCAGTAAATGTTAGCCTACATGTTAGTTGTCATATCTCCTGCATGGTGGGGTCTTGCTAGTAGATTGGACAAAACCGGTCTTGAGGGCCCCAGGAACAAACCTAAACGAGCCGGCTACTTGCATCCTGCTACACTTACAGCAGAAACTTTAGCGCAAGAGGCTGACAAGGTGTTTTTCAAAGCTGTTCAGGGAAATGAACCTCATGTCCACATCCTCCCCAATAAAGACTCGTTAAACTTTATCCAAAGAATGTTATTCAAAAACATGTAGGCCTACTAACTATCTTGACTATAAGTTGTAAGCAGCCATACTGTTAATTTTGCTAATGTAAACCTACAGCGTTCTGTCGGTTGTTTATTGAATTAAACGAATATACATACATATATAATTTATCACTCAGGATCAATAGAAGATATGTTGTTGTTTCTGATATTGATGACAATAATTATGAGAATTATTGCAAATTAGGCCGAATTAGTGGGTAGGCCTATTTGTGGAAATTATTGTGAATTATTCCTGTGAATTAGTGGAAATTAGTTGAAACTAGTGGGAATAGGCCCTAAGTCTTAGTTAGTGAGGTAAGTGTTAATTAGTGTGAATTAGTGCGAATTAGAGCGATCCTATTACTATGAATTAGTAAGGACTGGTGCGAATATGTGTGACTCGCTGTGAATTAGTTAGGGTTAATGCGAATTAGCACGAATTCGTCTGAATTAGTGGGAATTATTGTGAATTATTGTAAATTAGTAGAAGTGAGAATAAATGGTGAATTATTATGAATTTGTTTGAGTTACTGTGAATTATTGCAATCAAATGTGAATTTGTGGGAGTTATAATGAGAATTAATAGGTACTTCTGTGAATAAAAGCGAAGTAGTTCGAATTGGTAAATTTCTGTGAAGTAGTGTCAATTTGTGGGAATTAGTGCGAATTGCTTTGAACTAGTGGGGTACGAATTAGTGTAGGACTATATTAATATAAATAAATGAGAACTAGTGCATATATTATGCCTACATCAGTGTCACATAGCGCGAACACTACGCATTGGTGTGAATTAGCGCGACCTGGCTAGTCTTTTCTGCGTAGATGGTCTTAAGGGGCGCTATAAAAATATCTGAAATGAATGAAAATAATGATGAATGAATTTGATCCTAAGTGCTTACAAAATACTTTTACAGAGGTTCCTGCATCGTTTACCTTAACAAGGTGTACCATTTCTTATCCGTGCGGAATATGAACTCAAACATGTTCTGCGTGAAGTCGTCTGTAGTCGTAAGAATTGAAAGGCGAGCATTATCAGTGGCAAGCGCTTGGAAACGTAGACTCTTTCTTCCGGTCAAGTTGACGCCAGTCTGTGTATAAACAAATTGACCATTCATAGTCGCCTGAAAGGAGGCTGTGAAACAAAAAAGAAAGCACGTGTTAGAACGAACCTCGTGCAATGCGGAATAACGACATGTTCTATGAGAATTCGTATTATAATAATTTTTATAGCGCCATTCCAGATTTCCTCTCTTCTTTTTCCTCTTCTCTCGTCTCCTGGCTATCGGACTCTCATCTAACTTTTGACATCCCTATACAAACTCTCTGACTCAACGCGGTATTCGTGAGTAAGCTGATATGCCCTGCGCCTTAGCTTTCGAGAAGCGCAGTAGAAATGCATGGCTTAAAAGTACAATATATTGGACCACCTAACAGACTTAGTTAATTCCATTCACCGAAGAAACCTTTCTAGATTTCGTGTTCCTGCGTCCAATGCGGAACTCTGCATTGCAGATAAGAACACTTAATGCTATTTACAACTTATATACAGTGCCAGCGCTAGCACCCCCCGTACCCTCCAACCAAGGGGGGGGGCCCGAGTTTGAAAGGGGCCCCCAAATTTAGCTGGTCATTATGCCTATTTGTGACTGTACAGATCCGGTCTGGTGAATGCCTCAACTAACCATATGGCACTGCCATAGCAGACCTATAGACCAGGTAATGCAAATATCATACTGATTTTGGGCGTATAGTATAAAGCCATTAGAGTTTGAAAGGGGCCCCCAAATAATTTAGCTGGTCATTATGTCTATTTGTGACTCTACAGATCCGGTCTGGTGCATGCCTCAACTAACAAAATGGCACTGCCATTGGATACCTAATGCAAATATCATACTGATTTTGGGCGTAATTATAAAAGACATTTGAACTAACTCAGGCAATTTCGTCCACTTTCTCAAACACAACGTTTATAAATTGTACCTTATTCTAATTGCTAAATGGATGAGGTGTCAAAATAAAACCTGGCTGAGGCCCAAGCATTAAAGTCTGTGTAGGGTCCCAGATGTCCTTGGTATGTGTCTGATCTCAAGTTTGCAAGGGGCCTCAAATGTAGCTGTAATTATACCTTTCATAACTGTTCATTCCTGAAACCACACACCGAATTATGTTTTAACGCAAAGCATACAAAATAATATTAGGCCTACGCAAGCCAATAGAGCATTGTCCTTCAACCAAAAAGACTGGGCGTGTGGACAGGGGCACGTCCCCACAATTTGTGGTTAGAACGGAATCCTTGTATGCCCAATATTTCAGAAATATTTCATAAGTATCATCCACTGCCCATCAATAATGATGAATTTTGTTAAGATGACGGCCTATAAATTCTACAATTACAGTTGGCAAATGGGACAAATTTAAACAATGGAGAGGGGACATTCTGAAGTCCTAAACCACGACTAAAAATGAGCAATTTTTTAAAAAGAAAACAGCTTAAAATTCTACAATTAGCCTACAGCATGGAAATTTAAAAAAATGTAATAATTGGGAGGGGAAATTTATTGAAGTTTTACACCATGTCTTTCAGCACTTACGCCTATATTATGAGAAATTTTGCTGAGATGACAACTCATGGTATGAGGGGCCTCAAGATTTTTTTGGGGGGGCCTCAGATACTCTAGCGCCGGCACTGCTTATATAGCGCCGCTCACAGCAGTGACTCTTCACTGGTGCTTCAAGTTCGAGTACCCCGGGGCTGGGAGGATCAGATGGTGCCGGAGAGGACTGGTCACTCGCTCTCTCTCTCTTTTGTGGTTCACGCAATGTACGGATATCGTTGTAAAGTATTGGACACCACAGTCGATTATGGGACACCGTAGTATATGTGGGTCACTGTAGTCGATTATGGGACACCGTAGTCGATGTGGGAGGTGATAGCCGATTGGTCAGATCGTTCACTTTGTAACGCAAAAGTCTCATCTGGGACCTTGAGCAATTCCTTATCCCACGATTGATGAGCGCCATCGGTGAGGGAGGGAGAGAGAGAGACATAAACAGATACAGATACACATACACATACAGAGAGACAGAGAGTGACAGAGACACAGAGAGAGACAGACAGAGACAGAGAGACAGATACAGAGAGACAGAGAGAGAGCGTGAGATCGAGATCGAGAGAGACAGAGAGGGACAGAGAGAGAAAGAGAGAGAGAGAGAGAGAGAGAGAGAGAGAGAGGGACAGAGAGAGAAAGAGAGAGAGAGAGAGAGAGAGAGAGAGAGAGAGAGAGAGAGAGAGAGAGAGAGAGAGAGAGAGAGAGAGAGAGAGAGAGAGAGATTCTTCTAACACGAGTAACAATAATAAAAATTTCATAAAAATGAATTGAAACGTTGATGCACTGTGTTCACTTTAGACCTTTAGGATACATTTACAAGACCATTCATGATATTGATGTTTTCAACTGCTAATTCTCCCTGCTAATCATAGCCACTAATAACTGCAAACTTTAACTGTAAACGTTAATTGTTAATTTTAACTGTTAACTTTTGCTGGTAGCATCTAATCATAGTGCAAAGACGAAGAAGAACAATAGCAAGAAGGATTAATTAAAGAGAAAAGCGAAGAATCAAAATTGATGAAGAAGTAAACAATGGAAAAGTGGAAGATGCTAGAAGCAAACGTGTAGCAGAAACTTCGAAGCGGCATCTTGACCCTGGCGATTATTTGAACCCTAGACATATTAGTCAAGTGACGCAGCAATAAAGCCGTTGTGAATCCCAGGAGTAGGCTAAGTCAGACCGTAAACATGAGCCTTTCAAAAGGTTCCACGAATCAAAGCCATTATGATAAAGACGGGGAACCAGTCGATGTTGGCAAACGGTGACATTTACTATCGGTACAGTGTTCCTGGTTGATATATATCCGTCCAAATGCTTATGAGCCGTGGAGAGAGCGATATATGAATGATCAATGAAAGAGCAAAATATTCTATGGTCCGTTTTCTATGCAATCGAAAACCGGGGCACGCCAAACAGAGACTAGTGCATGGTGCAAAATAGCGCCTTTTGAGTTGATTAGTTCATTGAAATGATTGCTTTATTGAGGAAACTGACTTACGTTCCGCCGTTGCATTTCCTTCACAGCAAACAATGACCAGAAGAACCGAGATTACCAATCCTACAAGAGAAACAGCCGATATACTGCAGAATAAGTCTACTGTGCAGTGTATACATTAGGTTATATCTCAACTTACAATTGCGCCGTGTCACATAGGAAATTCAAGTCAGATGGGATCTTGTGGATTCTGCTGAAGCTTCTTGAGGGCAAAGATAAAAGAAAGCTTTGCTGGAAAATAATGACGTGCCCTGATGACGTGGCTTGTTTGCGTTGCTCCGCAGTCAACACTTTACCCCATGTACTCTTGTTTCTTGTTTCCTGTTCTTTCTCCGCTGAATCAACGTCATTGGAAAGCTAAACATAGGAAGCTCTGTCTAGTATTATGCACAATAGGTCTTTGGGAAATTCAGTGTAGAATAATTATTGCACATGAATCGTGAAACGCATCAGGATCGGTCATGAGTTTTGTTGCAGTTTCGTTGTTAGAGTTTCAATGGCTAAAGAAGTCAACAAGAGGAGCGCGGATAATGAGAAGGTCGATTTAAATTTCCTCTTCAAAAGAGGAAATTTAAATAGCTTATACGAGACAAATATTAAAAAAAATAAAAAATATAAACCAGATGCAACTATTTACTTCACAGTGTCCAGAGCACACATTTCCTGACCTTAACGTATACCAAGCCACACCATGCATTCCGTCATTTTGTGCCTCATCTTATACCTTAGTTTGACTTGCTTTATCCAAAATATCTTTGTCTTGTCCCTGACGTAACAGTGCCCTGTCTTATTTAGTCATTCCTTGCATTGTCTATAGGCCTACTAGAATTAATGGTAAAAGAGACAGGAATTGTTTTCATTCTTCTCCCTCAACGATCACTTATCCAGCAAGCAAAGACTGCTCTGGCTAAAACGCGAGCCTTTGTCCTTTTCGCTGTCCACTCTTTCGAGGCGTTCCTCGTTATTGGCGGGTGATGGTGGTGGTGGTGGTAAAGGGCCTATTTTTAGCTGTCTCACGCATGACCATTTCCCTCCTATTGTCTCGCACTGGATGAGTCTCCGAGTAATATACACTGTTCTTTGGGCCATTTAAATGTATGCATACAATCCAAACTCTACCAATATTCATCAGATCCTTCACCTTCCAAGCTGACTTGCCCTAACGATGCCCGCCTTAGCAACTCATCTACATTTTCTCTCTGTCGCTGTCACTCTGTCTCTGTCTGTCTCTGCCTGTCTCTGTATGTCTGTTTGTCTGTCTGTCTGTCTCTCTCTCACTATGGCAGTCAAACTCGGATTTCTAATGGACATCGCTGGACAAACTCTGACACGATGCATCGCTCGTGAGTAAACTGGTGCTCAGTGCCTCTTAGGCAGGTCAATTTCAGGATTACGATGACAGATTAGCAATTTGCGCTGATATTGTATTGCTATGGAATTGAAAGAGTTTTCACATATAGAGCAAGTAATGATTCCTTCCTCATTTGTAAACATGAAACTGTATTCATTTCATGAATTAATTAAATAAAAACCTGTTTTTGCTGGCATGATCCAAGTCATTCAAAAAGACATTTAAACAGGCGTTTAAAGTAGCCTACCTCACAAAGGCGTTAAAGAATAACTAAACTGGTGAAGGAATTTATTTTTACTTTGAAAGCGACATAAACTTTTCCAAAAACCAGTCGTGATGGTAGGCCTAATCGTTAGGGTTAACTGTTAAATGTCTAAAGCGCTACTCTATAATTATAGATAAACGCAGATCAACAGCAAGCAAGAGCGATGCATCATAAGGCTAACATCATGAACATGCTAAGTGCTAACCTATTATTTTTAAATAAATGTGATAATCTACAATAATGCAATTTTTTTGGGCTAAATGCAAGAATAAAATTGGGTAAGAATTTAATAAAATGTTTATAATTAATGTATATGAGTATCGAATGTTTGTAAATGGGAATGGAAATTAAAATTCTGAATATTCATTATTGAATTTCAGTGCTGAACGTAGGCCTATGATCTGAGTTTGATTTAACAATTTAATCATAGATGTCTCACCTTTTCCAATCAAAGGAAGCTGAGTTGTTACGGAATTCATTTCTGTGGTTGCAGAATGTTCTTTTGCTGATCACGTCCTACCTCCAGGCGTTTTATCTGAACCTTTAGGCTAATACCCAATGCTCGAACAGGCGACCACGCAACACGGTTTTCAAAACAATACACGAGGTCCACAAAACGACGCATGGATTAAAACCGTTAAACGGCCGTCAATGTAAGCGGCTCATATGCAAGGCTGCTACAATAATTATGAACGTTTGGAGCAATTATCAAACAGCCTCCATGGTGTGTCACTGCATTTACCATATAAAGAAAGTTTGGTTGTTAATGCGAACTATCTGACTACCAGAGTTTTAAAACCGAGGTAATAGTATACAGATCAATGCTAAAGGCTTCGGTCCAAGATATGAAACAGCTATAAACACTGAATCAAATTGTTCTTTGCGCGCTACATTAGAACTGGAGTCTAAAATGTCTAAAAGCCGGGTCTCCAAACCGACCTCTAAGTGCTCTGACTAACAATCGGTGCCACGCTATATGGATTAAACGGTACATGCCACGGCATAAGAACATAAATGAGTCTGAAGACCTAAATAGCTAGAGCTGTAAAATGCCTTTGGAATGACATAAAATCATTTGATCTTTGTCTTCGGCGGTAATTATACATCGATTGGCTGGACCCTTTTATAGTTGATTATGGAAATGTTCCTACAGCTGTAAAACGGTATCGAAGCCAGTCCGCACTGAAAGGTCTCAGTAGGCCTGTAAGACGTGCTAGAAGCAATGTAGCCTAAGTGCCGAATGCGCAACAAAAATGGTCGGTATGTCGTGATTTCAGCAAATCAACTGAATTTTCTCAAACATGCCTTAGACCCACATGTATCAGCGCAAATTATGTTTTTCCAAACTGTCCGTCGAAAATAATAAGCCTATTCTAAATGTCCTGTCGGAAAAATAACGCGGATCGACCTGCGAGAAATAATTGTTTCCATTCACGAACTGTGTGGAACGTGTACCTGGTGTTGCACGACCTTTTTCAGTGGCTGCACTGTTTCTTTCACGCAATAGCTTACACGAGCAAATAGGTTCGGCCTACTGTAAAACGTCTCCTGCGTCACGATAAACGCTCAGACAAATAGCAGAAATAGCAGATAATTAAAGTGCCCCAGACGATAAGTGTCGTAGGCCTATATTATGTTAGAGCTGCTGCCTCACTTTAGAAAGATTTCCAGAAGAATTATCTAGAGATGATGCATTCTACGAGAGAAACATCTGATGATATCCAGTGGCGGCGCTGGGGGAGGGTTGGGGAGTTAAGACCAAGCCCCCCTAAAAAAAGTCATCCGTTTTTTTACATAGAGATATTTTCCACGATTTTCGACCTGATGACTAAAAAAAGGTCGTCAGAAATTTCGGCGGATGAAAATGCGAAATTTCCTCCGAGGCTTCAGCCCCCCTCCAAAACTGAAATCCTGGCGCCGCCACTGATGATATCAATGTTTCTTCAATCTTTCTACTTTATTGCGCTAACCAATTGCAATAATAAAAAGTGAATAAATGATAATATTAATAATAATCGCAACAACGACGCCCATAATAATAATTTTTATTATCATGTTTTATTAATTAATTAATCATTTTTTATTATCGCCCCCTAAATTTTGGGCAAATGTGTTTTTCGGGCAAAGCAGGCATGGACGGACAAACTTTTTAAAACTTTTTTTCAGGCAAACAGGCACGAGAGGATTTTTTCGAGCACACACGGGTAAAGAGCTCTATTTTCAGACGATTTGTACGAGATGACTTAAAAAGGTCATAAGTTATTTATTTCGGCAGCCGGGAACTCAGACATTTCGACTGGGAAATCGGAATGACAAAAAAAGGTCTTCATAAAATTTGGCCGAAGAACAAATGTAAAAACTCGCGGTCCGACAAAAAATTTCAAAGTATATTTTTCGGGCAAAAGTCAAATCTTTGCCCCCCCCACTGCCGAAATGTCCCCTATGTCTATGGATATAAGGCACAACTCCCATTCAAATAGATTGTTGCCAATGGATAATAATTAATAGTCGAATGTATTCGGTGAAATAGAGTAACTCCAAGCAATCATAATAATTATTATGAGTCTTGCAGGTATCTAGCGGGAACATCTTCTCTGCTTGAACCAGCCATTTTAAGATAAAAAATTATCACCTTCATAGACGGTTACGCAGTGCAGTATACGGGCTTAACGGAGGGTTGAACGGAGGATGTTGTTGTCGTACATGGCCTACATTGTAAGGAGACATTCAATAATTCTTTACAGTCGCCGATTGACGAAATTAGCGAACGTCACGAGATGGAGTTTTTCAGGAGACGGTGAACTTTATTTATGATCCGACTTCAAACCTAAAGATTCTGTGTCGTGATTGTTTGTCGGCCGCAACAAAGTTTCCAACACTTGAACAAAACGATGCCATGGGTTAGGACTTTGGTACAAAGGTCAGGTTGACTCTTCATCCATGCTGGCTGTTGTCACTATTGCGCTGTCGTGATGACTTTTGTCCAAGTTTTTAAACTTCTATGAGCAGAACCTTTTTCATATGAAACACATTCAGGCAAGTTCTTGAAGACACGGAAGTAACAAACAATCGCCTTAGGCAGATTCGGCAAAGAAGGAGGAAGAAATACTCCTTGGAAATAGAAAATAATAATTATTGACCATGGGCGCCCGCAGAAATTTTTGCAGGGGGGGCAAAATTATTACGGTGGTCACGGCTAAATTTGTTAGTTGCTAGATCTTGAAAATGCAAAGCTGGAAGTTAAGAACACGACGTCATGCTCTTTCAGAGAGCTTTCCTAATGCAAAATTTTCAATTTCATATTGTGTATTATTTTTAATAGGAATGGTCCTTAGTGTAACGAAATATGTTAAATATCAAAAGTTGACGTTAAAAAGTAGGCTTCTGAAGGGGCGCTATATAAGTCCATATCAACGAATGAATAAATGAACAAAAAAGAGGTGTCAGTTTCAAGAAGTAAGTGCTATCTAGCTACTTCTATATGGTAATCGTAATATCCAAGCTTCTATACCACCAATTGAAAGTCAAAAACAGGGTACAGCTTATTCACAAGCGCTCCATCGAGTCAGGATGCTGCTAAAAGGGTAGTCAGAAAGAAGTCCGATTCCGCTAGCCAGAGGGCCAGAGTAGATGTTAATGCTGGTGTCGTTATGGAATGTGGAGGATACGAGGATCAGATGAGCATGGGTATCAATAGTGTTGAGCGAGGGGTGATAACCAGAGCTCCTTATCCAAATTTTTCTACAGCTTGACCTCCCTGGATTCTGTGCTGACAGCATGCAAAATGGACAAAATGCAGCTTGGCTTATAGCAGACTTGATTTATTTAATTACTAGCTGGAGTACCCCACCCTGCAACCCCCACCCCACAACACCCCACCACGCTCCAACCTCCACCCGTACGCCACCCGTGAAATTTGGATTTGGGACAAATCCCCCACCTCCCCGACCCCCTCCCCCACCCCACCCACCACACTACGACCTCCAGCAGTACCGCCACCCGTGAAATTAGGGTTTTCAGGAAAATTACCTCTCACCTAACCCCCACCCACACCTCCCCCGCCAACCCCACCCCTGCCCCACCCGGCCTCTGCGGGCCGAAGTGTGTGCTGGGTGGAGGCGAGGTGGCCCGTGTAAAAATCTGTCTAACTGCAAAACTATGGCAAGCGAATGGAGATTTATAGCGAAAATTAAAATTAGTGTGTTCGCCCCTCTGGCCCCCATGGTGGTAGAGATTCACCAACCACTGATCCGGGTGGTTCTGATGGCCCTCTATCTAGATAAAAAAAATCATATCAATAGCTGCGTGTTATTGAAATTTTTGGGGCTTTCGTCCCCCACCCTGCCACCCTGCCCCCCCCATGATGGTAGAGGATCGCCAACCTCTCGACTTTGTGTCTCATGCCGAGACCTACACAGTAGTAAAGGTTTGGAGTGAAAAGCTCAAAAACTGTTGAAATGCATCCCGGACAAACAGACAGGCACCTGGCACACGTTACAGAATCTTCTCTTTATTTATATAGATAATGCTGGTGAATAAGCATATCTACCTGAAGTAATTTCAGAGTGCTACTGAGAAATGTCAAATTACACTGGACAACAAATTTTAACCTTTTTTTTGCTTCCGCAAATCTTTGACTGTTTTCTATAGAATTTGACGTGCTGAACACGATGGTGTGCTCAGAATTGTTGTATCACGTAAGGTTTTTGAGAAAACAAAATTTAAGATTTCAAATTTAAATGCTCATATTTTGCATATATAATGTAGCCTATTTACAATATACTATAAATTAAATTTTTTACTTCCAAAAAATCTTTGACCGTTTTCTATAGAATTTGACGTGCTGAACACGATGGTGTGCTCAGAATTGTTGTATGACGTAAGGTTTTTGAGAAAAACAACATTTAAGATTTTAATTTAAATGCTCATATATTGCATATTATTTACAATATACTATAAATTTATAGCGGGAGCAAAGGTTCGACTTGCCACCCCAAAGGGTTTTCCCTTGGGGTAAAACAGGAAGGTGATCTGACCGACGACTGCATAAGCGTAGACTCGGACCCGGCCTGGGCGGTCGGACCAAAGTCCTACGTGCCCACCTTCACGTGGTGCGAACTGTTAGTACCCTCCCTGGGCCCTCCCCAGGGAGGCGAACGAACGGGCACGGCAGGCAAAACAGAGGAAGGCAATGGCAAACCACCTCTGCACTCTGCCAAGAAAACTGTCATGAAAAGCACAATCCATAAACCAACGATAGTCGCGGACGGCGGTACCTCCAGGCCGGAAGACGACTTAAAAGCTACTGGAGAAGAGCGACATGGTGAGCGGGGAAGTTCCAGACGTGATGAAGTGACTGAACCAAACCCGAAAGGACGTTCAGTGACGGAGGGTGTCGAGGAGCACCGACTCAACCTGAGCTGCAAGACACAGATGAAGGTGGGCACGTGGAATGTGCGCAGCATGAAGCTCGGGAAACTGGAGGTGATAAAGGGAGAGATGACACGTCTTAGCTTGGCTATATTGGGACTGAGCGAGACGAGATGGAAAGGTCAGGGACACTTCACATCAGGGGAATTCAGGATAATCATGTCCGGATCGGAGGTGGGAAGAAGAAACGGAGTAGCGATGATATGTGACAAAAGGAGTGCGGCGGCAATAATGGGATACGATACAGTGAGTGATAGAATGATGAGTGTCAGATTCAGAGGAAGAGAGGTCAACATGACGGTCATCCAAGTGTATGCCCCAACATCGGTGGCGGAAGAGGAGGAACATGACCGTTTCTACAGCAGCCTACAAGAGACTATGGACGCTGTACCTAAAGGGGACACACTGTTGATCATCGGAGACTTCAACGCGAAAGTGGGACAGAGTACGGATAAAAGTTCTTCAACTGGAAGGAATGGACTGGGGAAGCGGAATGAGGCGGGCACAAGATTGGTAGACTTCTGCGAAGCAAACGAGTTGAGCATTACAAACACATGGTTTGAACAACCAAAGAGGAGGTTATATACATGGACATCACCAGATGGTAGGAGTAGGAACCAGATAGACTACATGCTGGTAAGACAGAGATGGAAGAGTTCGGTGAAAGACATAAGAACAAGACCAGGAGCTGATTGCGGAACAGATCATGAATTATTAATGGCTACCTTGAGAACAAAACTGAAGAGGTTAAGAAAAGGCGAACGAATAGTGAGATACGACTGTAAAGGTATCACGCCGGAATACAGAATTGCGGTAGAGAACCGTTTTGAAGCGCTGGAGCTGGATGATGCCATAAATGCAGATGACATGTGGGAGGAAATGAAGACGATAATACATAGTGAAGCTGAGAACTTTGTGCCGAAGAAACAACGGAAGAAAACAACGCCATGGCTATCGGATGAGGCGGTGAAAGTTGCAACGGAAAGAAGATTGCAGAGATCGGCCGGAAACAGGGCAGGGGTCAAGGACTTGGACAAGGAGTTTCAAAAACTTGCGCGCAAAAGCAAGGAAGATTACTTGGCCAGAACTTGCACAGAGATGGAGGAAGAGGGGAAAAAAGGTAGAACAAGGGAAATGTTTGCAAAGGTGAAGCAATTAACTAGCAAATTTGTACCGCGAATGGGTGCACTGAGAGGAAGAGAAGGGAACGTGATAAAAGAAGGAGAGGAAGTTAAGGACAGATGGAGAGAATACACAGAGGAATTGTACAAGAAAGACCCGCGGGTAAAAGAGGAACAGGTCAACGAAATCAACTACGAACGAGAACCGGCAATACTGGAGTGGGAGGTGGAATGGGCAATCCGACAGCTTAAGGATAACAAGGCACCAGGAGTAGACGGGATACCCATCGAGCTGATCAAGGCTGGAGGAGAAGAAATGACGAAGGGAATAACTATTCTGTGCAACCGGATATGGGAAACTGGTGAGTGGCCAAAAGACTGGAAAAGTTCTACATTCATTCCGATATTCAAAAAAGGAGATGCCAAAGAATGTGGAAACTACCGCACGGTAGCTCTGATATCTCACACAAGCAAGATACTGCTTAAAATAATACATAGAAGGATGGAAAGCACAATGGAGAGAGAGTTGCCAGTTAATCAGGCAGGTTTCAGAAAGGGGCGAGGGACACGAGATCACATTGCAAATCTTAGATGGATAATGGAAAGACAACGAGAATTCGGACAAGAGGTCCACCTTTGCTTCATTGATTACAGTAAGGCGTTCGACTGCATAAATCATTCTTTGTTGTGGAGAACACTGCAAGAGATGGGAATCCCAAGACATCTCATCATGCTGCTCAAGAGCCTGTATGAAAATCAAGAAGCTATGATCAGGACAGAATGTGGAGACACGGATAAAATCAGGATTGGAAAGGGGGTGAGACAAGGATGTATATTATCTCCGTTCTTGTTTAACCTGTATGCAGAAAGAATAATGCGAATGGCAGAGATGGATGATGCAGACGAAGGAATAAAGATAGCAGGAAAAATACTAAACAATCTACGATATGCAGATGATACTACACTATTGGCGGGGAGAAAAGATGATCTTGCGGAACTCATAAGAAGACTAAAGAGGGAAAGCGAAAAAGCAGGGTTATATTTCAACATCAAAAAGACTAAGATAATGACCACGGCGGAATGGGATACCTTCGAAATGGATGGAGAGGAGATAGAGGTTGTGACAAGTATTTCGTTTTTGGGCTCAATGGTGGAGAAGGAAGGAAGATGCGATAAAGAGGTGAGGCGGAGAATTTCAATGGGCAAATCTGCAATGCAGGGGATGGATAAGATATGGAGGGACAGGCATGTGAGCTTACAGACAAAGACGAGGCTTGTCAAAGCAATGATTTTCCCCATAGTGCTATATGGAAGCGAGACGTGGACGAAGACGAAGGCGTTGGACGACAACATTGCTGCGTGTGAAATGTGGATGTGGAGAAGGCTGCTGGGAATATCGTGGAAAGAAAGGAGAACAAATGAATCTGTGCTCCAGGACATAGGTCAACTAAGAGGGGATATGTCGTTGCTGCAGATGATCATCAAACAGAAGCTGATGTTTTTCGGTCACGTAATGCGCACGGATGGACTGGAGAAGGCGATGATGCTGGCATGTGGAGAGGGTACAAGGAGAAGAGGACGGCCGAGGATCAGATGGATGGAGGATGTACACAGGAGGACAGGGATGAATCTTGGACAATTGAGGGATGTGACACAGAACAGAACGGAGTGGAGAAGGCTGGCCATGACAGTCGCTAGAGTTCCTCGAACTGACGGCACAAGGTGACAAGGTGACTATAAATTAAATTTTTTTACTTCCAAAAAATCTTTGACCGTTTTCTATAGAATTTGACGTGCTGAACACGATGGTGTGCTCAGAATTGTTGTATCGCATAAGGTTTTTGAGAAAACCAACATTTAAGATTTTAATTTAAATGCTCATATATTGCATATATTTACAATATAGGCTACTATAAATTAATTTTTTTTACTTCTAACCGTCTTAAAATATATTATAGTTTAAAGCTTATCTGAAAATGAGCTGGCTAATTTGTTATGCATTTACAAGCATATAGACAAAACTAAACTTTGGACCTGAGACATCAAACTACAGACAAGCTGATGTCAACTTCCTTAGTGGGATATGCAATTATGCATGTAGAGACATATGCTGATAATCGGCTTTAATTGTGCTTAAAACTTTTGCAGGCAGATTCTACCCAGTATTAATGCATATGCAGACCCAAGTTTATTTATTAAGCAAAGACGAATATTTATGTAAACTGTCCTAAGTGCAGGTCTGGATATAGCTCAGTTACACGAAGCATATTATAACGTTATAGCTGAAAAATATGGAAATAAATAGAAAATTTGTAGATTTCTCAAAAACGTTACGTGATGGGACAATTTCAAGGTGATTTTCGTGATCAGCAGCAGAAACTGCATAAGAAACACCTGAAAGTGTTCAGGAAGCAAAATCACTGTTGTCCAGTGTTATTTCATAGGCTAAGTGTAATTTATTGATAATTCATTTGTGTGCAATTGTGAAAGGTTGCATTACAGTGAGATTCCAATCAAGTAGGCCATAAGCGATAGGTCTACTATTTGCATGGGCACCGCAGGAGGGTTAAAAACCATCCAATGGTCATCGCCATATTTTTTAGCAAGAGCTTGAAAAATGCAATCCAGAAAATTAAGAGCATGTTTATTTCCATAGAGATTTCTAAACGTAGATTTCTGACTTTCACTGTGTATCATTCGTATCTGTTCTGTTCTCTTCTCAGCCATCCTCGCTCCGAGGTTCGGCCGCACCATGAACAATATTCCTCCAGCGTCTTCTGTCTTCCGCAAGTCTTATCATTTCATCCATTTCCAATCCCGTCCAGTCCTTTATGTTCCCCAACCAGTTTGTTCTCGGTCTTCCTCTTTTCCGATTTCCCGGCATTGTGCCCTGCATGATGTCTTTCTCCAAGCATATTCCCTCTCTTCTCATGATGTGTCCAAAATAAATAAGTTTTCTTTCCTTTACCGTCCTCAGAAGACTCCTCTCCACTCCTGCCTCCTCCAGCACCCACTCATTCCTCCGCATTTCCGTCCAAGATATGTTCATGATTAATCTCAGACACTTCATCTCGAATGCCTCTATTCTTCTTTCCTCCTCCTTCCTCAGTGTCCAGCTTTCACAGCCATATATAGCCACCGGCCATACCAGTGCTCTCCATAACTTTATCTTTGTTATGTTTGTTATGTCATGGCTCTTCCATATCTTTTTAAGGTCTGTAGCCACTGCATAACCCTTTGCCAATCGAACTCTGATTTCCGCACCGCAATCACTGTCCTCGTTTATCGTTGATCCCAAATACGTAAATCTGTCCACCTGCTCCAGTTCCTCTTGATTGATCCTGACTGTACATTTGGTTCCTGTTGTTGTCATGACCTTCGTCTTTCCTGTATTGATCTGCATTCCATATTTCTTTCCTGCCCTGTCCAGTCTCTCCATCAACCTCTGTAGTTCTTCCTCCGAGTCTGCTAGTAGTACGATGTCATCGGCGTATTGTAGGTTTGTCAGTCTCCTTCCCCCTATCTGCACCCCTCCGTCATACCCATCCAACGCTTCTCTCATCACTTTTTCCGCTAGGATGTTAAACAAACTTGGTGACAAGACACATCCCTGCCTCACTCCACGCCTGACTCTGAATTCCTTTGATAAAGTTCCTGCCACCTTGACTCTTGCTTTTTGTTTCCTATACAGCGTTGTTTCATTATTCATGATGCTGTTTGGAGATGATGAAATGGTAGGTTCCCCAGTTCCTTTCCATCTCGCAGTATGGAGGCCATGTTCCGGGTTCACCAGACATGCCCTCCATTGATATGAACCCACCGTTGTCCTTCTGCTGGATCATCCGTCAGGTCCATTAAAGTCTCGCTACTGCCCGAGACCTGCCGCTCACGTTGGCCAATCTTTTCAGGGTTCCTGCTGAGCCTGTCCAACACGCGTAGCGCCCTAGGTGGTACTTCGGTCGAGACCTTCACCACTGTTGGCATAGCCCCAGCAGGCAATCCCCTACTTGATTGTTCACCCCCTCACCGCGATGAGGTGTGAGTCGGACTTTGAGGGGGTCATTCGTATCACAAGTGCTTTAATAACATGGACACCCGCACATAGGGGCAATGGGGTACTTGCCCCCTGGAAAATTGACATTTATTTTTATAACTAGGCCTACTACTTTTGGGTATTTAACACTTTTTTCGCATTAAAGCACTCATTCGTATCACAAGTGCTTTAATGCGAAAAAAGTGTTAAATACCCAAAAGTAGTAGGCCTAGTTATAAAAATAAATGTCAATTTTCCAGGGGGCAAGTACCCCCTTGCCCCTATGTGTGGGCGTCCATGTTATTGACAAAAATTCGGTGAAAGAAATGGTCTTCGGCAAACAGATTTGTCAGATCCGTCTATTGTATTCTCACAGCCTTTGGTAAACTCACCGCCCCAGCTCTTGCATAATACTTTGCGCATAGCGTTTGTGACATGATACAGTGAAAATGAATTAAAACATCTTGAATTGAAAAAAATCTGGCCAACTCTAGACCTACTAGGGTCCAGAAAGTCACATGCATGTGACATCTAAGTTTATACTTAAACAACATTGTTTTAGCTTCTGGTATGATCATAGCTGCAGACAGAATTTGGCAGAACATTCCAAAATGCATTTAATCACAGCGGAATTCTGTTTCTTTTTGGCTGCTCTTATTGACGTTTGCATGTACTCAAACATTATTCAGTTAATTCTTTTTAACTTCATAGCACTGAAGATAACTAATAAACAACTAAAATAAAGAACGTTGAGTTTATTGATCAGAAGCGATAGATAACAGTTTCAACCGATTGCAAAAACTAAGTGCAGAATTCCTCGTGTATATGCTGCCATTCATCACAGCACAAAAGCCGAATTGAGATCATATCCTTTCCATGAGGCGTTCAAACGTGTCCATAGAGCACAAAGCAATAGGAAGCTAGAGATTCAATGTTAGATGAGTTGCAGCCAAAACTAATCAACCACTATTATTATAATTCTGCAAAAGTGAAATAATAGCAAAACAAGTGAAGCCATTGATGATATAGGCTAAGGCCTGCATGACTGTATAGCTGCATATGGTAAGATTCAAGATGAATTTATTCACGCAAATACTATATGCTTTTATTTAATTATATATAATTGCGTGAATTTACATATGTAAATAATTATATGTGCATACAACTATACAATATTCATGATTATAATCACTGATCGTTTCAATATTCTAAACGTTTCCACGTCATAAAGTCAGTAGAAAGCATTTAGAAAGCATTTTCTTTTAGTTGATTATAAGCCAATAAGACGCTCCGATCTCCGGCTGCATTAGGTGGTTAGACAACGGTGCGCCTGGCATTGCTTGCAGTTCACATGTGCACGGCTTGTCCGCAGACGGTTTCGGGTGTAGGCAGAAGGCTGTGCATTTCCTGTTCCGGATACATGCGTTGGAGCAGACCGTCAGATTGCAGCTCGGATTGTCAACGACATCCAGGTAGCAGGTCTTTATGCATGCATCCCAACCGACTTTCTTCAGCATCATTGATCTCATCAAGGATTCACCGTCACGGGACAGAGCTTCAAAACGTACAGATATTTAGCTATATATAATTGTATAATTATATCGGCCTTATAAAAAAATAGTATACAATACATGTAACAACTTATTGTCTAGCATCTATCGATGTGTCTTCGTCTTACCTTCAGAGATAATCTGTAATGAACTGTTTTGAATTTGTTAAGTTCCGCAACACTTTTCCATAGAAAATTACTGTTCTAAAGTACACGTGTACCTATGTCGTCTGAAGTAAATTTTTTCTAATTTTTTTGGCACTTTTATCTGGATTTCCAAGGTCTTGGGAAAGCCAAGTAAGCTCATAATAATTATTGCTCATTGCTATAGAGTAAGCCTATAGATTATTAATCGTAGGCGCTTTATCTCACTTACGTGTACTTCCAAAGTAGTATCCAAAAGACAGCGAGAGCGAAGTGTTGAATGTCACCGTTATGTTGTTGACATTCATCAAGCTCTGATCGAAATACCAGAGCAGAACGTTTTTCCCCAGGACGTTTCCTAAGCCAACGGCCATTTTGTTATTTTCCCAGGAAATCCAGTAGAAAGCGGGAGATGTATTCGACACTGGTAGCGAAGAGAAGGTATTGATGACCACCTTCACAGTCCTGAAGAAACATAAACGATGGACCTATTGTAGGAGATTTATTATATGTATGCATGTCTCTGCCTATTTAAGTATGTGTCTGTAACAGTGTCAAAATAGACTGACCACCAAAAGTAAAACATTATAGAATAGCTCAGGGTTTTGTATTCAGTTATCCTAATTTCTGCAATAGCTTAGCGAAACGCACTTAGGAAACACAGGCTGAAGATGTTTTAAATGCAATGTTTTAAATGCTATTGAAATCTTAAACTAGGCTGCTCTTTATAACAACACTAACATAATAGAGTATTTTGTCAAGAGCAACATCTTTAAATGCTGCCATCACAATACATGTGGAAACTCAACAAAATTGCTAAAATTATTATAAGTATTGATTGTTATTGTATTGTATCATCGCGCACAAGTGGCACTCAAATGCTCCATTCTCAGTCGACAATTCATAAAATGACCAGTTGAATGAACTTCATGCACAATATATCCTATTCCTCTGCATGCTACATTTCCATTGTCTGAGGTGCATCCATTCATATTTTGAATTTATTTGTTTGAAATTAACTATAGTTGAAATCAACTATGATTTTGGATTTAACATTGTGTTTTTTAAACATTTGATTGCCTTTATAAATTCTAAATTCTATGAATTATGTAATGTTTATTACTCTGTATGTGTAAAATACAGATAGCAAAATTTTGGTTAAATAAAGAATATTTTTATCTTATCTTATCTTAAGGTTGACGAATCGCCCGTTAACGAAACGTCCGCAAATCCTGTGATTACCATCCAGTGGCCCGATCTGACAACTCACCGGTCTACCACGCATATAGGGCTATTCATAGATGCATGTCCTTCAAAACGGCGGGTCAAATTAAGAATATGCTCACTAAATTTATGTATGAATGAATGGATGGATGGACAAACGGATGGATAAAACAATGAAGGGATCTTTCGGCAATTCATTCCGCGTGGATTTTATTCATTCATTCATTTCGACAATTTATGTGTGAACGATTGATCTAAAAGATGCATTAACAAGCGAATGCATGTAAAGGCGGAAAGATGGGGCGCAGGCGGACATTATACTTTCGTGTATTTTTTCATAATTATGTCTCCGCATCCACTGCTTTCATACTCACGTATATAGTATTGGACTCAATGGGAAACCGATCATGTAGTAAAGACCACTGTCGGCTGCGAGGTCCGCCCTGATGAAGTGGTCGTAACTGTCGAACTGTAATATAATCGATGTTCTGTCGGCAAGGACCGCTTCCAAAGCCACGGCCGTCTTGACATTTGACGGTCCAGAGAATGTGATATCTAAATAAAACATAGTCTGCAATCAAACTATAACCGATTTTTTGCCAACATCTATTGCGATATATTCATAAGGTGACCGGACAAAATGGTAGCGGACAAAATGGTGCGGACAAAATGGTACGGACAAAATAGTATGGATGAAATGAAAGCTGGATTAGTGAATTTTTATATATGAAATAGAAGCTGGATTAATGAAAAGGCGCACATGAAATGGAAGCTGGATGAAGGCGCTGCATGGATATTTTTATATATGAAATGGAAGCTGGATTGATGAAAATAACGCTTAGATATAGAAGCTATATCAGGACATTTTTCATAGCTGAAATAGAAGCTGGATTAATTAAAGATGCATTACTAATGGAGGTTGATTTAAGGAATCTTATGGCTGAAATTGAAGCTGGATACATCATGAAACACATGAATGAAAGACATTAATTCAGCTTGCATTTCTCAAGCATTTTTTTCGCCAATCCAGCCTCCTTTTCTCACGCTTTTTTCTTCACTACAGCTCTACTTCAGCCGCAAAAAGCCATCCACCCTCTATTTCAGCAATAAAATACCCTCATCCAGCTTCCATTTAAACATACCGTTTTGTCCGTACCATTTTGTCCGAACCATTTTGTCCGTACCATTTTGTCCGCTACCATTTTGTCCTAGAACCATTTATAGTTTTGATCGTATAGGCTACTCAAAAATTCTAATGCGCCGCTCTTAGCTAAGCGAAGGGCACTAACTAATTCACGAGCGCATGATCAGAGGTCAGTGGTCATGTCTGAGGAGACTGGGCGAGTGTGGACTCCACTGTCCAGAGAAGATGAAGCGATACGTTCAAAATCGTCAACGCCTAGTGTTGAAAATATCTGAAAGCTACTCTAAGCTACGCGCAAAGCACTATCTTATTCATCGTCATGTTTTGGGTAGGCCTATATATTTGTCCAGAGAAGATGCAAGTTGTGAGTTAAGAAAAGATCCACTTAGAAAAAATCCGATGCTGTCTATCCCGGATTTAACGAAAGTGAAGAAAATCGAAATATCCAAATTGCTTTTATTAGCCAGGTGACTACCATGTTTCTTAAAGTTCATAATTGAGACATTAGGAATTGGAATACCCGGCAGAGTCGCGGTCATTTTGCTAGATTGTCGCTGCAGTGGCGGCGCTACGCCAGGGCATGGCAGGGCAAATGCCCTGGTAAAAAAGCCTTTGCACTGGCTGTTGCCCTGGTCGTTGCCCTGCCAGAAAATTTGCATTGCCAGAATTTGTTCGGGCATATTGTTTCTTGCTGTTCACGTCCGTCCGTCCGCTATCTGACGTGGCAAAAGTATTGGCATGGCAAAAATATTGGCAGTGCAAAAGTTCTGGCACTGGCACTGGCAGGGCAACATTCTGACAGGGCAACTGTTCTGGCAGGGAGAAATTCTGGCAAGGTAGAATTTGTTGTAGGTCAAAATTTTTGCCAAAGTTCTGATAGTGAAAAATTCTGGCAGGGAAACATTTCTGGCAAGGCAAAATTTTGGCGTGACAAAAGTTATGGCAGCCTTTTCAGGGCAAAGGTTCTGGTAGGTCTAGGGCACAAATTCTGTGGCTGTTTATCCACATTACCGTTTATAACTAACAGCATAAGCCCAACTGTCGCTTTATCGTTTTTCAAATGAAGCTCTGCGTAAGCATTTTCGTAAGCAATTTACCTAGCCTAGACCTATATGCCTAACTCAGTAACTTTGTTTGCTGAACTTTTTGCTTTCGAAATGCTACTCTAAAGAAAATTTGCAATGCTTCACTAAGTCACTGAGATTAGTCTATAAGATTTAAAAGATTTGCTTTCCAAAATGTCAAAAAGTCCTCGGTGTTATGACTTCGCCCATCTGATCCTCTGACCAGCCAATCCTAATAGTGTAGGGTGGGTGGTTTACAGTGTTGCCACTGAGGTTCCAGAAATAAACCCAGATTTCGTGATGAAAAACCCAGAAAAGTCTGGACTATTTATATCAGGGATGTTAGACCCCTTATTCAAATTATGTTGGATTTAAGACATTTTGGAAGAGAGTTAATAAAATATTCGTCATATGAGTCGTGGAAAAAATTATGTAGTACAACCAGTTTACACTGAATTTTGCTATAAATACAATGTATATTGCTGCAGTGCACAGAATATTCATGCGTTGTAAATAAAAATGGTCAAGTAATTAAATTTTTTAAATAAAACCATAATTTTATGGTCTCAAAATAAACCAGAAACCCAGACGAAGGCAAAAAACCCAGATCAAGTGGAAAAACCAGCTGTGACATCAATGGTGATTTATGGCGAGCACGGTAGCGCCAAAGTATAGACCTATGTAATCCCGTACTACCGAGCACGAGACTCGACCTCTGCCCTGGTTACTTGTGTGACTGCCCTGGCTATGCCCTGGCTATAAAAAGCGTCTGGCGCCGCCACTGTGTCGCTGAGGAGGTGCGGGTTAAGAGCATTGTTATTTGACTCAATACCACTCGAATCACGAATGCAGAATAAGAAATCTGTTAAAATTAAACACTTTAGTTCTAATTCTACTCACCGCTGCAGATATCTGTGTCATATACTAGCAAAGAAAAAAACACACACCTATAATTTATAATCGATATATTCCTTTATTACACAAATGTCAAGTTTTAATGAGGAAGTTAAAAAATTAACTTGGGATAAATAATGGTGAAACGCATTAGCCATTCACAGAGAGGACCCTAAGCGGTGTAAGTACAGTTCTCCGACTATAAGAAGGTCACAATATAACACAGTCTTTTCAAAGGGTTAATCAATTTAAGATTAAAAAGAGAACAAAGATTTTGATCTCCATTAATGAATGATCTTCATTAAAACTGAAAGAAGAGGCAGGGCTGTTTTTAAGAAACTTTTAGAACTGCACAACCCTTCTTTCCTTTCCCATCCTCCATTGTAAATTACTTCCAATCGGAGGACAATGGTCTTTTTGTTATAGTTTTAACTGTGCCTCCGTAAGCCACGACTAACGTTTCGGTCACTAACATTAACCTTTCATGTATGTCTCCCATAACTGATTTAGAAGCAACCTACATACAACGCAGGGCATAATTTAGACGTTTCTGGGGAAAGTTCCCCCAGAAACGACAGTTTCTACCTTCCCGAAAAGCTGAAGAGCTCCATTGTGCATGTAAAGTAAACGGCTATCCCCGGTAGAATGAAGAAATAGAGGATAAAACTAGATGATAATATTATAACAAAAAGGTCATCAGAAAAAGAGAGATGACAAGAGTAACAAACCTTCCACTGGTGAGCGCCACGGGCCTCTGTGGTTGGCCGTCCGACAAATGGTGGTTTGTCTCACCCCAGTGGCGTAGCCAGGTATTTTTTCATGGGGGGGCAGTGGGGTGGCAGCTTAAAATGATGGGGTGGCTACCGTTGGCAATTAAAGCGTGCATCGGCATCGGTATATTGCCATAGACTATGTATTTTTAGATTTTGGATGTATTACAGTATTGGACACAATACGCATGCAAGCCTCACTAGCTTGTCTGTCCCACAGTGCACTATAGTGGCCTGTCCCACTTTCCCATCACCCACCCTATCAGAAGTTGTACAGGAAGTTGTATAAAAAATAAAATAAGTCAGAAATTATATAACATTCTTTAATTCTTTATCACTCGTAAAAGTAAAAAGTAAAACAAACGCAGGGATTGGGGGGGTAGCTGGGGGGGGGCAGACCTCTCATTTGGGGGGGCGGCTGCCCCCCCTTGCCCCCCCGTAGTTACGCCACTGTCTCACCCCCAGCCCCAGAAACCTGGATATGGGATACCCGAAGCAGAGGGATTAAATTTAGCACTGCTCAACAACGGTTCGAGATGGATTGCATAATTATCTTCAGAGTAATATCATGGCCCTTCTACTTTATGTTCTGTTATGTGATGACATAATTATTAAATTCACTGCTGATTAGGCTACTTGGTATTTCTGCTTACCTTTTACAGCATCGGTGAAGTTTAGCTTCATCACGGCTGTGTAAAAACATGAAAAGCATAGGAATTTATTAACGGATGCCAGTAATTGTAATTGAATATTTATAAAGCGCCGCTCACAGATTCAGTAGCGCTCCCGACCCCAGCTAGTGCTCCCGCCATCAAATAGAATAGTCTTCAAGCGTTTACGAAACAAGGGAAGAGAAAGGCCAAGGAGCTCAAGACGTATCTTGTGGGGAAGGCGATTCCAACAAGAAGGACCAATATAAGCAAAGTTTCGAGATTGGGCCGTAGTTCCATGCCGAGCGAAGGGCTGATCGGCCAGGTAGAGTGGAGACCAGGTTACACAATGCCCGAAGATATGAAGGGCTACCCCAAGAAGAGAGTTGCGCATAAGTGTCAGAATCTTAAACTCAATGCGTTGAGGTATTGGAAGCCAATGAAGAGTGTCTCGGATGAAGTCAGATATGTGAGAGAATTTTGAAGACCAGCGATTAGGCGGGCAGCAGCATTAAGTATTGACTGAAGTTTAGAGAGATTGAGAGAGGAGAGACCAGCATAAGCAGAGCTTCCAAAGTCAACTCTAGAGCAAATCAATGCATGGACAAGTGCCTTGACCGCTTGAGGAGAGAGTGAGTGGCGGATAGTACGCAGTTGTCGAAGATGATGGAAACATGTTCGAGAGATTCGGTTAACATGGTCAGAAAGAGAGAAAGGACTGGGCCCAAAATAAATCCCAGGTTCCGAACAGTTGAAGAAAATTGGAAGTCTGGAAATAAGATGCTGATGAGCTCCGTGTCAATTTTGGCAAGCTGGGCTCTACCACCAAGCCAAATGAAATGGGTTTTTATCAGAATTAAGGCGGAGACGGTTAGAAGACATCCATTGGTTCAATGCCGTAGTGGCGTCAAGAATAGTTGCAACCAGTGAAGAGGCAGCACTGGGTGAACCATGAACAAATACGTGCGTATCATCAGCGTATTGGTGAGCAGAGGCACTCTTGTGGGATAGTAGGTTCAATAGATCCGCAGTATAAAGGATGTAAGCTTATAGAAGCGGCGCCAGGATCGAGCCTTGGGGCAGACCGTACGGGACAAAGGTCCAGGAGGAGCGTGTGGGCCCAAAGATCACGGATACAGAGCGATCAGAAAGGAAGGAACTGAGCCAAAGAAGGCAGAGTCACCAATGCCAAAAGATTTGGACAGACGCTCAAGCAAAATAGAAAGGTCGACAGTGTCGAACGCCGCACTGACGTCAAACAGGGCAAGGAGAGTGATGTGGGATTGATCGGCAGCAGCGAAGACATCAGTAAGTAAGCGAGTGATAAGAGATTCTGTAGAATGGTATTTCCTAAAGCCAGATTGGAACGAGGGCATTAGGGAGTTGGTTTCAAGGTAGTCAACTAACTGGACCGAAACACATTTTCCCAGGAGCTTGGAGAGAAAAGAGAGATTGGAAATGGGCCGATAGCTAGAGGGAACATTTGGATCTAAACCCTGGCGCTCGAGAGAGGGAAAAATCACAGCTCTTTTTTTGCTGAACTGGAACCACTCCTTGGGCCAGCGATGAATTGCATAGTAACTGTAAAAAAGGTAATAATTCATCTAAAAATTCTTTAACAATGAATGGTGGAATAACGTCCAGCTCGCAGGACTTCGATGTGGATCCTTGGATGAGGCATCTGAGAGCGTCCAACTGGAGCGGCTGCCATTCGGTTGCAAGTTAGTTTAGCATGACCATAATAATTATCATTAGGCTACATCGGTGTTATTTAACCCTCATCCACATTGGTCGTGAAAGTTACGTATTTGCATACCTGGGGTCTGCCTAGACCACAGTATCTGGAGTTCTTATTTGGAGTGATTACTATAATTTGTTATGCAATATAGTATGTTTGGGTCACCTCGGGCCCCCTGTTGTGCGGGACCCTAGGCATGCGCCTCGCGTGCCTAGGTCTAGGCGTTAAAACGACTCTGTATCTACGCTGTCGTGTTCGGATTCCAATTCTTGGTAATTATTATTTGGTTAAGCAAAATTTCATTTGGAGATGATCTGTGGTTCTGGAATGCGTTTCATTGGTCATTGTGTCCAACATAACAGGTATAATAAACAGGTAAAAGTGCTTATAGTTGTGATGCTACTTTCTCATGTCTACCAATTCCAGGAGGAAAGCACACAAATCTTGTGGGTCGTGCACATGGAACAACTGCGCGATGGCAAGTCATAGGCCTATGCTGCTTCCTCAGCTTGCAGGCCCGAGGATTGGGTCTACCAATGTGCAATAATTTATAGCGCACTATTCTGAGTCATATTTGTTGGAAAGTTTAAAAAAAATATATTTTCTGCCCTATTTAGGCCTATGTGCGCCAAGGTTTACTAGAAATTTGTGTTTATTATAATTCTGCTTCTGTTGCTTTAATAGTTTTATGATTGTGGAGTCAAATTGGACCCCTCGGGTATAGAAATATAAAAAAAATCAGCGAAATTTTACACTGACCTATAATTTAAAAGCACGTAGTTATTGATCGATGATTGACTGACAGTTACATGAAATTTTATAATTATTGGGTCACGCTGCAAACAAAAGTTACATCTATGACAATGTGGATGAGGGTTAATGTCTTCCTTAAAAATCAAAACCATTTACGGAAATCTAAAATGAACTTATAACCCATTACGGAGAAACTCTTTGTAAATTATATTTATCTGATAACGTCAAAAATGTTCTCAATATAAGCTTAAGTTAATTAGTACGGGACCGATGCTAATTTGGAAATCATTTTTCTCATTATGTAGGCCTATCAATGTGATTTTAATCTCGTAACCACAATTTATTTATTACTCGTTGATTTGTTTACTTATTTAATTAATTATTAACTCATATATTTTTATACTAAGTTTTCGATTACATTACATAATTATAATTTGTTTTATTGTATGAATGTTATTCAGGCAACTTAGCTATTCAGACTGACTTCAACGGACTGCCTTAAACCGCTAGTCAGTGAGAATGCGACTGAATGCCAGACTATTTTTTCAGAGTGAATAGATCAGAATACCGGACAACTTATCCAGACTAAATACAACTCGAATTCCATTTTAGAGTGAATGGAACTGAATATTTCGATAGGTGTACAGTAGGGTGTCCCACGATTGCACAGGAAAAATATTTTTCTTGAAACTTGAAATGCAGTCCCTCCAAAAAGTTTCCTTATGGTCCTATGATAGCCTACCTGCCAAATTTCTGGACATTTTGAAAATATTTAGAGGCCGCTCAAAGCTCACATATAATATGTGTAAGTTGTCACAAATTATACGTGCGACATATAGGCCTATGAGTTTGAAATTTTCGGAGGTCCACACTTTGATCCCACTAGCGTGCTTATGTATTGCTTAATAACCTTATATTGCTCTGAAATACTAAAATCTACAAATATGCAACCTTATTGTATTTGCGAATGAGGTTTTTCAAGCATAAGGACGACAGTTAAGCTCTCGAGCAAACGAATGATGTAAATGTCGTGCACTAGGATTGCAGGTCGCTACCTCCACATGGCAATCATCAGTGGAGTAGAAATGAATAAGGTTAACAGATTGTCAGTCTGATTTTTCTCTAGTTGGTGGAAGTAGCCTACAAACATGTTGGTGTGCTAAAGTTGACCTCTGGACCAGGACAGGAATCAACGGTTGCAGTTTGAACCTTTTGAAGTCGTGAAAGTGTGATGCATTAGGCCTAATTATTGGCAAATGCTTTGAGACAACGGCTTTCAATAACTGCATATTAAATAGAGTTTGCAATGCCTTGCACCCTTCTACATCAGCCATCAGTCGTAACATCTTGTTAACATCACAGAAATCTTTTAAGTCCAGTTGCCTGGTGCATTCTTTGTGTCCTTGGTAAAAATTTGTCCATCAATGGTCTGTAATTAAGCTCTGCAAGCCATTTAAAGATGAATGCTCCAATCTGGTTCACCATCAACCAAACCCTCGACCAATGCTACTGCAGTCTGCATCTAACAAATCATAAGAATTCATTACTGAACACAGTGAACAGCTTTAGCGTGGCCATACTCGAAATATGACTATCAAGAATTTTCAAAACTCTTGGTATTCATGGTTGGATTGAACAATTCGGTAGCATTTCGCAAGCCTGTTGCCATCACAGAGCAAGTTGGATGGGTAAGGCAATATAGATCTAATTGCTTTATGATGGAAACGAATCACATATACAGTTGACGACCGTGAATTACAGGGCATCCAACCCAAACAAGTCTCAGATTTGTGATTGACATCTACAGTCAGGCGGTGTTCTCATGTAGAGTCACTGCTCTCTTTGAATTAATCCATAGCTTTATAATTCTGGCAATGCTGCTCTAGATGACAAGTCTGAAAATGATGCAACATCATTCTTGGTATACCAGCACCTAAGATATAAGAGATAGCAATTCTCTCTGTTCTTTCAGTGAGTTCTCATTAATGTGGAATAACGGGGTTATCTCTTCCTAAAAGTTTTTCCCAAACCATGCTGCGTTCAAATATAGTTTTCTCGATCTTTCGGTGAAAGAGTGGCGAGATAGCCAATCGTATAAGACCACGTGTGATTTTTCATAACGTTGGTCTGTGTAAATGACTGTGCTGAACAAACATGACGCAGCTTTGATACAGAATTTCAGCTCAACGATAACGAAGAACGTAGATCGGAGACAATTTCTCGTACAGGTTGTCGAAAAACACAGGCACATGTTTTCTAACCACAATTGTGACAATCTTGTTGACATGTGTAAATGTAGAACGTAGAACTGAAGAACAATTTGAGTGCAGTGATGTAGAATCAGCAGATCAGTATGAGAATAGTAAAAAAATAACGGTCCAGACGTTGATTTGTTGTGTAGCTGCATGGGGTGTGCAATTAAAACTTTACTGTGTGGTCCTAGGACAAATAGGGGTTGAACCTCACAGCCCCCTCAGAATTTCTTACTATGAAGCAGATGAAGGTATGGAGGAGCTAAAACCACGACTTGTTACATTATCAAGAGTTTGTAATGACTACTCCCAATGATTAGTTGTGTGTGCACTGATATTGTGTCCAAAGTTCAAAAATCTCAAATTTTTCTCGATTTTGCATTTTTTGAGCATAAGACTATGCCCAAAATATCCATTGTATCCAATAAAGTTAAATACCTGTTAATTCTACCATTCACGAGCTTTCCAAGGGTAGTAAATTTGTTATAATAGGATCAACGATTGGGATATAAAGGCATTTAGAAGTTGGACACATCAGGCGCAAATTATGCCAATATGGGTTAAATTTGGGCGGCTTGAGCCACCCCTAAATATTTTTTTAGTGTCATAAAACTTTACAGGTGTTATTATGGGACCATATGGAAACTTTTTAGGGGGACTGCATTTCAAGTTTCTAGAAAAATATTTGTTGGGACACCCTAGTGTACAGAGTACATTGTAGGCACTTAGCACCTCATTCCGTTTCCAAACGGCGCCGAGTAGGTCATAATCTGCTTGATTAATATCAATTGTTATAAATAACAGTTGAACTGTTCCAACCTGCCGTGCTCTGGTCTTGGTTGTATGGAACTGTCCACTCGACAGTGTCGGAACTATATGAAGAGACGGCTACTGTCGTTGCTTTTGCTATGGGCGTCATGTCGCCATAGAATAGAAAGGTATTGTTTCCGACAACCGGGCCAGATCCGGCCGTCAAAATGTCGTTGGCCCACGAGATCCAAAGCCAAACCGGTTGCGTTCCGTTCATCAAGATACCAATCGTCTTTACTGACGTAAGTGGAGGTTCTGCACTTGAAGGCCTCCTGAATATTAACCATGTTCGAGAAGTGTTACATTATAATAGTAGGCCTATTCGTTTATCGACTTTGTGAATTTGTATAGCGTCCAATAAACCAACGCCGTAGCACTGAAGGGGCTATAGAAAAGACTTCAGTGGCTTGAGATATCTAGTTCGGTGGATCAGAGGTAGGCTATCGAGCATTGCACTTGAATGGAGGATCGCTCCAGTTGGATGGGCCTACGACCGTGGATGCCCGGCATTTCCTAGTTGGAAAACGAGGTAACCCATCGGTTTAGTGTTCTAAATATTACTGTTCCCCATTGCATTGGTTTGAGGGTTGGTCGCATATACTGTCCAGGTTAGACTGACGAAAATAATTCTTGCTAAACAGATGTCAGATTGATGAAGATAATAATCTCCACTTAAATAGGCCTAGAAGTCGAGGCAATGAAGAGATTCTTGCTTAGGGGTAAGTGGCAGCTGGATTGACGAAAACTTGTAAACTGCTAAAAGTGCTATTTCAATAAGCGTTGGATTGATAACAAAACCGTTGCTCAAATAGAAGCTGGATTGATGAAAAGACCTCTTACCTAAAAAAATGTAAGCTGGATTTATGAAAAGGATTCTGACTAAATTAGAAGTGGGACTGATAAAAAGAATAATGCCGTAGGCCTAATTACCGCCTCGCGAACCAGTAGAATTTCGCCAACAATTTATCTAGGTTTGCGAGAGCAGAAGCCCGAGATAAAATTAACGTTGCTATCGTTACCGATGACTTATACGAAAACCTTCGTTGCCTTTCAGTATTCTCTTTTCTGTGGCGACTAGACTGTAGGGAAGCGTAACAGAACTGTAGAGTGTAGCCTACAATGACTTGAAATTAAAGTCTTCATAAAACCTAACAAGGAATGTTGGTCACTTTGATCAATATAACGACTTGCGTGCTATGATACCATGTATGATACATGGCTTGTTGCCATGCTGGAAGACCAATGATTACTATTGCCTAATCTCAGTTAATTGATGCACATTTTGATTGCTATGTATCAGTGAACTAATAACTAAAACCGAAGGAACTGAAACTGAAACTTGGCGATGACACAAAAACTAACAATAACTGAAACAGCTAGTGGGTGAAACTAAATAACTAGTATAATAATAACTAATATAAAACTCGAGGTCAACTGAAACTACACTGTGCACAGCAACTTGGACTCATGTAACTGAACGCCTCCAGTCAATTGTAGCCTACATGTTAGTTGTCATATATATAATTTATCACTCAAGATCAATAGAAGACAATATCATGTTGTTGTTTCTGATATTGATGACAATAATCATGAGATGATTTGCTGTGCAAATTAGGGCGAATTTGTGGATAGGATTAGTGGAAATTATTGTGAATTATTGATGTGAATTAGTGGGAATTAGTTGAAACTAGTGGGAATAAGTCTTAGTTAGTGAGGGTAAATGTCAATTATCGTGAATTAGTGCGAATTAGAGCGATCCTATTGCTATGAATTAGTAAGGATTAGTGCGAATTTGTGTGACTCACTGTGAATTAGTTAGGGTCAGTGCGAATTAGCACGAATTCATGTGAATTGGTGGGAATTTTGTGAATTATTGCGGATTAGTGAAAGTGAGAATAAATGTGAATTATTCAGTGGCGGCGCCTGGATTTCAGTTTTGGGGGCTGAAGCCTCGCGGAGGAAATATTACATTTACATCCACCAAAATTTCTGACGACTTTTGTAGTCATGGGCTGAAATCTTATGAACATTTCCCATTTTCGTACGCCGAAATTTCTGACGACCATTTTTTAGTCATGAGCTGAAATCTTATGGAAATTTCACATTTTCGTCCGCCGAAATTTCTGACGATCATTTATTAGTCATCCGGCTGAAAATCGTGAAAATATTTCATTGTAAAAAACCCGGATGACCTTTTTTAGGGGGGGGCTTAGCTTTTTATGGGGGGGGACTTAGCCCCTTAGCGCCGCCACTGGAATTATCATGAAGTTTTATGAATTACTGTGAATTATTGCAATCAAATGTGAATTTGTGGGAGTTTGTGAAAATTAATAGGTGAATAATTTCTGTTTCTAAATTAATTTCTGTGAATAAAAGCGAATTAGTGCGAATTGCTAAATTTCTGTGAAGTAGTGTCAATTTGTGGGAATTAGTGCGAATTGCTTTGAATTAGTTGGGTACGAATTAGTGTAGGACTATAATATTAATACAAATAAATGAGAACTAGTGCATTTAGGTCTATACCTAGGCTGCATCAGTGTCACAATCACATAGCGCGAACATAACGCATTGGTGTGAATTAGCGCGATCTGGCTAGTCGTTTCTGCGTAGATGGTCTTTAACTGGCGCTATATAAATATCTGAAATGAATAAATTGATTAATGAATTTGATCCTAAGTGCTTATGATAAATTTTTAAATGCATCGTTTACCTCAACATGGTGTACCATTTCTTATCCGTGCGGAATATGAGCTCAAACATGTTTTGCGTGAAGTCGTTTGTAGTCGTAAGAATTGATAGGCGAGCATTATCAGTGGCAAGCGCTTGGAAACGTAGACTTTTTCTTCCGGTCAAGTTGACGCCAGTCTCCGCATAAACAAATTGACCATTCATAGTCGCCTGAAAGGAGGCTGTGAAACAAAAAAGAAAGCACTTGTAAGAAAGAACCTCGTGCACTGCGGAATAACGACATGTTCTATGAGAATTCGTATAATAACAATTTTTATAGCGCCACTCCAGATTTCCTTTCTTCTTTTTTTATTCTTCTCTCGTCTCCTGGCTATCGGACTCTCATCCAACCTTGACATGCCTAGATAAATTCTTTGTCGCAACGCAACAGTCGCGAATAAGCTGGAGCCGTGCGCCTTAGCTTTCGAGAAGCGCAGTAGAAATGTATAACTTAGAAATACAAAATGAAGGATTAGCTTTCATAACTTAGTAACTTCAATTCTCTGACGAAATATTAAATTAATTCGTGTCCCTGCGTCCAATGCAGAACTGAGCCCTGCACAGGGCTCTTTTTTAGCGTGCAGTTGTACACAAAATGCGCAGTTCTAAATGGTTTTGAGCAGTTGCCGAGGCATAGGCGCAACCACCCTATGGGACCCACGGGACGCGTCCCCCCAACTTTTGAGTGGTCCCATTGACTTTATCATTATGGTCCCCCCCAACTTTTAGGACGTGATTCATTTGGTCCCCCCCAACTTTAAGGACGTGATTGCGCCTATGTGCCGAGGCACTTCTGTGCAGTTAAAACTAATAAAAAAGGTAATTGTTCACCGATTGGAAGTAATTTACCATGGATGATGGGAAAGGAAAGGAGTTGTGCAGTTCTAGAAATTCCTTAAAAACTACCCTGACCCTGCCCTGCAGATAAGAACACTTGAAAGTTATTTGCAACTTATAGGTCTATAGCACTGGTCACAGCAGTGACAATTCAATGGCGCTCCCAGTTCTAGTAGGCTACCCCGCTTCGTTGGAAATATCAGGCGATTTAACTTTAATGGTTGACTTCTATTAAAATTTTTCCGGTTTCTAATGCAACGACGAAGAAGAACAATAGCAAGAAGGATTAATTCAAGAGAAAAACGAAGAAGAAAAATTGATGAAGAAGTAAACAATGGAAAAGTAGAATATGCTAGAAGCACGCTTGTAACAGAAACTTTGAAGTGGCACCTTGACCTGGCGATGATTTGAACCTCGGACAAGTTCAGTCAAGTTACGCACCAATAAAGCGGTTGTGAAGCGCAGAAGTCAGACCGTAAACATGAGCCTTTCAAAAGGTTCCACGAATCAAAGCCATTATGATAAAGACGGGGAACCAGTCGATGTTGGCAAACTGTGACATTTACTATCGGTACAGTGTTCCTGGTTGATATATATCCGTCCAAATGCTTATGAGCCATGGAGAGAGTGATCTATGAATGATCAATGAAAGAACATAATTTTCTATGGTCCGTTTTCTATGCAATCGAAAGCCGAGACACACCAAACAAAGACTACCAGTGCATGGCTTATATATGGCGTCTTTTGGGTTGATTTGCTCATTGAAATGATTGCTTTTGTGAGGAAACTGACTTACGTTCCGCCGTTGCATTTCCTTCACAGCAAAAAATGACCAGAAGAACCGAGATTATCAATCCTACAAGAGAAACAGCCGATATAGGCCCCTACTGCTGCATAAGTCTACCGTGCAGTGTGTACAGTAGGTTATATGTGGCGCCGCACACCGAAATGAGCATTAAAGTGATTTTCAAACATATTGCGCTTGATGCATCATTTCAGGAGTCGAAATGACACAAATATTATTGCTCTAGCTTAATTCTAGCCGAAGATACAAGAAAAAAGTGGTCCAAATAAATAAATAAATTAATTAATTTTAATTTATTAAAAATAATAATTTGCATATCAAGAGCATTAAAATAGCTTGGCTACTTGTCTTTTTAAAAAAAGTTCAAATTAAAAAAATCTTTTTGATTAAATTTGAAAAAAAACCTATTTCTCTGATATCTCTGATGTGTAATCTCTGACTTAATGCTCATTTCGGTGTGCTGCGCCACATATCTCATCTTACAATTAGGCTATTGCGCCATGTCACATAGGAAATTCAAGTCGGTGGATCTTGTGAATTCTGCTGAAGCTTCTTGAGGGTAAGGATAGAAGAAAGCTTTGCTGGAAAATAATGATGTGCCTCGATGACTTGACTTGTTTGCATTGCTCGGCAGTCAACACTTTACCCCATATACTCTTGTTTCCTGCTCTTTCTCCGCTGCTCCAACGTCACTGGAAAGCTAAACATAGGAAGCTCTGTCTAGTTATGCACAAGAGGTCTTTGGGAAATTCAGTGTAGAGTAATTATTGTACACGAATCGTGAAACGCGTCAGGATCGGTCATGAGTTTTGTTGCAGTTTCGTTGTTAGAGTTTCAATGGCTAAAGAAGTCGACATGTGAAGCGCGAATAATGAGAAGGCCTATTTAAATTTCCTCTTCAATAGAGAAAATTTAAATAGCTTATATGAAACCGGGGCGCCCGGTAGAGTAATGGTTAACACGCTGGCCAAGAGTGCGAGAGGTAGCAAGTTCGAGCCCCCGTTGGGCGGATATGCTTTGTAGGCTGCTATTAGCGCCGTTGTAAATGCAAAGCTGTCTGTTCAGTTAGTAGTTAAGTTTAATTAAGATTACTGCATAACTTGTAAATGTAAAGCGCAGTGCGTCTTGCAGGCGCTCAATTAAAGAAAAGATTATTATTATTATTATTATTATTATTAAATACTCAAAAAAAACAAATGCAACTATTTTCTTCACAGTTTCCAGAGCATACATTTCCTGACCTCAACGACACGCATACCCAGCCACACCTTGTCTCCCCTCATTTTGTGCCTCATCTTATACCTTAGTTTGACTTGCTTTATCCTACATCTCTTTGTCTTGTACCTGACGTAACAGTGCCCTGTCTTATTTAGTCATTCCTTGCATTGTCTATACTAGAATTAATGGTAAAAGAGACAGCAATTATTTTCATTCTTCGCCCTCAACGATCTTTTTGTCCAGCAAGCAAAGACTACTATGGCTAAAACGCGAGCCTTTGTTCTTTTCGCTGCCCACTCTTTCGAGGCGTTCCTCGTTATTGGCGGGTGGTGGCATAGGCGGAGACCTGGGTCGAGACTTGGGGGGGACGGAAAGACGCGAGATTTTCTGATGGAGAAAAATTGCCATCTTTTTCCGGCAAAAATTTCTGACGACCGGCGAAATCTGGGAAAAAATTATAATTTCGCCGCCACAAAGTTGATGGCCGTTCCCCCAACACCTCCATTGGGGGGGACCGTCCCCCTAGGTCTCCGCCCATGGGTGGTGGTAGTGGTAAAGGGCCTATTTTTAGCTGTCTCACGCATGACCATTTCCCTCCTTTTGTCTCGCACTGGATGAGTCTCCGATTAATGTACACTGGGCTTTGGGCCATTTAAATGTATGCATACAATCCAATCTCTACCAATATTCATCAGATCCTTCACCTTCCAAGCTGACTTGCCCTAACGATGCCCGCCTTAGCAACTCATCTAAATTTTCCCTCTGTCGCTGTCACTCTGTCTCAGTCTGTCTCTGCCTGTCTCTGTCTGTCTGTCTCTGTCTGTCTGTCTGTCTGTCTCTATCTCTATCTGTCTTTGCTTCTCTGTCTGCCTATCTCTCACTAAGGCAACCAGACTCAGATTTCTAATGGCCATTTCTGGACAAACTCTGACACGATGCATCGCTCGTGAGTAAACTGGTGCTCAGCGCCTTTTAGGCAGATCAGTGGCGGCGCAATGAGGAGATTGGAGGATAAGCCCCCTAAAAAAGGCCATCATGTGTTTTTACATGCAAAACTGAAACATTTCCACAATTTTCGACCGGATGACTAAAAAAAGGTCGTCAGAAACTTTAGCGGATGAAAATGGAAAATTTCATCCGGGAGGCTTCAGCCCTCCCAAAACTGAAATCCTGGCACCGCCACTGAGGCAGGTCAATTTCAGGATTACGATGACAGAATAGCAATTTGCACTCATATCGTATTGCAATTGAAACGTTTTCACTGATACAGCAACTAATGATTCCTTCCTCATTTGTACAAAATGAATTAGTTAAATAAAAACCTGATCCAAGTCATTCAAAAAGACATTGAAACAGGCGTTTAAAGAACCTCACAAAGGCGTTAAAGAATAGCGAAACTGGTGAAGGAATTTATTTTTACTTCAAAATCGACATAACCTTTTCCAAAAACCAATCGTAATGGTAATCGTTAGGGTTAACTGTTATACATGAATAATAATACATTTGTATCTCCAAAGCGCTACTCTATAATTATAGCTAAACGCAGATCAACAGCAAGCAAGAGCGATGCATCACGGGGCTAAATTCATGAACATGATAACCTATTATTTTTAAATAAATGTGATAATCTATAATAGTGCAAGTTTTTGGGCTAAATGCAAGAATAAAGGCCAGAAATAGCCCGGCTTTGCTTGATAGCCTGATTGGGTAAGAATTTAATAAATGTTTATAATTAATGTTTTTGAGTATCGAATGTTTGTAAATGGGAATGGAAATTAAAATTCTGGATATTCAATACTGAATTTCAGTAATGAAAGTAAGCCTATGATATAAGTTTAATTCTGACTAGTAAATCATAGATGTCTCACCTTTTCCGATTAAAGGAACCTGAGTTGTTCCGGAATTCATTTCGATGGCAGCAGATTGTTCTTTGCAGCGCTAGTTCTCCCTCCAGGCGTTTTATCTGAACCTTTAATACCCAATGCTCGAACAGACGACCACGCAACACGGTCTTCAAAACAATACACGAAGTGCACCAACCGACGCATTGATTTAAACCGTTAAACGGCCGTCAATGTAAGCGTCTCATATGCAAGGCTGCTACCAAAGCTCGAGGGTACGTACCGTACGTATTCTATTTTTTGAAAGGTACGTACGTATTTTAACGTACCCTATTTTAGGGTACGTAAACAATAAACAAAATACGTTAACCACGTCATTGCTCATTATAAGAATGTTCAATTTAATTTAAGCAAACACTCACCACCCAGTATACGGCGTAGTAAATTGCTGCAATGCTATATTGCAGGTCTATTTTTTATCCAGCATAGGCCTACATTGCACTTAATGCACTAATGTCAGTCAGTCGTCTCAGTTCTGCTGCAGCACTTCAAAGATGTGTTCTTATGCGATTGCCTGATCCAACCCAACACTGCATGTCGAAAAATTGCATTCAATCAAATAATTGTTTTTCGCATTTTTCAAAACTTTCACGTGCGTCCATTCCTTCCCACGTTCTCTGGGCATCGCTGACTCGTAGGCTATAGGCCTATAGATATAGCCTACTGCAACTTTCGAGTTAGGCTACACCAATTTTTAAACCAGCGACGTGTACTTAGTTCTCATCACAAAGACAGTACAATTTGCATTAAATAAATTACATGTATAACCAAAGAATTTATCGAATTAAATTTACTGCTACGGTTTTGTACCGGTTTCAATGACGCATAGGCCTACAGTTGACGTCAGATTATACGTTGGCTATGGGTCGCTGAGTAAGCCATAAATAAAATTTTCGTGTATGGTACGTATCATACGCGTATTCTATTTTTTGAAAGGTACGTACGTATTTTAACGTATTCTATTCTAGGGTACGCGTACCCTCGAGCTTTGGCTGCTACAATTATGAACGCTTTACGCAATACTATTATCAATCAGCCTCCTCTGGCCTCCATGGTGTGTCACTGCATTTACCATGGAAAGAAAGTTTGGTCATTAAAGCGAACTATCTGAATATCAGAGTTTTAAGACCGAGGTAATAGTCTACAGATCAATGCTAAAGACTTCGGCCCAAGATATGAAACAGCTACATGTATAAACACTGAGTCAAATTGTTCTTTGCGAGCTACCTTAAAACTGGAGTCTAAAATGTCTAAAAGCCGGGTCCCTAAACACGACCTCTAAGTGCTCTGACTAACAATTAATCAGTGCAACGCTTTATTTGTAATGGATCTACGCTACATGCCACGGCATATGAGCATAAATGAGTCCGAACTCCGAAGGGACTACAGCTGTAAAAATGCCTTTGGAATGACATAAACTCATTTGATCTTTGTCTTCGGCGGTAATAACATATCGATTGGCCAGACTCTTTTGTGGTTCATTATGGAAACGTTCCTGCAGCTGCTGTAAAACGGTATCGCAGACGGTCCGCACTGAATGGTTCCATGCAGTCGACCTGTAAGACGTGTTAGAAGTAAGTGTCGAATGCGCAACTAAAAATTAGTCGGTGTGTCGTGATTTCAGAAGATCAACCGAAATTTCTTAAACATGCCTTAGGCCTGCATGTAGGCCTATCAGCGCAATTTAAATTTTTTCCAAACTGTCGGTCGACAATAATAGGCTATTAGAAATGTTCTGTCGGAAAAAAATAACGTAGATAGACCTGGGAGAAATAATTGTTGCCATTCGCGAACTGTGCAGAACGTGGAAGGTGTAGGACGACCTTTTTCAGTGGCTACTGCACTGCTTCTTACAAGCAGTACAAGAACGAGCAAATAGCAAATCGAGCTACACGTCTCCTGCGTCACGATAAACGCGCAGGCAAAATTTGGCTGAAATGTTGGTTGACTACAGACAATTACACGTAAAGTGACCCGACGATAAGTGTCTGTATATCATGTCAGAGTCTCACTTTTAGAAAGATTTCCAGAACTTTAGAAAGTTTTCCAGAAGAATTATCTAGAGAAGATGCTTTCTACAAGAGAAATATCTGATCAAGGCCGTAGCCAGGATTTGATTTCGGGGGGTGTTTCACTCACCAATTTTCCTTCCCCAAAAAACTGATGACTTTTTGGTCATCCGGAATATTTCGGGGGTGTTTTCATGGTTTTATTTCATGGTTTTCACATCATGTGCTCGTAAATGCATTGTATTATTTTTCACATTTTCCATTTCGGGGGGTGTTCAAACACCCAAAACACCCCCCTAGCTACGGCCTTGTATCTGATGCTGTCTATGCTCTGTAATCGCTGTACTTTAGTGTTAACCAACTGAAATATTAATTAATAAATAATAATAATAATAATAATAATAATTATTATTATTATAATAATAGTACTACTAATATTAGTAACAATAGTAATAGCCAGTGCGGCGCTAGGGGTCCATAGGGGGCTAAGCCCCCCCCTACCAGAGGCAAAGCCCCCTAAAATAATGGTCATCCGGGTTTTTACATTATCTAGAAATGATGCATTCTGTTTGAGAAACATTTGATGATGTGTATGTTTTGCAATCTCTGTAGGTTATTTTATTGCGCTAACCAACTGCAATAATAATTATTATTATCATCAATAATAATGATTATTAATAATAATAATAGTAACAATAATGACAACAACAACACCCATAATAATAATTCTTATTATCATGTTTAATTAATTAATTGATATGTTATTGTCGCTATATGATTAGTCTACCATTGGTGTTATCATTTCAAATACCTTTAATGCTCGTAAAAATGTGGATCTCAGGCGCGGATTGTCAGCTCCCACTGAAGTGGATTGTTGCCAATGGACAATAATAGTCGAATGTAGGCTATTCGGTGAAATAGATTAACTCCAGGTAGGCTAATCATGATTATGAGTCTTGTAGGTATCTAGGGTGAACATCTTCTCTGCTTGAACCAGCCATTTTAAGATCTCACCTTCATAGACGGTCACGCAGTGCAGTATACCGAGGGTTGAAACGAGGATGTTGATGTCGTCAATGTCGTATTATGGCCTACATTGTAAGGAGACATTCAATAATCCTTTAGAGTTGCCGATCATTGACGAAATTAGCAGACGTCACGCGATGGAGTATTTCAGGAGACGGTGACCTTTATTTATGATCCGACTTCAAGTCGAACGATTCTGTGTCTTGATTGTTTGTCGGACGCAATAGGCCCATGCGTTTTCAACAGTTGAGCAAAACAAAACGATCAGTAAATGAATGTAGGCCTATGTGCTTGGACTTAGCTGAGAGAAAGGTCAGGCTAATTGGCCTGCTTTATCAATGTTGGCTGTTGTCACTATTGCGCAGTGGTGATGACTTTGTCCAGGTTTTTAAATTAGCCATCATCTGAAACACATTCAGACTGGTTCTTGGAGAGTCGGAAGTAAAAAAATTCGGAAAAGACGGAGAAATAAATGCTGTTTGGAAATAGAAAAAATTGACAAAAATTCGGTGAAAGAAACGGTCTTAGGGAAACAGCTTTGACAGATCCGCCTATTGTAGCCTACTCTGACAGCCTTTAGTAAACTCATCTCCCAGGCTGTTGTATAATAGATTGCGTATTATTGTTTGTGACATGGTACAATTAAAACGTATTAAAACATCTTAGAAGTGAGAAAAGCTTGACCACCACTACTAGAGTCCAGAAGGTCGCATGCATGTCACGTGTAAGTTTATACGTTTGCTTTAGCTTCTCGTATGATAAGCCTATAGCTGCACTGCTGAAGACAGACTTTTGCAGAACATTCCAAAACGAATTTAATCACAGCTAAATTCTGTTTCTTTTTGGCTGCTCTTATTGATGTATGCAAGTTCTCAACCTCATATTATGGTCATATAATGAAAACCTTTTCGGGCTGTTATACACCAAAGTTGCGATGCTGACACGCCATCTCAGTTTTAACGCGTCGCGTCACAGGTTTGGATCGGTAACGCCGCGGCAAATGCGTCTTTATGCAGCTCGACGATGTTGAAAACAGCAACACTACAAAACAGTAATATCTGATATCAGATACAATGTTTGTTTTATTTGATTCGCCTTAGGTCTGAATGTTTGGCTTTTATACATTTCCAAGGTCACCGTTGTCCAGTCGGACGAACAAATGTCCTTTTCTCAAATAGGTATGCAAATGGGGTGCTCGATAGTGTAGTGGTTATCGAGCTGGACTTTCAAATGAGAGGTCAGGAGTTCAAATCATCGTATGCTTTCGTCAACCATGTTCAGTGTGCGCTAAGTGACCGAACGCACACAGTCGGCAGGAAGATGAGACGGGGAGGAATAGGATTGGCCGCCCACTATCATACGAATGAAGCCTCTAGCACATTATACCCATGGCTGCCTCATGACTGCATTAATGAACTGCTCTTCTTTTCCCTCTTCTTCTTCTTCTTCTTCTTCTTCTCCTTCTTCTTCTTCTTCTTCTTCTTCTTCTCCTCCTCCTCCTCCTTCTCCTTCTCCTTCTTCTTCTTCTTCTTCTTCTTCTTCTTCTTCTTCTTTTTCTTCTTCTTCTTCTTCTTCTTCTTCTTCTTCTTCTTTTTGTCTAACGATTCGGAGATGTATAATGAGACGAGCGTAACATGAGCGTTGGTTTCAAGGAGGGTATTGACCTGATGCAGGATCGCTTTCATGACCAATGTTTTAGGCCTGCCATTCGAAAGACAAAGCGATAACTCAGACGTTGTTTCATTGTTTTTATTTTGGAACGATAGATAAATGTTTTCATGTCTACTGTAAGTCGAAAAAGTCTGCTGGCAGTTTGAGATGCACATTGAGCAACCTTGTCCACTGGCTTAATTATGACAGTGTTCCACTGTTGTGGGACGTGTGATGCGAAGGTTTAGAAACTGATTAAACAGGAATGGAGTGTTTCGGGTGTGCCGAGAGACGTCAGGAGAAATGTAGTTAGGCCTAACATCCGTTTATGTATCAGCGTAATGGACATTCAGTTCTACAGCTGATATTCCTGTGTCCGCGGGTTCTGATCCCTTCCTCTTTAAAAGTTCTCTGAGCTTACTCCAGAGATCGTGTAGACCCATTTGCAGATGGCATTGTATGTTCCGTGAGTGAGCTTGGTTGTTTCGTTCAATGCATAGTCCTGTCCGTCGCGCCAAGGCAGAGGCCCACGCTACTCGACACAATCTCATAACTCAGTCCTTACTTTTTTATGAAGTAGGGTCTTGGTTTCTGGCGTGTGGAATTTAGAACTTGCAAATGCCATCGTGACACTTCCAAGTGGATTGACCAGGTTCAGGTGTCCCAGAATTTGTTGGTAGAATTGGTTCCAGTTAGATTGTGGATCATCATCGCTTCTCGGAACTGCAGAACGGTCATAATCAGACACAATCCTCAACAAAGTTTCGTGCTGTAACACTTGTGGTGATCTCCGATGTTTCTGTTTATAGTCTGTCAATCACAGTTCTAACTGAGACCTGAAATAAGTGAAAGTGAAATCGAATAGAAATTTTTCATAGCATAGGCTGTTAATAATCCAGTAAGCTTATTATTTTAGTTTTGTATCTTAATCTTTCTCATTTTGAATAACTCCAAAAATTTCTTGTTTCCGTCACTAAGGCGAACGCTGTTTTTTTTTTAAAGAAGGAATGATTATGTAGATTGCTCATTTGGTGCCAGCTTTGATGTCCTAATAGGTTACCACTGGATAAATAGACTCTATGTGGGGTTGGGACACGTGTGAAGTTGCGTAACTCAAAAAGTCAGGAGACACAATACGAAACAGATGTGCTCACTACTTGAAGGGAGGCATACGAAAATATTTTTCAACTGTGACACATTAGGGTGGTGAATAGGCCCGCAGCACATTTGCTGATGTCGATAATCTAAAACAAATTCGTAAATATCTGTTAACATAATTCGGATTAAAGAGCCGAATAGAAAATAAAAATAGCCAGCAATAGAAAATGCACATGATTAAAAAATCTAAGAAATCATGTAGGCCTAAGTGATGTATTGTGCTATCATCCGTCGTTATTCTGAACATTTGAAATGAAGCGAAACTTTATAGCACTATTTCATACGGGTCAATAGTTTAGCCCAAGTCTCTTCCCGGCCATCTTGACGATGATGCTAGCGTGTTTTGCTTTGTCGTAACAGATCCGATTGAAACATGCGGGCCACAATTATACTTGTAGACGCTCATGCTTCTCTGCTTTAAGGCGCTGTTTATTTTCATATAGGCTATACGCTATAATTGACCAATAATAATTATTGCTCACTTCCTGGGATGAACGCGAGCGCATTGATCACGTGTTTCTAATATCCTGCTCGTCAATTCTTTTAGGATGAGGAATTTGAGGATGTTGTATACCACTTTTAGCGAGGCCACCCTACGTTTTTTGATGATTCAAAAAAGTAACAAAAACGGTGGGTGGCCTCACTAAAAGTGATATAACTTTTGTTCTGTTTGAAATATTGTTATGAAATTTGGCCATCATATGTAAATATGAATTGTCTATAAACCTGAAAAATTGCATTTCGAAATTCGTACTTTTGGCCAAGATATTGGCCAAAATTTACTTTTTGTTGCGTTACGTTTTTGAATCGTCAAAAAATGGTGGGTGGTCTTCCTAAAAGTGGCATAACTTTTGGTTTGTTTGAAATATTTTGATAAACTCTGGCCATCAAATGTAAATATGAATTGTCTTTAAGACTGTAAAATTTCATGCCGAAATTCTTACTTTTGGTCAAGATATTGGCAAAAAACCTAGAAGGGTCTTTTTTTATGGCCCACCCTGTATATAATTATATGTTTTTATTGAGAAAAAGCCGGTCGTCATATCGCGACAGCTAAAAAGCACAAAGAGAAGAACAGCTGATAAAGCTAATAAACGTTTTTATACAGCATCCGTGTAATGAAGTTTTTATTGTTTTTACTGGTTAGTTCAAATGGATGCGGTCTAGGGCGCAGATCATATTTGCCAGGATGTCTATTGGAGAAATATTTAGGCTACCAAGTAATTGTAATTGTAATTGAACGCTTGTATAGCGCCGCTCACAGATTCAGTAGCGCTAATTTTTTAAATACTGGTTATTTCCGTGTAGCTTCTTCGACATGTTCGTTGTCTTTAGGCTGATTATAGCGTTGAAGAGGGCAGCATCAGCAGCCTCAGCCATAATGTCTGCTTCTTCTGGAGAGGAATCCAGCTCGTCTGACACCACCCATGAACCTTTCGATGCGATCGACCTCACCAGCGCTCAGCAATCCATATACATGCAGGCCTAATGTCATCTAGGCTACCCCATGCCATGTGGCTACAATGCATTTACTTGGTTTGGGTGTCCAGCAGTGAATTCTCTTCAAATTGGACCGCATGTATAGTTTGGAAAAACTGAACCTTGGTACACCAGAGAAAATGAAAATGAGTTCTTAGTCCCAGAATCGTCATTATTCAGTTAATTCTTTTTAACTTCATAGCACTGAAGAATACAGTTAATATAACTAATAAACAACTGAATAAAGAACGTTGAGTTTATTGGTCAAAGAACAGTTTCAACCGATTGCAAATAATATTGCATGCAGAATTCATGGTGTGATGCCATTCATTGCAGCACAACGGCTGAATTGAGAGCATGTCCTTTCCATGAGGCGTTCAAACGTGTCCAAAGAGCACAAAGCAATAGGAAGCTAGAGATTCAAGGTTAGATGAGTTGCACCCAAAACTAAGCAACCACTATAATTATAACTATTCTGCCAAAGTCCAATAATAGCAAAACAAGTGAGGCCATTAATGATAATTATAGGGCCTACATGACTGTAGATTCAAGACGAATTTTTCACGCACATATTATATGCTTATATATAATTGCGTGAATTTGCATATTTAAATATTTATATGTGTATACAACTATACAATATTCATGATTATATCACTGATCGTTTCAATATTCTAAACGTTTCCACGTAATAAAGAAAGTAGAAAGCATTTAGAAGGCATTTACTTTCACTTTATAAGCCAATAGGACGCCCCGGTCTCCGGCTGCATCAGATGGTTAGACAACGGTGTGCCTGGCATTGCTTGCAGTTCACATGTGCACGGCTTGTCCGCAGACGGTTTCGGGTGTAGGCAGAAGGCTGTGCATTTCCTGTTCCGGATACATGCGTTGGAGCAGACCGTCAGATTGCAGCTCGGATTGTCAACGACATCCAGGTAGCAGGTCTTTATGCATGCATCCCAACCGACTTTCTTCAGCATCATTGATCTCATCAAGGATTCACCGTCACGGGATAGAGCTTCAAAACGAACATATATTTAGCTATATATATAAATATATAATTATATAGGCCTAATAAATAAAAAAAATAGTATAAGCTTACAATACAAGGAATCACTTATTATAGTCCAGCATCTATTGATGCGTCCTAGTCTTACCGTCTGAGATAATCCATAATTAGGCCTAATTGTTTTGAATTTCTTCAGTTCCGCAACATTTTCCTATAGAAAATTACTGTTCTAAGGTACACGTGTAGGCTACCTATGTCGTCTGAAGTTAATGTTTTCTGAATTATTCGGCACTTTTATCTGGATTTCCAAGGTTTTGGGAAAGCCAGGTAAGTTCATAATTGCTCCTTGCTATTATATAATAGAGTAGGCCAATAGATTAATTATTAATCGTAGGCGCTTTATCTCACTTACGTGTACTTCCAAAGTAGTATCCAAAAGACAGCGAGAGCGAAGTGTTGAATGTCACCGTTATGTTGTTGACATTCATCAGGCTCTGATCGAAACACCAGGCCAGAATGTTTTTCCCCAGGACGTTTCCTAAGCCAACGGCCATTTTGTTATTTTCCCAGGAAATCCAGTAGAAAGCGGGAGATGTATTCGACACTGGCAGCGAAGAGAAGGTATTCGTGATCATCTTCACAGTCCTAAAGAAACATAAACGATAGACTATTGTGACAGATATGTATGTATGTCTCTGTCTATTTAAGCAGGCTATGTGCCTGTATTAGTGTATTTATGTTTATATATATATATATAATGTGTAATTATGTATATATATAATAAATAAATTGGTTGGTCGTTATAATTGAAAGTTCTCATCAATCCTACCGTCATCTAAGCAACAATTATTTTCATCAACGAAACTTCTATTCAAGCATGAATCTTCTCACCAATCCCATTTCTATTTAAGGAAACATTATTTGAATCAATCCGGCTTCCATTTCACAAGAATTCTTTTCGCAAATTCATCTTGTATTCAACCAACGCTGGACGAACAGTCGGTTTACGAAACGTCCGCAAATACTGTGATTACTCTCCAGTGGCCCGATCTGACAAATCACCCGTCTACCACGCACATGTATTTATTTATGCGGGTCCTTCAAAACGGCGGGTCAAATCTATACAAATAGAGAAGATTCTGTGTGTTTGTCGGTCTATTTTACCGCGATGAATTTCCACAGTTCTTGAGCTTTTCACTCCAAACCTTCACTACTGTGTCGCTGTGGGCATGGGACTCCTGGTGGAGGGATTGGCGAACCTCTACTACCATGGGGGCCAGGGTGGGGTGAAAACCCTAACTTTCGCTATACCATAGTTTCACTGTTAGACAGCTATAATAGTGCTAGAAAGTCACCTCGCCACACCCAACACACACCTCGCCCCGCAGGAGCCTGGTGGACGCAGGGCATTGTTGGAAGGGGGGGGCAAAAACAATTTGCCCGTAAACGCAAATATCACGACAGGCTAGGAGGTCGTAGTATGATGACTCGATGAGCTTGGGGATTGGGTGCGGTGGAGTGGGGTGGAGTGGGGTGGAGTGGGATGGGGATGCGGGCGGTTGGGGAACCGCCGGGCCGAGGCAGGGTATTGTGGGGGGGAGAAAACAATTTTCCCGTTAACGAAAGACGTACCGGTTAGGGGGTCGGAGTGTGATGAGGTTGGGGTTGGGTTGGTGCGGAGCGGGCTGTTGGAGAGTCGGCCGTTGGATGGCCTTTTTATGGGACCCTTACCCCCTAGCTTCCCCTAGCGCCGCTACTGTTTGGATATATGCGTGAATGATTGATCTAAAAGATGCATTAGCAAGCGAATGGATGGAAAGGCGGATAGATGGGGCTAAGGCGGGCATTATATTTCATGTACCCGGTATGCTTTTGATATGTCTCCGCATTCACTGCTTTCATACTCACTTAAATATATATGGACTCAATGGGAAACCGCCCATGTAGTAAAGACCACTGTCGGCTTCGAGGTTCGCCCTGATGAAGTGGTCGTAACTGTCGAACTGTAATATAATCGATGTTCTGTCGGCAAGGACCGCTTCCAAAGCCACGACCGTCTTGACATTAGACGGTCCAGAGAATGTGATATCTAAATGAAACATAGTCTGCAATCAAACTCTAACAAACTCATAATGTCAACTTCTGTTGCGATCCATTCATAATCATCTAGGCCTACTCAAAATTTCTGAAACGCTACTTAAGGCTAAATGCAAAGCACTATCTTATTAATTTTCATTGATTGATTGATTGATTGATTGATTCATTCATTCATTGATTCATTGATTCATTCATTCATTCATTCATGCATTCATTCATTCATTCATTCATCCATTCATTCATTCTTGGGTATTTGACTATTTGTCCAGAGAAGACGAGAGTTGTGAGTTAAGAGAAGATTCACTTGGGCACAACCGATGCTGCCTATCCAAGATTTCACGAAAATGAAGAAAGTCGAAAAACCCAATTTGCTTTTATTAGCCAGGTGATTACCATGCTTCTTAAAAGTTCTTAATTGAGACATTAGGAATTGGAGTACCCGACAGAGTCGTGGTCATTGTGCTAGATTGTCGCTGAAGAGGTGCGGGCTAAGAGCATTGCTATTTGGCTCAATACCACTCGAATCATGAATGCAGATAAAAAGTCTTTTAAAATTAAACATTTTAGTTCTAAATCTACTCACCGCTGCAGATATCTGTGTCATATACTAGCAAAGAAAAACATACACGCATCTATAATTTATAATCGATATATATACATATATATACACATATATATACACGCACACATATATATACACAAATATATATATATATATATATACATATTCCTTTTTTACACAAATAGAGTTTAAAAATCCGCTTGGGATCAATATTGGTAAAATGCATTAACCATTCACAGAGAGGACCCTAAGCACAGTTCTCCGTCTATAAGAAGATCACATTATATTACAGCCTGCTCAAAGGGTTAATCCATTTGAGACTAAAAAGATAACAAGATTTTGATCTCCATTAATACTTCAACCTTCCGTTACAAGCGTGTGAAGGTCAAAAGCAGGTGCAATAATTATTAGCCGACACAAAAATCTTTTTAATAGATCTGATCGTTGTAATCGAATCTGTAGGCTATGTACAAATGAGTTTGTCATATAACATATGCACTGTGTTGTATTGCATTTAAACATTTATAAAGCGCCTATAGTACTACCCTCGTAAGCCACGACTAACGCTTCGGTCATTAACATAAACCTTTCATGTATTTCTCCCGTGACTGACTTAGAAACAGCCTATACTCACAACGCAGGGCATAATCTAGACCAGTGGTTCCCAACCTTCTTTGACTGTCGGGCCACTTTGCTAAGTTGGAGGACACAAGGGTAACTTTTTCTTAGTTGAAGGACATAAGGGAGCCACAAGGCTAAAATTAAATTAACTAAAGACATATAAGATTTTTATAACTGAATCAAAAAAGAATGTTTGATGCGATTTATTAACGTATTTGTGAGTCTTAATAGAAAAGAATTACATATTCTGTCATGTGCAAATTGTCAGTTTTTACATGTATTTTTCTTAATTCATTGAGATGCTGCTGGTCATTTTTGTAGGTTAGTCGGGCCACTTTTGACCCGCGGGCCACGGGTTGGGAACCGCTGATCTAGACGTTTATGGGGAAAGTTTCCCCAAGGAGCGATAGTCCTCCTTCCCGAAAAACTGAAGAGCTGTTTGTACAAGCAAAATAAACGGCTATCGCCGGAAAAATGAAGAAATAGAGGATAAAATTAGATGATAATATTATAACGAAAAAGTCATCAGAAAAAGAGAGATTACAAGAGTAAAAACATTAGTAGTTGAATGACTGCAGGTACTACCTCACCTTCCCTCAAAACAGACTACAGGTTCTACCCAGGGATGCCACTCTGGATTTTGAAAAAAGGTCAGATCCGGTCCCAAAAAAGGCTAGAAAAGGCTAGATTGACGATTTCCATGTAAAATACATAGATTTGTCCAATTTTCCGGCTGGAAATTTCTGACGACCGTTTTTTAGTCGTCGATGATAAAAATTTGCTATCTTTTCCGTCCCCAAAAATTTTCAGATGACCTTCTTTTTTAGTCTTTCGCTCCAAAATGTACAATTTATTGGTACAAATTCCCAAAATTTTCGATTTTTTTCACGTCTTTTGTGCATTTTCAGTTTAAAAAACAATAAATTTGTATGTAAAAGTCGAAAAAACCGTCGTGAGAAAAAAGGCTAGATCCTGACAAAAAAACCTAGAAACCTAGACAAGCCCGAAAATACCTAGATCTAGGTGGAAAAAGCTATGAGTGGCAACCCTGGTTCTACCTAACTTATGATATAAATTGATGACGTCACTGAGTTAGTATACTGGCGCAGCCACGCTCCCTTACCAATGGCAAGCATCCAAATTATCGCGTGACCTGTCAATCAATCCATAGGCGTTCGGGGACCTGTCAAACAATTATTCGTCCATGTGTTTGTATGTCTCTGTATCTGTCTGTGGTTTTGTATGTGTGTGTATGTCTATTTTTAATTGACTATGAAAGGCGAGCACATGTGGCACAATTAAATTTGTCCTGTCAACACCCATCAACCGTCGTCGGCTTTGAAAATTATAATTAAACGAGTAGATGTGGTTTGCAAAAGATGTGGTATGAAAAAGTAGTTCACTCAGCGTGTGTTACGCAAAAAAGTTGTGTGTGCAAAAGGTGCGCGCAGCAACAGTAGTAGTAGCAGCAGCAGGAGCAGCAGCAGCGTGGGGCAGCAGCGTGGGACAGCAGCAGCATTCAGTTTTTCAAAAAGTTCTATGATGTAAGTAGTTGTACATACACGGGTATTGGATAATTTGGATGAAAAATTTATCACAATTTAAAATTCTTAAATTTTTCAAAAAACCTATTATGCAAATAATTGTATAACCATTGGTAATGCATCACATGAATGAAAAATTTATTACAATTTATAATTCTTCAATTTTTCAAAAGACCCATAGTGTAAGTAGTTGCATAACCGCAGTTATCGGCTCACATTAGGGTGGTCGCATCTGTAATGGCAAATTTTCAACTTCATTTTTATTCTTTCTCCAACCCACCATTTGGTGCCACTTGGTAAAAGACTGATGCAGCCCAAAAATTATCCCAATAGAAAAATATTTAGGACTAGCACAACGTGTTTGAAGTTTTGGATTTTACGAAATATCATCGTCTTTTTGAGTATAATGATAATTGAGCTACATTTTTGGACCTATGACTAGTTTTAACAGAAATGCTGCATTCTTTTACTCCAGCACGACTTACAAGTATGCCTGACTTCTACAAGGATGATAATGGTGTGTTATATTTGTTTTGAACAATTGACCATCTCAATAGTATTTGACTCGTGACTCCATGAGATCGATGGCCATAAACCTTTACTAGAAAGCCAACACATTGCTATGTTCTTTTGATAGGCCTGATATCTATCTACAGGAATCCTTTGTTACACTAAAGGTTCTTTAATACACGCTTAATTTTAACACAAATTCTGATATAATACGGACAAGGACCTCAATAATAGTTGAACTAGAGAAAACTACTGATGACACATGTATTTTCGTTTATTGTGGCAATCAGAGCAGAATTGACACTGCGCATCACAGATAAAATTTATCGAGAGCTGCTGTAAACAAATAAATTAAAATAGATGTTGAAATTATTGAGATCATAATTTTTATAGATCTAAGAAATTACTTATTAGATCTACCACATAGAAGTCAAAGAGCAGCTTTTAAACAACTTCCAAAGAGAGCATCATAATTGAGTGCCTGGTGAAGCCTACTCATATTGTTGTCTATTTCTTAATATAGAAGTTATCCCATTAAAAGTATAAGCTTACTTTTAGAGTTGAAAACATGAACACAGAGTCAAACAATTGACACAGAAAGTGCTGTTAAGAGTGGACTCAAATTACACTGCCTTTATTGGCTATTGTAAATTAACTACCTATTATAAATTAGCATGAAAGGCGATGGTGTCAAACACGTAAGTTATATGCAACGCAAAATCTCTACGTCATGCTCAGCAATGGATCCAGCTAAAATTACAGTAGCCACTAGGACATCTCAGACGACCAACCAATCCAAGAGAATAAGTATAGCACCCTGAAGACAACACCCATTGCTACGCTCTTGGTGGCAGATGAACACCTTCCTTGGGCAACATGCCAGAGATTTCACTTTGAGGGAAGTTTATCGTGAAAACTACAACATAGCTCAAACCCATGCAAAGACCAAATGCAATTTGAATTGTGAGACAGTGAAATAATGCCTCAGCTCGAAAACATTTTAGCCTAAATTTGAAATAAAAATTCGCATCTAAAAATGATGGATTTCTACTTTTTAATATTACACCAGTTCCTTGTACCCAGTAACCACATGAACAATGACGGTAGAAAAAGAAATATTTCTCAGAAATCAGACCTCATTAGAATTTTTTTGTGATTTTGCAGAATAAATTAATTATGTAGGACACAGATGAACCGCACAAATTTTATATTTATCCATAATAATTCTATTACTGTTCCATTACTGTAACAGTCTAAGAACAATAAGCTATTATAATCAATCAAAACAAGGTAAAACAGTTACTATTTGTAAAGAAATAAGATATGATAGATGTTATCTGTGATGCGGTGTGTTATACAGGTTTTATAGCCTTTGAGAAATGTTTCTTGAAGTGGCGCTATATAAATTGACGATTATGATTACGATAGCAGTAGCATCATCATATTTAAGTGTGGACCAACTACAGGTTGTTGAATTGATTTATGGTTTGAAGATTCCTGGTTGACTACAGCCATATAGCTACTTTTGAGCATAATAAGTCTTGCTATTATAAGGGTAAAACTTTGATTGCGTTGTGCTAGTCCTAAATATTTTTATTTTCTCTTACAACTTTTTGTGTGATGTTTCTGGGGTGAATGGAACCAAAGGGCGCCTTGGAGAACAGTCAATTCAAACTTTCATTTTTAACGACCACCCTAGCTCACATAAATGACAAAAATTTCCTTCTTTGAAATTCGTCTGTTTTAAAGGAGCTCAAATGCAAAAATATATGGCATTTCCAACCCTTTTCACTTATTCAATTCTTAATACTTATATGTTTCAGCAGCTCAATCGCACAAATTCCACAATTCCATACCTACTTACTTACCTACTCACAAAATTTTGACACTTCATCAGCATTATATATGAACAACTCTGCACTAATTTCTCATTTCTTCACTCCTTCAGTTCTTAAAAACTTGCATCTTTCAACTTGTCAACCGTGCAAATTCTACAATTCCATATCTGCTTACTTACTTACTCACAAACTGTCAGCACTTCAACAGCCGTACTCCTGCACAAATTGCACGTCCGTGCATGTATTTCTCATTTCTTCACTTCTTCAGTTCTTGAGGCTTGCATCTTTCAACATCTCAACCATGTAAATTCTACAATTCCTTACCTGCATATTTACTAACTCACAACAATTCTACATACCAAAGCTTTACACATAAACAATCCTGCTCTAATTTCTCAAATGTTCAATCCTTCAATTCTTCAATTCTTACTTCTTGCTTGTTTGAACATCTCAATCTCACAAGTTCTACAATTCCTTGCATACTTACTTACTTACTCACAAAATATTTGCAATTCAACTGGTTTTCACTTGTACAAGCTTGCAGATATTTCACATTTCTTCAAACCTTCATTTCTTAATCCCAACACATTTCAACATCTCAATCACATCACTCTACAACATGCTATGACAGAAGTAAGAATTGAAGGAGTGAAGAAATGAGAAACGAGAAATAATTGTACATGTAAAACTGATTGGTTGTAAAAATTATGCTAGTAAGTAAGGAAGTGTGTGTGTGGAATTGTAGACTTGTGCGATTTAGAAGTCGAAACATGTCAGAAGTAAGATTTGAAGGACTGAATATTTGAAAACTAAGGGTAGGATTGTGCATGTGTAAAGCTGTTTAAGTGCACAAATTATGGCAGCAAGTACGTAAGCATTTGAGAAATTGTAGAATGATGTGATCGAGATGTTGAAATGTGTGTAGGAATTAAAACACGAAGATTTTAAGAAATGAGCAATATCCGCAAGCTTGTGCAAGTGAAAAGAAGCTCAACTGCAAAAATATTGTGAGTAAGTAAGTAAGTTTTCAAGAAATTGTAGAACTTGTGAGATTGAGATGTTGAAACATGCAAGAAGTAAGAATTGAAGAATTGAAGGATTGAATATTTGAGAGGATTGTATATGTGTAAAGCTTTGGCATGTAGAAATTTTGTGAGTAAGTAAGTAAGCAGGTAAAAGATTGTAGAATTTGCATGGTTGAGATGTTTAAAGACGCAAGTATCAAGACCTGAAGGTGAAAAGAAATGAGAAATAAGAGCAGGAATGTGCATGGGAAATTCTGTTGAAGTTCTGAAATTTTGTGAGTAAGTAAGTAATCAGGTGTAGAATTGAAGAATGTGCATGACTGAGATGTTGAACGATGCAAGTCGTAAGAATTGAAGGAGTGAAAAAATGAGAAATAAGTGAATGGATGTGCATGTGTATTGTGTAAAGCTATTGGAGTGCTGAAATTATGTGAGTAAGTAGGCAAGCAGGTATGGAATCGTAGAATTTGCACGGTTGAGATGTTGAAAGATGCAAGTATTAAGAACTGAGGGAGTGAAGAAATGAGAAATAAGTGCAGAGTTGTTCATCTGTAAGGTTGAAATTTTGTGAGTAAGTAAGGAGGTATGGAATTGTGGAATTTGTGCGATTGAGCTCTTGAAACATGTAAGTATTCAGAATTAAATGAGTGAAAAGGGTTGGAAATGTCATACATTTTTGCATTTGAGCTTTTTGCATATAAACAGACGAATTTCAAAGAAGAAATATTTTTTCATGTATGTGAGCCAATACCTATGGTTATGCAACTACTTACACTATGGGTCTTTTGAAAAATTGAAGAATTATAAATTGCAGTAAATTTGTTCATCCAAGTGATGCATTACCCATGGTTTTACAACTACTTACATCATAGCTCTTTCGAAAAATTTAAGAATCTTAAATTGTGATAAATTTTTCATCCAAGTGATCCAATACCGTGTATATACAACTACTTACATAGTAGGACTTTTTGAAAAACTGAATGCTGCTGCTGTCCAGCACTGCTGTCCCAGACTGCTATCCAACGCATTGCTGTTCCACAATGCTTCTGCTGCTGTCCCACGATGCAGCCCCACGCTGCTGCTGCTCCTGCTGCTACTACCACTGCTGCCGCGCGCACCTTTTGCACACACAACCCTTTTGCATAGCACACTCTGAGTGAACTACTTTTTGCATACTACACCTTTTCCACACTTCACCTTTTTGCATACCACATCTTTTGCCTACCACGCCTACCCGTTTAATTATAATGTTCAAAGCCGACGACGGTTGATGGGTGATGACGGGTCAAATTGAATTTTTGTCACATCTGCTCGTTTAATTATAAAGTTCAAAACCCTCGGCCGTTGACGGATGTTGACAGGTCAAATTTAATTATGCCACATGCGCTCGACTTTCATTGTTAATTAAAAATAGACGTACGCACACATACAAAGACACAGACAGATACAGAGACATAAAAACACATGGACAAATAATAATTATTGATTGACAGGTCCGCGCACGCCTATGGATTGATTGACAGTTCACGTGATAATTTGGAGGCTTGCCATTGGTCAGGGGCGTGGCCGCGCCAGTATACTAACTCAATAACGTCATCGATCTATTTTTAGGTGAGGTAGAACCTGTAGTCTGTTTTGAGGGAAGGTGAGATAGTACCTGTAGTCATTCAACACTAACAATTTTGACACAGTGGGGCGCGGTGGTGGAGTGGTGGCGTCGTTGCCTTGAAGCCGGAAGGTTCGGGGTTCGAATCCACCTCGCCGCGTAAGGACCTTGGGCAAGTCCTTCACTCACAATTGCTCAGCGCTTCGGCGTGAAACTCCGATGCAGTGTCCGCTCTGCATTCGGGAGCGCCTCTGAGTAGAAGGGAGCTTGAAGAGGCGCTATAACAAGTGCACATACAAACAAACATTTGACTGGTCAGCGCCACGTGCCTCAGCGGTTGGCCGTCCGCCAAATGGTGGTTTGTCTCGCGTCCCCCCCCCCAGAAATCTGTAGGCTATATGGGATACCCCAAGGAGAGGGATTAGATTAAACACTACTTACAACGGCTCGACAGTCGACATGGATTGCATAACTTTAGAGTAACATCTGCTACTTTATGTTCTATTTCGCGATGACATAATTATTAAATTTAGTGCTGATTACTTAGTATTTCTTCATACCTTTTACGGTATCGGTGAAATTTAGCTTCAATACGGCTGTGTAAAAAGGAAGAAAAGCATAAGAATTTATTAACGGATGCGAATGAGTTTAGCATTATCATAATATTATCATTATGCTACATCGGTATTACTTGACCCTCATCCGCAGTGGTCGTGAAAGTTACGTATTTGCATATCTGAGGTCCGCCTAGACCACAACATCTGGATTTCTTATTTAGAGTGATTACTGTCTTTCAACACAAAACATTATTTTCATAAATACTTCTCTACACAGTATTGAACAAATTTCAAAATCAGTTACTTGTCTTACAAAAGCATATTTAAAAAAAAATTATAAGAAAGCGCAATATTGCCTTGAAATGATTAACTGCCGCGTTAAAGATGATAATAATATAGCCTAATATTATAGCATACTGGCCATTTTGATATTCGCTTCGTCGCATGTTGCGCCGAGAGCCAGACGGCAATATTATTTGGTTCTCTGTTGGTTCCAATAAGTCGAGAGAAAACTAGTAGCATATGTGTAAAATGAATGAATTAGTGATTCAATGAATGAATGAATGAATGAATGAATGAATGAATGAATGAATGAATGAATGAATGAATGAATGAATGAATGAATGAATGAATGAATGAATGAATGTAAGGTAGGCTAAATGCTATCGTTGTCGGATTCCACTTCTTGGTAATTATTATTTGGCTAAGTAAAATTTCATTTTAGATTTCCGTAAAGGATTTTGATTTTTAAGGAAGACATTAACCCTCATCCATATTGTCATAGGTTTAAATTTTGTTTGCAGCGTGGCCCAATAATTATAAGATTGCATGTAATTGCCAGTCCTTCATCGATCAATAACTGCGTGCTTTTATAGGTCAGTGTAAATTAATTATCGCTGATAAAAATTTAGATATTTCAACTCGGATCCAGAGAGACTCCCTGCAGGCAGTGCAGGGGTCCAATTTTACTCCACAATCATAAAACAATCAAAATAACAGTTAGGCAGAATTATAATAAACACAAATTTATAGTAAATATTGGCACACATAAATAGTGCAGAAATTATTTATTTAAACATTTTCCAACAAATGTGACTCAGAATAGTGCGCTATAATTGCATGTTGGTAGACGCAATTCTCGGGCCTGCTAGCTGAGGAAGCAGCATAGGTCTATGACTTGCCACCCCGCAGTTCCATGTGCACGATCCACAAGATTTGTGTGCTTTCCTTCTGGAATTGGTAGACATGAGAAAGTAGCATCATAACTATCAGCACTTTTACCTGTTTATTATACTTTTATGATGGACCAATAAAACGCATTCCAGAACCACAGTTAGACAATCATCTCCAAATGAAATTAATTTTACTTAGCCTTCATCAAGAAGTGAATCCGAATACGGTAGCATAGATATCTATCTGACAACGTCAATATAGTACGAGACCGAGGCTAAATAGGAAATAATTTTTCTCATTGTGTATCATTGCGATTTTACTCTCGTAGCCACAATTTATTCATTACTTGCTGATTTACTTATTTATTTAATTAATTATTCACTCATATAGTTTTCTACTATTTAATAATATAATTATAATTTGTTGGATTGTATGAATGTTAGTCAGGTAACTAGCTATTCAGACTGACTCCAACGGAATGCCTTAAAGCGCTCCATTCATTGATAATGCAACAGAATTCCAGAATAATTTTTCTAGAGTGAATTGATCAGAATACCGGACAACTTATTCAGAATACAACTGAATGCTAGAATTCCTATTTGGAGCTCACTAATGGAATTGAATATTTCGATAGGTGTACAGAGTACACTGTGGGCATTTGCACTTCATAGCGTTTCCAAAGGTCAGACCAAGGTCATAATCTGCTTGATTAATGTCAATTGTTATAAATAACATTTGCACTGTTCCAACCTGCCGTGCTCTGGTCTTGGTTGTATGGAACTGTCCATTCGACAGTGTCGTTAGCGAATGCAGAGACGGCTACTGTCGTTGCCGTTGCTATGGGCGTCATGTCGCCATAGATCAGAAAGGTATTGTTTCCGGCAACGGGGCCAGATCCGGCCGTCAAAATGTCGTTGGCCCACGAGATCCAAAGCCAAACCGGTTGCGTTCCGTTCATCAAGATACCACTCGTTTTTACTGTCATAAGTGGAGGTTCTGCATTCGAAGGCCTCCTGAATATTAATCATGTTCGTGAAGTGTCACATTATAATAGTAGACCTACTTCATTCGTTTTATCGACTTTGTGAATTTAAACAGCGTCCAGTAAACCTACTCCGTAGCGCTAATGGGGCTAAAGGAAAAGACTTACGTGTCTTGAGATATCTAGTTCGGGTGATCAGAGGTAGCCTAGCGAGCATTGCACTTGAATGGAGGATCGTTCCAGTTGGATGGGCCTACGACCGAAAATGCCCGGAATTTCCTAGTTGGGGAAACGACCGAGGTAATCTATCGATTTAGCGTTCTAAATATTATTGTTCCCCATTGCATTGGTTTGAAGGTTGATCGCATATACTGTCCAGGTTAGATTGACGAAAATAATTCTTGCAAAAGAGATGTCAGATTGATGAAGATAATAATCTCCACTTAAATATGCCTAGAAGTTGAGGCAATGAAGAGATTCTTGCTTAGGCCTAAGTGGCAGCTGGATTGACGAAAAATTGCAAACTGCTATTTCAATAAGCGTTGAATTGATAACAAAACCGTTGCTCAAATAGAGGCTGGATTGATGAAACGACCTCTTACCTAAAAATAATGAAAGCTGGATTGATGAAAATGATTCTGACTAAATTAGAAGTGGGACTGATAAAATAATAATGCTGTAGGCCTAATTACCGCCTCGCGAACCAGTTGAATTTCGCCCACAGTTTATCTAGGTTTGCGAGAACAGAAATCCGAGATAAAATTAACGTTGCAATACCGTTACCGATGACTTATACGAAAACCTTCGTTGCCGTTGAGTATTCTCTTTTTGTGGCGACTAGGGAAGCGAAACAGAACGGTAGCCTACAATGACTTAAATTTAAAGTCTACTTAAAACCCCAAAAGGAATGGTGGTCACTTTAATCAATACAACGACTTTTGTATTATGCCTATGATATGCTATCATGTACGATACATGGCTTGTAACCATGATGTAAGACAAATAATAATTATTTTTTGCCATTGCCTAATCTCAGTTTATTGAAGCACAGTCATTTTGACTGCTATGTATAAGTGAACTAATAACTAAAACCGAAGCAACTGAAACTGAATTCACGATGTGTTGGTTTCTATTAGCTAGAACTGAAACTGAAAGCTGTCGATAACACAACGTTTACCTCATGAACGTGTACTTTCCCTTTACCGAGCGGAATGTGAACTCAAACATGTTTTGCGTGAAGTCGTCTGTAGTCGTAAGAATTGATAGGCGAGCATTATCAGTGGCAAGCGCTTGGAAACGTAGACTTTTTCTTCCGGTCAAGTTGACGCCAGTCTCTGCATAAACAGATGGACCAGTCACAGTCGTCTGAAAGGAGGCTGTGAAACAGAAAAGAGACCACTTTGAAGGTCGAACCTCGTGCACTGCGGAATAACGACATGTCCTATGAGAATTGGAATAATAATAAAAGCACCACCCCAGATATCCTATCTTCTTTTTTCCTCTTCTCTCGTCTCCTGGCTATCGGACTCTCATCCAACTTTGACATTTCTAGACAAACTCGGTATTCGGGAATATGCTGATATGCCCTGCGCCATAGCTTTCAAGAAGCGCAGTAGAAATGTATGGCTTGCAAATGCAATATAAAGGACTTTATAACAGACTTAGTTAATTTTGTTCACTGAAGAAACCTTTTTAGATTTCGTGTTCCTGCGTCCAATGCGGAACTCTGCCTTGCAGATAAGAACACTCAATGCTATTTGCAACTTATATAGCGCCACTTATAGCAGTGGCTATTCAGTGGCGCTTCAAGTTCGAGTACCCTGGAGTTGGGAGGGTCAGGTGGTGTTGGAGAAGACTGATCACTCGCTCTCTCTCGCTCTCTCTCTCTCTCTCTCTCTCTCTCTCTCTCTCTCTCTCTCTCTCTCTCTATATATATATATATATATATATATATATATATATATATATATCTGTGGGTCACGCAATGTACGGAAAATTATCGTTGTAGATTATGGGACGCCGCAACCGATTATGGAACACTGCAGTCTGCAGTCAATGTGGGAGGTAGTAGACGATTATGGGACACCGTAGTCAATGTTGGAGGTGGCAGCCGATTACACTGGTCAACAAATTTTAACTTTTTTTGTTTCCGAAAAACGTTTGACTGTTTTCTATAGAAGTTGACGTGCTCTCAGAATTTTTTTATCACGTAAGGTTTTTGAGAAAACGGGCATGCAAGATTTTAACTGAAATGCTTGTTTATTGCATATATTTTCAATATACTAGAATTTAATTTCATTGGAAAACGAATTTTTATAACAGTTCCTCCTCCTAATATTGGGTGCTGTATCACTTAAAAATACTGAGAAACATGAAATTACAGATTTTTCATAGTTATTCCCTGTTCAGTTGCACATGTACAATGTATACAAGATGCTGCTAAAGTTCCATAGATCTAAAATGCTTTGATGCTGATTTTCGTTTGTATTCTTTGTCTGCACAACTCGCTGCAATGTCAAACAATTGTCAGACAACACTGCTGGATTCCAGTTTCCCTTATACCGTTTTTCCACTGTGGCAATTTCCTGGTGTTCATTGATAGATTTGTGAGGAACTTGGGAAGAAGTTCAATTGGAAATGCAAGATGTGAATCTTAAGTGACATGTTGCATTTTATGTCAGTATGCTGTAAGATTTTGTTACCAAGTTTATTGTAATTTGGAGTTCTATAGTTACCAAGAAAATTCTCCACAACATCCTTCAATGCTTCCAGGTGATTGTCTCTGGTCCCTCCCACAGATGTTCAAACTGCTTGTCATTGATGATGTGTCTGATTTGTGGACCCACAAAAATGCCTTCCTTGATCTTGGCATCACTCGATCATTCTTGGGGATTTCTGTTGCAGATAAAGAAAATCTTCAACATCCTTGTGCAGAAAATCTTCAGCATCCCTGTGCATGGCTTTTTAAAAAATGTCTTAAGTTCCAGCTTTAAGTGAAGAGAAGGCAGAAATATTTGTTGGACCGATTTCTGTCCAATACCTGGTGACAGAAAACTCCAGTCTTGAATCCAGTTGTTCTGCTTTTGCTTTCGACAAACCTAAGTCTCTAAAAGGTCGCTCAATTCCGACTATGTGAATGAGATGAGGCGCGCCATACATAGGCCTACCTACTTCAAAATCCGGATCACTGTCAGCAGCTATATACTCGTTCTTGGCTAGATCAATGCAGCAGCATCTTCATCTTCGTCGTCTAAACTCCATTTCTCTGGTGGCTTCGCTATTTGAAGACTTTCATTGTATGGCGCTGGTATGATTGTCGAAAGAAGATCTGGGCATTCAGTTTCCATTCCTATTCTTGCCCGAGAAACCAGAAACATAAGTGAGACAAACTGAGCAGTCACAGTCATTATCTTTCTCCTCTCGCCAGACCATCGGGACGGCAAACAGCATTGCTTTCGCAGGACCTCCGGAGTCAAACTCTAAGATCTGCAGCACATCTTCCACAGCAAGTGAGAGGCACCCATTCCTTGGCTTTCTCTCCAGTCTTGCAACCAAAGTACAGCTCAAAGTTTTATTGACAAGTCCAGTCATTGTGTGTCTCTGAGGCTTACTCATATAGCATAGCCTACTCTCCACAACTGTAGCAAAATGTACATGTATCACATTTCATGCAACACTGGCGAGATATTTCTGCTGCCAACAACCGTCTTAAAATATATTATAGTTTAAAGCTCATCTGAAAATAAGCTGGCTAACTTGTTATGCATCTTGAATACATGTATACAAAACTAAACTTTGGAAATACGACATCAAACTACAAACAAACTGATGCCAACCCTCAGTGGGATATGCATGTAGACCTATGCAGAGAAGCGGCTCTAATAGCGCTTAGAACTTTTGCAGGAAGATTCTAACCAGCATTAGTGCATATGCAGACCCAAGTTTATATTTTATAATGCAAGACAAACATATATGTAAACTGCCCTAAGTGCATGCCTGGGCATACCTCAGTTACACGAAGCTTATTATAACGTTATATCTGAAAAATGGAAATAAATAGAAAAATTGAAGATTTCTCAAAAACGGTACGTGATGGGACAATTTCAAGGTCATTTTCGTGATCAGCAGCAGAAACTGCATAAGAAACACCTGAAAGTGTTCAGGAAACAAAATCACTGTTGACCAGTGTTATAGGACACCGTAGTCAATGTGGGAGGTGGTAGCCGATTATGGGACAACCTAGTCAATGTGGGACACTGTAGCCGATTATCGGACACCGTAGTCAATGTGGGACACTGTAGTCGATTATGGGACGCCGTAGTCAATGTGGGACACTGTAGTCGATTATGGGACACCGTAGTCGATGTGGGAGATGGTAGTCCATTGGTCAGTGCATTCACTTTGCAACGCAAAAGTCTCATCACAATTGAGGGAGAGAGAGAGAGACAGACAGACAGACAGACAGACAGACAGAGAGAGAGAGACAGAGACAGAGACAGAGAGAGAGAGAGAGAGAGAGAGAGAGAGAGAGCGAGAGAGAGAGAGAGAGAGAGAGAGAGAGAGAGAGATTCTTCTAATACGAGTAACAAAAATAATAATTTCATAATAATGATCTGAAACGTTAATGCATTGTGTTCACTTTATGCCATTTGGATACATTTACAATGCATTCATGACAATGTTGTTTCAACTGCTAATTCTTACTGCTAATTATAACCACTAATAACTGTAAACTTTAACTGCACACTTTAATTGTTAACTTTAACTGCTGACAGCTAAACTGTTAGCATCTATAATTGCGCCTGTTTAAAATGGAACGACGAAGAAGAACAATAGCAAGAAGGATTAATTAAAGAGAAAAACGAAAAAGAAAAATTGATGAAGAAGTAAACAATGGAAAAGTAGAAGATGCTAGAAGCACACGTGTAACAGAAACTTCGAAGCGGCATCTTGACCCTGGCGATGATATGAACCTCGGACAAGTTCAGTCAAGTTACGCACCAATAAAGCCGTTGTGAAGCGCAGAAGTCAGACCGTAAACATGAACCTTTCAAAAGGTTCCACGAATCAAAGCCATTATGATGAAGACGGGGAACCAGTTGATGTTCGCAAACGGTGACATTTACTATCGGTACAATGCTCCTGGTTGATATAATTATATCCGACCAAATGCTTATGAGCCGTGGAGAGAGTGATCTATGAATGATCAATGAAAGAACATAATTTTCTATGGTCTGTTTTCTATGCAATCGAAAGCCGAGACACGCCAAACAAAGACTAGTGCATGGCTCATATATGGCGTCTTTTGGGTTGATTTGCTCATTGAAATGATTGCTTTTGTGAGGAAACTGACTTACGTTCCGCCGTTGCATTTCCTTCACAGCAAAAAATGACCAGAAGAACCGAGATTATCAATCCTACAAGAGAAACAGCCGATGTACTGCAGAATAAGTCTACTGTGCAGTGTATAATACAGTAGGTTATATCTCATCCTACAATTGCGCCATGCCACATAGGAAATTCAGGTTGGTGGATCTCGTGGATTCAGCTGAAGCTTCTTGAGGGTAAGGATAGAAGAAAGCTTTGCTGGAAAATAATGACGTGCCCTGATGACGTGGCTTGTTTGAATCAATTGCTTCGCAGTCAACACCTTATCCCATATACTCTTGTTTCCTGCTCTTTCTCCGCTGCTCCAACGTCACTGGAAAGCTAAGCATTAGGGCATAGTGACCGGAAAGGATTATGTTTCGCATATATTAATTTGTTGCTCCTATCTATTGGATAGTGTCTGGTATAGAAATTTTGTTTCTGAGGTGCTGCTTAACTTTGCCGCCATGGCCCTGAAGTTATTCGAGTATTTAATAATTTAACCACTACTCTACCGGGCCCCGAATTGTATTACTATCGGTACAATTCGGGGCTCGGTAGAGTAGTGGTTAACACGCTGGCCAAGAGTGCGAGAGGTAGTGAGTTCGAGCCCCCGTTGGGCGGATTTGCTCTTGTAGGCTGCCTTTGGCGCCGTGTAATTACAAAGCTGTCTGTTCAGTTGGTAGTTAAGTTTAATTAAGATTACTGAATAACTTGTAAATGTAAAGCGCAGTGCGTCTTGCAGGCGTTTAATTAAAGAAAAAAATATTATTTTTATTATACCGTACTATTGAGCATTGCATTAACACTGCTAAAATTTGACTATTTTCTTAACTGCAGTAGTAATTAGGCCTAAAAATAGGAATATTGTGAGCCACATTTTATGGCACGGTAGGTAAATTTGTTTGGCAATTCCGACATATATATGACCTACACGTACAAACAAGGGGTCGTCCATGAACGACGTCACGCACCATAGGGCGATCCCCTTTGATCCCTCGTCACACGTTAAAACAAAAGTCATATGATATCTAGCAATGAATCGTCACAAATCGTCATAGATGCGTGACCACTGACCCTCTCCCCTCCAGTTACGTGACGTCATTTATGGACGGTCCCCAATGCATTATTCTAACTTTAAAAATGGAAAAAATCATTGGCTGAAAAAACCTTGTGGTCCTTAATTACGCTTCACAAAATGTTCATATATGCTGACAATGCGTTTAACCCATATTATATAGTCCACTCACTTTTTGTGGTATATTTGGCCATGTTTTTTAGGGATTCGCGTTTTATTCGAATGTGACCTTCTCTACGCTCTTTGTCACAAACTGACCTTGCTGCGTCAGTACTACCTGTAACAACTTTGACTGCATGCTTGTGGCAATGGTATTTTTCAAGATCTAACATACTGCCAAATTTAGTGGATTCCTGAAGGTCATTTTTCTTAAACTTGAAAGTTATTGGAGGTTCAAGTCTGGAAAAATCCTACCAGTTAACTTGAACACAGAAGACAGAGGCTTCTAAATTCAGTTTTGGGATTATGAATGTTCTAGAATCACCTGAAATGCTAATAGATAGCGATCAGTTTCCTTTGCTAGTTTAATTCTTCTGGCTACCAGTCTGTTCTTTCAGGTGTTTTTTTCATCAATCATCATATTCACTCAAACATTTTCTGGGTAGCCATAGTAGGGCCATTCCACGGTATTGCAGTCCTCGAGAGGTCAATAAAAAATATCAGAAGTTCAAGTTGTTAATAATTTCTGTGATAGCTATATGGTTCTAGTATAAGATTCCAAAAGGGTTTTCAATTTGTGCTTGGGATTTTGTGTCGGCCTTGCTTCAAAGTGGCAATTTTGATATTTTTGCGTCACGGACTCTACATGCAATTTTCAAGGGGTAAATTTTTAACGCAAATCCAATGTTGAATATTTTCAGCTGGACATCATGACCATGGTGAGGGTATGTGATAAATACTATGTGATCACAAATGCACCACATCCTGAGTCTGGGTTTGCTCGAGCAAAACACGACTTGTAGAGTCCGTGACATTTTAGGGCTTCTAATTTATTTCTCAGGCATTTCAAATTGAACAGCGAACTTGTTATTTCCATTGCTCTAATTTCCCATTGCAGGCTACTCAATTAACATAAATTACTTTTCCTACTATTGCCTTAAAAAAAATTATGTGAAGTTTAATATTGTCACGGACTCTACAAAAGTGTCACGGACTCTACTAGAAAAAAATTCAGTTGACTGAACTGATTGGTATTGTTACAAATATTCTTGCAATTTTGCATGAAATGTAAACATCACGCTTGTATCTTGTAACAATGATTCTATTTTATTTTATTTTTTTAATTTTTTTAATTTTTTTTAATTTTTTTTAATTTTATTTTTTTAATTTTTTTTATTATTTAAAAATTTTTTTTATGGACTCTTAACAATTATAGAAATTGCATATTAATGTATACCATAGTTATTGTCATAACAAAATTTCTTCTGGTTGAGCAGGTGACTGAAGCAAGACTGCTGAGGGCTATTCGCAAATCTGTTTCATCTTCGATCTTTACCTCCATTGTCCACGCCTTCGTCTGTTCTCGGATTGACTATTGTAATTCTGTCCTTGCTGGCCTCCCTAAGGTTCGGCTAGCTCCCCTACAGTCTGTACTCAATGCTGCTGCGAGGCTCATTGCCCGTCTTCCTCGATTCTAACACATATCTACATTCATGGGTGAACAACTTCACTAGCTTCCACTCTCAGCTCGCATACAATTTTCAAAGTTCTAAGTTTAGTTCTCAAGTCTCAACGAGGCCTTGCTCCGACGTATCTTTGTGATCTCATACTTCGCCCCATTTCGGCCACTTCGCTGCGTCCTCTTAGGTCCTCAGATCGGCTCGACCTCTTTGTTCCTCGCGTCAGGACCGCCATGGCTCAATCCAGATCATTTGCCTGCATAGGTCCCTCCCTATGGAATGGTCTTCTCCCATCCGTTCGCTCTGCCATCCTCTCTGGTAGTCTTTCGTCATCTTTCTCTTGTCTAAAGACCTGCCTTTTCTCTCGGAGTTGCACGCACTTTTGAAGTTCACCGACCCTGTAGCTAATGTAACAGAGTGATCTTATAGCGCAGCGACTTATTAATCATTGAGCGCCTCAACCTTGCTGATTAGATGTTGCAGACGTTCTATTAAATGTTTGTGACAATAAAAGTTCACCAAATTTTCCAATTTTAGCTCTGAAACGTCCTGCAACACCTTGCAAGCATTGAAGTGATGAAAGTAATTGGTATAAATTAACTGCTTTCATGAATATTAATCCGTTTCTGTTACGATCCATAACCGTAGAGTCCGTGACGTAGAGTCCGTGACGCATAGTGTCTACATTAAGTGAATGCTTGACATCAGTACTTATCATGATAAAGAAATCCAATTATGACTGTATCAACAGCAATGGCTGGCAATTCTAGGATAATGTTTCAAAAGATTGTGTGTGTAGTAATTTCACAGAAAATCAAGATAGTTTAGTGAATGAAAAATTTGATGGAACTTTTCTGTAGAGTCCGTGACGCATACTTATTAATTCACCAAAAATGATACATAAAAGCCAGCAAAGTCCAACTAATATCAAACTAATCTATGATTGAAGTGGCATCTGGGAAAAATACTTAAATAATTTAAACGATCATCACTTCTCTGTATGAAGGGCTCAAAGTCTCCGAAATGTAGAGTCCGTGACATTTTGAATACCGTGGAATGGCCCAGTAGCCATTCTTTTGAATACATTCATCAACAACCTTTCTCTCTAAGTATGGTATTAAGCTTCATAAAATGATGAACAAATAATATATGTCGTAACGTCAGCTCATTGAAATGGAACATGCAGAATTGCAGATGAACCACTGGATAGGACGTCTTGCATGTAACTCCAGCTTTCTTATTCCATTGTTCCAGCATGCATGCATTCCTGTATTTACCGCCGTTCCATCACAGCTAACAGCTATTATTGAACTGAAAGAAATATCATTAGGCCAGCCAGACAAGAAGTCATGGAAAATTGCCTGGTGTATCATCTATACCAGGGGTTCTCAAACTGTGGTACGCGTACCCTTAGGGGTACGCCAGACGTCGGTAAGGGGTACGCGAAAAATTCAAGAAATATAAATTTTCTTTGAGTTTATGGACTTTGTGTCCAGCTTTCTTTGATTAGCAATGATTTTTAACGTTGCAAAATGTAGCAGAATCGTCATTTCTTTTTTCACAACATATATATAATTAGACTCACATGCAATACAGTGCATGCAGCAGATTTATGTTTAGGCTAATTTCTATAATTTTTAAACAAATAATGTATAAATGGTTGAAAGTACAAAAGTAAGAAATTCTCAGCCTATATAGTATATTGTGCTCAAATGGCAGAGTGCTGAATTGGCCTAAGGATTAATGTCTGTGATTCCTTTCAGCACGTCATGTAGGGTATACCGCTGGTTTTAAAATGTTCTTGCTATAAAAACAAACATGGGGTTAATTTGCGTTTGAAATTGACAACAGTAAATGTAAAACCAAATATTTTAAATCTGTGCAAGCCTAAACACGCCGACAGCACTTTAGGTTGGCTCTTTCTTACAGAGGTTATGGACCAATTTTCCCTTTTAACTTAAATTTTGTTGATAAGATTATATAATTCGAATTAAATTTGCTCCTTATATAGGCTAACGACACTAATAAACAATGCCACCACTCCCACCAGTGATTAAAATATTGGACTTTAAGTTGTCATTGCAATGGTAGGCCTATCTTGTTTCTAACCTGACTTTGCTGGGGGTACGCCATCATTCGATTTTTTTCCTTGGGGGTGCAATAAAAATAAAGTTTGAGAACCCCTGGTGTAGAATAATTATTGCACATGAATCGTGAAACGCATCAGGATCGGTCATGAGTTTTGTTGCAGTTTCGTTGTTAGAGTTTCAATGGCTAAGGAAGTCAACAAGAGGAGCGCGGATAATGAGAAGGCCTATTTAAATTTCCTCTTCAAAAGAGGAAATTTAAATAGCTTATGCGAGACAAATATTTGAAAAAATATAAAAAAAGATGCAACTATTTACTTCACAGTTTCCATAGCACACATTTCCTTACCTTAACGTATACCAAGCCACACCTTGCCTCCCCTCATTTTGTGCCTCATATTATACCTTAGTTTGACTCGCTTTATCCTACATCTCTTTGTCTTGTCCCTGACGTAACAGTGCCCTGTCTTATTTAGTCATTCCTTGCATTGTCTATACTAGAATTAATGGTAAAAGAGACAGCAATTATTTTCATTCTTCGCCCTCAACGATCACTTGTCCAGCGAGCAAAACCTGCTATGGCTAAAACGCGAGCCTTTGTTCTTTTCGCTGCCCACTCTTTCGAGGCGTTCCTCGTTATTGGCGGGTGGTGGTGGTGGTAAAGGGCCTATTTTTAGCTGTCTCACGCATGACCATTTCCCTCCTATTGTCTGGCACTGGATGAGTCTCCGAGTAATGTACACTGTGCTTTGGGCCATTTAAATGTATGCATACAATCCAATCTCTACCAATATTCATCAGAATGATCAGATCCTTCACCTTCCAAGCTGACTTGCCCTAACGATGCCCGCCTTAGCAACTCATCTACATTTTCCCTCTGTCGCTGTCACTCTGTCTCTGTCTGTCTCTGTCTGTCTCTGTCTGTCCCTGTCAGTCTGTCTGTATTTTTGTCTGTCTCTCTCTCACTATGGCAGCCAAACTCGGATTTCTAATGGACATCGCTGGACAAACTGTGACACGATGCATCGCTCGTGAGTAAACTGGTGCTCAACGCCTCTTAGGCAGGTCAATTTCAGGATTACGATGACAGATTAGCAATTTGCGCTGATATCGTATTGCTATGGAATTGGAAGAGTTTTCACAGATAGAGCAAGTAATGGTTCCTTCCTCATTTGTAAACATGAAACTGTATTCATTTAATGAATTAATTAAATAAAAACTTGTTTTGTTTGGCATGATCCAAGTCATTCAAAAAGACATTTAAACAGGCGTTTAAAGTATACCGTACCTCACAAAAGCGTTAAAGAATAACGAAACTGGTGAAGGAATATAGTTTTACTTCGAAAGCGACATAAACTTTTCCAAAAACCAGTCGTAATGGTAATCGTTAGGGTTAACTGTTAAATGTCTAAAGCGCTACTCTATAATTATAGATAAACGCAGATCAACAGCAAGCAAGAGCGATGCATCATAAGGCTAATATCATGAACATGCTAAGTGCTAACCTATTATTTTTAAATAAATGTGATAATCTACAATAATGCAATTTTTTGGGCTAAATGAAAGAATAAAAGCCAGGAATAGCCCGACTTTGTCTGATAACCTGATTGGGTAATAATTTAATAAATGTCTAGAATTAAATTTAGCTTAAATGAGTAGGCTATCGATTGTTTGTAAATGGAAATGGAAATTAAAATTCTGAATATTCATTATTGAATTTCAGTGCGGAACGTAGGTCTGAGTCTGATTCTGACTAGTTAATCATAGATGTCTCACCTTTTCCGTTCAAAGGAAGCTGAGTTGTTACGGAATTCATTTCTGAGGTTGCAGAATGTTCTTTTGCTGATCACGTCCTACCTCCAGGCGTTTTATCTGAACCTTTAGGCTAATACCCAATGCTCGAACAGGCGACCACGCAACACGGTTTTCAAAACAATACACGAAGTGCACCAACCGACGCATTGATTTAAACCGTTAAACGGCCGTCAATGTAAGCGTCTCGAATGCAAGGCTGCTACAATTATAAACGCTTTGCGCGATTATCAGTCAGCCTCCAGGCTGTGTCACTGCATTTACTATGGAAAGAAAGTTTGGTCGTTAATGCAAACTATCTGAATACCAGTGTTTTAAAACCGAGGTAATAGTCTACAGATCAATGCCAAAGACTTCGGCCCAAGATATGAAACTGCTATAAACACTGAATCAAATTGCTCTTTGCGAGCTACATTAGAACTGGAGTCTAAAGCCGGGTCTTCAAACCGACCTCTAAGTGCTCTGACTAACAATCGGTGCAACGCTATATGGATTAAACGGTACATGCCACGGCATATGAACTTAAATGAGTCTGAAGACCTAAATAGCTAGAGCTGTAAAAATGTCTTTGGAACGACATAAAATCATTTGATCTTTGTCTTTGGCGGTAATTACACATCGATTGGCTGGACCCTTTTGTGGTTGATTATGGAAACGTTCCTACAGCTGTAAAACGGTATCGAAGCCAGTCCGCACTGAAAGGTCTCAGTAGGCCTGTAGGCCTAAGACGTGTTAGAAGCAATGTAGCCTAAGTGCCGAATGCGCAACTAAAATGGTCGGTATGTCGTGATTTCAGCAAATTAACCGAGTTTTTCTCAAACACGTCTTGGACCCACACAGTGGCGTAACTACGGGGGGTGGGGCAGCCCCCAAATGAAAGGGCTGCCACCCCAGCAGCCCCCCCCCCAATCCCTGCGTTTGTTTTACTTTTTACTTTTACGAGTGATAAAGAATGTTATATAATTTCTGACTTATTTTATTTTTTATACAACTTCCTGTACAACTTCTTATAGGGTGGGTGATGGGAAAGTGGAACAGGCCACCATAGTGCACTGTGGGACAGACAAGCTAGTGAGGCTTGCATGCGTATTATCACAGTATAAATAATCAACAGTAGGTCTACTTCGGAACTTGATGTCATCAGAATATGTGACGAGATTTGAAAGTGAGGCTGGCCTTGCCCACTATGATCCGCCATTTTCGCAGCAAATAACGCCATAGGCATATTACATTTACTATTAATAGCCAGTTATGTATGCATATATGTAGGCCTATATTCGTTTAATTCAATAAACAACAGACAGAACGCTGTAGGTTTACATTAGCAAAATTAACATTATGGCTGCTTAAAGCTTATGGTCAAAACAGTTAGCACATGTTTTTTAATAACATTCTTGGAATAAAGTTTAACGAGTTAAACATAGGCCTACGGGAAATTTAACATGAACCCAAGAATTTACTATGGTAGGCCTTTTTTGATAGAATATTTATCGGAAACACCTTCCTAAACTACAGTAAAAATGCTCATGAATTCCAACATGGGGAAATATGTTTAAATCGGTAATAATTGTGATGCAAATTATGACTGTGTAGTATAGCGTTTCGCTTAGTCATGGCCACATCATGGTCATGGCCTATGCATTATGATCGTGGCCTTGAGTGCGGGGTAGTTATCGACCACACACTGCAGAGTTCTTGCATAAAATTTTATTTTATTTTTCTCCAAGATCGACATTTACATTGTTCACATAATAAATATATTAATCGATATTTAATTTTTTAAATCGGTAATTCTACTGTGTTTCCAGCAAATAAATCGTATTTCCGCCAGTCCTTGAAATGTAAACAAACTCGTATAGGCATGGCTGTTGGTCGTCTGCTCAAAACTAAATTAAATTTTTTAATTATTTCCCCATATCGAATTTTTTAGCATTTATACCACATATTCTTTAGTCCATTTAGAAACTTTTCGTGCAAAAATTTGCCTGCCATAGTAAACTAGCGGGTCTTAGACTTAATTGACCGGACTATAATGCTGGTCATATGCTGCCAAAATCTCAAGTCATTATCGCTGGGGATTTAAACTTGCATCTTGAAGATTCTACCATACCGGCGACAACTGACTTCAAAGCAATTACTGAACAATTTGGATTAACCCAACATGTCGCCAAGCCGACTCATAAATACGGGGGCTGGCTTGATGTCATCATTACGCGAGATGACTGTGAGGTAACGGATCTCTGCATCTACCCGCCAACCATTTCCGACCATGGTCTGGTTACAGCTAACATTCCGTTCTTTCACGATGCTCCGACTGTCCTCACAAAACAGGTTCGAGGCTGGAAGAAGTTGGACCGTGACGCTTTCAGAGTGGCACTCCTTGAAGTTCCAGCCGTCGCAGATCCCTCAATTTTGGCAGAACTAACAGTCGCTGATGCCTTTGGAATGTACGAGGCAGTCATCACCGATCTCATTGACCGATTCCTTCCAATGCGTCACGTCAAAATACGCCGAAGCCCTCACTCACCGTGGTTCGATAATGAATGCCACTCCTTGAGGCGCCAGGCTCGTCGGCACGAAAGGAAGTACAAGCGCACGAAGCTACCTACAGACCGTTCTGCTTGGGTACAGTTTGTACGCAGTATGCACCGACAATATCGCGAAAAGGAAAGGATATACTGGGAGGAGAAGATTGCTTCACACGCCGGAGAACCAAAGCGACTATGGGCCACCTTCAACGCGCTCCTTGGTCGCTGTCGTCCCGACTGTCCCCGCGATTCTCAATCCTTCACGGCAGATGACTTCCTCGCTTCGTTCAATGCCAAAATACAAGACATCCGTCAAGCAACTGCCAGCTCTCCGCCCCCTCATCACCCTCCAACCGACTACCGCTTGTCTACACTACATCCTGTCACCAGCGAGGAACTACGCCGCGTAATCCTCTCCTCACCACCAAAGTCGTGTGAATTGGATCCTCTTCCTACTTTTCTACTCCATGAATTCCTGGATATTCTTCTCCCCCTTCTCACAACCCTCTGCAATCGCTCTCTCGTTGAAGGCATTTTGCCTTCACTGCAGAAGAGATCCATCCTGACACCTATTCTGAAGAGTGATGGACTTGACTCATCTGACCCAGCGAACTATAGACCTATAGCGAACGTATCCTTCCTATCAAAGATCATCGAAAAGTTGGTTGCTGTGCAGCTCGTTGCATACTTAGAGGAGAAAAAACTACTCCCGCCTAATCAATCTGGCTTCAGAAAGCATCACTCAACCGAGACGCTGCTTCTTCGTCTACTTTCAGACATCTACGGGGCAATCGACAGGGGCCAACTCACACTGTTGGCTCTCTTCGATGTCAGTGCCGCATTTGATACTGTTGACCATGAGATTTTATTAGAACGATTGAATGTTTCGTTTGGTCTGACTGGTAACTTTCTTGAATGGATAACCTCTTTTCTATATGACCGCTCTCTCTGTGTGGTCCATGGTTCTACCAGGTCCGCATGGGTCCCTGCCCAACATGGCCTGCCGCAGGGATCTGTCCTTGGTCCAATTCTGTACATAATTTATACTTCTGATCTTGCATCTCTTCTTACAACACATGCAGTTTTGGGTCAGCTTTATGCTGATGATGTACAAGCGTACAAGCATTGCCTATCGTCTAGCGCCATATCAGTGGTCCGGGACATGAGTGTGACCTTAACTGCCTTAGAAACATGGATGTCATCTAACCGACTGCGCCTAAACCCAAATAAGACTAAATTTATCTGGCTGGGCAATCGTAAGCAACTTGCTAAAATTGACTTCGATGCACTTGTGACTGAATTCCCCACTTACACTTTCTCAAATACGGTCCGTGACCTTGGTGTCCTGTTGGACCAAGAGCTCACATTTGCTCCTCACATTCACCGACTTACTCGAGACTGCTACCATCAATTGCGTCAGCTTCGCACAATTGCTCGTTCACTGACATCTAGTGCTGTCACCACTCTGGTCCATTCCTTCATTACTTCCCGTCTTGACTATTGCTCGTCACTCTACTCTGGCCTCCCATCCAATCGAATAATGTGCTTAAACAGAGTCTTACGCTCTGCAGCACGTTTAATTGGACATATCCCTAAATTTGATCATGTGTCCAGCTATATGCTGGAGACATTACACTGGCTTCCTACTCGGCAGCGCATTGAATTTAGGATCGCTGCCCTAGTTAGGCAATGCCAGCTTGGAATCGCCCCACAGTACTTGCAAGAGCTTTGTTGCTCCACTAGTATCCTAGACCACCGCCCCCTCCGCTCTGCACAGAAGGGATTGCTATTGGTCCCTTTTGCACGAACTGCAACGATGCAGCATAGAGCCTTTTCTGTGATCGGCCCAGTTGTGTGGAATGAGCTTCCACAGGAACTACGTCTACTTGCTGGGGTTATTACTGGAACATTTTTTACTAAACTCAAAACTGTCCTTTTTTGCCGTGCTAGAGTCGGGAGCGCTTCTGAGTAGTCGCCTTGAAGAAGCGCTATATAAATTCTTGAATGAATGAATGAATGAATGAAAAAAAATGGAGGCTAACCACGTGACCAAAGAAAAAGTTGTCAACAGGCAGCAATGCGAGTAGACCTACTGTTGATTATTTATACTGTGGTATTATGTCCAATACTGTAATACATCCAAAATCTAAAAATACATAGTCTATGGCAATATACCCTACGTCATTAATATGTGGGTACACACGTTTTATTGCATGTGTTTATTGTTTAATGGCCTTTGCCCTTTGGTTGTGCTTTTCAAAGTGAGAGTGAAATTTAATATTTGTGAGAAATTGAGAATAAAAACAACTTATTTGTCTTTGTAGTTTATCTATATAGTAAATTGCTTTGGTTCATTTAGTAGAGAGAATAGAATGGATTACTTTGTAACTCGTAACAAGCGTTCGGCTTCTTCTGGAACGCAACCACCGGCTTCTAGGCCACGAATTATAGAAGAAACTGAGTCTGAAAGGAATATAACTGCAATACCTATTGAAGTTAATATTCAGCAATCTGACGAAGACCGTGATCACACCCGAGAGAACATGTTTGATGATGTTCCACAAGATGTAATACTATTGGAACATGACACTGACGACATAAAAATTACAGTTTTTGATGAGACTCAGGAAGGCCGGATTATTTTAACATCGACACATTCTGCCTCTACAAGTGCTTCAGCAGCTGACATTGCTGGAAACAGACTCAACAGTTCAAACAGACTAGTAAAAGAGGTTGAAGGACCCATGGATATTTCACGTAACCCAGCTGATGGGCCTATACAGCCCTCCCTGTCACTGTATCCAAGAACAATGCAGTCTCGCGTTCCACGTTCATTTCAAGGTGCATGGTTCTCTTCGTATTCATGGCTCGAGTACTCTGTTGGAAGTGATGCAGCGTTCTGTTTCGCTTGTCGACATTTTCCTCCACCAACGCATAGCACTCAAGACTCAGTTTTCACAACAGTTGGCTACAAGAACTGGAAGAAAGCTACTTACAGCGATGGCGGTTTTATATCACATGTGAAATCTGATATCCACGTTTTTGCAATGACTTCCTGGGCAGATTATAAAACTATGGCTAAGAAGGGAACATCTGTAGCTCAAATGGTCAGTGAAGCCTACGTTTTTCGCATTCTGATATTTGTAGCTTTGGTTTAAGACAACTGAGACCAATTAAGAAAATATATTTGTAAATTCACTGACGACTACTATTTTGTGATTGTGACTTTTACTGAAATTACTTCGTTCTTCAGTTACTGAGTTAAGACACGTTAACGTCGTTAAGACATGTCAATTATGTGATTGCCAGTGTTTAATCTAGACGTCTCTGGGGGGGGGGAGTCCCCCCCAGGATTGACATTTTCCCCCCAGAAAAATTTGGTGAAATGATATTGGTTTTTAGTTATTGTTTTCATCATTGTTTTACATTAAATGTTATAATATACCTTGATATTATTTATTATTATGTGATTATAATGACATTATTTACTACAATAATATATGATACTATCATGTTAAGATGACACCTTAAAATGCAGCCATTGTAATGTGGAAATTCAAAAAAGTTTCTAATGGGTCACTGAAAAAGTACAGCTATTTTTTTAAGATGACACCTTAAAATGCTGCCATCGCAATGTGGAAATTGAAAAAGTTTCTAATGGGCCACTGAAAAAGTACAGCTATTTTGTTAAGACGACACCTTAAAATGCTGCCATTGCAATGTGGAAATTCAAAAATTTTCTAATGGGTCCCTGAAAAAGTACAGCTATTTTGTTAAGACGACACCTTAAGCTCATTTTGAGAATACAAAACTAGGCCTATTTTGACGTCACTTTGATTATGAATTTATGATACATTATTGTTATAATTATAGAGGTCTGATAAGTTCATTTTGAGAACATGGACTACGTTTATTGTTATACGTACGTTACTTTGATTAAATTACTGCCATTGAAATGTGGAAATTCAAAATTTTTCTAATGGGTCACTGAAAAAGTACAACTATTTTGTTAAGATGACACCTCAAAATGCTGCCATTGCAATGTGGAAGTTCAAAATGTTTCTGATGGGCCACTGAAAAACTACAGCTATTTTTTTAAGATGACGCCTTAAATTGCTGCCATTGCAATGTGGAAGTTCAAAAAGTTTCTAATGGGTCACTGAAAAAGTACAGCTATTTTGTTAAGATGACACCTTAAAATGCTGCCATTGCAATGTGGAATTTCAAAAAGTTTCTAATGGGTCACTGAAAAAGTACAGCTATTTTGTTAAGATGACACCTCAAATTGCTGCCATTGCAATGTGGAAGTTCAAAAGGTTTCTAATGGGTCACTGAAAAAGTACAGCTATTGTGTTAAGGTGACACCTTAAAATGCTGCCATTGCAATGTGGAAGTTCAAAAATGTTCTAATGGGTCACTAAAAAAGTACAGCTATTTTGTTAAGATGATCCTTTAAAATGCTGCCATTGCAATGTGGAAGTTCAAAACGTTTCTAATGGGTCACTGAAATAGTACAGCTATTTTGTTCAGATGACCCCTTAAATTGCTGCCATTGCAATGTGGAAGTTCAAAAAGTTTCTAATGGGTCACTGAAAAAGTACAGCTATTTTGTTAAGATGACCCCTTAAATTGCTGCCATTTCAATGTGGAAGTTCAAAAATGTTCTAATGGGTCACTGAAAAAGTACAGCTATTTTGTTAAGATGACCCCTTAAAATGCTGCCATTGCAATGTGGAAATTCAAAAATGTTCTAATGGGTCCCTGAAAAAGTACAGCTATTTTGTTAAGATGACACCTTAAAATGCTGCCATTGCAATGTGGAAATTCAAAAATTTTCTAATGGGTCCCTGAAAAAGTACAGCTATTTTGTTAAGATGACACCTTAAAATGCTGCCATTGCAATGTGGAAATTCAAAAAGTCTCTGATGGGGAGGGCGTCCCCTCCCCATACCCCTCCCCCTCCCAGTCTCGCTGCTACGTGCATCACAAGCGTCCTTCGGACGCTCAATTGTCTCCCCCCAGAAACCTCAATCCCCCCCCAGAGGAGGGGGACTAGATTAAACACTGTGTGATTGCTCATTGCTGTCATGTCAATGATGTCATGACACTCCTGACTACTTTCAGTATTTTGTTCAATTGCTCAATTATCGTGCGTACGGCTCGCGATGCCGATGCGCGCTTTAATTGCCAACGGTAGCCACCCCATCATTTTAAGCTGCCACTCCACTGTCCCCCATGAAAAAATAACTGGCTACGCCACTGGGTCCCCATGTATCAGCGCGATTTATATTTTTTCCAAACTGTCGGTCGAAAATAATAAGCTTATTCAAAATGTTCTGTCGGAAAAATAACGCGGATCGACCTGCGAGAAATAATTGTTTCCATTCACGAACTGTGTGGAACGTGTACCTGGTGTTGCACGACCTTTTTCAGGGGCTGCACTGTTTCTTTCACGCAATAGCTTTCACGAGCAATTAGGTTCGGCTACACGTCTCCTGCGTCACGATAAACGCTCAGACAAATAGCAGAAATAGCAGATAATTAATGTGACCCAGACGATAAGTGTCTTTAAGTCTATATTATGTTAGAACCTCACTTTAGAAATATTTCCAGAAGAATTATCTAGAGATGATGCATTCTACAAGAGAAACATATGATGATATCTATGTTTCTGCAATCTTTCTACTTTATTGCGCTAACCAACTGCAATAATAAAAAAAAACAATAAATAATAATATTAATAAAAATAGCAACAACAACACTCGTAATAATAATTATTATCATGTTTTATTAATTAATTAATTGTTTTTTATTGTCGATATGATAACCATTATTAGCCATCATCATTTCAAACACCTTTGATTATTTCAAAATTGTGGATCTAAGGCACTGATTGTCAGCTCCCATTCAAATGGATTGTTGCCAATGGATAGTAATAGTCGAATGTATTCTGTGAAATAGATTAACTCCAGGTAATCATGATTATGAGTCTTGTAGGTATCTAGGGTGAACATCGTCTCTGCTTGAACCAGCCATTTTAAGATCTCACCTTCATAGGCGGTTACGCAGTGCAGTATACGGAGGGTTGAAAGGAGTATGCTGTTGTCGTCAATGTCGTATTATATGGCCCACATTGTAAGGAGACATTCAATAATCATTTAGAGTTGCCGATTGACGAAATTAGCAAACGTCACGCGATGGAGTATTTAAGGAGACGGTGACCTTTATTTATGATCCGACTTCAAACCTAAAGATTCTGTGTCGTGATTGTTTGTCGGCCGCAACAAAGTTTCCAAGACTTGAATAAAACGATCAGTAAACGAATGTAAGCTATGGGTTAGGACTTTGGTACAAGGGTCAGACTGACTCTTCATCCATACTGACTGTTGTCATTGTTGCGCTGTCGTGATGCCTTTTGTCCAAGTTTTTAAATTAGCCTGAGTTCTATGAGCAGAACGTTTTCATCTGAAACACATTCAGGCAGGTTCTTGAAGAGTCGGAAGTAAAAAAATCGCCTTAGGCAAATTCGGCAAAGAAGGAGGAAGAAATATTCCTTAGAAATAGAAAACAATAATTGACAAAAATTCTGTGAAAGAAACGGTCCTGGGCAAACATATTTGCCAGATCCGCCTATTGTATTCTCACAGCCTTTGTTAAACTCGCCGGTCCAGTGGCGGCGCTACGCCAAGGCATGACAGGGCAAATGCCCTGGTAAAAAAGCCTTTTCCCTGGTCGTTGCCCTGGTCATTGCCCTGCCAGAAATTTTGCCTTTAAAGAATTTGTTCAAGCATAAGCTTATTGTTTCTTACTGTTCACGTTCATCCGTCCGCTCTCTGGCACGGTAAAAACTCTGGGAGGGAAAAATTTCTGGCATAGAAAATGATGGCAGAGAAAAATTATGGCAGGGAAAAATTCTGGTAGGGCAAAAGTTGTGTCAAGGAAAAATTTGGCAGGGCAAAAATTCTGTCAGGGCAAGATTCTGGTGGGGCAAATGTTCTGGCAGGTGAAAATTATGGGAGGGAAAAGATTCTGAAAGGGAAAAATTCTGACAGGCAAAATTCTGGCAGGAAAAAATTGTGGCAGAGAAAAATTGTGGCAGGGAAAAAGTGTGGAATGGCAAAATTCTGGCAGGTAAGACTTCTGGAGGGCAAAGATTTTGGCAGGGCAAAAATTCTGGTAGGGCAGAAGTTCTGGCAGTCAGAAATTCTGTGGCTGTTTAACCACATTCCCGTATACAACTAGCTTCAAACGAAGCGCAAGCATCAAAATGCTACATGGAAGAAGATTTGCAATAGCTCGCTAAGTCACTGCGATTAGTCTATAAGATTATTTTGCATTCCAAATGCCAAAAAGTATTTTTATTTTTAAGCCACCTAGAACATTAATGCTCTGCATCAACTAGAACACTTCCTAGAAGATCGACCTGATATATATATAGGCCACACATGTTAGAGATGTCGAATTGTCGATACGGCTTAACAATGAGAGGACTCCGTGGAGTGACCTCATGCTTATATTGAGATGTCAAAACGGCTTATTTCTGCGTGGAGCCATTACTCTGTGTAACAAGGTTATAAATTATTCGTGAATTGACAACGCAAGATCTAGATTGTGGAGTTTAAAACTAAAACGAGTGGAACAAAAATTATGTGGCACAACCAGTTTACATTGAATTTCACTATAAAAACAATGTATATTTTTCAGTTCACAAAATATTCATGCGCTGTAAATACAATTTCATGGTCAAGTACGGTAACTTAAATAAACCCAGATTTTGGCCAAAAAACAGACACCCAGACGGAGATTTTTAAAAAAAACAGATCTAGTGGGAAAACCCAGCTGCGGCATCTATGGCGAGCACGTTAGCGCTAAATTATAGCAGGCCTGTCTAAGCCCGTGTAACCGAGCAGGTGGCTGCCCTCTGCCCTGGTTACTTGTATGACTGCCCTGGCTATGGCCTGGCTACAAAAAGTGTCTGGCGCCGCAACTGCACCGCCCCGGCTCTTGTATAGCCTAATACATCGCGCAGAGCGTTTGTGACATGATACAGTGAAAACGAATTAAAACATCTTGAAGTGTAAAAATCTGGCCAACACTAGGCCTACTAGAGTCCAGAAAGTCGCATGAATGTGACATGTAAGTTTATACTTAAACAACATTGTTCTAGCTTCTGGTATGATCATAGCTGCAGACAGAATTTGGCAGAACATTCCAAAACGCATTTAATCACAGCAGATGTTTCTATTTGGCTGCTCTTATTGACGCTTGCTTGCTCTCAAACTCACATATAGCCTACATCATCAGCCAAATATGAAAAACCTTTCCGGGATGTTATACGGAACTCTACAATCCCTACTGGAACGGAAGAGGATGGGAGGTTTCGAACGGGAAGCGGGACGGTAATAGGGTGCACCATGGGACGGACGGGGGCAAGACATAGGGTGCCTGGGAAGATGAAAAGACAAAACGGAGGAGGTATAAGGATATGGAAACGGCGAGGACGGAGGCGGAGGCAGCATTGGAAGGAGGGGATTTTCCTGGTCTTGGTTTTAACTCTGGATACGGGTATGAGAATTTGCTGAAGAGGATCCGGGTGCTACCATGCATTGCGACAAGGTTGTGATGCTGACACGTCTCCGTTTTAACGCGTCGAATCACAGTTTTGGCTCATTGACGCCACGGCGGCAGCATGTTCATTGTTCAATGTTTATAACAGCTCGTTTTGGAAACATCAACTCTATGAAAAAACAATAAAACATTGTATCTGATATCAGACACAATGTTTGCTTTTATTTGATTCGCCTAAGTCTGAATGTTTGGCTTTTATGCATTTCCAGAGTCACTGTTGTCCAGTCGAACGATCAGACGTACGTCCCTGTTTTGTCCTTTTCTCGACTAGTTATGCTAATGGGTTACTCGTCGTTAGCGTACTCGACTGTCTTATGCGAGGTCATGAGTTCAAATCATTGTGTACGTCAACCGCGTTCACATACTTTGTGTCAGCTCCATCTGGTCTGACTTTCTTCGGCTTTTATTCCTTGCTTTCCACCTCAGTTCGCTCCGTCATCCTCTCCGCTAGTCTTCCTTCATCTATCTCTTACCTCAAATCATGCGTTTCTCTCGGGGTCGATCGCATTGGGAGCCAGCGCATCTGAAAAGCACTTCGAGAGATACAGTAGGTAAGAGCTTTAGAAACGGTTGTAATCTATATAAAAAAAACTGTTATAAACTATATAATACAGTGCAAAAGTTTCGAGACTTTTGATTCACCTGCGCCCTCTATCCAACTCAGCCATAACGAATACACTGACCGTGCAGTGTCGATGGGAAGATGAAACGGTGAGGGAGAGGATTGGCCACCGGCTCTCATATGCCTAGGCTAAGAGAATGAAACCTCCGACACATCATACCTATGGCTGCATCATGGTTGCATTATAATTAAGGGACTGCTCTGCTTCTGCTTCTGCTTCTTCTTCTTCTTCTTCTTCTTCTTCTTCTTCTGCTTCTTCTTCTTCTTCTTCTTCTTCTTCTTCTTCTTCTTCTTCATCCTCTGCTTATTCTTCATCATTTTCTTCTTCGTCGTCATCTTATTCTTCATCATTTTCTTCTTCGTCGTCATCTTCTTCCTCCTCGCCGTCTTCTTCTTCTTCTTCTTCTTCTTCTTCTTCTTCTTCTTCTTCTTCTTCTTCTTCTTCTTCATCCTCTGCTTATTCTTCATCCTCTGCTTATTCTTCATCATTTTCTTCTTCGTCGTCATCTTCTTCCTCCTCGCCGTCTTCTTCTTCTACGTCATCATCTTCTGCTTCTTCTTCCTCCTCCTCCTCATCCTCCTCTTTTTCTTCTTCTTGTCTAACGACTCGAAGAAGTAGGCCTATTATATAATGAGATGGACGTAACATAAGCGTTGGTCTCAAGGAGGGTGTTGATCTGATGCAGGATTTCTTTTATGGTCACTGTTGTTAGGCCTGTCGGTCGAAAGACAAAGTGATAACTCAGATGTGGTTTCATTGTTTTTAATTGGAGCGATAGATAGATATTATTATGTCTGCTGTTTTTCCCGTTCAACCATCCTCGAAAGTACACGTACTATCGAAATAAGTCGAAAGTCTGCTGGCGATTTGTCATGCACATTACGCAACCTTGGCCTCTAGTAATTATTATGGCCGTGCTCCATTGTTGTGGGACGTGTGGTGCGAAGGTTGAGAGACTGATTAAACAGGAATGGAGTGTTTCGGGTGTGCTGAGGGCCGCCAGGAGAAATGTAGTTAGGTCTAATATGTTAGGCCTAAAATAAAAATTAATATAGCCTAGTTGGGCCTAACATCCGTATATGTGTCAGCGTAATGGACATTCAGTTCTGCAGCTAATATTCCGGTGTCCACTGGTTCTGATTCCTTCCTCTTTAAAGGTTCACTGAGCTTACACCAGGGATCGTTTAGACCCGTTTGCAGATGTTCCGTAACTTCCCATAAGTGCTCGTTGTTGTTTCGTTCAATGCATAGTCCTATCCGTCGCGCCAAGGCAGAGGCCCTCGCTACTCGACACAACCTCATAGCTCAGTTCATACTTTTTATGAAGTAGGGTCTTGGTTTCTGGCGTGTGGAATTTAGAACTTGCAGATGCCATCGTGACTTTTTCCAGTGGATTGACCAGGTTCAGGTGTCTCAGAGTCTGCTGGTAGAATTATTGGTTCCAGTTAGTTTGTGGATCATCATCGCTTCTCAGAACTGCAGAACGGTCATAATCAGACACTATCCTCAACAGAATTTTGTGCTGTAACACTTGTGGTGATCTCCGATACATGGATGTTTCTGACTATGGTATGTCAATCACAGTTCTAACTGCCACCTGAAATAAGTGAAAGTGAAATCGAAATGAAATTTTTCATAGCACAGGCCTACTGTTAATAATCCCGTAAGCTTATTATTTTAGTTTTGTATCTTTCTCATTTTTAATATGTTCCAAAAATTTCTTGTTTCCGCCACTAAGGCGAACATGTTTTTTTAGAAGGAATGATTATGTAGATTGCTCATTAATTTTGGTGCCAGCCTTGATGTCCTAACCTGTAGGCTACCACTGGAGAAATAGACTCTATGTGGGGTTGGGCCCCGTATGAAGTTGCGTCACTCAAAAATCAGGAGACAACACGAAAGCAGATGTGCTCACTAGGCTTACTTGAAGGAAGGTCAACGAAAATATTTCTCAACTGTGCTAGCCTACATTAGGGTGGCTGAATAGGCCAACAGCAAATTTGCTGACGTCGATAATCTAAAACAAATTTTTCAATAATTATCTGTCAACAGAATCCGGATTAAAGAGTCGAATAAAACCAAACAATAACAAGCAAAAGAAAATGCACATAACGAAAAAAATTATGTAAATTATGTGTTACGCTCTCATTCGTCGTTATTCTGAACAGTTGAAATGAAGCGAAATTTTATAGCACTATTTCATCCGGGTCACTCGATTAGCCTAAGCCCCCTCCCTACCATCAGGACGATGATGCTATTGTGTTTTACTTTATCATAAAAGATCCGGTTGAAACATGCGGACCACAATTTATACTGGTAGGTTATAATGCTGTTTATTTTCATATTTACGCCTGCTGACTAATTGCTCACTCCCTTATATGCATGTGAGAGCATTGCATTGATCGCGTGTTTTCAATAGTCTACTCATCAATTCTTTTAGGATGAGGATGTTGCACTGTGAACGCGTTACACGTGCGTTCAGTTTAACAGATGTGTTAAGTTATTCGATAACATTCGTCAAAACTCTTTGTTAAATTTTAAGCATCGCCTAAGGTAAGTTGTAGCCTAGCTAGGTCGAAGATCTAATGTTTTTCTTCACAATTAGAGTATTAATAGAGTACTAGCTGGGGTACCCGGCGTTGCCCGGGAATTTTAGGATTCGGGCCGTTCCCCGGCAATCCCTCCCTCCCTCCCTCCCTCCCTCCCTCCCTCCATCCATCCCTCCCTCCCTGCCTCCCTCCGTCCCTCCCTCCGTCCCTCCCTCCCTCCGTCCCTCCCTCCCTCCCTCCCTCCCCCCCTCCCTCCCTCCCTCCCTCCCTCCCACATCTCTTCCTCCCACCATCCAATTCTCGCCCCTCCCACACTCCCCCACACGCTCCCTCCTACCCTCCCTCCTTCGCTTCCTCCCTCCTACCCTCCCTCCTTGACCCCACCACACCCACACCTTCACCGGTACGCCACCCGTGAAATTTTGATTTTCGGCGAAAAACATCCCCCAAATTCCCCCCACCTCCTCCCCACCCCCATCCACAACACGCCACCACTAATTCCGACCTCCACCGGTACGCCACCCGTGAAATTTTAGTTTTCGGGAAATTTTTGGCCCCCCTAAAACCCGCCCCCACCCTGGACCATCCACCACACAACACGCCAACACTAAATCCGACCTCCACCGGTACGCCACCCGTGACATTTTGGTTTTCGGGAAAAAATCCCCCCCAAATTTCTCCCACCCGCTCGTCCACCCCCTTCCACAACACGCCACCACTAACTCCGACCTCCACCGGTATGCTAACCGTGAAATTTGGGTTTTCGGGAAAAATTCCTCCCCCCACCCTCTCACTTCCCTCCAACCCCTATTCCCCACCGCACCCACGACACCCCCACCACACTCCGACCTCAATCAATACTCCACCCGTAAAATTTTGGTTTTCTTGAAAAAAATTCTTCCTCATTCTCCCCCCCCCCCCACCCCACTCCACCCCTCACACCCGACGACACCCCACCACACTCCGAGCTCCACCGGTTCGCCACCCGTGAAATTTGGGTTTTCGGGAAAAAAATTCTCCCCCCCCTGAACTCCCAAGTCCCCCCCACCAAGTACACACGTCGGCCCTGCGGGTCGCCGAGTTGTGTGTTTGGTGGAGGCTAGGTGGCCCGTGTAAAAATCTGTGTAGTTGCAACATTTCAGATGAATAAGTGTGAAACTATGCATGGAAAAACCTGAAAAGTAGGGGAAAATGAGGGGTTTTGCCCCCCATTCGGGCCCCCATCGTGGCAAAGATTCGCCAACCCCCCCCCCCATTTACCTGTGTCGGGTCGAGTCCGACCCCCATGCGAAGGAATGGGGTCGATTGCTTCAAAACTGTGGCCGTGCATAGCTGACAAACAAACAAACAAACACACAGACTTACCAAAATATATATATAAGATACGGGCTTACTTTTTACGACAACGTTATAGGAACTATCAAAAGCGTAGATAGGGAAAACTTGAGAAGGTTGCTCCATTTGAATGACCCAGAGAAAACAATATTGTTTTACAGTATTCTTATTTTAGTTTCTGATGGGCGTTAAACACGTAAATGACCCAAATACGCCAACGAACTATTTAGACTTGAGTGCACTATTTGAGTAATTATGTATTTCTTTGCCAGTAGTGCTGCGAAATTTTACTTTTCTACCTACTTGGCCTCATTCGCAAGCGCTCTCATAAGCCCCATATTAGAGCGCATGAATTCAGACACAATCGGTGTTAACTAGAATCACGCTGAGACATGCCATGAGTTACCGTATTCATTATTCCATGAGCTAAAACGGGTAGGCCATATTAAACAGTAATCTACCACTGGCAGAAAGAACGATGATCACGATAATGATGATTTGGTTATGAAAACTAAAACGAATATGATGAAACTCGAACCTGTAATTTACATTTCAGATAATGGTAGATGTGGAAAAAGAGAGGGATAAAGTTGTAACTGAATTCATTGTTGGTAAATGCCAATTGCTTCCAGAGTCGTATGATCCTGTTTATGAAATTATCCATAGTGCACATTACTGCTATGCCATATTTTGTGGCAGCGCTATGGAATTTTATATACGACCGTTGAAGTCATGTTTCAACGACATCGATGCTATAACGTTGTACGGTTATGTGTTAGCCTTCGAAGACTTTCCAGTATTGCCAAATGATGTGAGTCGTTTACACGATAGAATCGAATGTTACAGGATGGAGCCATACCTAAGATATCCAGGTTTGTTCGACTTCGAAGAACGGGTGAACTCAATTACTGCTGGAGATACAAAAAATATGAATTTAGCCGTTCAAAAAAAATAATATACATTAAACGCACTGAACCCAATGTTGCTACCTGTTGTCTGACTCATCACCGTTCTGTTGAGCTTACAGAAACTGTGAGAGGTCCAGCAATCACTATTCAGGATAGTGACACATATATCTCGACTGATAGCGTTGTTGGTTTGTGGTGCCCTCGGTGGCCTAATGAAGCTAAAAGTTGGACAAAGCGATCTAGAAATCATGGATGGCCGATAATCGACACAATATCCGAAGTTGTGCAACAGGGTTGTCATGTTGTATACGCTCAGCACCGTGATTGCAGGGACGATGAATTTCAGTGGAGATTGTCATTTTCAGTGGCAGAAGTAATTTTACTACGGAGTTGGACTCAGATTCAACAAATTGTCTATCATATGCTCAGATTCTTTTCGAGCAGAGAATTGATACAGAAGGATTGTCCAAAGGAAGACGAGGTTTTATGTTCGTATCATTTAAAGACGTTGATGCTATGGACTTGTGAAGAGATGCCATCTGAATGGTGGAATTCCTCTTCTGTCATTACAATCTGCAGTCAGCTGCTTGAAAAACTTTCAGAATGGTTAAAAAGGAGATACTGTCCGAACTATTTTATTCCTGAAGCAAACTTATTTCATGAGCCGTTTAATTTGACAACGCTTCACAAGATTGAAGAACAGTTGAATAAATTCTGCATATCTGACATTCTTTGTCAATGGTTCTGGAGAAATTACATAGTTCCAACCATTTTAACATATTACAAATTAGAACGTAAGTTCCATATTGAAAAATGTCTACAATCTCTCAGCGAATATAGGAATACGTTGCAGTCAGAGTCGTTAGATTTATTATTTTCCATTGGAATTACCGATTGTAATATCTTCTTTCGTGGATCATTTAAGTCTTTGAAAGCACAGCCGAGATCCATTTCAAGTTATATCCGTCTATTGAGGAAAATTAATTTATTAGGAAGCGGTGAAATGCCAAAACTTCCAATGCCTGTTGACGTGTCGTGTTTCGCGTACATTGATAAAGTAGTGCATAGCTTGAACACTGCCTATAGCTTAGGTTATGGTAAAGAAATATCATCCGATATTGAACTACTTGAATATGTAAAAGGAATTTTTTCGAGGCTAAAAATCGTAAGGTGCCAGTATCATATATTTCCTGAACCCTTAATTGCAGAGAAAAGTTTGCGTCAATTTCTGCGAGCACAAGAATTGATGGAAAATTTAACAGGGTTAAATAGCCGTTCAGAGTTTCAACTACTGTCTCTGATATCAAGAGAGTTCCTCAAAAAGGCTATTGAATGTGACGATTCTCAATCCAATTCCATTGCTCCTGCAGCATTGGTCTACCTGGCTGCTCTGCACTTTGCAACAACTGAAAACCAAATAGTAATAGAACTTTGCTCCGCAGTTTTGATGGATCAACCGACCAAAGCGGAAATTGAAACATTGAATGCAGGCTGTTTGTTGTTCATCGACGATGTTGTTAGAATCGTTGGGTGTTTCCTGCTCTCTATGAAGTTCAAGGAAAAGAAGTGTTTATCCCGTAGACATATTTATCTTGATCTGCGTCTTACGGGAAAGGTTCTTGCCTACTATTTGACAGTCAGATCTGCTGAAAGGATTTCGAAACACGTTGAATTAGCAGCCCATCTACCTACTTCTGTGTTTCCTTTCGACCATTTTTTGATAACCTCCGCCAAACAAAAGTTTGACCTACTTGGATTGCTGTCGAAGTCATGGACTTGTTTTAAAACTTCCAGACGCTGTGTATATCGCAGAACGGATTCAATTTCAGTGATACGAAATGCTCTTCTGAGTTTTGTGAGACCTTTGATTTTGAGTGAACGAGCAATAATTGTTTGTCTGACTGAATATGCTTTCGAAAATATGACATCATTTTACCGTGTTATTCGGAAAGAGTTTGGCATCCAATGCAACACAGCTGACTGCTATCAGGCTTTGTACCTTCATAATTGTCGTAAATACGATGAAGTGTTGCGTCTATGTGAAAAAATTCTACAGGAGCCTGATCTGCAAAGTGATTTGAAGGAGATGGCATTTACGAATGTTTTGGTCATACCACCGTTCAGCTCGTTATTTGATAGCGACGTACAATCTTTGGTTGGATTGCATGCGTTCCTTTGTTTCTTATCGTCAACAAATTACGATTTTCCGAACCTTAAGTCAGATGCTAACAAATGTGTGCTCTTCAACTCTCTTCGGAAACATTACACCGTTTCACGTTGTCATTTTCTTGGAAGACATTTCCTTGCGAGATATTTAGAACTCAGATGCTGTGTCGACTGCAATCATCCGTTTAGAAAAGCCCTATCTGATTTGTTTGCTATGAAGTGCAGCCATCCGTTTGAACACATTGTTCGCCGCTTTCTTCTACAGCGACATGGTAAATTAATTAACAGGCCTAATCAGATTTTTGTTATGTAAAAGACCACGTGCTGTTTTCCAACTGATTCGGTTCCTCTAATGTGACGTTGAGGACTGTAAAAATATCTGGTAGATTTTTAATAGGTTACAGATGGTATTCAACTGTCTAGAATTTGTGAAATTATTTGAAAACATTACGCAATTCAACTACAACGCATGACAAAACTACATCGGTGCTGTTATTGTAAATTCCTCGACAACGATAAGCAATAAACAGCTTTGCGGTAGGCCTACTCCGAAAACGGCGCCAGATCTTAACTTCTTGTTATAACAAGCGAGAAACGCGGAATAGAATAATTCAATGTTTAATCATTCTCGTGAGGCTTCTTCGACATCGTGGCAGCTCGTACAAAGTCAGTCAATGATGGTCCAGTTAGTTCATTGGTGTCGAAGACCGGAATGGCAGGCATCGGCTGTCTCGCTAGTCCGTCAAAATATGAACATCTGGTGGCCACAATGCATTTACTTGGCTGCCTTCCAGCAGGGAATTCTCCTCAAATTGGACCCCCTAGTAAGCTCATAGTTTGGAAAACTGAACTTTAATCAACCAGAAAAATTAAACTTGTTAGACCTATTAGTCTTAGACTCGTGATTATTCAATTAATTCTTTTTAGCTTCATAGCACTGAAAATAACTAATAAACAACTGAATAAAGAACGTTGAGTTTATTGATCAAAGAACAGTTTCAACCGATTGCAAATAATATTACATGCAGAATTCATGGTGTGATGCCAGTCATTGCAGTACAACGGCTGAATTGAGAGCATGTCCTTTCCATGAGGCGTTCAAACGTGCCCATAGAGCACAAGGCAATAGGAAACTAGAGCTTAAAATTTAAATGAGTTGCAGCCAAAACTAAGCAACCAATAATTATCATAGGCGTAGGAGGCGTGAATCCAGAGCACACATTCCCCAAATTTCAAGCTTGCTTTTCGGGCAAGTAGGCCTGGCAAAATATTCAACAAACTATGCTTAAATTTCAACACTCATAATCACACAACAATTTTTCTTTCAGTTCCAATTTGCCCGAATCAAGTTAGATACTAGCTCACAAGCACCATAGCAGAAAATGGTCTGAATTAATTTAGAAAATAATGGCGAAAATCGCAGCAAATTCACGAGCTGATCGGTCTTATTTTCCCGAAAATCGCGGCAATTCGTCGCATCTGGGGAAATTCACAGCATTCAAGCCAAGTGCCACAGATCACGGAATTCACATTTTGAATTCTATCTACTATCCGAAACCATGAATCATCAACATCGGCTATAGGCCTATATTTTCTGCAGCTGTAGATATGCACTGCACCATTATGGAGACTTTCAGCAGGCTCAAGGAGGCCGATGAGAGAAATTCCTGGTCCCTATGCAGAGCTTTCATGGGTCCCTAACCTATCATAAGGTTAAATATCTTGGCGACGTTAGACTTTACTCAACTTCCTCCAACCGTCCAAAAGACTTGACTCTTGATTCCTTGCTGTAGAACTGCTATGGTATGGCTCAGTCTCGATCATTTGCCTCAATTGGTCCCTCTCTTTGGAATGTGCTTTTTCCTTTTGTTCGCTCTACAGTCTACACCTTTATCCGACAATCTCTCTTCTTCCTTCTCATAACTTGCTTCTTTTCGCGGGGCCTTGCGCACTGGAAGCCCCTCTGAACGGTTCACCTTACTGGACTATAGGCACTTTATAGATAATTAAATACGATACAATAAAAAAACTTACAATTGTGAATTTATTCAGTTGTTCACTTGAAGTTTAAACTGATTACAGTCAAGTGTCAGAAATATTGCACTTTAAAAGGCAGACATTATAAACTGTGCACAGCGGACTAACCTTTTTTCAGCCTGGGGCCCTGGGCCCAAAATTAGTCCCAGCTGGGCCCAGGGTATTTATTTTCCTCTATGCCTCTTCTCCACGGGTGCGGGCGCAAGAACAGAAACCGTGCTTTTGTACAGAGACTGAGAGACACACACTCTATATATAGACCTATAAGTGCACAGGTCAATTATGGTCAATTGTTTTCGGGCAAAAGGAAAATTTCGCCCCCTTCCAATGTTGAAATGTCCCCTACGCCTATGACCAATATTATAATATTCTGCCAAAGTCAAATTATAGCAAAACAAGTGACGCCATTAAAAATAATAGGGTCTATAATATTATGGTATAGCTGCAAGAGAGATTTCAAGACGAATTTATTCACGCCCATTTCACATGCTTATATATATAATTATATGTGATTATGTAAATTTACATATTAAATATTTCTAGTTATGTGTATGCAACTATACATGATTATATCACCGATCGTTTCACATATCTAAACGTTTCCACGTTATAAAGCCAATAGAAAGCATTTAGAAAGCATTTTCTTTCAGTTGATTATAAGCCAGTAGGACGCCCCGGTCTCAGGTTGCATTAGGTGGTTAGACAACGGTGTGCCTGGCATCGCTTGCAGTTCACATGTGCACGGCTTGTCCGCAGACGGTTTCGGGTGTAGGCAGAAGGCTGTGCATTTCTTGTTCAGGATACATGCGTTGGAGCAGACCGTCAGATTGCAGCTCGGATTGTCAACGACATCCAGGTAGCAGGTCTTTATGCATGCATCCCAACCGACTTTCTTCAGCTTCATTGATCTCATCAAGGATTCACCGTCACGGGACAGAGCTTCAAAACGTACAAATATCTGGCTATAATAATTATGTGTATATATATATTGGCCTTATAAAATATTAGTATAAAATACATGTAGGCCTAACCCACTGGGCCCTTATAGTCTGAAGCCGTATGCATATGATCAGGCATAATCTAATCCCGGTGTAGAGCCTACACCCGATATAGCTTGTCCCGACATAGCCCTTGGAATTCGTCTGTATGCATGGAAATAAAATAGCAAGAGACATAGTTGATCTGGGCATTCCTCGCACCCGACGATGCATGATTCTTGCTTTTCCCCCAATTTAATCAGTTATAGCTGAGCGCGCATGCGTAAAAGATATTTATATGCGGTCGTTTCCAGGGGGCGAAAACAAGACGGGCCAGAGGACAATAACGAGGGGCACCTATTACTCACGCTGTCCAGCTAAAGTCGGCCGTCTATTGTTCACGATGAAAATAGCCCGCTTACTCCTACCTCAGAGTTGAAATAACATTATACCTAGCATAACTTGCTAATCTCGACCCATGCATACGGAATTAACATACTGCTCTCGCATAGACCAGATTCAAGCTAAGAGTGAGAGTTATGCCCTCTATGCATATGGCCCCAGCAGGTCAGCATCTATGGATGCGTCTTACCGTCAGAGCCATTCCACAATTATATGTTTGAATTTGTTCAGTTCCGTAACATTTTTTCCTAGCAAAGTACTGTTCTAAATTATTCGTGTGTCAATGTGGTCTGAATTTAAAATATTCTGTATTCTTCGGCACTTTTTTCGGAATTTTCAAGGTCTTGGGAAACAAAGTAAGCTCAGAATTGCTCATTGCCATAGATCGCTTGCTAATCGTAGGCGCCTTAATTATCTCACTTACGTGTACTTCCAAAGTAGTATCCAAAAGACAGCGAGAGCGAAGTGTTGAATGTCACCGTTATGTTGTTGACATTCATCAGGCTCTGATCGAAATACCAGAGCAGAACGTTTTTCCCCAGGACGTTTCCTAAGCCAACGGCCATTTTGTTATTTTCCCAGGAAATCCAGTAGAAAGCGGGATATGTGTTCGACACTGGCAGCGAAGAGAAGGTATTGGTGATCAACCTCACAGTTCTGAAGAAACATAAACGATGGACTATTGCAAAAGACTATTTATATGTATGCATGTCTCTGTCTATTTAAGTATGTGCCTGATTTAGGTTTGTATGTGTATAAATGTATATATACGCTAGGCCTATATATGAATAAATTAGGTGGTCGTTATAATTGAAAGTCCTCATCAATCCTACTGTCATTTAAGCAACAATTATTTTCATCAACGAAACTTCTATTCAAGCATGAATCTTCTTACCAATCGCAGACAAATCACCTGTCTACCACGCACATATCGTCATATCTGCGGGTCCTTCAAAACGGCGGGTCAAATGTATACAAATAAAGAGAAGATTCTGTGTGTGTGTGTGTGTCTGTCTGTTTTAACGCGATGAATTTCCACAGCTCTTGAGCTTTCACTCCAAATTTTCACTATACTATGTCGGTGTGGGCATGGGACACCCGGTGGAGGGGTTGGCGAATCTCTACCACCATGGGGGCCACGGTGGAGGAGAAAACCCTAATTTTCGCTGTTTCACCGGGCAGTGTTTAATACAGACGTCTCTGGGGGGAAGTTCTCACCCAAGATTGACATTCCTCCCAGAAAAATTTGACGAAATGATAATAGTTTTTAGTTGCTGTTGACATCATTATTTTACAACAAGGGTTATAATATACCGACGTACCGTGATATTATTTACTGTATTATAAATTATGATTATATGTACGGCTATTATTTATTAATATAGTATATCAATCAATCTTCTTTATTGACCACCACCACAAACTAATACAAGTGTACAGTTTACAAATTTGTATGTAGGTTGTCAATAGGTAAACCCAAAGGAACATATGGTTCCGCAAGACAGCGTTCCCTATTTACAACAGTAATTTATCAATTATTATACATTGATGGCCATAATTATATCTTCATATAGTCAAATTGAAAAATGTCAACAGTTGATATTTTATTGGGAGCTTAAGGCTCCTCACAAGATGGGTAAAAGCACACTAAACAGAAACAATCATAAACAATTCATGCAGTGTATTATATGAACACAGTAGTGCATGTACAAGTGCATCATGCAAGCAACAATAAGATAACTCAAACAAGTGCAGCTAAAAGGTAACCTTTGAATTGACGTTTGAATTGGTAAACAGTGGGTAGGTGTTAAAGGTCATTAGGTAGCGAGTTCCATAGCAGTGGACCATATATTCTGATACTGTGTTGCCTAGCAGTAGTGCATACCCTTCGCTGATGGTAGTTCATGGCTGGACGCGTATGGTGGTTATGAAGATGATGATGATGATGATGATGATGATGATGATGATGATGATGATGATGATGATGATGATGGTGCTCTGCCCGAAGGCAAGTTCATTGGCTTTACGCCCCTGGGGATGAGATGAGTGAGGTGGTTTCCCGTTGCCTTCCCCACAGACAATGATGGGTGAGCAACTTGCCCAAGGTCGCTCCGCAGGAGCTTGCGCCCCTGCGTCCCACACGTGCTAGCCCGAGATATCTAAATCTCTGAGTGTCAACTCCCAGCCCGGGGCTTGAACCGCAGTCCGTTGAAACCAACAGACGAATGCCGCTCTCGCTTACCGGTGTAGCTAACTAGGCCAGTATATAGGCCTGTGGGGCGGGTTCGCTCGGCATTTGCCGGCGAATCTTGGTTGTTTTGCCTAAACCCGTCCACCCTAAATATAGTCCAGATGGCCTAGATACAATGTAATGTTAATTATCGGTGTCCGTTGTCATTATCTAAATGCTACCATTGCAATTTGAAAATTCAAAAAAGTTTCGGGTGGGAAGGGTCACACGTCTCCCCCCACCTCTCCCTCTCGGTGCTGCACGCCTCGGCGACCGTCCGCCCGACGCTCTATTGTCTTGCCCCCAAAATCTGGATTCCCCGCAGAGGACGGGACGCATTTCCACAGTTTTTGAGCTTTTCACTCCAAACCTTCTCTACTGTGTCGCTGTGTGCATGGGACACCCGGTGTACATGTAGGTATTGGCGAATCTCTACCACCATGGGAACCAGGATGGGAAAGGCGAGAACCCTAACTTTCGCTATACCATAGTTTCACTTTTAGACAGCTATTGCGCTACAGGGTCTCCTCGCCCCACCCATCACAAACCTCGCCCCGGTATTTTTTTTGGGGAGGGGAACAAAGACAATTTGCCCGTAAACGCAAATATCAAGAGAGGCGTACAGGTTAGGAGGTCGGAGTATGATGAGCTTGGGGGTTGAGTGCGGTGGAGTGGTGTGGGGAGCGGGCGGTTGGGGATCCGCCGGGTTGAGTCAGGGTATTGTGGGGGGAAAGGAAACTATTTTTCCGTTAACGGAAATATCACGAGAGACGTACCCGTTAGTTAGGAGGTCGGAGTGTGATGAGTTTGGGGGTTAGGTGGGTGGGGAGCGGGCGGTTGGGGATTCGGCGGTTGGGGTGGGTTCGAGTGGGTCAAAAGCGAATTTTTTTGGGCAATGCAGAGTACCCCAGCTAGTTAAGAGTAAACTCATTAATGTATGAATGAATGGATGTATGGACAAACGGATGGTTGAGCAATGAAGGGGATCTTTTGGCAATTCATGCCTTTGGATATAGGCGTGAATGATTGATCTAAAAGTTGCATTAGCAAGCGAATGCATGGAAAGGTGGATAGATGGGGCGCAGACGGACATTGTATTGTCGTATATTTCTTCATATGTCTCTGCATCTACCACTTCATACTCACTTAAAAATGAATGGAGCCAATGGGAAACCGCCCATGTAGTAAAGACCACTGTCGGCTGCGAGGTCCGCCCAGATGAAGTGGTCGTAACTGTCGAACTGTAATATAATCGATGTTCTGTCGGCAAGGACCGCTTCCAAAGCTACGACCGTCATGACATTTGACGGTCCAGAGAATGTGATATCTAAATAAAACATAGTCTGCAATCAAACTCTATCAAACTCATAATGTCATCTTCTGTTGAGATCCATTCATAGTCATCTAGGCCTAGGCCTACTCAATATTTCTGAAAAGGTACTTAAAGCTAAACGCAAAGCACTATGCTATTAATTTTCATGTCTTCATTCATTCATTCATTCATTCATTCATTCATTCATTCACTCATTCATTCATTCATTCATTCATTGTTGGGTATTTGTCCAGAGAAGATGATAGTTGTGAGTTAAGAGAAGATCCACTGAGGAACAAAAGGATGTTGCCTACCCCAGATTTCACGATAATGAAAAAAATCAACAAATCCAAATTGCTTTTATTAGCCAGGTGACTACCATGCTTCTTAAAAGTTCTTAATTGAGACATCAGGAATTGGTCAGAGTCGTGCTAGATTGTCGCTGAAGAGGTGCGGGTTAAGAGCATTGTTTTTAAATCTCAATGCCACTAGAATCATGAATGCAGATAAAAAGTCTTTTAAAATTAAACACTTTAGTTCTAATACTACTCACCGCTGCAGATATCTGTGTCATATACTAGCAAAGAAAAACATACACACACCTATAATTTAGAATCGATATAATTATACAGTATATTCCTTTATTACACAAATATCAAGTTTTAACGATAGAGTTAAAAAAAATTAGCTTGGGATCAATATTGGTAAAATGCATTAACCATTCGCAGAGAGGACCCTAAGCACAGTTCTACGTCTATAAGAAGATCACATTATATCACAGCCTTCTCAAATGGTTAATCCGTTAAAGACTAAAAAGATAACAAGATTTTGATCTCCATTAATACTTCAACCCTCCGTTACAAGCGTGTGAAGGTCAAAAGCAGGTGCAATAATTATTATTAGCCAACACAAAAATCTTTTTAATAGATCTGATCGTTGTAATCAACATCTCAATCACATCATTCTACAACATTCTATGACAGAAGTAAGAATTGCAGGAGTGAAGAAATGAGAAATGAGAAATAATTGTACATGTAAAACTGATTGGTTGTAAAAAATTAAGCTAGTAAGTAAGCAAGTGTGTGTGGAATTGTAGACTTGTGCGATTTAGAAGTCGAAACATGTCAGAAGTAACATTTGAAGGATTGAATATTTGAAAACTAAGGGTAGGATTGTGCATGTGTAAAGCTGTTGGAGTGCACAAATTGTGTGAGCAAGTACGTAAGTATTTGAGAAATTGTAGAATGATGTGATCGAGATGTTGAAATGTGTAGGAATTAAGAGATGAAGATTTTAAGAAATGAGAAATATCTGCAAGATTGTACAAGTGAAAAGCAGTTGAATTGCAAATTTTTTGTGAGTAAGTAAGTAAGTATTCAAGGAATTGTAGAACTTGTGAGATTGAGATGTTGAAACAAGCAGGAAGTGAGAATTGAAGAATTGAAGGATTGAATATTTGAGAAATAAGAGAGGATTGTATATGTATATTATGTGCAAAGCTTTGGTATGTATACATTTTGTGAGTAAGTAAATAAGCAGGTAAGGGATTGTAGAATTTGCATGGTTGAGATGTTTAAAGACGCAAGTATTAAGACCCGAAGGTGTGAAGAAATGGGAAATAAGAGCAGGAATGTGCATGGGTAAATCTGTTGAAGGGCTGAAACTTCGTGAGTAAGTAAGTAAGCTGGAATAGAATTGTAGAATTTGCACGGTTGAGATGTTAAAAGATGCGAGTATTAAGAACTGAAGGAGTGAAGAAATGAGATATAATTGCATGGATGTGCATGTGTAAAACTGTTGAAGTTCTGAAATTTTGCGAGTAAGTAAGTAAATAGGTGTAGAATTGTAGAAATTGCATGGCTGAGATGCTGAAAGATGCAAGTTTTAAGAACTGTAGGAGTGAAGAAATGAAAAATAAGTGCATGGATGTGCATGTGCAAAGCTGTTGGAGTGCTGAAATTATGTGAGTAAGTAAGCAAGCAGGTATGGAATTGTAGAATTTGCACGTTGAGGTGTTGAAAAAAGCAAGTATTAAGAACTGAAAGAGTGAAGAAATGAGAAATAAGTGCAGAGTTGTTCATGTGTAAGGCTGATGAATTGTTGAAATTTTGAGAGCAAGTAAGTAAGTAGGTATGGAATTGTGGAATTTGTGGGATTGAGCTGTTGAAACATGTAAGTATTAAGAATTAAATGAGTGAAAAGTGTTGGAAATGCCATACATTTTTGCATTTGGGCTATTTGCATATAAACATACGAATTTCAAAGAAGGAAATATTTGTAATGTATGTGAGGCAATACCTATTGTGATGCAACTACTTACACTATGGGTCTTTTGAAAAATTGAAGAATTATAAATTGTAGTAAATTTTTTCATCCAAGTGATGCATTACCCATGGTTTTAGAACTACTTACATAATAGGTCTTTTGAAAAAACTAAGAATCTTAAATTGTGATAAATTTTTCATCCAAGTGATCCAATACCCGTGTATAGAGGAAGCCGGGGTAATTTCGGCCATTTTTCTTATTTTTGCAATAAATTGAAACGGGTTGACTGCTAAAATTAAATAAAATCACAATTAAATAAGGCAAGATAGGGACAATATACTGCAAGGTTACTTTTTGGGAAAGAGGAAAACATTTGTGGAAAAAAAGCTATTTTGTAAAGTTAATTTTTGGCCGGTTTTACCCCAGTACACGGGGTGAATTCGGCCAACACGATTAATTTGATCCTCACAACAAACCAGATGAGGTATATGTGGTGGTTCACACCGAAATCAGCATGAAGTCGAAAATTGCACATCAGAGATATTCAGGGAATACCTGGTTGTATGTTTGTGATTTAATTAATTTTTTTGCAGAATCTAATAAAAATATTAATTTAAAAAAAATTAATTTTTTCAAATTTTTTAAAAACACAACATAGGGTATGAAATGATGCGTTATTGTTATATTTTAAATTAAAACTGGGTATATTGGTGCAAAATATAAAGTTACTACCCTAAAATAGGCACTATGTGCCATTCCTAACATCTCTGGAGTAAATTCGTCCACATGGCCGAATTTACCCCGACCCACCCACCCTCCATAACAATCTTAACGAGCATGGACCGCATTTTTGGATCATTAATTTGTATAACCAAATTGGCCAAAAATATAGTGGTTTGCAGAATAACAATCAAATAATTAGCATTTGAGCAAGATTACCTTCAATTATTAGCTTTTACTGTCACAGTATGGATAAGTGGATTAGGCTCGAACTAATTTCTTTGGTTTTTGGCAAATTATACTCACATAAAAGCAAAATTATCTCGATAAACATACTTAATACGATATTATACGCTATATGGCAGAATTAAAATCTTTCCATGCCCACTGGTTGCCTTGAAATCACCCTGGCCGAATTTTCCCCATGGCCGAAATTACCCCGTCTTCCTCTACACAACTACTTACATCATAGGACTTTTGAAAAACTGAATGCTGCTGCTGCTGTCCCGCGATGCTGTCCCAAACTGCTATCCAACGCGCCTGTTCCACAATGCTGCTGCTGCTGTCCTACACAGCTGTCCCACACTGCTACCCAACGCGGCTGTTCCACAATGCTGCTGCTGCTGCTGCTGTCCCACGCTGCAGCCCCACACTGCAGCTGCTCATGCTGCTAATACCACTGCTGCCGCGCGCACCTCTTGCACACACAACCTTTTTGCATAGCACACGCTGAGTGAAATACTTTTTGCATACTACACCTTTTCCATACGACACCTTTTTGCATACCACGCCTTTTGCACACCACACCTACTCGTTCAATTATAATGTTCAAAGCCGGCGACGGCTGATGGGTGTTGACAGGTCAAATTTAATTATGCCACATGTGCTCGCCTTTCATTGTTAATTAAAAACAGACATACGCACACATACAAAGACACAGACAGATACAGAGGCATACAAAGACATGGACAGATAATTGATAGAGAGGTCCGCGCACGCCTATGGATTGATTGACAGGTCACGTGATAATTTGGAGCCTTGCCATTGGTCAGGGGGCATGGCTGCGCCAGTATACTAACTCAGCGACGCCATCGATCTATTTTTAGGTGAGGTAGAACCTGTAGTCTGTTTTGAGGGGAGGTGAAATAGTACCTGTAGTCATTCAACTACTAACATTCGACTGGTCAGCGCCACGTGCCTCAGCGGCTGGCCGTCCGCCAAATGGTGGTTTGTCTCCCCCCCCCACAGAACCTGTATAATGGGATACCTCAAGCAGAGGGATTACATTTAACACTGCTCACAACGGTTCGAGATGAATTGCATATCTTCAGAGTAACATCTGCTACTTTATGTTCTGTTATGCGATGACATAATTATTAAATTCATTGCTGATTACTTAGTATCTCTTCATACCTTTTACAGTATCGGTGAAGTTTGGCTTCAATACAGCTGTGTAAAAAGAAGAAAAGCATAAGAATTTATTAACGGATGCGAATGAGTTTAGCATCACCATATTATCATTAGGCTACATCGGTGATACTTGACCCTCATCCGCAGTGGTCGTGAAAGCTACGTATTTGCATACCTGGGGTCCACCTAGACCACAACATCTGGATTTCTTATTTAGAGTGATTACTGTCTTTCAACACAAAACATTTAATAAATTCTTCTCTAAACAGCATTGAACAAATTTGAAAATCAGTTATTTGTCTTACAAAAGCATGATTTAAAATATTTTTTTAAAGAAAGCTCAATGTTGCCTTGAAACGATTAACCTTCACTGCCGCGACGCAGCCGCGTTAAAGGTAATATTATATTATAGCATACTGGCCATTTTTGATATTCGCTTCAACGCATGTTGGCCCCGAGAGCCAGACGGCAATATTATTTGGTTCTCTGTGTTCCAATCAGTCGAGAGAGAGAACTAGTAGCATATGTGTATAATGAATGAATGAATGAATGAATGGATGAATGAATGAATGAATGTAAGCTACATGTGTCTATGCTGTCGTAGTCGGATTCCACTTCTTCGTAATTATTATTTGGCTAAGTAAAATTTCATTTTTTATTTCCGTAAACGATTTTGATTGGAAGGCATTAACCCTCATCCACATTGTCGTAGGTTTAACTTTTGTTTGCAGCGTGGCCCAATAATTATAAGATTGCATGCAATTGTCAGTCTTTCGTCGATCAATAACTGCGTGCTTTTATAGGTCGGTGTAAATTATCGCTGATAAAAATTTTGATATTTCAATTCGGATCCAGAGAGACCCCCTGCAGGGGTCCAATTTTACTCCACAATCATAAAACAATCAAAATAACAGAAGCAGAATTATAATAAACACTAATTTCTAGTAAATATTGGCACACATAAATAAGGCAGAAATTATTGATTTAAACATTTTCCAACAAATATGACTCAGAATAGTGCGTTATAATTGCATGTTGGTAGACGAAATATTATTCTCGGGCTTGCTAGCTGAGGAAGCAGCATAGGCCTATGACTTGCCGTCGCGCAGTTGTTCCATGTGCACGACCCAAAGATTTGGGTGCTTTCCTCCTGGAATTGGTAGACATGAGAAAGTAGCATCACAACTATAAGCACGTTTACCTGTTTAATATGCCTGTTATGATGGACACATTGGGCAATGAAACGCATTCCAGAACCACAATTAGATAATCTTCTCCAAATGAAATTAATTTTACTTAGCCTTTTAATAATCACCAAGAAGTGAATCCGAATACGACAGCATAGATATCTATCTGACAACGTCAATATAGTACGAGACCGAGGCTAATTAGGAAATCATTTTTCTCATTATGTATCAATGCGATTTTAATTTCGTAGCCACAATTTATTTATTACTTGTTGATTTACTTATTTATTTAAATAAATATTCACTCGTATAATTATTTTTCTACTATTTAATTATATAATTATAATTTGTTGGATTGTATGAATGTTAGTCAGGTATCTAGATATTCAGACTGACGTCAGCGGACTGCCTTAAAGCGTGCTATTCATTGAGAATGCGACTGAATTCCAGAATATTTTTCCAGAGTGAATAGATCAGACAACTTACATGTATTCAGAATACAACTGATTGCTCGAATTCCTATTTAGAGTTCACTAATGGAATTGAATATTTCGATAGGTGTACAGAGTACACTGTAGGCTTTAGCACTTCATAGCGTTTCCAAACGGCGCCGAGTAGGTCATAATGTCAATTGTTATAAATAACATTTGAACTATTCCAACCTGCCGTGCTCTGGTCTTGGTTGTATGGAACTGTCCATTCGACAGTGTCGTTAGCGAATGCAGAGACGGCTACTGTCGTTGCCGTTGCTATGGGCGTCATGTCGCCATAGATCAGAAAGGTATTGTTTCCGACAACGGGGCCAGATCCGGCCGTCAAAATGTCGTTTGCCCACGAGATCCAAAGCCAAACCGGTTGCGTTCCGTTCATCAAGATACCAATCGACTTTACTGACATAAGTGGAGGTTCTGCATTCGAAGGCCTCCTGAAAATTTTAACCATGTTCGAGAAGTGTTACATTATAATAGTAGACCTATGCTTCATTCGTTTATCTACTTGTGAATTTATATAGAGTCCAGTAACTAACTACGCAGCGCTGGTGGGGCTATAGAAAAGACTTCAGTGGCTTGATAATACATGTATATCTAGTTCGGGTGACCATAAGTAGTTTAGCGAGTATTACACATGAATGGAGGATCGTTCCAGTTGGATGTGCCTACGACCGGAAATGCCCGGAATTTCCTAGTTGGGAAAACGATCGAGGTAATCTATCGATTTAGCGTTCTAAATATTATTGTTCCTCATTGCATTGGTTTGAAGGTTGATCGCATATACTGTCCAGGTTAGATTGACGAAAATAATTCTTGCTAAACAGATGTCAGATTGATGAAGATAATAATCTCCACTTAAATAGGCCTAGAAGTTGAGGCAATGAAGAGATTCTTGCTTAGGCCTAAGTGCCAGCTGGATTGACGATAAATTGCAGACTGCTATTTCAATAAGCGTTGAATTGATAACAAAACCGTTGCTCAAATAGAGGCTGGATTGATGAAACGACCTCTTACCTAAAAATAATGCAAGCTGGATTGATGAAAATGATTCTGACTAAATTAGAAGTGGGACTGATATAAATAATTATCCTGTAGGCCTAATTACCGCCTCGCGAACCAGTAGAATTTAGCCCACAATTTATCTATAGGTTTGCGAGAACAGAAACCCGAGATAAAATTAACGTTGCTATCGTTACCGATGACTTATACGAAAACCTTCGTTGCCTTTGAGTATTCTCTTTTTGTGGCGACTGGACTGTAGGAATGCGAAACAGAACTGTAGCCTACAATGACTTGGCATTTCAGACTATGAGCTACATAGGCTGCAACGCATCCAAAATTCTTTAACTCGGGTTGTGCTGCGTGTCCCACTACGATCAAGTTCCTCAGTTTTACTTCATCAGCTGCATTGGCTTCCTGTCGAGTTTAGGATTAAATTTAAATTGGCCTGTTTAACCTACAAATCCCTCTCTACCGGAACACCTCCCTACCTTCAGTCACTGCTTACTCCTTATATTCCTCCTCGTTGCCTGCGATCATCAAACATGGGTCTTTTAGTTGAACCTCGATGCAGAACTGTTATGGGCTCGCGTGCATTCCATGCCTCTGCTCCCAAAGAATGGAATCTACTTCCACTCTCTCTTCGTTGCTCAAATTCACTCCCTACCTTCAAAAAACGGCTCAAAACTCACTATTTCTCTTTGGCTTTCAAGCACATGGACCTTTAACTGCATCTTCCTCTGGCGGCTAACTAACCGCGCCTCAGATTCACACTTTGGTGTGACCTTGCGCGCGTAATAAATTTATGTAATAATAAATAAATAAAAAAAATAAAGTCTACTTAAAACCCAAAAAGGAATGGTGGTCACTTTAATCAATACAGCGACTTGTGTATTATGCCTATGATAGGCTATCATGTACGTCGATTGTACGATACATGGCTTGTAACCATGATGTAAGACAAATAATTATTATTAATTTTGTTGTCATTACCTAAGCTCAGTTTATTGATGCACAGTCATTTTGATTGCTATGTACATGTATCACTGAATTAATAACTAAAACCGAAGCAACTGAAACTGAAATCACGATGTGCTGGTTTCTATTAGCTAGAACTGAAACTGAAAGTTGTCGATAACACAACGTTTACCTCAAGAGCGTGTACTTTCTCTTTTCCGAGCGGAATGTGAACTCAAACATGTTTTGCGTGAAGTCGTCTGTAGTCGTAAGAATTGATAGGCGAGCATTATCAGTGGCAAGCGCTTGGAAACGTAGACTTTTTCTTCCGGTCAAGTTGACGCCAGTCTCTGCATAAACAGATGGACCAGTCACAGTCGTCTGAAAGGAGGCTGTGAAACAGAAAAGAGACCACTTTGAAGGTCGAACCTCGTGCACTGCGGAATAACGACATGTCCTATGAGAATTGGAATAATAATAAAAGCACCACCCCAGATATCCTATCTTCTTTTTTCCTCTTCTCTCGTCTCCTGGCTATCGGACTCTCATCCAACTTTGACATTTCTAGACAAACTCGGTATTCGGGAATATGCTGATATGCCCTGCGCCATAGCTTTCAAGAAGCGCAGTAGAAATGTATGGCTTGCAAATGCAATATAAAGGACTTTATAACAGACTTAGTTAATTTTGTTCACTGAAGAAACCTTTTTAGATTTCGTGTTCCTGCGTCCAATGCGGAACTCTGCCTTGCAGATAAGAACACTCAATGCTATTTGCAACTTATATAGCGCCACTTATAGCAGTGACTATTCAGTGGCGCTTCAAGTTCGAGGACCCCGGGGTTGGTGAGGATCAGGTGGTGTTGGAGAGGACTTATCACTCGCTCTCTCTCTTTCTATGTGGGTCACGCAATGTCCGGATAATTATCGTTGTAGATTATGGGATGCCGTACCCGATTATGGGACATGGCAGCCGATTATGGAACACTGCATTCGATTATGGGACACAGTAGTTTATGTGGGACAATGTAGTTGATTATGGGACACCGTATTCGATGTGGGACACTGTAGCCGATTATGGGACCCCGTAGTCGATGTGGGACACTGTAGCCGATTATGTGACACCGTATTCGATGTGGGACACTGTAGTCGATTATGTGACACCGTATTTGATGTGGGACACTGTAGTCGATTATGTGACGCCGTATTCGATGTGGGACACTGTAGCCGATTATGTGACACCGTATTCGATGTGGGACACTGTAGCCGATTATGGGACGCCGTATTCGATGTGGGACACTGTAGTCGATTATGTGACACCGTATTCGATGTGGGACACTGTAGCCGATTATGGGACGCCGTATTTGATGTGGGACACTGTAGTCGATTATGTGACACCGTATTCGATGTGGGACACTGTAGCCGATTATGGGACGCCGTATTTGATGTGGGACACTGTAGTCGATTATGTGACACCGTATTCGATGTGGGACACTGTAGCCGATTATGTGACACCGTATTCGATGTGCGACACTGTAGCCGATTATGGGACGCCGTATTCGATGTGGGACACTGTAGTCGATTATGTGACACCGTATTCGATGTGGGACACTGTAGCCGATTATGTGACACCGTATTCGATGTGGGACACTGTAGCCGATTATGTGACACCGTATTCGATGTGGGACACTGTAGCCGATTATGGGACGCCGTATTTGATGTGGGACACTGTAGCCGATTATGTGACACCGTATTCGATGTGGGACACTGTAGCCGATTATGGGACGCCGTATTTGATGTGGGACACTGTAGCCGATTATGTGACACCGTATTCGATGTGGGACACTGTAGCCGATTATGTGACACCGTATTCGATGTGGGACACTGTAGCCGATCATGGGACACCGTATTCGATGTGGGACACTGTGGCCGATCATGGGACACCGTATTCGATGTGGGACACTGTAGCCGATTATGGGAGGTGGTAGCCGATTGGTCAGATTGCTCCCTTTGTATCGCAAAAGTCTCATCTGGGACCTTGAGCAATTCCTTATCCCACAATTGATGAACGCCATCAATGAGGGAGAGAGAGAGAGAAAGAGAGCAAGAGAGAGAGACATAGACAGATACAGATACACATACAGAGGGACAGAGAGAGACAGAGAGAGAGAGAAATAGACACACACAGAAAGACAGACAGAGGCACAAAGACAGAGACAGACAGAGGCATACAAAGAGGGAGACAGAATGTCAGAGATAGAGATAGAGACAGAGAGATAGAGACAGAGACAGAGAGACAGAAAGAGACGATAAAGATACAGAGATACAGAGAGATACAGAGAGATACAGAGACAGAGAGACAGAAACAGAGAGATAGATAGAGGCAGAGGCAGAGAGAGAGCGTGAGATCGAGAGAGAGAGAGAGAGAGAGAGAGAGAGAGAGAGAGAGAGAGAGAGAGAGAGAGAGAGAGAGAGAGAGAGAGAGAGAGAGAGAGAGAGAGAGAGAGAGAGAGAGAGATTCTTCTAATACGAGTAACAATAATAATAATTTCATGAGAGAGAGAGAGAGAGATTCTTCTAATACGAGTAACAATAATAATAATTTCATAATAATGATCTGAAACGTTGATACATTGCGTTCACTTTATACCATTTGGATACATTTACAATGCATTCACGACAATGTTGTTTCAACTGCTAATTCTTACTGCTAATAAATTATAACCACTAATAACTGTAAACTTTAACTGCACACTTCAATTGTTAACTTTAACTGCTGACAGCTAAACTGTTAGCATCTATAATTGCGCCTGTTTAAAATGGAACGACGAAGAAGAACAATAGTAAGAAGAGTTAAAGAGAAAAACGAAAAAGAAAAATTGATGAAGAAGTAAACAATGGAAAAGTGGAAGATGCTAGAAGCACACGTGTAGCAGAAACTTCGAAGCGGCATCTTGACCCTGGCGATGATTTGAACCCTAGACCTATCAGTCAAGTGACGCAGCAATAAAGCCGTTGTGAAGCGCAGGAGTAGGCTAAGTCAGACCGTAAACATGAGCTTTTCAAAGGGTTCCACGAATCAAAGCCATTACGATAAAGACGGGGAACCAGTCGATGTTAGCAACGGTGACATTTACTGTCGGTACAGTGTTACTGGTTGATATATATCCGTCCAAATGCTTATGAGCCGTGGAGAGAGTGATCTATGAATGATCAATGAAAGAACATAATTTTCTATGGTCCGTTTTTATTGTAATCGAAAGCCGAGACACGTCAACATGAGACAGTGGCGTAGGGAAGGGGGGGGGGTTTCGGGGGTCAAAACCCCCCCCATTGGCTCCGGAATTTTTTTTTAAAGGTTATTTTTCCGTTTAAGTAAGAAAAATAGCAAAAAAACAGGGTTTCCGGCCATAAACCCCCCTCCATGAAAAATTCCTGGCTACGCCACTGACATGAGACTACTATAGTGCATGGTTCATATATGGCGCCTTTTGGGTTAATTAGCTCATTGAAATGATTGCTTTATTGAGGAAACTGACTTACGTTCCGCCGTTGCATTTCCTTCACGGCAAAAAATGACCAGAAGAACCAAGATTACCAATCCTACAAGAGAAACAGCCGATATACTGCAGAATAAGTCTACTGTGCAGTGTATACATTAGGTTGTATCTCAACTTACAATTGCGCCATGTCACATAGGAAATTCAAGTCAGGTGGGATCTTGTGGATTCTGCTGAAGCTTATTCTTGAGGGCAAAGATAAAAGAAAGCTTTGCTGGAAAATAATGACGTGCCCTGATGACGTGACTTGTTTGCGTTGCTCCGCAGTCAACACTTTACCCCATGTACTCTTGTTACTTGTTTCCTGTTCTTTCCCCGCTGCTTCAACGTCACTGGAAAAGCTAAACATGGGAAGCTCTGTCTAGTTATGCACAAGAGGTCTTTGGGAAATCCAGTGTAGAATAATTATTGCACATGAGTCGTGAAACGCATCAGGATCGGTCATGAGTTTTGTTGCAGTTTCGTTGTTAGAGTTTCAATGGCTAAAGAAGTCGACAAGTGGAGCGCGAATAATAATGATAAGACCCATTTAAATTTTCTCTTCAAAATATGAGACAAATATTTTTAAAAAATAAACCAGATGCAACTATTTTCTTCACAGTTTCCAGAGCACACATTTCCTTACCTTAACGTAAGCTATACCAAGCCACACCTTGTCTCCCCTCATTTTGTACCTCATCTTATACCTTAGTTTGATTTGCTTTATCCTACATCTCTTTGTCTTGTCCCTGACGTAACAGTGCCCTGTCTTATTTCGTCATTCCTTGCATTGTCTATACTAGAATTAATGGTAAAAGAGACAGCAATTATTTTCATTCTTCGCCCTCAACGATCTCCTTGTCCAGCGAGCAAAACCTGCTATGGCTAAAACGCGAGCCTTTGTTCTTTTCTCTGCCCACTCTTTCGAGGCGTTCCTCGTTATTGGCGGGTGGTGGTGGTGGTGGTGGTAAAGGGCCTATTTTTAGCTGTCTCACGCATGACCATTTCCCTCCTATTGTCTCGCACTGGATGAGTCTCCGAGTAATACACACTGTGCCTTGGGCCATTTAAATGTATGCATACAATCCAATCTCTACCAATATTCATCAGATCCTTCACCTTCCAAGCTGACTTGCCCTAACGATGCCCGCCTTAGCAGCTCATCTACATTTTCCCTCTGTCGCTGTCACTCTGTCTCAGTCTGTCTCTGTCTGTCTCTGTCTGTCTGTCTGTTTGTCTGTCTGTCTGTCTCTCTCTCACTATGGCAGCCAAACTCGGATTTCTAATGGACATCGCTGGACAAACTCTGACACGATGCATCGCTCGTGAGTAAACTGGTGCTCAACGCCTCTTAGGCATGTCAATTTCAGGATTACGATAACAGATTAGCAATTTGCGCTGATATTGTATTGCTTTGGAATTGGAAGAGTTTTCACATACAGAGCAAGTAATGATTCCTTCCTCATTTGTAAACATGAAACTGTATTCATTTCATGAATTAATTAAATAAAAACCTGTTTTTGCTGGCATGATCCAAGTCATTCAAAAAGACATTTAAACAGGCGTTTAAAGTACCTCACAAAGGCGTTAAAGAATAACGAAACTGGTGAAGGAATTTATTTTTACTTCAAAATCGACATAACCTTTTCCAAAAACCAATCGTAATGGTAATCGTTAGGGTTAACTGTTAAATGTCTAAAGCGCTACTCTATAATTATAGCTAAACGCAGATCAACAGCAAGCAAGAGCGATGCATCATCGGCCTTAAATCATGAACATGCTAACCTATTATTTTTAAATAAATGTGATGATCTAATATAATAGTTCAATTTTGTGGGCTAAATGCAAGAATAAAAGCCAGGACTTTGCTTGATAACCTGATTGCCATGGGTAAGAATTTAATAAAATTTAATGTTTATAATTAATGTTTATGAGTATCGAATGTTTGTAAATAGAAATGGAAATTAAAATTCTGGATATTCATTACTGAATTTCAGTACGTAACGTAGGTCTATAATCTGAGTTTGATTTAACAAGTTAATCATGATAGATGTCTCACCTTTTCCGATCGAAGGAACCTGAGTCGTTACGGAATTCATTTCTGTGGTTGCAGAATGTTCTTTTGCTGATCACGTCCTAACTCCAAGGTGTTTTATCTGAACCTTTAATACCCAATGCTCGAACAGGCGAACACATTATAAGGTCTTCAAAACAAAACACGAAGTGCCCAAAACGACGCATTGACTAAAATCGTTAAACGACCGTCAATGTAAGCGTCTCATATGCAAGGCTGCTACAATAATATGAACGCTTTGCGCAATTAATTATCAGTCAGCCTCCTGGGTGTGTCACTGCATTTACTATGGAAAGAAAGTTTGGTCGTTAATGCGAACTCTCTAAATACCAGAGTTTTAAAACCGAGGTAAAAGTCTACAGATCAATGCTAAAGGCTTCGGCCCAAGATATGAAACAGTTATAAACACAGAATCAAATTGTTCTTTGCGAGCTACATTAGAACTGAAGTCTAAAATGTCTAAAAGGTCCAAACCGACCTCTAAGTGCTCTGACTAACAATCGGTTCAACGCTATCTGGAATAAACGGTACATGTCACGGCATGAGAGCATAAATGAGTCTGAAGACCTAAATAGCTACCGCTGTAAAATTGCCTTTGGAATGACATAAAATCATTTGATCTTTGTCTTCGGCGGTAATTACACATCGATTGGCTGGACCCTTTTATAGTTGATTATGGAAATGTTCCTACAGCTGCTGTAAAACGTTATCGAAGCCAGTTCGCATTGAAAGGTCTCAGTAGGCCTGTAAGACGTGTTAGAAACAATGTAGCCTAAGTGCCGAATGCGCAACTAAAGTGGTTTGTATGTCGTGATTTCATCAAATCAACCGAATTTTTTTCTCAAACACGCCTTAGACCAACATGTATCAGCGCAATTTATATTTTTTCCGAACCGTCGGTCGAAAATAATAAGCTTATTCAAAATGTCCTGTCGGGAAAATAACGCGGATCGACCTGCGAGAAATAATTGTTTCCATTCACGAACTGTGTGGAACGTGTACCTGGTGTTGCACGACCTTTTTCAGTGGCTGCACTGTTTCTTTCACGCAATAATTTTGGCCAACAGTAACACGTCTCCTTTGTCACGTTAAACGCTCAGACAAATAGCAGAAATAGCAGATAATTAAAATGACCAAGACGATAGGTGTCTGATAGGGTGGTCCTCTAAAATAATTTGTTGGAATTTCGCTGATGGTACCCTCTCATTTTGTTACCTTGCTTTAGTGATGATTAAGTGCAAAATTTTATTCCGGTGGAGGGATATTTAGTGGTCACTCAGTGCTCTTGATTTTTTACTATTCGTGACAATGCCAAAAAACAAGCAAATACGAGCATTAAACTACATGTATACTGACAAGGACAATTTTTAGATAAAAGAGATAAACTGACCGGTGCAGACTGTAAGCGATTGAGTGCATATAGATCTACTGAATACTGATATAAAATTATTAATTAATTTTAGACTTGATATAATTTTTTTAATATTGCAAAAAGCTTCCATTTGCTTAACATTTTCTGTGCAACAGTTTTAGAGGGTTTTCGATTGTTGGAGTCCCAGCACTATATGCCTAATGCAGACTTCTTCACCTCAAGGAACTGTGTTCTGTGCTCAATTTGCATTAGGTAGTCCTATATCTACCCTTAATTGTTAGTGATGGACGATTTGAATTCTTTATCGAGTCTTACACCCCCTCTTGGCAATGTCTTTTACAGCACTGAGACTCGGTGCATTATTTTGCATTCTGAAAGTCCTCATTATGTTTCCATTTTCTGTATTAATCAGAGTTAGGTACTTATATGACAGTTCTAGTGTCTCCATTAAGTTCAAAGTACTGGTGGTCATAAAATCTTCCAGCTGTCGATAGGTCTACTGCTCACCTGCACGCGAATGGTTGTTCAGACTCTTTCATTTCTGAACTATGAAATGGCTTTATCATCTTCCGCTGCACAAGTTCCATGGTTGATCTTCTTTTTCTTCTGAAGAAAGACAACAATAGAACTTGTGCAGCGGAAGATGTTCCATGGTTGACTACAGGGTCAAAGCAAGACCAGGCCTACCATCTCCTCACTCACATATCACAAATACGTATACTTAGAAAGAGCCTTGGTCACAGGCTTGGTGGTTGCTGCAGAAATGACGCCATTGGTATTTGAACTCTTTGTACTTGTGATAGACTTCAGCTCAGTTTCTTGAGGCAAAGACGTCTGCGCTAAACCTACTTCTGAGACTCCAACAATCGAAATCCTCTAAAACTGGTGCACAGAGGCAGTTTATGGTAGTCATTTCAAGGCTGGCTGCTAAATTCTTAAGAATTTTTTCGAAAGTCTGAGTTGATGGGTGCTGCCAGAAAAACTGAGCATTTCGAATCTTAAAGTGCTGTATTGAAGTGATTTACAGCAGGATCCATGCATGGCAAGCTCTCAGAGACCTGCTTTCAAAACTATGATGTCTGGACAACTTGATGATTGAGCAAACGATTGTTTGAAGACATGACCTTACCATGTTGCTGACAAGAAAAATTCAGTGTATAGGTCCTTTCCAGCATTGTCTCAATCAGAGAGCAAGCAGTTTTTGATGCTGTAGCAGGGCCGTACATCTTGGAGAGGGAAAAGATGGACTTTTCCACAGTTTTAAACCTGGGGAAGGAATGTGAAGGATTTCCCTCACCACAGTGTTTCTCAGGTGTTATACTACTAGCGACTGCCATTGTCTCGTGGGATAATACATTTCTGGAATATTGATACGTCAAACCTTTATCTGTGGGCTTAAAGGCAACAGATATTGAACAACGATATTGAATAATGGAAACAAAATGAGGACTTTCAGAATGCAAAACATTGCAACGAGTCACAGTGTTGTAAACGACATTGCCGAGAGAGGGTTAAGACTCGGTAAAAAATTCAAATCATCCACCACTAAAAAAATAAGGGAAGATATTCCTAATGGAAGTTGAACACAAAACTCAGTTCCTTGAAGTTGAAGCGATGAAGTCTGCTCTAGTCATACAGTGCTGAGACTCCAACAATCGAAAACCATCTAAAACTGTTGCACATATTCAGCAAAGGGGAGATTTTGAATAATTTTAAAAAATCATACCAATACTAAATTATTAACTTTATATCGGTATTCAGTAGATCAATATGCTGCTCAATCTCTTAAAGTCTACATTGGTCAGTTTCTTTCTTTGATCTAAGAATTGTCCTTGTCAGTATAGTTTAATGTTCGTATTTGCTTGTTTTCGGCATTGTCACGAATGGTAAAAAAATCAAGAACACTGAGTGACCACTAAATATCCCTCAACCGGAATAAAATTTTGCACCTAATCATCACTAAGGCAAGGTAACAAAATGAGAGGGTACCATCAGCGAAATTTAAAAAAAATATTTTAGAGGACCACCCTAGTGTCTGTGTCTGACTGTCTGCATACAGTGCATATCATGTTAGACTAGAGTCTCACTTTAGAAAGGTTTCCAGAAGAATTATCTAGAGATGATGCATTCTACAAGAGAAACATCTGATGATATCTATGTTTCTGCAATCTTTCTACTTTATTGCGCTAACCAACGGCAATAATTTAAAAAACAAAAAACAATAAATAATGATATCTATTTAAATAAAGAGAAGATTCTGTCTGTCTGTTTGACCGGGATGCATTTCCACAGTTTTTGAGGTTTTCACTCCAAACCTTCAGTAATGTGTAGGTCTCGGCATTATACACCCCAACGAGGGGTTGGCGATTCTCTACCACCATGGGGGCCAGGGTGGGGGTCGAAACCCCCAAATATTTTCCCACTTTTTTTGACAATTTTTCTGAATTTTTTTACCTAGACAGAGGGCCATCAGATCCACCCGGTGGAGTGGTTGGCGAATCTCTACCACCATGGGGGCGATGGTAGGGGGTTGCGAAAAGCCTAATTTTCGCTCTAAATTTCCATTCCCTTACCATAGTTTCACAGCTAGACAGATTTTTACGCGGGCCACTTCGCCTCTACTCAGCCCACACCTCGGCCTCCAGGGGCCGGGTAGGGCATGGGTGGGGTGGAGGGGCGTGGGAGCGGTGGAATCGAAATTTCACGGGTGGCGTAGCGGTCGAGGTCGGAGTGTGGTGTGGTGGGTGGGGTAAGGTGGAGGGTGGTGGGGGGGGGGGAAATTTTTTGAATACACAAATTTCACGGGTGGCGTACCTGTGGAGGGCGGAGTGTAGTGTGGTGTGGCGGGGTCGGAGGTGTCGGGTGGGGGTGAGGGGATGGGTGGGGCGGGAATGGAGGAATGGGTGGGAGTGTGAGTGTGGCGGTTGGGGGATGAAGGGTGGGTGTGGGGGGTGGGGTGGGGTGGGCGTGGAGGTGGCGAGTAGGGGAAGAATTTTCCCGAAAACTCTAATTTCACGGGTGGCGTACCGGTGGAGGTCGGAGTATGGTGGGGTGTTGTGGGGTGGGGTGGGATGGGTTGGGGTGTGGTGAGGTTGTGGCCGGGACCGGGTCGTATCCTAAATTTCCCGGGCAACGCCGGGTACCCCAGCTAGTTAATAATAATAGCAACAATAGCAACACCCATAATGATAATAATTATCATGTTTAATTAATTAATTAATTATTTTTTATTGTCGCTGTGACTACCATGATCATCATTTCAAACAACTTTGATGCTTTAAAAATCGTGGACCTAAGGCACAACTCCCATTGAAATGGGTTGTTGCCAATGAATAATAATAGTCGAATGTATTAGGAATTAGGTCATATAAAGTAACTCCAGGTAGCCTAATCATAATTCTTAGTCTTGTAGGTATCTAGGGTGAACATCGTCTCTGCTTGAACCAGCCATTTTAAGACCTCACCTTCATAGACGGTTACGCAGTGCAGTATACGGAGGGTTGAAAGGAGTATGCTGTTGTCGTCAATGTCGTATTATATGGCCCACATTGTAAGGAGACATTCAATAATCATTTAGAGTTGCCGATTGACGAAATTAGCAAACGTCACGCGATGGAGTATTTCAGGAGACGGTGACCTTTATTTATGATCCGACTTCAAACCTAAAGATTCTGTGTCGTGATTGTTTGTCGGCCGCAAAAAAGTTTTCAACACTAAAATAAAACGAGCAGTAAACGAATGTAAGCTATGGGTTAGGACTTTGGTAAAAGGGTCAGGCTGACTCTTCATCCATGCTGGCTGTTGTCATTGTTGCGCTGTCGTGATGACTTTTGTCGAAGTTTTTAAATTAGCATGAGTTCTATGAGCAGAACCTTTTCATCTTAAACAGAATTCAGGCAGGTTCTTGAAGAGTCGGAAGTAATAAAAAATCGCTTTATGTAGATTCGGAAAAGGCAGAGAAAATAGCCTACTCTTTAGAAATAGAAGCGAATTGACAAAAATTCGGTTAAAGAAACGGTCGTGGGGTAAGAGATTTGCCCGATCCGCATATGGTATTCTCACAGCCTTTGGCAAACACCTCGCCCCGGCTCTTGTATAATACATTGTGTGTAGTGTTTGTGACATGGTACACTGAAGACGTATTAAAACATCTTGGAAGGGAGAAAAGTTTGTCCAACACTACTAGAGTCCAGAAAGTCCAGTGGCGGCGCTACGCCAGGGTACAGCAGGGTAAATGCCCTGGCAAAACAGGCTTTGCCCTGATCGTGGCCCTGGTCGTTGCCCTGCCAGAAATTTTGCCCTGCCAAAAATTGTTCGGGCACATTGTTTCATCCGCTCTCTGCAATGGCAAAAATTCTGGATTGGTAAAAATTCTAGCAGAGAAAAATTCTTGCAGGACAAAAGTTCTGGCAGGAAAAAATTCTGGCAGGCCAATATTCAAGCAGGGCAAAAGTTCTGGAAGGCGAAAATTCTGGCATGGCAAAAGTTCTGGCAGGTGAAAATTGTGGCAGAGAAAAACTGTTGTTGGGAAACATTTCTCGCAGGAAAAATTTCGGCTGGGCAAAAGTTCATCCATAAAAAATTCTGTGACTTTATCCACATTGCCGTATACAACCCACATTATTCATGACATTGTGCTATATGCCTAACTGTCGCTTTACTGTTTTTCGAATGAAGCGAAGGCATTTGCGTAAACAATAGACCTATAAATTATAATACCTGACTCAGTTACTCTATTTGTTGAACTTTTTGTTTTCGAAATGCTACTCGAAAGAGGATTTGCAATGCTTTGTTAAGTCAATGAGATCAGTCTATAAGATTTTTAAGATTTGATTTCCAAATGTCAAAATATTATAAATAAATATATGCTATGCCTCTGTTAAAAAGTTGCTGACTGGACAAATTACTCTTCAGAAATCATCCAATGCCACAGGATACAAGCCCATGGCACGATATTGATGCCAGATCCATGGGATAGTCAGCTTGAAACGCTGTGATAAGGCGCTGCATGATAACTTCGTCGGTGTTCTTTTGAAGAAAGCTTATTGGTTTAAGAATTGCTGAGGAATTGTGATAATTTGAATAATCATATCTGGCCAAATAATGGAATATTGTAGATAAATTCCATAGCACAGGCCCCGGATGCCATTTCGCAAAGACCTGGCCAAAAAATGAAATCAAATTCCGATTGCATAGACTCTACATGACTTCAGTTGCAGCCATTTTAGGAATCAGATCGCCATTTTGTCCACTATTTTGGTTTTTGTGCAGTGCCACATATGTGACATTGGTTCCATCATATTCCTTGACCTCGAAAATGTTGGCTTAGACCCTGAAATCATGATTCCATTGCATACATGATTTCACCTATAGCCATTTTCAAATTCGGGCCGCTATTTTGTCCGCCATTTTGGTTTTTAGTGCAGTGTTACATATGTGATCTTGCTTCCATCGCATTCTTTGACCTGGAAAATGTTGATTTAGACTCTGAAATCATATTTCTATTGCATACATGACTTCATTTATAGCCATTTTAAGATTCTGGCCGCCATTTTGGTTTTCTTGCAGTGTTGCATGTAGGCTATGTCTTTGATTCCATTGCATTCCTGAACCCTGTAGTCTTAATTATTTTAGAGTCTAAAACCGTGTTCCTATCGCATACAATGCTTTACTTTTATTCATTTGAAGCAATTGGCAGCCATTTTGTCCGCCATCTTGTTTTCCCATGGAACCGCTAAAAATCCAGCTTGCTAACCGCGATTTTCGTTTTCAGGAGGGTCAAATTAGTCTAGAAACACCGGTTAGCAAATTGTTACATGAGTTGCTTCTAACAGTGATTTCTAGAACCCTTTTAGAATTCCAAGCCTTGTCTAGATTGGCGGGGGACGGCCCGAATCCTAAAATTCCCGGGCAACGTCGGGTTCCCCAGCTAGTGTATGATATAATTGGTCATTACTCTAAACGGATGAAGTGTGGCGAAACATCGTAGCCTATTTCATGCTGGTCGTTCGTTCAGCCTAAGACCTCCCTTGGCCATCATGACTTTGATTCGAATGTTGCTTACATTATCATAGCTAGCAAGTGAGGTTGATAATGCGGGCTACAAGTAGGCCTATATAATCCTACTGGTATTCTGTTCTGCCTTGCGGTGCCCTATTTTCATATTTATTGACTAATTGCTCACTCGCTGGGATGCATAAGAAAGCCTTGATCACGTGTGTTTAGAAGTCAACTGATCAATACATGTAATTGTTTCAGGATCAGGATGTTATAGACATACTGTGTATTGCACAGGTAGTCTCAATAAAAAAAATGTCCCAACAGATAAAATGCGATCTCTCCGCAACCGGGCCTATGTCCTGATTTATAATGGAAAGATTTCCACAATTCTTGAGGTTTTCGCTTAAAATGTTTTATTTTGAAAAGTCACAGCTGATTAAACATTCTACTCGTTTTTTTTTCAATTTCCGGAAAAATAAACGTCACTTGCAGATTTCCACGTCAGATACAATCACCATCATCTTTCACTGCGAACCTAGAATTCCGTTTTGCAGTTTATCTTAAACTATGATGGGAGTGTCGACTCCATGGATTCACACTTGTAAGCTCGTTCATTTTGTGAAGCTCATTATTATGGCCATGTTGTCGTTGATCGAGTCTTGCGTTAACTGGTTCCGCATTAGCAGCAAGACTTCCTTCAGGTCGTCAATGTTTACCGACATGGGATGAAATTCTAGAAGCTTTCCAGCATAGCTCACGAAGACTTGACAATCAAGAGTGTCTAGGTCTGGCAAGTTTGGTGGTCATCATACATGTATTTGACAATGAATTTATTGAAGTTGATTGCAATAAAGCCCTGAACCTACTTTGCCTTGAATACTGAATAGGCGCACCGTCCTGCTGGCAAATAAAACCAGATGATAGAACACACCAGCAGTCTTCACAGATTTTGAATAGCAGATTTATGCGTAAAGTTTGAAGTTTACTGTCTGGAATAAGGTGCAGTCTTTGCTTGCCGCCGTACTACACGCCATCAGAAGCAGAAACCATGATGTGCCTTGTAAACTTGACCATATCGACTAACAGGCGACTTTCGTGAACATCGCGATTTTACCGTCAGACCAAACGATCAATTCCTGCCTCTCTTCCGACATTTCACCCCGTTTCATCAACACGTTCGCAGATAGCCATAAGTGCGCTCAGCCTCCACATTTCCCTGAGTAGGCGATGTTCCAGTCTTTGTTGATGTAGCGTCCAAGTTACCACATCTTCCTCAGACACTTCGCTCAGTAACGGAGGGACAATTTGAGATCTTAATGTACATTTATACTAGCCTTTTACTAGGCTATACAATATCTACAAATATTTGCAGCTTGCTTCAAAAACGTTGCAGCTTGTAGAGGGTCGTATCATCATTTTAGGGATAACAACTGCAACAATTCTTAAATCAATAAAAGTATTGGAACGTATTTATACGGAAATTTGAAAAAATGGAAAACAAAGTTTAGACAGCTGCAACTGTTGAAGTTACGAGAAATCTTTTAGTGCAATTTTCAGGCATTGTTTAGAAAAACGTGATGGATTTAAGTGACATTGCATGTTTTACCGTTGGGGCATTTTTTATTGAGCCGCCCTGTAGGTATACGTTTGTATCAAAGGCATAGGGATTATCAGAAGAGTGGTCAGAAAATGATTCGCGGAGGTTGTTTCATTGCAAATAGCTGCAGAGCCAAAGAATAATTTTACAGCATTCTGACGTTTATTTTCTTACGGGTGTTAAACCGGTGAATCCCGTAAATACGCCCACGAACTATTTAGACCTAAGTGTACTATTTTAAGCAATAAGGCGTTTCTGCAGTACTGGGAAATTTGATTTTTCTACCTGCTATCACACGCAAGCGCGGGAAAACAGTTTTACACGTGGTTTGAGACGGTAGGCTATCATGAGTTTCATATCTTTCGAGATTCTCCTAACCTTATAAGCCCAATATTAAAGCGCCAAAATTCATCCACAATCGGTATGCTAACTGGCATCACATCAGACATGCCATGAGTTAATCTTTAGGCCTGTTCTCTGAGCCAAAATGGGTAGCCCCTATAAAACCGATAATCTACCAATGACTGAAGCAAAGATGGTGATGATTGTCGTATGATTACGGTTTGGCTGGGAAGACTGAAACGATAGATGATGAAACTTGAACCTGTAATTTACATTTCAGATATGGTAGACGTGAAAAAAGAGAGGGACAAAGTTGTAACTGAATTCATTGTTGGTAAATGCCAATTGCTTCCAGAGTTGCATGATTCTATTTCTGAACCTATCCATTTAGCAGATTGCTATGCCATACTATGTGGCAGCGCTATGGAGTTTTATATACGACCGTTGAAATCATGTTTCAACGACATCGATGCAATAATGTTGCAAGGTAATATGTTAGCCTTCGAAGACTTTCCAGTATTGCCAAATGATGTGAGTCGTTTACATGATAGAATCGAGTGTTACAGGATGGAGCCATACCTAAGGTATCCAGGTTTTGTTCGACTTCGATTAACGGGTGAACTGAATTACTGCTGGAAATACAAGAAATATGAATTTAGTCGTACAACAGAAATAATGTGCCGGTACATTAAACGCAATGAAGCCATCCATGCAGATACTCTTCGCCTAACTCATCTGAGTTCTGACGAGCACATATATACCGTGAGAGGTCCAGTCACTATTCAGACTAGTCGTTCATGCATTTTGACTGATACTGTCCCGAGCTTGTGGTGTCCTAGATGGCCTAATAAAGCCCACGATTGGCCTAACCGACCTAGAAATCACGAGTGGCCGACGGTTGTCACCATCTCCAAAGTTGTACAGCAAGGTTGTCATGTTGTATACGCTCAGCACCGTGCCTGTAGGGACGATGAACTACAGTGGAGATTGTCATTTTCAGTGGCCGAAGTAATTTTACTTACAGAGTTGGACTCAAATTCAGCAGATTGTATATCATATGCTCAGATTCTTCTCTGACAGAGAATTGATTCAAAAGGATTGTCTGAAGGAAGACGAGGTTTTATGTTCGTATCATTTAAAGACGTTGATGTTATGGACTTGTGAAGAGATATCATCGGAATGGTGGAATTCCTCTTCTGTTATTACAATCTGCAGTCAGCTGCTTGAAAAGCTTTCAGAATGGTTAAAAAGGAGATACTGTCCGAACTATTTTATTCCGGAAGCGAACTTATTTCATGAGCCGTTTAGTTTGACAAGGCATGATAAGGTTGAAGCACAGTTGAATAAATTCTGCAAATCCGACATTCTTTGTCAATGGTTCTGGGACAATTACATAATCCCAACCATTCTAACATATTGCAAAATCGAACGCAAATTATATATTGAAAAGTGCCTTAAATCTCTCACCAAATATTGGAATACGTTGCAGTCCGAGTCCTTAAATATATATTTTTTCAATGGGTTTCTGAATTATTACAATGTATATTCTAGCTTGTCAATTGATTCTCAAATAACACAGCCGAGATCCATTTTAAGTTACATGGGTGCATTGAGGAAAATTAATTTGTTGAGAAACGGCAGAATGCCAAAACTTCCAATGCCTGTTGACGTTTCATGTTTCACGTGCATTGATAAAGTGGTGCATTGTTTGACAACTGCCTACCGTTTAGCTTATTGCAAAGAAATATCATCTCCTAGTAAACTCTTTGAATATGTCAAAGGAATTTTCTTGACACCTAAGATTGTACGGTGCCAATATCATATATTTCCTGAACTCTTAACAGCAGAAAAAAGTCTGCGTCAATTTTTGCGAGCACAGAGATTGATGGAAAATTTAACAGGGTCAAATAATCATTCAGAGTTCCAGCTATTGTCTCTGATGTCAAGAGAGTTTCTCAAAAAGGGTATTGAATGTGATGATTCTCAATCCAATTCCATTGCTCCTGCAGCATTGGTCTACATGGCTGCTCTTCATTTTGCAACATCAGAAAGCCAAATAGTAATGGATCTCTGTTCAACAGTCTTGGTAGATCAACCGACCAACGTAGAAAACGAAACATTGAATGCAGGTTGTTTGTTCTTCATTGACGATGTTGTTAGAATCGTTGGGCTTTCTCTACTCTGTTTGAAGGTTAAAGAAAAGAAGCGTTCTACCCGAAGACACGTTTATCTTGATCTTCGTCTTTCGGAAAAGGTACTTGCTTACTATTTGACAGTCAGATCTGCTGAAAGGATCTCGAAACACGTTGAATTGACTGAGCATGTACCTACTTCTGTATTTCCATTCGACCATTTTATGATAATGTCTGCCAAACAAAAGTTTGACCTACTTGGTTTATCGAAGTCATGCACTTGTTTGAAAACCTCAAGACGCTGTGTGTATCGCAGAACGCAAACAGTGATAAGAAATGCTATTGTGAGTTGTGCGAGTCCTTTGATTTTTAGTGAACGAGCAATTATTGATTGTCTGACTGAAAATGCTTTCGAAAATATGATATCGTTTTATCGTGTAGTCCGGAAGAAGTTTGGCATCCAATGCAACACAGCTGATTGCTATCGTGCTTTGTACCGTTATAAGTGTCGTAAATACGATGAAGTGTTGCGTTTATGTGAAAATATTCTACAGGAACCTGATCTGCAAAGTGATTTGAAGGAGATGGCATTTGCGAATGTTTTGGTCATACAACCGTTTAGCTCGTTCTTTGATAGAGACGTACAATCTTTGGTTGGATTGCATACGTTCCTTTGTTTCTTATCACCCGTGAATTGTGATTTTCGGAACCGTAAGTTATGTGCTAATATAAGTGCACACTGCAACTCTCCTCGGGACCGTTACACCGTTTTACGTTTTCATTTTCTTGGAAGACATTTCCTTGCGAGATATTTGAGACTCAGATGCTATATCGACTGTCATCATCCCTATAGAAAAGCATTATCTGATTTGTTTGCTATGAAGTGCAGCCCGCCGTTTGAACACATTGTTCGCCGCTTTCTTCTACAGCGACATGGTAAATTAATTAATAGGTCTAATCAGATCTTTGTCATGTAAAAGACCACGCGTTGTTTTCCCAACTGATTCGTTTCCTCTAATGTGACGTTGAGGACTTCGTAAAAATATCTGGTAGGCCTGTAATAGGTTACAGATGGCATTGAACTGTCTAGAATTTGTTAAATTCTTTCAACTACCACAAATGACAAAACTACATCGGTGCTGAAATTATAAATTACTCGACAATGATAACCAATAAACAGCTTTGCGGAATTCCGAAAATAGCGACATATCTTAACTTCTTGTTATAGCAAGCGAGAAGCGCGGACTAGAATAATTCAATGTTTAATCATTCTCGTGAGGCTTTTTCGACATCGTGGCAGCTCGTACAAAGCCGGTCAATGATGCTTCAGTTGGTCTATTGGTGCCCAAGACCGGAATGGCAAGCATCGGCTGCCTCGCTAGTCCGTCAAAATATGATCATGTGTTGGCCACAATGCATTTACTTGGCTGCCTTCCAGCAGTGAATTCTCCTCAAATTGTACCCCTTGTAAGCTCATAGTTTTGAAAACTGAACCTTGGTCAACCAGAAAAATTAAACTAGGTCTAGTTAGGCCTATTAGTCTTATACTCGTGATTATTCAGTTAATTATTTTTAATTTCATAGCACTGAAACTAATAACTAATAAACTGACAACTAATAAACAACTAAATAAAGAACGTTGAGTTTATTGGTCAAAGAACAGTTTCAACCGATTGCAAATATTAGGCCTACATGCAGAATTCATGGTGTGATGCCATTCATTGCAGCACAACAGCTGAATTGAGAGCATGTTTTTCCATGAGGTGTTCATACGTATTACGTGTCCATAGAACACAAAACAATAGGAACCTAGAGCTTCAAGGTTAGCAACCAATATCATAGGCGTAGGAATCGGGGGTCCAGGGACAAATGACCCCAAATTTCAGGCAAGTTTGTTTTTCGGACAAGTAGGCCTGGGAAAAATATTTAACAAACTATGATTAAAGTTCAACACTTATAATCACACAACAATTTTTCCTTCAGTTCCAATTTACCCTAATCAAGTTAGATGTTTGTATGTTTGTATGTGCACTTGTTATAGCGCCCCTTCAAGCTCTCCCTACTCAGAGGCGCTCCCGAATGCAGAGCGGACACTGCATCGGAGTTTCACGCCGAAGCGCTGAGCAATTGTGAGTGAAGGACTTGCCCAAGGTCCTTACGCGGCGAGGTGGATTCGAACCTCGAACCTTCCGGCTTCAAGGCGACGACGCCACCACTACACCACCGCGCCCCACATACTAGATACTAGCTCACAACCACCAGAGTTGAAAATGTTCTGAATTAATGGTAGCATTTTGTAAATAATGGCGAAAATCGCAGCATATTAACGAGTTGATATTTCCCGAAAATCGCGGCAGTTCGTGGCATCTGAGGAAATTCACAGCATTCAAGCCAAGTGCCACAGATCACGGAATTCACATTTTGAATGACATCGAAAATTGCTACTATCCGAAACCATGGATCATCAACATCGGCTATCATCATAGGCCTATATGTTCTGCAGCTGCAGATATACACTGCTCCTGTGCTCCATTATGGAGACTTTCAGCAGTCTCAAGCCGGCTGATGAGAGAAATTCCTGGTCCCAATGCAGAGCTTTCGCGGGTCCCTAAAATATCATAAGGCTAAATATCTTGGCGACGTTAGACTTCACTCAGCTTCCTCCAACCGTCCAAAAGACTTGACTCTTGATTCCTTGCTGTAGAACTGCTATGGTATGGCTCAGTTTCGATCATTTGCCTCAATTGGTCCCTCTCTTTGGAATGTGCTTTTTCCTTTTGTTCGCTCTACAGTCTACACCTTTATCCGACAATCTCTCTTCTTCCTTCTCATAACTTGCTTCTTTTCGCGGGGCCTTGCGCACTGGAAGCCCCTCTGAACGGTTCACCTTACTGGACTATAGGCACTTTATAGATAATTAAATACGATACAATAAAAAAACTTACAATTGTGAATTTATTCAGTTGTTCACTTGAAGTTTAAACTGATTACAGTCAAGTGTCAGAAATATTGCACTTTAAAAGGCAGACATTATAAACTGTGCACAGCGGACTAACCTTTTTTCAGCCTGGGGCCCTGGGCCCAAAATTAGTCCCAGCTGGGCCCAGGGTATTTATTTTCCTCTATGCCTCTTCTCCACGGGTGCGGGCGCAAGAACAGAAACCGTGCTTTTGTACAGAGACACACAATCTATATACAGACCTATAAGTGCACGAGTCAATTATGGTCAATCGTTTTCGGGCAAAAGTAAAATTTCGCTCCCTCCCCCCAGTGCTGAAAAGTCCCCTACGCCTATGACCAATATTATAATATTATGCCAAAGTCAAATTATAGCAAAACAAGTGACGCCATTAAAAATAATAGGGTCTATTATGGTATAGCTGCAAGAGAGATTTCAAGACGAATTTATTCACGCACATATTATATGCTTATATATAAAATTATATGTAATTATGTAAATTTACATATTAAATATTTATAATTATGTGCATGCATCTATACATGACTACATCACTGATCGTTTGAAAAATCTAAACGTTTCCACGCTATAAAGCCAGTAGAAATCATTTAGAAGGCATTTCCTTTCAGTTGATTATAAGCCAATAGGACGCCCCGGTCTCCGGCTGCATTAGGTGGTTAGACAACGGTGTGCCTGGCATTGCTTGCAGTTCACATGTGCACGGCTTGTCCGCAGACGGTTTCGGGTGTAGGCAGAAGGCTGTGCATTTCTTGTTCAGGATACATGCGTTGGAGCAGACCGTCAGATTGCAGCTCGGATTGTCAACGACATCCAGGTAGCAGGTCTTTATGCATGCATCCCAACCGACTTTCTTCAACGTCATTGATCTCATCAAAGATTCGCCGTCACGGGATAGAGCTTCAAAACGAACAGATATTTAGTTGCGACATTCATAACGAACATTTTGGCCAAAGATTATCATCTACCAAAGACACTTTTTTAGCTGAGTCTTTCACAACGAGTGTTTTGGGTCACACACATAGGCCTATAGCTAATACCAAAATAAAAATAGTAGTATAGAATAAGCCCAATGGTTTAGCATTCTCTTCGATTGTGGTTTGGTGTCAGGTCGGGAGCGCCTCTGAGGAGTTCTCTTGAAGGGGCGCTATATAAATGTACGATTACAAAAATTACAATTACAATCTAGCGATTCGTGTAATCGTCGGAGTCATTATAAATATAATTAACTGCTTTGAATAATAATATTATGTTCAGTTCCGAAACCTTATTTCTACAACAGAATCCTCCTGTTCGACAGTACACCATACATGTAAGCCTAATCAAGCCATCTGAATTTTAAAATGTTTCTCTGAATTCTCCAGCATTGTACAGTTGTCGGAAATTCCATAACCCTTGGAAAACCAGGTGCGCTCAAAATTGCTCACTGCCAGAGATTGCTAACAGTAGGCGCTTTGTCTCACTTACGTGTACTTCCAAAGTAGTATCCAAAAGACACCGTGAGCGAAGTGTTGAATGTCACCGACATGTTGTTGATATTTGTCAGACTTGGATCGTCCAACCAGAGCAGAATGTTTTTTCCCAGGATGTTTCCGAAGCCAACGGTCAGCCTTTTACTTTCCCAGGAAATCCAGTAGAAAGCGGCAGATGTGTTCAACGTCGGAATCGAAGTGAAAACATTGGTTACCGTCCTAAACCCCGACCTGAAGAAACATAAACGATAATATTGCAACTGATTATAAAGGCCTATATGTATGTATTTCTCTGTCTACGTAAAAAAGTTATGTGCCTGCATGTACGGTTGTTTGTTTGTGTGCATGTAAACGTGTGTATGTATATGGAATAGAAGATGATAATGAAAACTGAGAATGGAAAGACGATATTGATGTATGTATATGTGCAAACATGGCCACATTCAGACAATAGTGCGGGCCCGTTGCTATAATTATCTTCTGACATTCCACCAGTCTAACACGTACGCTCAATCGTCGCACATATTAATTTTATAATTGCAGATCCGTCAAAACTGCGGGCGTTGTTGCCACGACACGTCATGTTAGTAGGCACATAACCGTTTTAAGATCTTTCCGTCGACGTTTTGAGCGTGCGTACAAACGAACCCGTGATCCTCAGCAGCTCGATGCCCTAAAAACTGAGCCGAGTCCGAGTTCAAATGCGTATGTATGTATGTATATATTTTATATGTATGTATGTATGTATGTATGTATGTATGTATGTATGTATGTATGTATGTATGATTGTATGTATGTATGTATGTATGTATGTATGTATGTATGTATGTATGTATGTATGTATGTATGTATGTATGTATGTATGTATGTATGTATGTATGTATGTATGTATGTATGATTGTATGTATGTATGTATGTATGTATGCGTGTATGTATGCATGTATGTATGTATGTATGTATGTATGTATGTATGTATGTATGTATGTATGATTGTATGTATGTATGTATGTATGTATGTATGTATGTATGTATGTATGTATGTATGTATGTATGTATGTATGCATGTATGTATGTATGTATGTATGATTGTATGTATGTATGTATGTATGCGTGTATGTATGCATGTATGTATGTATGTATGTATGTATGTATGTATGTATGTATGTATGTATGTATGTATGTATGTATGTATGATTGTATGTATGTATGTATGTATGTATGTATGTATGTATGTATGTATGTATGTATGTATGTATGTATGTATGTATGTATGTATGTATGTATGTATGTATGTATGTATGTATGTATGTATGTATGTATGTATGTATGTATGTATGTACGTAACTATGTAACTATGTATATGTATGCATGCATATATGTATGTATTAGGATGGTTCCATCGACAATGGCAATTTTTGAAATTGTTTTTCTTTAGGTGTCGAATAGTCAAGTTCCAGGTTGTTGGATCAGCCACAGAGAAGGAATGGCTCTGCATTGTCAAAGTAACAGTGAAAGTAACCATTGAGTCACCGCTAACAGCAGAGTGCAGTGCGCGGATGCCTATGCAAGTGAAAAGTGGGAAGCAGAGCGCACGCAGATAAGACGGTGCTTAGCCTGATAAGCATCGCCACGCAAAAGATGCAGTCCTGAATGAAATGTGCTGAGGGAAAGGAAAGGTTAAACAGTAAAGTACCAAGTCAAGCCGCTACTCCAAGTTGTTTAGTTGGTAGTGCGCTAAATTTGTAAGACTTTCGAAAATGGCGTGTGCTCATTGTCTGAAAGAGAATTAGGTTGAGAGCTCCTAAATTTAGCATGAAACCACAACAATTCTGAAATCATGTTGGAAAAGGTCTTAGGTCCTCATGATACATCCAAGTTTTTCCAAAATGGAGCAGTCAAGTCACTTTAACCCTAATCATACCGGGTGGGGTCTTTTTGGACTCCACGCATATGATTATTTTTATAATTTTTGAACCATCAAATATTTTTTCAATCAATTTTACGAATTTGTCACATCACTATATAGCATTAGAAAGAAGATATTGGGAATAAGTGGAATGGTGATACCTACATGACATCCGCAAAAGACTACTGGGGTCTGTTTAGACCCCAGCAATTTCTTAATGTGTAACATCATTTGCACAGCAAAATGCCCGACTTTCACAAAGGCAGATGATGAGCAGTTTTGGCGTTTGGGACACTAATGTCTTGGCAAGTGATTTCAGTTCTCGTCCAATCAATTTTCACCTGTTACGTGAGTTACTTTCCGTTCCCCCCACTTTTAGCTTTTTTTCTAAAGTGACAGTCTCTGGGGTATGGTAGACAAAAGAGCTGTTACTTGGTATTAAAAAGTTATTTTCATCAATTTTTTTTATTTCATTAGGCTAGAGTATTTACAGTTGTCAACCGGGCTATAAAAAATAATAATAAATAATAAATAAGCTGACCTTATACAGCAAAACAAAGATGGTGTCCTTTCGGACTCACCCGGTACGTTTAAGTTGTTTTATATGCCGGTATGATTAGGATTAATAATATTCACATACTTTGACAGGTATAAGAAAATAATTTTTTACTGGTATGTGAAAATAATTTGCATATTCTTTGGCAGGTAAATGAAAGTAATTTTAAGAATTCTTCGATAGGTAGCTTACGTGAAAATGATTTTCAGATTTGTTTACAGGTAAGCGAAATAACTTGCCCGTTGTGTTGTTAATATTATACCATTTTGTCTCCACATAATTATGTATGCCGTTGCCTATGCAAGCACTCACTTATATACGGTTGGACTCAATGGGAAGCCGTTTACGAGGTAAGAAGCATAGTCGGCTGCGAGGTCCGTTCTGATGAATTGGTAGTAACTGTCGAACTGTAATATAATCGATGTTCTGTCGGCAAGAACCGCTTCCAAGACCACGGCCGTCTTGACGTCAGACGGTCCAGAGAATGAAATATCTAAATTAAACAATCAAACTCCAACCGATTTTTTGCCAGCATCTATTGCGATCTATTCATTGCTTTGATATTATAATATTATACTCAAAACTCCTAAAACGCTGTTCAAAGCTAAGCGCAGGACACTTGCTAATTCATGAACGCAGTCATCTCTGAGGTCAAGAGAAGATGAAGCAAAGAGATTTGAGTTTTGAGAAGACCCCCTGGAAATAGAACCCTTGGGGAATCTCCCAGATGCCACGGAAATAAGGAGACTAGAAAATTAATACAAATTGCTTTTCATAGCCCGATGACTATCATGCTTCTCTAACAGTTCTCAGATGAAGCACTAGTAATTGGGGAGCTCGATAAAATTACATTGTCTTTCTGGAGTGATGAACAATCAATGAAGAAGTGAGGTTCAAATCCCGCGGTGCACAAATACGATTCGTGATTTACGCTCGACAAACGCCTCATTGCCAACCCAGCGATGATGAGCACATTGACCGTACACTGGATTCCTTACATGGTGCAGCATCGTGCTCACCCACACTCCTCTCTCTGGAAAGCGAAGCGGACTCGTATATCCACTGGATAAAATGACATTTGCTGTGAGAACAACTAGAGCACGACCCAACGCTCTTAGGTCTATAATAATCGTAGACCTAATAATAATCGTAGGCCTATAATAAGCATTTGTCCTATTCTTGGTGTTTAAGTAGGCTACTGCTTTAGAAATTTGGAAGCCACAGTTGCAATTGCAGTCGCTCTAATTCAGTGCAGACGCAGAAGGAAGTGCATTTAAAAAAGCAAGGGTAGTCAACATCTTTTCCCATAGTTTGAAAGACTACAAAAATTTCGGGTTAGCTTTAATCTTCATGACGAACAAAAATATAAATTAAAAGGTCTAGTTCTACTCACCGCCGCAGATATCCGCGTCATACACTGACAAAATAAAAAGATTAATAAATTCAACAGTGATCAGTGTTGTTATTACACAATGTCAAGTTTTAAAAACAAATTAGTCTACTTGGAATGGAAGGTTGCCAAAATGTAGGCTATTAGAATAATTTGTTCAGAAAAGCAACCTAAAACACAGGTTTCTTCGATTAGAATCATTGTGTATCGAAATGGTTAAAGAATAATTTAAGAGAAAAAGGAAAAATACAATTTAAGCTTCAAAATTATTCAGCTCTCCCACGTGAAGGTCAAAACTTGTGCAACCCACCGACAAAAAATCAATTCGATAGATCTGATCATTTTAACTGCATCTGCATGGTACACAATTATATTTATAAGTTTCTGGTATTCGCGTAACCTATTAGGCTACTTAGTGATTTATTTTAGTATAGGAATGCTACTTTGAATGTATCTATAATAGTCTATTCATTTACACATTACACATTATGCATTAGCCTATACCTTATGCGATAGCATATTAAATTCACTGCACTTTATTACTTAGTATTTCTTCTTACCTTTTACAGTATCGGTGAAGTTTGGCTTTATAACGGCTGTGTAAAAGCATGAAAAGCATAAGAATTTAATTAAGGATGCCAGTGAGTTTAGCATTTCCATACTATTAATACATCGGGATTACTTTGTCTTTTTTAAATAAAATCTTTGACGCAAATTTACAATGAACTTGCCGAGAAGTTCCTTGTAAATTATAGTTCATCAATCTGACAACTTCAAGAATTCCCAATATCTTTTTTTATTATGTAGAGCCAAACAATACGATTTAAGGCTCGTTGCAACAAATTATTTACTTACTCCTACTCATAACTCTTTTTCTGCCATGTTTTCGATTTATTCACAAACTGTAATTTCTTGGATTGTGGGACAATATTTTGTTTAGACAACCAGCTATTCAAACTCACGTCCATGACTGAGTTCCTGTCAGAATAGCTTATACAGAGTGAATACAGCTGAATAGGCTACCGGATTAACTTAATCAGAGTAAATATTATATTAACTCATGATTGAATTCCTGTTCATAGTGAATGGAACTGGATATCTCGAGAGGTGTGGACTATGGGTCTGCGGAATCATCATTTTTGCTACCCGACATGAACCCGCGTACAGGACCGCTGCACGTACCCGTACCCGACTCGACCAAAAAATTACTACCAGCCCGTACCCCCGGATAATACCCGTACTATGCCCACCACGTAAGAGCATAGCTAAATAAACTAGATTATAGTTAAATTCTCTAGCAGGCAAATAGATTTCCAACTCAGCATTTTGTTCTAATGATAAATACACTGCTGAAAAATACGAAGAAGAGGAAAAAGATAGCATATTATGATGATGATGATGATGATGATGATGATGATGATGATGATGATGATGATGGTGGTGGTGGTGGTGGTGGCGGTGGTGGTAGCAGTTGCTGTTGCAGCAGCAGTGCTGGTAGTAGTATAGGACTACTACAGTAGTAGCAGCGGTAGAAAAAACAGCGACAAGGCCACGGAGAACATTTATTCGAATCCATAGTTTTCAAATTAATGACTGTGTCAGAAACAGATGGTGATGACGATGACGATGATGATAATGATGTGTCCATGTATAAATGACCATGCGTAGGATAACAATAAGCGCATGCGTACAGTATGTGCAGGTGCAGATGCATGTGAATAGATTTGCCAATTAGCTACAGCGAGTATTCTGACGGACATAACTCACTATAATTACAATGCCGTGTAATATTAAAAAAATATTTCATCTTGGTGCGGGTAAAACCGGATAGGCCTATACCCGTACCCATGATGGCCATCCCCGTACCTGACCTGCCTGGTGAAATGCGTATCCGTCTAATACTCGACGCGTACCCGACCCGCGGGTATGGGTAAACCCGCACTACGGGAATACCCGCAGACCCCTAGTTGCCAGCTCTCTTCCTCGTTGTAGAACTAGCACCTCATTCGGATTGCACACCGCTACGAGTAGGTCTAATCTGGACAATAATGAAGTTTCCCGTTATACCCCGATATATATCATTATGCCCCGCTCTCCCCTATATCTAATCTGCTTGATTAATGGCTTGGAAGAAACAATCTCCAGCACATTGAATTCGTCGGCAACCTGATATTTAATTTTACTATAGGAACATCGTTATATTCTGAAATCCTTTGGGGGAGTGATCCCGTGGTCGGATTTTGTAGGATCTCGGATATGTTACTTAGCAATATATTCTGAGCAACAAATCAGTCGACCGACTAGGATCCTCGTGGAGGGGTCATGCTGCAAGTTCCGAGGTCGACTGTTCCTTCACAGTGGCAGGACTCACTGCTTGGAGCTGACTTCCTGGTCATGTAAAGAATGCGCCATTTTTGGAGGAATGTGCCATGTTGAACTCACGAACAGCGGCCTTTACTTCGGCCACGATTGAGCTACGGCGCTACAAAAATATTGTTTCTTTTATTGACCCAAGTAGCCTATACAGCCTATACAGCCTGGTCCTGGGCACGACGTTGGTCCTGGGCACGACGTTTGTCTTGGGCACGACGTTGGTCCTGGGCACGACGTTGGTCCTGGGCACGACGTTGGTCCTGGGCACGACGTTAAACTGCATCCATCCTCCGCCACAGGGAACCAACAACTTCCCTGTGCCGGTCCTAAGCCCGGACAAAGGAGGAAGGTTTTCCAGATGGGTGGCGATACGCTGGCAGTAAAAGAACAAGACGATTAAAATCCGCAAAAACCACGGGACATGTGACAGAGCGACCCAGATGCTTCAAAGCGTCATGATACAGCCTATACAAGATCCATCAGGGACTTCGCTTATTATAATAACTATTGCTATTATTATTATTATTATTATTATTATCATCATCATCATCATCATCATCATCATCATCATCATCATCATCATCATCATCATCTTCTTCTTCTTCTTCATCACCACCACCACCACCGCCACCACCACCACCACCTCCACCACCACCATCATCATCATCATCATCATCATCATCATCATCATCATCATCATCTTCATCATCATCATCATCATCATCATCATCATCATTATTATTATTATTGTTATTATCATTATCATTTTTTTTACCCCAGGTATCAATAATCCCTCAGGATTTATTTTATTTATTTTTTGCTCTGAGGTACTTCATTCCCCCAGGGACTTATGGACTATTACCAATTCAGTTAATTTCTACGAATTTGCATTATTATTATTATTATTATTATTATTATTATTATTATTATTATTATTATTATTATTATTATTATTATTATCATTATTATTATTATTATTATTATCATTATTATTATTGTAGCGGAACTAGGTTTGGGCAATTAACACCAGGGACTGAACCCCAAACCCTAGTCCTGTCGGAATCGTCCGTCTGTGCAGTCCGGCGTCAACTGAAGATTGACGACTAGCCCGTCAGGCTTGAAACTCATTTATTCACGACGTCAAAGAAGAAACTCGTACTGCAGTTCTCGTTCGACTTCTATAGCGCCAGCAATGTTCGGAGCAATGTTCGGAGCAATGTTCGGAGCACTACCGTCTCAAACCACTGCACTACTGTTCACCGCAATTGTCACTGTAGGACGCCGAGTCGTCTTCCTGTAGATCACCGCTGCCTCGCCAGCGCACGCAGAGAATCTGTGTAGCGGGTCGGGTTTCGAACCCGATCGTCGTCAGATGCGGAAGGTCGCCAAACCTTCCGTCCTCACCAGTCGGCAGCGTCGGCAGGTCCGGAGTCGAATCAGCAGTCGTTGGCGTGTAGATCACCGCTGCCTCGCCAGCGCACGCAGAGAGTCCGTGAAGCGGGTCGGGTTTCGAACCCGATCGTCGTCAGATGCGGAAGGTCGCCAAACCTTCCGTCCTCACCAGTCGGCAGCGTCGGCAGGTCCGGAGTCGAATCAGCAGTCGTTGGCGTGTAGATCACCGCTGCCTCGCCAGCGCACGCAGAGAGTCCGTGAAGCGGGTCGGGTTTCGAACCCGATTCAGTGTCGTCGGCGTCGGAAGCTGAACCACTGCGCTCACCCGGTCAGAAGCGTTGGCAGATCCGGCGTTGAATCCTGCCCGTCGTGGCACAGCGACGATCACCGATCCTTCGGTCGTCCGTAGGCGTCGGGTTGCAGAAGAGCACGACCGCGGGTCAAGAATCGAACCCGAGTCGACAGTGTTGCACCGCAAAGGCCTCCAAGCCTTTCGTCGTCGGCAGGCGCTGAATTTCGGCAGCGTCGTCAAATCGTCGTCCTGCTCTCCAAAGCGTTTTTCCTCAGACGATTTCCTGCTGACTGCACCGCGATTCGATCCCGCAACGCTCGACCGACTCGTCTTTCCACTGTGTCACGGCGATTCACTGACTGTTTCTTCCGATCACTGTGTTCCTCGAAGACTGTCTGTGTTCATTGACGACTCTATCGCTGACTGTGTTCATTGACGTGACTGCCGTGCCTGCGCACGCACTCGTACTTATGCGTCACGAGGCCACGCCCCTTTCAGGTAGAACTGGGCTATGTAGAAATGGGCTAGGTAGAAATAGGCTAGGTAGAAATGGGCTAGGTAGAAATGGGCTAGGTAGAAATAGGCTAGGTAGAACTGGGCTATGTAGAAATGGGCTAGGTAGAAATAGGCTAGGTAGAAACGGGCTAGGTAGAAATGGGCTATGCCTATTGCAGGCAGACACAGATACCCAGACGGACACGGGGACGGTCACTCAAATTAAACTCCATGACCCTGATTTCCAACACGCTTCCCCCACAAGCAATCCAAGGTCCCACTTGGAGTAAGTAATTAAACATTCCCCAAAACGTAATCAGTGGCCAACGTCTACAAAAATTTACCACATTACTTCTGTCTACACAAAATCGAAATAATACAGTTTCTCATTATTTGATGAATTCGGTACATTTGGTTTTTCAGCGAAATCCTTCGCAGCGATTCATTATGAAAACATCAAATTACAACATTGCAAAACCCTTATCGGGTGCGATGTGCTTGTTCGCACAACCCCCATTTCTCTTTTCTCTCGGGTGCGATGTGCTTTTTACGCACACCCCCCGTTTCGTTCAACTCTTTTCTTACGGGTGCGAAGTGCCATCTCGGTCACAACCCCCTTTTCGTTTTTCTCGCCTGTTTTTCTCTTTTTTTTTTTTTTTTTTTTTTTTTTTTTTTTCAGGCTTATTTCTCTATTTTTTTTTCTTTTTGGGTACGGTGTGCTTTGTTGGGCACACCCCCCTTCTTTCTTCTCTTTTTTTTTCAAACGACATTATATAATTAATTACAAGCAAGTTACAGATAATTAGAAAAATAAAAGCCTCGCACGGCTTTACAATCAATTCAAAAAAATAAAAACACGGGCCAGGCACGACCCAATAATAATTAAGTTAACTTTCTTTCGACGTGTGTTGCTCTCCCGACTAGTCATCGATCCAAATAATTTCAGGCGACGATGCCGCAGGAGGCGGGGCCTCGGAGTCGCAACCCTCGAAAATTCCCATCAACAGTTCTTTCGGCCAGTTGGGGTACTTGGTTGACTGTACCTCCGCAAAGCACTCAGCCGTCACGAAGGATGCCAGCAGGTGTCCCTGCCGGACGATTTCCGCGGCCTCCGTGCGCGTCATTTCGCTCCCCAGGACTTCTACGATCGACGGACCCGAGAGCTCCGGGAGGGTGCTGCCGAGCACCGGGTCGGGAAGGTCAAGAGGAAAATCATGGTCGGCCAGCAGGTCATCGACGTCGGGGAGGGAATCGTCATCGGGCGGTAGATCGGGAATGTCTGGTAGGAGGTCGCTGTCGAAGCTAAACACGAACTCATCGGGGCAGTCGACGATACCTGGTAACATCGGGGCGGCGGCCTCCAGGGGGGGAATAGCGACTTCCGAAGGAGGAGTAGCGACCGAGGCCGAGGCTGCAGGCGTCGAAGTCGCCTCCCTGACACAGCGGACTCTAGCGACCCGGCACGTCTGCTCGTGTCTCCACTTCAACTTCCTAAAGTGTGGTCCGTGAAAAACTTTGTCGCAACGCACACAACTAGCAACTGACGACTCCATAATTTTTAACTGGTGCGGTTCACCGCCGCCAGCGCCCTTATATGGATAATTTCGGACATGCGCAGTGCGCCGGCGTCGCTTGGCCAAGGGCATGCACGTGCATAATTGGCGGCGCCGATCGGCACGCACAATCATCGGCCCATTTTTGGGCGCGATCCTCCGGTCATTTTTCGGGTCAACCTCCCGGTCATTTTTCGGGTCAACCTCCCGGTCATTTTTTTTTGATTGTGCAGGATGCACCAACGAGTCATGCGCCCTCAAGGATTTTTCGATATTTGCAAAGCGCAGGTCAGGAAGTGAATCAGCAGTTAACATAGGCTGTTCATTTAAATTCACCACACGAATGCACATTTTATCATCATCATCATTCAGCACAACTCTAGCTACATGCAGTCCAGGTTGAATTTCTTTTGATTCAGTCATCCATGCTTCAGCTGTGGTCGTCAAATCACGATATTGCGTTTTACAAGGAATATCGCACTGCGAACGAGGAAGGACAGTTGTTTCCTCCGCAACAATAACCCTGCGACACCAAAGCGACCCATTGCCCTTAACCAAAGGAATGCGGCGTCGACCCACAAAGAGTGCACCCTGACCAAAACCAAGTTGACAGCGGTGTTGTCTCAACCAATCCATCCCAAGCATTGGTTCACCAATCTGATCAGAGACGAGAAAATTAGTCTCAATAGAAAAGCCTCTAGAAATCCTAATTGGGACATCAACCTGACCCAAAACCCTTATCTGCGTTCCGTTAGCAGCCAAGAGAATGCGATTACTAGGCTGGAGCAGCAAACCATCCACATCAGACGAAGGAACCAGGCTTACCTCCGACCCAGTGTCTACCAGGCACGTTCTTTGCTGTCCGTTGATCACACCATGGATGTAGATCGCGTTGTTCGTCACGCCTGTTGCTCGGTCTCTCGTTGTATGGTTGGTGACGGTCTCTTCGTTCCGCTCGGTCGTCGGCTGACCCAAGTCGCGTTCGTCGTCGTTCCGACGGTTGGGGAACGGTCGACGTTGTCGGCACTGGCGTGCATAGTGCCCTGGGGACCCGCATTTGAAGCAGGTCGACCCACGTCCCAGACTTCCTGATGCGTTACCTCGAGACGGAATGGTCGGCGGAACTATCTGCGGAACCATCGGCGCGGAGTTGAAGTTCGTCCTGTTCGAGCTTCGGAGTTCCTCCAGCTGTCGGCAGATTCTTCCCTCCATGTCCTGCTGCCACTTGCGCTGGGCAGTGAAGAAGTCGTCCAGCTGAGACTGAAGCTGTCCTCCGGCGTCGGCCTCCTGAGTTCCTCTTACTCGATTCGCAGGTCTGCGACGATCCTCCAGGTCTGCAGTCTGCTGATACGCCGACAAGCGTAGAGCTGTTCGGTACGCCTCGTCGATCGTCTTCGGTTCCCGTTCTCTCACCTTTAGAGACAACTCCCGGTCACGGATTGCTTCCAGGAAGGCGTCCTTCGCAACGATCTCGGTCGTCTCGTTCGACGGAACCGGGTAGGCAAGGACGACAAGTCTCCGGATGTCGTGCAGCAAATCTCCCAGACTTTCATCAGCCCTCTGTCGACGATAGTAGAGTTGCGCACGAAAAGTCTCAGCCTGACCTTCCGCGCCGTATCGTTGACGAAGTCTCTCGACCAGCTGTTCATACGTCACCTCCGCTCGCGCTCCAAAATCCCACAACAGCTGCGTTGCTGCCTTTTCCAAGGAAACACGGAGGAAGTCGACTTTGTCGATTGCCGTCCATCTGTTGTGGCGTGCACATACGTCGAATTGTGCCAAGAACGATTCGAGAGACCCAGTCCCATCAAACTTTGCTGGTTTCATGGTCATCTTCCGTTCACCGACCAAGCGACTGGCGTTGTCCAAGACTTTCGTCTCCAAAGCGCTTACCCTGTCCAAGACTTTCGATTCCACGGCGGTCGAGTCTCTCTCAGAAATCAGCAGACTTCTGCGATCCTTCTTCGGTACGTCGTCGAAGTCGATTCTCTCCAGGAAGCGGCTGGACTCGACCTCGTAGTCGACCAAGAGGTCCGTCCTTCGTCCGGCTGCTGGCGTCGAAGTCGTCGGGCGGTCAGCGGCGTTTTCGTCCATCTCTGCAGTGTTCCACATCATTGCTGAATTTCGCTCCACTGGCTGAGTCCGAATTTCCAAGAAGTCCAACGAGTTCTTCTTTCACTCCAGTGTCTGGAACCAGTTTGTAACGAGACGTCCAACGAAGAAATCAAAACCCCACTTGCTGGTGCCAGTTTTATCTGGGACCAGCTCTGTAGACGTCCGACGAAATTCAATCACCCCACTTCTGGTACCAGTTTGTAGCGGAACTAGGTTTGGGCAATTAACACCAGGGACCGAACCCCAAACCCTAGTCCTGTCGGAATCGTCCGTCTGTGCAGTCCGGCGTCAACTGAAGATTGACGACTAGCCCGTCAGGCTTGAAACTCATTTATTCACGACGTCAAAGAAGAAACTCGTACTGCAGTTCTCGTTCGACTTCTATAGCGCCAGCAATGTTCGGAGCAATGTTCGGAGCAATGTTCGGAGCACTACCGTCTCAAACCACTGCACTACTGTTCACCGCAATTGTCACTGTAGGACGCCGAGTCGTCTTCCTGTAGATCACCGCTGCCTCGCCAGCGCACGCAGAGAATCTGTGTAGCGGGTCGGGTTTCGAACCCGATCGTCGTCAGATGCGGAAGGTCGCCAAACCTTCCGTCCTCACCAGTCGGCAGCGTCGGCAGGTCCGGAGTCGAATCAGCAGTCGTTGGCGTGTAGATCACCGCTGCCTCGCCAGCGCACGCAGAGAGTCCGTGAAGCGGGTCGGGTTTCGAACCCGATCGTCGTCAGATGCGGAAGGTCGCCAAACCTTCCGTCCTCACCAGTCGGCAGCGTCGGCAGGTCCGGAGTCGAATCAGCAGTCGTTGGCGTGTAGATCACCGCTGCCTCGCCAGCGCACGCAGAGAGTCCGTGAAGCGGGTCGGGTTTCGAACCCGATCGTCGTCAGATGCAGAAGGTCGCCAAACCTTCCGTCCTCACCAGTCGGCAGCGTCGGCAGGTCCGGAGTCGAATCAGCAGTCGTTGGCGTGTAGTTCACCGCTGCCTCGCCAGCGCACGCAGAGAGTCCGTGAAGCGGGTCGGGTTTCGAACCCGATTCAGTGTCGTCGGCGTCGGAAGCTGAACCACTGCGCTCACCCGGTCAGAAGCGTTGGCAGATCCGGCGTTGAATCCTGCCCGTCGTGGCACAGCGACGATCACCGATCCTTCGGTCGTCCGTAGGCGTCGGGTTGCAGAAGAGCACGACCGCGGGTCAAGAATCGAACCCGAGTCGACAGTGTTGCACCGCAAAGGCCTCCAAGCCTTTCGTCGTCGGCAGGCGCTGAATTTCGGCAGCGTCGTCAAATCGTCGTCCTGCTCTCCAAAGCGTTTTTCCTCAGACGATTTCCTGCTGACTGCACCGCGATTCGATCCCGCAACGCTCGACCGACTCGTCTTTCCACTGTGTCACGGCGATTCACTGACTGTTTCTTCCGATCACTGTGTTCCTCGAAGACTGTCTGTGTTCATTGACGACTCTATCGCTGACTGTGTTCATTGACGTGACTGCCGTGCCTGCGCACGCACTCGTACTTATGCGTCACGAGGCCACGCCCCTTTCAGGTAGAACTGGGCTATGTAGAAATGGGCTAGGTAGAAATAGGCTAGGTAGAAATGGGCTAGGTAGAAATGGGCTAGGTAGAAATAGGCTAGGTAGAACTGGGCTATGTAGAAATGGGCTAGGTAGAAATAGGCTAGGTAGAAACGGGCTAGGTAGAAATGGGCTATGCCTATTGCAGGCAGACACAGATACCCAGACGGACACGGGGACGGTCACTCAAATTAAACTCCATGACCCTGATTTCCAACATTATTATTATTATTATTATTATTATTATTATTATTATTTTTTTTTTTTAGCGCCCGAGGTATTTATGATCCCTCAGGCTTAAAAACAATAAATACTAAAAACTGTGTTCTGGAGTCAACGATCGTCGTCACCGGTCGATTGTGCAAAGGTAGAGCGAAAAGAAACAGCGTTGAAGCGTTGTGTGCAAACAGAAAGACGCTGAAAGAGGTGTGCTGTCTCCTGCGGGTCTCCTGACACCATGGTCAGCCGCCGCCCTAGTTCTGATAAGAACTCCCGACCCTGTGCATTGATGGGACCCAGGGTCTCAAGTGCGACTGGAATGAAATCGTGTGTACTGGGGATTTCTGCATATTTTGCCATCTTCTTGGTGGATGCCATTTCAGCTGCTGCTCCAGGTGTTACGGAGGTCAGATGAATATACGAGTTAGCACACGTATGAACACTCGTAGCATCCCATGTCATGTACTTCCCTCTTGACCACGGGATCAACGTTGCCCCATCCGGTCTTTTGCCATCAGTACGGAGCAGGCCTGCTGGTTCCTTGGTGCTCGGGACATCTGCTCGCTGAAGGGCTCTCCAGATGATATCGTTTATCGTGAAATGCCTGCTTGCTCGCCCTCCAGAAAGTCGACAGACCAGTCCATGATGTCCACCCTGGTCAGTCACCAAACCGCACTGGCACTGGTGTGGCTCGCAGAGATCCAGGCCTAGGCGAAGGCCTATGGCCACTCTGACGGCCTCATCGCTGAGACATAATCCACAGGAGGCCATTGGAAAAACTGCCATCCAATCCCCTGCATGGGCGGATGTTACTGCCCGCAGCCTCGCCATGCTGAGTGGATCTGTCGCCGAGGACCACACCAACGATATGTCCTTCTCGACCAGTGGTCGGTCCCAAGCTCTTTGGGCAGTGATGGTCTCCACCTGTCCGCTCGGGAGCGTCGCACTGCGCTCAATGAGGATGTCGTTCTTGAATGGATCTTGCCAGTCCTCCGAGTGAAGAATAGCGGTTGTAAGATTTCTGGCCGATGCAGCTGATGCAATATATGCAGAAGATGCCAGCATCTGAAGCCGTCTGATTCCTAAACCGCCGTCTCTTATCGGAAGCGTCGCTTGAATCCATTGGATGTCACTGAGTCTGATGTTGACGACTGACTCCAATCCCTGTCTCATTTGATCGTCCATCGCTCTCAACAAGATGTGTCCCCAGCACTGCGCAGTTCTGAGCAAGAAAGTCAGTCTCGCGGCCCCGAAGCACGATCTCATTAGCATCAGGGCACCCTGCGTGGGCAACCTCATCATGTCCTTCAATGCCTGCTCCAATCTGTCAGAATGATCCTGCAATATTTTATCCAGCGCCGTGCCTCTACTGAGCGGCGCCCCCAACAGAGTTATTGAGTCTCTGGTGACTCGTTTGAAGGCATCAAATGTTTTGTCTACCTTTTCCTCCCCGATCAAAATTTCGCATTTCTGTCTGTTCAGGCATAAGCCTAAGCTTGGCTCCAGAACCGAGATGATTTTCATGTCATTGACCACGTCTTCGGGTCTTCCTCCTAGTGACAGATCGTCCAAGTACCCGACTCGGAAGCTGGATGTCAATGATCGTAGGACAGGTTGCAGTGGCAGGCAGAAGAGTAAAGGCCCCAAAGGGTCACCCTGTTGCGGCCCCATCTGTGATGCAATAACAAACTCCCCGAACTGGAGCACTGACTCTGCGGAGTATGCCTGATGTATGAACGGGTATAGATCGGGTATGATTTTGTGGACAGCGCGCAGCATCACGTCTCGTCTCAGGGTGTTGAATGCATTGGTGAAATCCAATTTGACGAATATCTGGCCCTGTGGCATGTCTGTGACAAAAGCTCTTGCGGCGTGGACCGCCGCTTCACACCCTCCAGGGGTGGCAATGCCCATCTGAAGCGGGGTGAAGAAAGAAGCCAATCTATCAACTGCATACTTATTCGCCGCCTTAGCCGTAAGTCTTCTCCAGACATACCCGATCACTATCGGTCTCAAGCCGCCTGTGCTTTTGGAGAGTGCAATCAGGGTGCCTCCGAACATCAGCTTGCGGATCTCATCTGGGCATTCGCCCCTAAGCATGACGTTGGTGAATCCAGTAAGAGCTTGGATGAGGTCCTCTGAAGTTTCTTTGTTGTTCATCAGATCAACAAGAAGTTGGGGGCGAAAGCCATCCGGCCCACCTGCTGATCCAACGGGAAAAGACCTCACCAATCCAGCCATGTCAGTCTCCAGCATCTGATATGGGGTGTTTCCAGCCGGGTCCGGTAGATCCGCCATCCTAGTCGGCTGTTCATCAACTGGATGCTTTTCTTTCATGATCGACCAGTTTTCTGCCGTTGCTTTTACCGGATGATCTCTACTGCATAAGATACGGGACGCGGCTTTTAAGTTCCCCTCCTCCAGCTTGGCACTAACTGCAGCAAGGAGCAAGTCTCTGTCATTAGGCCGCTCTCTTTGTCTCTCATGCCCGTTTTCCAGTTCTATTTCACTTTCCTGATGATCCCATTTATCAATTCTTTTCTTTATCACGTTGGCCAAGTTTCGTCTTTTGCCTGCGCGAGGGGGCTGCGCCAGAATGTTGGGTGCAAACCACAGTAGCCGGTGCCAGGCTCCGACGTCCTTCGGTTTCTCCATGATGCCCTTTAGCACAGCTATGAGCGCCCTTGCGCAGACGAATCGTGCACCCTTGGGAATGTGTTTCAGCACTTTTCCTCTGGGGTGATCCGGGTGTTGTTGTGTGCTCGTTCCTATCCCCGTCCTGTTGTTCATCTGACTTACGTTGTAACTTGTGGGCATCCCTGCTCTTGGTTGTCCGGCTTCAGATCCAGGATCTTCTTGTCTTGCAGGTCCGCCCACCAGCAAGGGGTCGAGCCCTCCGAGTTCCCCGTTGGTTCCAACCGCTTGATCCATCCGCAACGGTAGTTGCCTCGATCCAGGGCAGGGGCTGTTTCTTGGACCATGGTTATGCACGGTGCCGTCCTTGAGATGTAGCTGTCTTACGGCCAGGCAATGGCTGCACACTCCACTAGCTTTATTGGATCCATTTGCATTGTTCGGCTGGCGTGTAGACTCAAGCGCTATTAGTTCAGGTCCACTGATTCCAACGTTGACCCCGTTGTGTACAAAGTTCGTACTACCTGCCAAGAGTTGTGTCGAGGGCGCTGATTGGCTGGCTTGTCTTTGCATGAGACCGGCTTGTATTATCGCTCACAACACATTTCTCTTTAAGAATGACCAAAATGGAAGCAAAACTCTCCCCGTACACTCACCGTTCCCTCCTGCGGCTATGTCAGTTCTCTAACTCGAAGACACCAGACACTCGAGCAGAAAGGTGCAAAGAAACAGTTTAAAACCAAGAATTGACAAAGGTAAAAAACATGCGACCACTCGGTACGACCGCAACTCCAGAACTATTATTATTGTTATTATTATTATTATTATTATTATTAAATTGTTTATAAGGTTTCTGCAGTAATTTTGCCCAGGTTGAAGATATAGGCTATTATGCTAGACCCAGTTGAGCTGGACGATAACATAGGCCTAAATAAGATTTGAATATTCCCAACCTGCCGTGCTCTGGTCCTGGTTGTAAGGAACTGTGAATTGGACAGAGTTGGAGGTTGAGAATGTAGAGACGGCCACCGCTGTTGCCTTTGCTATGGGCGTCATGTTGGGATACCACAGAAAGCTATTGTTTCCAACAACGGGGCCAGATCCGGCCGTCAAAATGTCGTTTGCCCACGAGATCCAAAGCCAAACCGGTTGCGCTCCGTTCATCAAGATACCAATCGTCCTTAATGTCAGCAGCGGCGGTTCTGCATTTGTAGGTGACCTGCATAATAATTTTAACCATGTTCGATAGGCGTTACATCATAATACTTCATTCGTTCATCGGTTCTGTGAATTTACATAGCGCCCGTTAGCAAAACCTACTAAAGAGCGCTGATCATAGAAAAAACTTCAGTTGATAGGGCAGAATTATGAAATGTGTGTCCAGGGTGAGAATTGACGAGATTTGGGTTCAACCGCAGTCTTCATTGCACACCACATGGGGGTCGTTCTAACCCCCACCAAGTTTTCAGTTGCGCCACTGCAGCGTAGCGTTGTTTAACTGATTGACAGTGGGAAAGAGAAGAAATTTCCATGCGCATGGTAATCGTTGATCTATATTCTAGGGCATAGAGATGCTCAATGGAGAGTGGACACGGAGAGGGAGAAAGGTGAGCAGTTGTCGCTCCTTACGTAGTCCTACTCGATAACAACTGATCACTACTCACTGGTCAGTGATGATTATGATGATGACAATGATGATGATGATGATGATGATGATGATGATGATGATGATGATGATGATGATGATGATGGTGATGATGATGATGATGATGATGATGTCGCAATGAGCAGCAATTTAAGTTTTGGCAGCGAAGCTGGTGTCATTAAATAAAATTCCCCCCAATACAAAGTCTCTCCCCGAAACAGAATCTTCCCTGGCTAAAACTCTGTTTTGGAAGACATTTTCTGATAAAAAAAGTACATGTATGTAGGCCTACACATTCTTGTCAAATAATTTAGCAACCTATACTAACCGTTAAACCAGCCCATCTATAAGTTTTATGCGTTTGTAGCCAATTTCACGCTGAACGGGGGAGACTTTATTTCGTAGACGGAGGAAATATTCTCGCCCCCGTAGACTTTATTTCAGAATATAGTCTCCGGGGGAACAGATTCGCCGGGGGAGAATCTATTTCAAAATAAAGACAATTCGGTATGTTTGTGGGCCAATTATATAAAGTCTAGAGTACTCTATAGCATGTCTCCTTCAAAACCCTGGCTGAATTGCAAGCACCGTAGCTAATTCATTAATGCCATTGAAATTATAAAAAGAGTTTGTGTTCGTATTTTCTTCCAATGTGGCTGTTCGATCAGTGTTGCATGACTCTGGCACCAAAGTATAACTGAATGAAATGAATGAATGAATGAATGAATGAATGAATGAATGAATGAATGAATGAATACATTTTATTGCACAAAACAAGTGTTGCGGTTAAGTAACGGGAGTCGGGGTTAGGGAAAACTAAGGGGTCTAACTTTCCAGGTGGGGAGCTACAGCCCCCAGGCCCCCAGTAGAATCGCCACTGACGGTGTCGTTGCTATGTTGGACAGTCACGCGCCGCAGTGATTTTTAAGTCAATCCAAGCCCAATTTAGATAAAATAATCAGCAGGATTAAAACGTCAAAAACCTCTCCTACAAGGCTACAAGACCTATCCCACGACAGGCGGCAGCCATTTTCATATCGCCCAACGGCTTCGTTGCTATGTTGAACTGCCACGCACCGCAGTAATTTTTAAGTCAATGAAAGCCCAATTTAGAAAAAATCAGTAGGATTTTTGGCAACGGACGAATGGAAAGACGGAGGAAGGGAGGGACGGAGAAAAGTAGGGAGGGAAGGAGGGAGGGACGGAAGGAGGGACGGAGGGAGGGAGGGACAGAGGGAGGGACGGAGGGAAGTAGATAGGGAAGGAGGGAGAGAGGTATGGTGGGAGGGATGGAGGGAGGGATGGAAGGGGAGAAGAAGGATGGGAGGAAGGGTTTGAGGGAGGAAGGGAGGGTGAGAGTGAGTGAGTGAGAAAGCGAGGTAGGGAGGGAGGGAGGAAGGGTGAGAGGGACGGACGGACGGACGGAGGGAGGAAGGGTTGTGATGGAGGAAGGGTAGGAGGGGGGATGAAGGGAGAGAGAGGGAGAGAGAGAGGTTGGGAGGGAGTGAGGGTTGGAGAAAGGAAGGGTGGTGAAAGGGAGGGAGGCAGGCAGGGAAGGAGGGATTGGTCGGGAGGTAGGGATGGAGGGAGAGAGGGAATTATGGAGTTTGGCAGGGAGGGAGGGAGGGTGGGAGTGAGCAAGGGTGGTGCAAGGGTGGGAGGGATGGATGGTGGGAGGGAGGGAGGGATGGAGGTGTTAGCGAGGGAGTGAGGGAGGGATTGGCCGAGAACGGCCGAATCATAAAATTCCCGGGCAACGCCGGGTGCCCCAGCCAGTATTCACATTTTTGCAGAGTTTGCATCATAGTTTACCTCAAGAACGTGTACGTTTTCAGGTTGCCTCGAAATATGAATTCAAACATGTTTTGCGTGTAGTCGCCAGGCGTCGTAACAATTGCCACTCGAACATTATCAGCGCCTTGTGCTTGGAAACGTAGACTCTTTCTTCCGGTCAAGTTAACGCCTGTCTCTTGGTAAACGGAGGTTGTCGAAGTCGTCTGAAATGAGGCTGAAAACATAAAGGAATGAAGCTGGATGATAAACCTGATGCAATGCGCAACAACGACATACTCTATGAGTCTATGGGAAATTGGTGTTATAATTATTGGTCCTCTAGAGATCTTCTACCTCCTCCTCCTCCTCCTCCTCCTCCTCCTCCTCCTCCTCTTCACCCTCATCCTCCTCCTCATCCTCGTAGTCCTCCTCCTTCTCCTTCTTCTCATCTTCCTCTTTCGTTTCCAGGCGGTCGGACTTTTATCTAACATTGGCATCGATGGATAAGCTCTCTGAAACAACGCAGTGCTCGTGAACAGGCGGGTGCCCTGCGCCTTAGATTTAGAGAAGTGCTGTAGAGATTTGAGGTTTACAAATACGAAATAAAGGACTACCAGGTAGGCCTACATCATAGGTTTTGGGATTTAGTTACCACCATCTAGTTCTAAATATTTCGAGAGTTTCGTGGTGCTGCGTCCAAAACAGAATTCAGCTCTGCAGATGCCTAGGCCTACAATTTAATGTTGTTTTTAACTATAATAATTACATTTATGTGGCTCTGCTTGCCGCATTGATCGTTCAGTGGCGCTCAGGGGCTTCTATCCCTATACATGGCGGGCGCAGCTTGCGCCCAGTGAAAAATAGGGGGAAATCAGAAGACAGTCAAAATTCACGTCGGTTGGGGGGGGAAGGTCGGACATGCAGGGCAGCGTTAAATCTAGGCATCACTAAAGGAAGATAGTAAAGGAAGATCCCCCAGAAAATACTTCCCCTCCATATAAATTTGGACAAAATGGTAGGCCTAATAGGTTTTAGCAAAATGTATACACTTTATACACTTGGAGTTTTTAGTTAGGCTACTATCTGCATTTTTGAATTACATGAACTGCTATAACAGCTATAATATACTATAAAAAATTTCCTATTAAATGATTATAATTATGTTTACTGTTTTAATAAAATAATACAATCATATTATAATTGAAAAAAAATGTTAATACAAATACTATTTTGCACAACTAAATGGCTTCTCTCCAATGTTATCTTTCAAATTTCAGACAGTCAAATTTGGTCCTTGAACACTTAGTAAAGCAACATCATTATTACGTGGGCTTACAATGTAGGACCTACATTGTATTTTATTGCATTGCATTGTGCTCTAAAAATTTATGTAACGCCTCTCGAGTGCACACTGATCAGAGGCGCAAAACATATGGCTGCCAAATTTTGGCAGCAATTCCTCCACTGAAATAGTAGAGTAATTTTGCTAAGAGGACAGCTTAAAATGCTGAAATTTCAATGCGGAAATCGCAAAAATTTCTTATGGCGAGGGGCACATTCCCTCCCCATACCAGGTCCCTTCTTGGCGCTACACATGCTTCGGCGATCGTCTGCTGGATGCTCGTTTGTCCCCCTCCAAACAAACCTTCATTCCCACACTAGAGGAGGCATGCGCTAGATTGCATTATATTGCATACATAGAGGAAGGCCGGTCCAGAAAAGGGGGGGAAGAAAATGGATTGCGCCCGGTTGCTTAGGGGGGATAGAAGCCCCTGGTGGCGCTTCTTGCATCTTACACGGTGTGAAGTTAGACGAAGATAGCTTATGTTGGAGAAGAAGAAGGAAGAAGCTGAATTTAAAGAAACATTGAGGATTGAGGAGGAAGAAGAAGAATACTTGGAAGAACATAAAGAAGAAGAAGGGCAAAAAGCAGAAGAAAAAAGAAAATGTGGTAGAACAAGAAGCAGAAGAAAAGAAGAAAGGAAGAAGAAATGACGATGAAAAAGATATTTAGAAGAAGAAGAATACTTGGAAGAACATAAAGAAGAAGAAGGGAAAAAAGCAGAAGAAAAAAAGAAAATGTGGTAGAACAAGAAGCAGAAGAAAAGAAGAAAGGAAGAAGAAATGACGATGAAAAAGATATTTAGAAGAAGAAGAATACTTGGAAGAACATAAAGAAGGGCAAAAAGCAGAAGAAAAAAAGAAAATGTGGTAGAACAAGAAGCAGAAGAAAAGAAGAAAGGAAGAAGAAATGACGGTGAAAAGATACTTAGAAGAAGAAGACGACTACGACAAAAAAGAAGAAGATGATGGTGATCATAGGAGTAGGAGGTGGGGGTCCGGGGGGGTAAACGCCCCGAAATTTTGGACAAATGTGTTTTTCGGGCAAAGGAGGCATGAGTTGAAAAACATTTTTAAACACATGTTTCGGGCAAACACGAACGGGAGGATTTTATCGGGCCAAAAATTTGTTGATTAGTAAAAAAAGGTCATCCGATTTCTCGGCTGAGAACATCGGAGATTTTAGTCCCCGCAATTTTTTTAAAGTTTACTTTTCGGGCAAAGTTTAGTCTTTGCCCCAATGCCGAAATGTCCCCTACGCCTATTATGATGATGATGATGATGATTATGATGATTATGACGATGGTGGTGGTGGTGGTGGTGGTGGTGGTGGTGGTGGTGGTGAAGAACAAGAGCAAGAAGAACAAGAAGAATTGAAAGCGAAAAACGACGACAAATTGAAATGATTTTTGCAATGAGGAAACTGACATACGTTCCGTCGTTGCATTTCCTTCACATGAAAATACGATAAGAAGAACCGAGATGATCAATGCTACAAAATAATCGGTTTACAGTGTATAAAATTTTATATAATGCATATCTTATTATAATAAGCCTATCAGAACTTCAGTGTATTATAAGGTTAGCTGCGCAACTATCGTGACACTCGTATAGAGTTGTAATAAATTATTTTGCTGCATTTGTCGGTTCGTTTAGGTTTCAATGACCAAAGAAGACAGTTAACGGTTCGCTTATAACGAGTACTTTTGAAGAAGAAAATTGTAATAATTTATTTGATGAAAACACTATAATAGGCTCCGCAGAATAAACAAGTGCTACTTCTTCTCATCGCTTTAGAAATGTATTGATACTAAGCAATCTGTACCATTATTCTTCACATCCTCCTTCTTCCAGGCTGTCTTATCCTTAACGAAAACCGCCCTAACAACTACTCTGCCTTTTCTCTCCGTCTCTGTCTCGGTCTGTCTGTCTCTATCTGTATCTGTCTCTCTCTTGACTGTGTGACAACCAAACTCAGATTTCCACTGGATATCCCTGGACAAACTCTGATACGACGAATCACCCCTGAATAAACTGGTGCCCAAAGGTTTAGACAGGTCAAGTTCAGGGTTACGATTGAAGATTACAAATTTCGCCGAGATTGAATTTTCATTGCTGTGGAAGAGTTTTTACTCAAACTTCAACCAATGACTCCTACCTTCTTTTTAAACATAAAACATTTAAAACATTATTAAGGTTACAATAATGCAAATGGCTTGACTAAATGTGACAGTAGTAGGCCTATATTGACTTATTAGTCTATAATTATGAGATAATGTGAATGGGAAAATCTTTAATTAGTTTTTATGACTGATGTCTTTAGGCTAAGCATCGGATGTTTGGAAATGAGAAAGGAAAAGAGAATCCTGGAAGGTCTAATTGAATTAAGCAAAGAACGTATGATCTTAATTTTAATTCGGACTAGTTAATTATAAATGTCTCACCAATTCGGATCAAAGGAATTTCAGTTGTTCCCGAATTCATTTTGATAGCCGCAGAATATTCTTTGCAGTGCAATTATCAATCAGCCTTCTGCATGTACTTCAGAAAGCAAATTTGATCGTTAATGCGAACTATCTGAATATCAGAGACTTGAAAACTGAGGTAGTACAGATCAGAGATAAAGGTTAGGTCCGAGGACTGTAACTACTGCTATCAACTTTGAAGCAAGTGGCTCTTACGAACGATCTAAGTATTATATGCTGGAGTCTCAAGACGCATGAACGCCAGACCTCCAACCCGATCGTTAAATGTTCTGAATGACAATCATCGCCACGGTGTTTGGATCTATGATGCATATACCACGACATAAGAACATAAATGTGTCCGAAGGGACAAATGGCTACAGCTGTAAAACGCCTTTGGAATGACATAAAATCATTTTCCTTTTATCTTGCCAGTAATTAATTTCGATTGGTCGGTGATAATGGAAACGTTCTTACTGCTGTAAAACGGTATCGCAGCCTATCCCCGCTGGAAATGATTATCTTTTTGAGTGACTGAACTGTTACTTTCACGCAATACACGAACAAAAATAGTTTTCACGACATCTGCGTCACATTAGGTGTTCAGACAAAAGTGAGAAATGTTCGTTGACTACAGACAATTATTAGTGTGGCCTAGACGTTAAGTAACTTTACATGCTGGTTAGAGCCTCACTTTTAGAAAGAGTTCCAGAAGAATTAACTAGAGACGATGCATTCCACAAAATAGGCCTACAAGAGAAGCATCTGATGATGTCAAAGTTTCGCAGTCTCTGTGTAGGTTGCACTGTGTTATAGCGTTTGATAACGGTAATGAATATATAATAATAATAGCAATGATAATAATAATAGGAATTGTTGCGTGCAATAAAGGTGCTTGTATTGATAATACCAATGACAATGATAGCAATAATCAGTAAGCAATAATATAATTGATTATTTATTTAATATTAATTATTATTATGATTATTAGGCTATTGTTGCTGTTGTTGTTGTTGCTATATGTTGTTATTAATATTATCACTCTTATTTTATAGTTTTATCCATTTATATTTTAAATTTGTCTTTCAATTATAACAAAATAATAATGATAGCAATAATTAGTAAACAACAAAATAATCGATTATTTAATTAATAGTAGTAGTAGTAGTAGTAGTAGTAGTAGTAGTAGTAGTAGTAGTAGTAGTAGTAGTAGTAGTAGTAGTAATAATAATCATGGGCGCCCGCAGAAATTTTTGCAGGGGGGCAAACAATTTTTGATTGTCACAGTTAAATTTTTTAATAGCAAGAGCTTGAAAAATGCAAAGCCGGAAATTAAGAATACGGGTACTTTTCAAAAAGGTTTCTTTTGGAAATTTCTCAAAACTTTCATTTTGTGTACAATTTTTAATACGAATAGTTTCCTTAGAAATTTGTTAAAAATCAGAAAGTAGATGTTAAAAGGTAGTTCCCTGAAGGTGCGCTATATAAGTCCATAGAATGAACGAATGAATAAATGAACGAAAAATAGCCTAGGTGTCAGTTTTCATAGGGCGAGTACTCCTCTACAGGGCCGTTTTAAGGAGTTTTGGGGCCCTAGGCACAAACCCTAACCCTAAAAGTAGGCCTAGCCATGTGTCCAATCTAGACCTTTAAAGCTGCTGTGAAATCAAGGTTTCTGGGAACTGAGAACGGGTATCTGCCGGTCGATTGCTGAGACGTGCACCGCCGAGAGGGGAAAGCATGGGGAGGAAATTTGCCCTCCCACCAGAAATTTTTGAATTTTCACATTGCAATGACTGCGCATTTTAGCTGCATCCTAGCAAAATCGATCAACTATTGCAGTGCTAACATCAGTAGGTCTAGCCTAAGACTTCAATAAATATTCTTACCATTATTATAATTTCTTTTTCAATTTCCACATTGTAATGGCAGCATTGCATTTTGTAAGCCGAGATCTTAACAAAAGTGACTCTATAAGTGCTTATAACACAAGAGTGATTGGAAATTTCAATAAGTATAATTATTATAACAACAAGAATTTCTCTACGTATCAAGTTCAGCAGCTCAGTTCTGCTGCTTTTGGACCATTACACTATAATGAATAACTGCAGACAGGTTTGTAATTGCGTAAGCCATTTTTTCTTTCCCATGAATAATTATTAGCTTAGGCCTATTCCCGTTGCTGAAAAAGGTCATGCGCATTGCTGACCCAGAAAACATTAAATTTTATCTGAATCGTTACCGATGTTACACAAACCAAGAAAGAATTTTCAAAATCGGGACGCCATGTATAGTAATGATAGCCTACTGTTTGAGCCTTCTAAGTGTTCAAGGGACAAAACATTTAGAAAATTTGGCAGTTTGACATTTGCAAGGTAGCATGGAAAGACGCCAATTAGTCGTGCAAAAATAGTCATGTACAAATATTAACAGTAAACTATACTCATTGTAGCCTAATATGATGTTGTCATATATTTTATTAGTCGATTTTATCATCATAATCATATATTAGGCCTATTAGAGTTCGTGTAATACAATAATGTAAACAGCAATTAAAACTATTATTATGTGGTCAAATGTTTTGGATACCGAGTATAGTCATTATCCTCTGGGTGAAGTTCCCCCCAACCCGAGAGATGCCTGAACGTAACCCTATTTCCGCCTCAATCTCTCAGTGTCAGATATAGAGTAGTTTAACATAGATCTACGTTAAAGTTCATATAATAATAATTATTATGTTGCTAATTTGTAATGCGATGTAGTATTTTGGGTCGTCGCGGGGCCCCCCTGTTGCGCGGGGCCCTAGGCACGTGCCTCGCGTGCCTTGGCCTTAAAACGGCTCTGCTCCTCTAGCTGCTTCTAAAGCGCCACTCAAAGGACAATCGCAGGGCACCAGCTTTTTCGCATGTGCTTCGTGTCAGAAGCCTATTCCAAAGTTAGTCAGAAAGAGGTCCGAGTCTGGTAGCCAGAGTGCCAGAGTAGCTGCGGGTGTCATTTAAGAAGGTGGAGGATCCGAGGATCAGATTAGTGTGGGTATCAATTCTTTTGAACAGATATATTTGTCAGTTTTGGGTGTAAATCCCAAGGCATGATAACCAGAGCCCCTTATCCATGTGTAGGCCTATTCACAGTTTGACCTCTTTGGATTCTATACCGACAGCTTGCAAAATGGACACAATGGGGCCTTGCTTAGGCCTATAGCAGACTTGGTTTATATAAATTTTTACAATTCTGGAGAATACGGAGATCTCCCTGATGTAATTTCGGTGTATTTTGAGAAATTTTCAAATTTTTGCATTAGTATTTAATTTGTTGCAGTTGTAATGTTATTATTTGCACTACAGATAGATTCCACTCAAGTAGCCTAGGCCATAGTCGATAAGCCTGCTGTTTGCATGGGCGCCCGCAGTAGGGTTGAAAGCCAATGGTCGTTGTTACAGTTTTTATAAAGAGCTTGAATATTTAAGGCAGAAATTTATAAGAGCATGTTTATTTCTATAGAGATCTCTAAACGTACATTTCTGACTATTACTGTATGTATCATTCGTATCATTGGCGCATTACTGCAAAGAAATTTGTTAAAGACCCAAAAGTAGTAGTTAAAAACATAGGTGCCAATTTTTCAGAGGGGGCAAGTGCCCCCCCTTGCCCCTATGTGCGGGCGCCCATGGTAATAATAATAATAATGATGATAATAATAATAATAATAATAATAATAATAATAATAATAATAATAATAATAATAATAATAATAATAATAATAATAATAACAACGCTGTGTACAGGAGATACGAGAGAGACCTATTTCTTGTTGTAACATGATCCGGCCGCTCAACTCGGTGGCTTTTCGAGTCACATTAGCTAATCTAGACCTAAGGAAGACTTAAAGATTTTGGCGTTTCTATGAATGTTCATTTAGAACAATAGATACTGCTTCCCTTTTGTAATTGTACATTATTATTACTGCTGTTGGTAGGCTAGATAAAGATGACAGAAGAATAATTACGATAAAGGATATTAAAAATAAGAATATAATAACATAAATAATAATAATAATAATAGTTATAATACGTAGCATAAATAATAATAATAGTAATAATAATAATAATAATAATAATAATAATAATAATAATAATAATAATAATAATAACTCTGGCCGTTTACGACAATAGTCTACGCAAGGGCCTTGAAGACATCTTGAACATCAACCTGACTGAGACTCAATGGATGGGTGGACTGGGAATACGCAGGGTGTCGTCGCTGGCGCTTCCCGCCTTTCTGGCATCGGCCGCGGGCACCCTCGTTCTACAGGCAGAACTTCTCAGACAGCTGGAAGGCAACCAGGACCCACATGTGAGCGCTCTGGAGGCCAGATGGAGGACAGAGTCTGGGCTCAGTTCTACAGAACCGTTGCCAACTCACCAGCAGTCCAAGTGGGACCAACCGCTCCTCCAACGGATTTTCACGGATCTTTCCACCCGGTTAACTGATGAGCACGACCAAGCCAGATGGAGGGCGGTGACTGCCGAACATGCTGGCGACTGGCTGTATAGTCTACCAATTACATCTTGTGGGCTGAAACTGAGCGACGAGGCGGTCAGGGTGGCGGTGGGTTTGCGGTTGGGGTCAAACATCTGCGAGCCACACACATGCGCTTGTGGAGCACCAGTCACCGCCAGAGGTGAACATGGTTTGTCCCAGAGCCCTGCTCCGGCCGCGCCGCGCCGCCGCCGCCGACACTTTGCGGGCGCCGCCGCCGCCGATTTTTTGAGTCGGCGCGCCGACGCCGCCGCCGCCGCCGCCGCCGCCGCCGAAAATTTGTCGGCGCGCCGCCGATGCCACGTGGATTCGGTTATTTCTTTTCGTTGCATTTTCATCTGTTGCATAAAAAATTGCTGCCTCAATGAAAATAGAATCTTTCTCTCATATACTTTGATTTTTCCTGGCAACACCGTTTTTGCATCAATGCTATGAAACTATGATGCTACCTATTTGTTTGGACTTTTCGAACGGTGCGCTTAACGTTTAAAATTTGGAGGATTTTGTGATTTGATTTGAATTATGGCATCAACAAAGGTAAAAAGAACTCCACGTATGCCTAAGTGAATGCTATGCCGTGTGTGCGTTAATTCCTGATAGTCCGCTAGGATGGAACAGAACCGTCTGCCCTCTATTATTAGGATACACGTTACTAGTATGTTGCAAAGAGGTGGCGCTCTGCAATTTTATGCAGGCGATTGGTCGTGTCTAAACTCCTACGCTGTGCGTGACCTATGTGAAATTGGTGATTAATTAAGCTTTCGGACATTAATAGGCTTGTCTATATGCACAGTGGAGTAATGTTAGGCAATTGGACAATAGATCCTATTTTGTCAACAACTTGAGCAACGTCTCATAAATGGGATCAGATTAGGAAAATAAAAACATTTTCCGCACAAAACAAGTGTAACTTAGGGTGACTTTGCCTGCTTAGATGGAAAGACTTGTACATAGCAATTTTTGGATTTAAAGAAGATGCTAAGAGTTTCGCTTGGAAGTCGTTCGGATTATTAGCCGAAAATCAAAAGGGTGGTGAATTCTGATCAAGTTTACTGCTCAGTGTGCGTTGACAATGTAAAATTTTAAAAAAACTGCACGAAACCTCTTCTGTTGATAAGATTGCATGATAACTCCCACTTTGTGGCAAATAAATATCTCTACGCAAACACAGTACGTATATATGTATGCGTGTATGTATGTATGTATGTATGTATGTATGTATGTATGTATGTATGTATGTATGTATGTATGTATGTATGTATGTATGTATGTATGTATGTAGGTATGTATGTATGTATGTATGCATGTATGCATGTATGCATGTATGCATATAAGACTCAGTTGATCTGGTTGGGCACCCGTCAACAGCTTAACAAGCTTGATTACGTTTTACTTGCCAAGCACTTTCCTCAATTTACTTTTGTGACAAATGTCCGTGACCTGGGTGTTACTATTGACAATACTCTTTCCTTCTCTACACATATTTCTAATATTTCTCGGTCCAGTTTCTATCATCTGCGACGTTTACGTGCCATTAGGCGATCTGTCTCTTCATCGATTTTTTCTTCTATGGTCCATGCCTTCATCTGTTCCCGCATTGACTATTGTAACTCGTTACTCATTGGCCTACCTAAACTCCGCCTGGCTCCTCTTCAATCGGTACTTAATGCATCTGCACGTTTGATTGCCCGCCTTCCTCGTTTCTCTCACATTTCGACTTTCATGACTGAGCACCTTCACTGGCTTCCATTGACTGCCCGGATTCAATATAAAATTCTTTTTCTTACCTAAAAGATGTTTTTGGGTCAAGCGCCTCGCTACCTTTGTGATCTTATTAGGAAGCCTTTCTCTGCTACCGTTGGACGTCCTCTCCGTTCTTTAGACCGTCACGATCTTCTTGTACCACGATCTCGGACTGCCACAGCCCAACATCGTGCCTTTGCCTCTGTCTGCCCTCTACTGTGGAATGGCGTTCCTCCTATTATTCGTTCCCAGATTTTATCTGGAGGCTTTACTTTTTCTGCCCGTTGTCTTAAGACTTTTCTTTTTCCAGGAGTTCTTCGCACTGGGAGCGCCTCTGATTAGGTTGTACTGTGAGAGGCGCTTTATAAATCCCAAAATAGAATAGAATAGAATAGAATATAATCTATGTATGTATTTATGCATGTCTGTGTGTATGTATGTATGCATGATTGCATGCATGCAGATATACAATTTCAGCAGGTCGCGTCAAGAAAAATGGGCCTCTATAATTTCTGACGGGTCATAAGGCAGGTCAAGAGTAAAATAGGCAGGTAGCGCAAACAGTCCTTTAAGTGTTATTAGTAGGCTACGTAAGCTGGCGGCCTGAATTTGAAAACGTTGTCATGTGTTTTTCTTAATCAAGCCTTTGCAGAGTTTTGTAATTGAACGTTAATTCAGGGAATAGGCCTAATTGTTTCTAATCAATGCTGACTAAAGACAAGATAATTGCCAAAATAATGACTGAACGCGCTTATCTTGATAATATAGGGTTCTTGTGTAACAACATTCAAAATAATTATGCGACGCTGGAGCAGTAATTCCACGACGCCGCGCTGCGCCGCCGACGCCGACATTTTGAGGGCGCCACCGCCGCCGATTTTTGTATGTCGGCGCGCCGCCGCCGCCGACCAAAATTGACCGGCGCGCCGGCGCCGACACTCTCATGTCGGCGCAGGGCTCTGGTTTGTCCTGCCAGCTGGGATTCGGCCGATTATCACGCCACGGGGCCATTAACGACCTGGTCTACCGATCCCTGTCGAAAGCCGGCTTCCCAACAGCCAAAGAGCCGCAAGGACTACTACGATCTGATGGAAAAAGACCAGATGGAATTACACTCATACCTTGGAAGGCAGGCAAAAGTCTAGTCTGGGACGTCACAATAATAGACACACTGGCGCCGTCATACATCGCAGCATCAGCAGCACAAGCAGGGGCAGCGGCGTGCCTAGCGGAGGAAAGAAAAATGCAGAAATACCACGCATTTCTAGATACGCACGTTTTTATCCCCCTTGCCCTGGAAACACTGGGCCCCATCAACAGCGCAGGTCTCAATTTTATCTCGGACATGGGTCGCCACCTCACACTAGCTACTGGCGAACCGCGACAGACCAGCTTTTTATTTCAAAGGCTCTCAATCACAATTCAGCGCTTCAACTCCATAGCATCTAGTGGTTCCTTTAGAAGACCCACGCCCGAAATGGATGAGGTTTAGCCGTTCCAGGCACATTGCTTTTAACTTTTTATAAGTCCCTGGGGGAACAAAGTACCTCAGGACAAAAAATAATAACAATAATAGTGTAACGGAACAGGGCTGGGCAAAAGATACCAGGAGCCGAACCACCAACCCTGTCGTCACGGTCTCGTCAGTCTTGTCCGGGGGTAAGGCTTCAACTGGAGATTGAAGGCTAGCCGACTAGGCTTAAACACGTTTATTGGTTTCCAATGACAACATATAGCAAGGCAAATACGAATAGGCGAACAGAACAGAACAGTACTGGAAATGGGACTCGATATGGACTGCAGCAACCCCTATAGCACCCAGAGTCCTCCCTACGGTCGCAGTCACCGTCCTGGCACCACCTGTCAGTCGAGTAGGTAGTCGCCGACGTCCGTCGAAGTAGTCGACGCCCCAGTAGTCGGCGTCGCAGTAGTCGACCGTCAGTAATCGTCGCCAGTAGTCGTCAACAGTAGTCAGAGGCAGAACCCCGACGTCACGACTCAAGGCCGGCGTACAGGAGTCCCCACCGCTCGTCGTCACCCCTGTCTAATGGGAGAAACCGACGCACAACCGAAGCGTAGCTCACAGCCGGCGTACAGGCGTCTTCACCACTCGTCGTCGCAGTCGGTGCAGTGTCCCTGTCCAGTGAGAGAAACCGACATCTAGACCGTTGTGCAAGGTCGACATCCAGGAATCCCCGCAGTGAGAGAAACCGACATCTAGACCGAACCGTAGCTCAAGTCGACATCCAGGAGTCCCCACAGTCAGTCACCACTCAAGCCACGTTTTACCGCGAGTAAAGTGCCGGACGATTAGTCAGCTTCGTGGCCGTCCAAAAGTCGGTGAAGATCTGTCACAGACGCGTCCTTATATAGCATCGGCGGGCGAGCGCATGCCAGCTAGAGAGATAGCCTATGTAGACGGACTATGGCCTAAGTAGACGGACTATGGCCTAAGTAGACGGCCCAAGTAGACAAATCGCCTAAAGACGATAGGCCAGACGGCGAAGGCGTAGTCGCAATAGGCGCAAGCGTGGATGCATGTCAGCTAGACGGTCGCAGGCGTCACGAAGAAAGGCAGGCAAACAAAGAGACGGACACGCAGACGGGCAAACAGGAGGACAGAAAGCGGCAGCGCGCGTCATAGTGCATCGTCCAGTCAAAATCTCGACAATAGTAAGAATAGTTCATAGAAAACTGTTATGTAAAACTTAATATACGTGCTAATTATTTTATTATAATTGAAAGACAAATTTAAAATATAAATGGATAAAATTTAAAAAAAATAAGAGTGATAATAGCAACAACAACAACAACATGTAGGCCTAACAACATCAATAATAATCATTATAATTATTAGGCTAATTAAATAATCAATTATTTTATTGTTTACAGATTATTACTATCATTACCATCAGTATTATCAATACAAACACTTTATTGCTCTCAAACATTTGAATCGGAGGCAGGGATTGTCAGCTTCCCTCTACATGGATTGCTACCAATGGATGATAGGTAGTTGAATGTATTGGATGATTATAATAAACAAACAAACAAACATAGAGTAGGACAGTAGGTCCAGCTTAGACTCGTAGATATACAACTTCTCTGCCCGAACGAGCCATTACCTTTAAGATTTCAGATTCATAGTCGATTACGCAGTACAGTATTCCGACAGTTGAAACGAGGAAGTTGTCGTCGTATAATAATAGGTCGTACATTGTAAGGAGAAAGGACGACATGCAATAATCGCCGATTGACGAAACTGGCAAACGTCACGCCATGGAGTATTTAAGAAGAAAGAGACTTTTGTTTATGTTCCGACTTCAAGTCGAACGTTTCGCCGTCATGATTGTTTCTTGACCGCAGTAAACGTTTTCAACAAGTGAAACAATTGTAAAAGAAAGGTTAGGCTTTGTGCTTGTGATTTATATGAATGTATGTATGTGCTCTTGTTATAGCGCCCCTTCAAGATTGCTACTCAGAAGCGCTCTCGACTACAGCGCGGACACTGAAGCGGAGTTACACGCCGAAGCACTGAGCAATATGCGAGTGAAGGACTTGACCAAGAGTCCTACGAGGCAACTTGAGGTGGATTCGAACCTGCAGCCCTCCGGCTACAAGGCAGCGAACATAGGCCTACTCACTACTCCACTGCGCCCAACATAATTATAATTGTATATTATCCTCTATCGTGCTGAAATCTAGCGCACAAGTCGTTTTTTTCACTGTAAATGTATTCAGTAATTTCCATCGCATGATATTAGCCAATGACGCTTCTATAATTTATTAAGCCACAATAAGAGTCAATGTCCAGAAGATCACACCGCCAAGACAGAAAAGATTTCATGGATAGAATTGTGGCGCTATGCCTACGGAAACCAACGAAGTCAAGGCCCCGGCGCCACGCTCTAGAAAGCGGCAAAACTAGAATTGAAGAAATTGAGGATTGAAGAGTGAATATATCAAATGTAAGTTAAAACTGCCAGCAAGATGACAGTGAACTTCATCAGCTAAAATGTAGCTTCCCGACATAAAACAAGACGTTCGTTGAGATAAGTTAGGGTGACCTTATATGCCCAAAATCAGAAGAGCATCGAGACATCTGCGGGAGCATATTGCACGTAGGAAAAGGAAGGCAACCAAAATTAGTCTCGGGACCGGTGTAAAGGTTTCAAATTACCCCCTCCTAAACATTACCCCCCCCGGTAACTTGAAACCGGCTTCAGATTACCCCCCGGTAATCTGAAACCGGTTTCAAATTAGCCTCGGGGGTAATCTCAAACCGGTTTCATCCTACCCCCTACGGTTTCAGGTTACCCCCATATGATACAAACGTTGTTTTCGTCAATCCAGCTTCTGAGTTTTTGATGTCTAACACTTAGTTAAATGGATTGACGAAAACATTTTTTGTGAAATGGAAGCTGGATGAAGGTCCTATGTAGATTAAATGGAAGCTGGATGAAGGTTCCCCGTAGGTGAAATAGAAGCTGGATTGACGAAAACGACGTTTGAAAAATGGAAACTGGATGAAGGTTCTCTGTAGGTGAAATAGAAGCTGGATTGACGAAAAACGACGCTTGAAAAATGGAAACTGGATGAAGGTTCTCTGTAGGTGAAATAGAAGCTGAATGAATGTTCTCTGTAGGTGAAATGGAAGCTGGATGAAGGTTCTCTGTAGGTGAAATAGAAACTGGATTGACGAAAACGTCGCTTGAGAAATGGAAGCTGGATGAAGGTTCTCTGTAGGTGAAATAGAAGTTGGATTGACGAAAACGACGCTTGAGAAATGGAAGCTGGATGAAGGTTCTCTGTGGGTGAAATAGAAGCTGGATTTACGACAACGACGCTTGATAAATGGAAACTGGATGAAGGTTCTCTGTAGGTGAAATGGAAGCTGGATATACGGAATTCATTCGGAATTCAGAGGGGGTAACCTGAAACCGGGGGTAGGATGAAACCGGTTTCAAATTACCCCTAGGGGGTAATCTGAAACCGGTTTCAAGTTACCGGGGGGGGGTAATGTTTAGGAGGGGGTAATTTGAAACCTTTACACCGGTCCTAGGGTCTGCGGGACCCAAGGTAGCAAGCGATGAGCGGGTTTCCAAACAGGAATAGCAAAGTTGACTTCTTGTCAATACGCTATTGACAAAACTATAAGTAGGCTAAGCTTATTAAAATAACGCAAGGTCGAAATAAAATGGGCGATTGAACACAAAATGCAAATCAGGTTCTTAACACTAGAATCTAGCATGAAGGCAGAAGTTAGCGCATAATTACTTGAATATCTGACAACTGAAGAAGGATGCCAATAACTTGTCTTTCTTAGGACTCTACGGCAGAGTTTTCATTGCACACCTTAACCCCACGTAAGTCAACGTCTGACACCCCCGCTCCAGTTATTTTCTGTAATTCTTATTATGGCCAATAATAAAACTATTTTGCATTCTTCTAAATTAACGTATGCTAGTCACTTTGGACAATAATATAGCGTGCGTTACATCTTCTAAAACGCTTCTATTCGCCTAATCTTCCTAGTTATCACGCATGCAAGCAAAATCCTCAATTATTTCACTATTGCTAATGTCATAAGCAACATTATTATATGTTCACAAAATTGATAGCTAAGTTAATTAAGTTAGTGAACCGTTCTTGACGCATCGTTCATAGCATGTAGCATGTATACTATATAGGTTCTGCAAATTATGACCTCTATTTTTTTCTTGGATTCTCACTCTGATGCCTTCTGACAATATCGTGATATCTTTTTGGTGGCACGAACTTATATTTAAAATACTGGAGAGTATAGTCTAATTCAGTGGTTCCCAAGTTTTTTTTACTGTCTGGCCACTTTTCCTAAGTTGGAGGACACGAGGGCCACTTTTTCTTAGTTATAGGACATTAGGGGGTCACAAGGCTAAAATTTAGTTAACTAAAAGCATATGAAACTGTTATAGGCCTATTTGAATAAAAATGAAATGTTTTATGTGATTTATTAACGTTCAGATAAGATATATTCTATCATGGGCAAATTGTCAATTTTTACACATAGATCTATTTTTGTTAATTCATTAGGAGGCTCCGGGCCATTTTTGTAGGCCAGACGGGCCACTTTTGGCCCGCGGGCCATGGGTTGGGAACCGCTGGTCTAATTGAACCAAGTTACCGTATCATAAATCATTTTACATGTAGCCTATTTAAGCATACATCGTATCGCAGCAAAAACATTGAACGTAGGCATATTCTAGAAAACTCGAATTCTGCACGCGCAACGGTAGGACCCAATTGTCACTCGCTTTTATCTGCAACTCGCTCATCCTGAGTCTTTCTCAAAATCCCTAATCAGATTCACGCGGCAGAATGACTTTAATATAGATCTAATGCTGCTAAGCAATGAAAGCTGTCAATCTCATCAAAACAAATTATAGTCTAAAATTGCGGGGCTCGTTCGCCTTGCCCTAAGGCCGGGCCTGATTAGACTATAGGGTAAAGTAGATTCACTTCAGGTCAACAAATAAAGACTAAGCGTAAGCGTATGCCTAATTATTATTATTATGTGAGGTGAACGATAGCTCGGCGATTTTCAATAACAGTTTGCGATCCAGTTGCCAAGGCCGGAGCCGGGATTTGATTTCGGGGGGTGTTTCTTTCCCGCCCGAAAAACTTATGACCTTTTTTAGTGATCCGGCCGAAATCGTCAGAAAATGTCACCAATTAATTAAACTTTTACCATTGGGGGGAGGGTGCTTTCATGGTTTTATTTCATGGTTTTTACATCATGTGCTCGTAAATGCATTCATTTATTTTTTCCATTTCCATTTCGGGGAGTGTTCAAACACCCAAAACAACCCCTAGCTATGGCCTTGCCAGGTACGTAAAGCGTTTTGGATGAAAACCAACAAAGACGAGATATAGAATTTACCAACAGCATTTATTTTATGTTGGTCTTCATTGATTCGTCTGTCTGTCTTTCTTTTTGTTTCGACAGATGTCGCATATAGTGGATTTTATTTCTCAACTGATGCAGACAAGGGCGGATACAGCAATTTTCGAGGGGGGGGCCAAATTTTTGGTCTTCGGACAGGGAATAATTTTCGTCTTGGTCGCCGAAAAATTTGATGACCTTTTTTCTTTTTAGGCATTATTTTGTCTCCATTTCCCAAGAAAAAGATACCCTTTTTATCCGCCAAAATAGTTGATGACCTTTTTTAGTCGTACGGACACTGTGTACGGACTTCGTGGGTGTGGGGAGAACCTACGGAATTACTCATAGGGGTTTGGGGGCCACGTTCAAATTTCCAAGCCAGAATAGCTGGTCAAAAATAGAGAAATTTCTAAATGGGGGCCATGTCCGGATTGCCCCCTGGATCCGCCCCTGGTTGCAGACATGTCTGTAAAAATGTGGATCTTTGCTTTGGGATCAATTTGCAGACCTCAGTATCTTAGACGCATGACTGTGTATTTACGATGTATTCATATACACATGGTTCTATTGATCTAAAGTCGAACAGTTTTCGACAGACAGTATTGACCTGTCATGGTTTTCACGCTTGAGAACGTCTTATATCTCACATGTTTGCCCGACGATCACTGTATTTGAATCTGGATTCAGGCTTCCTCGTTTAGAACGAAACCCTCCCTCGGAACATCCTGGCACCCCTATGCGTCACAAATCTCGTCTCCATGGGAACAGGACGCAGATCTCCCATTAACATCTCATGACGAGTTGACAACCCCTCTTATTTGACAAGCGACCGTCAATCAATGAGCTGGTGGCATTGCGCAGATTCGTTGAATTAGATACCAGGTAGCCTAAGAAAAGTGCAACACAAGCACAGACGTCTATTTTGTTTTCGACTTAAATGAAGGTTTCTTCAAAGACAATTCGGGTAAGTTCTGTCTGAAGAGTTTTCGCAGTGGTGTGATGGCTGTTAGATGAGATAAGAGCGAATCTAAAGGGACATTATACATGTAAAATACATACCTATGCATAATCGTTGTTTGTTATTACCAATCGGGACGACAAACTAATCAGCGCCGTGGATTTATTAAAATTACCCGTTAATCGTAATTGTGATCTCGATAAGGTAAGCGCAGGGCACTAGCTTATTCGCGAGCGCAGATCAATGACCCTTACTGAATGCAGAAAAGAGCAGATGATAAATGAATCTTTAAAGTCAAGCATGACCAATGAGCAAGGACAACGGGTAATAAAAGGCCGCGATTATTACAGTCAGACGTCAGCCTATCATATTGATATTTCTCCAATGTTACCCAACAGCAGCAGCTGTTCGCAGATGGTTGTAGAACAGTATTCAATCAATCAATCAATCATTCAGAATTGGCATAGCGCCCTTCAAGGCACTTACTCAGAGGCGCTCCCGGTCGAGATCAAACGAAAAAACAGTCTTCAACAGTTTGTGAAATTGAGAAGAGCCTGGGAGGTGTTGCATAGTCAGTGGCGTAGCCAGGAATTTATGATGGGGGGGGGGATATTTGGGTTTATGGCCAGGCCAAATGCCTTTCCTGACACTAACCCAACAGTATTATAGACTTTACAGTAAATGAACAGGGAATAAAGTAGCAAAGGGAATAAAGTAAGAAAAAAATTGTTACTACAAGCAATAATTTTGTTTTTCTTATTTAAGTGGATAAATAATTACCTTTAAAAAACGTTTTTCTTAAGCCAATGGGGTGGTGGGTGTTTTAACCCCCGAAACCTCCATTGGCTACGCCACTGCGCATAGTCAAGGGAAGCACTGTGCTGAGTGCTCCCATCTACCGATTATTATCGAGTCCCGCGCTAAAAGCTCAGTCAATAATCCAAACAATGCTGTCATCTACCGATCGTTTTTGTCTGACGACAGAGAAGCCGAGGCAGTCGAGGCCGTATGCTAGCCAACCATAAAATGCGAAGTGGCAACGGCTTCATTTTCATATCTTCCGCCTATAAGGACGGATGGTTAATGTATATTGTATACGGTCATTGTACTCGATATTGTTGTGTTGTTATTATATTCGTCTAATGGTGAAAAAACCTGATAGGCACACCGCTATCAGGTCCAAAAAGCAGTTGATCAAATACAATACAATACCTATGGAATGTCTTTAGCCTTGACTGTTGGATTTGTCTTAGGATGAGAGCACAAAAAGACAGAAATTACAAAAGAACAGTCCTATGTTTATATAGGCTACTATAGCCTATAGGCTGACGAGGTTAATGAGCATTATGGTGCCTTTCTATACAAAACCCGAGAGATGTAATGTCTGTCATCTTTGGAAAATCATCCCGCTTCTTGTTTTGGTCTGAAGATTTTCATCCGTCATCACACTCCGTGGTTTGTTATCAATATTTTCATCTGTAACTAAAATACTAATCGCCGCTGAAGTTACAATGGAGAAAATAGCTTCGAGGCTATTATTTTTTTCGGATCAAAATATTGATAACAAAACACGAAGTGGAAAGACGCATGATGTTCTTCAGACCAAAACAAGAAGCGGGATGATTTTTCTGACTTTTTAGTGCAATAAATGCGATGATTGATGCAAATCTAGTTTCCGGGGGGGGGAATAATCTGAAACCGGTTTCAAGTTACCGGGGGGTGGGTGGGGGTAATGCTTAGGAGGGGGTAATTTGAAACCTTTACACCGGGTCTGGAACTTTCGCGGGATTTTTGGCTGAGTGTCGCCGACAAAATTTTCCATCTTTTTGCCGGTCAAAATTTCTCAAAACCTTTTTTGGACATCCGACCCAAATGTCGATGAAAAAGTCATTTTTTCTCTGCCCAAAAAGTTGATGACTTTTTTTAGTCTGAATTTTGGAAAACAAGCGACCCGGCTGAGACCCGACAACAGCGGGTCTCGAAAATCGATGCCGGGTCCCAGACTCGTATCGACCCAGCTCACTTTCAGCCCTGCATTCGGGTGAGTATCTATGCATGTACTTTTGTATGCGGGCATGTAAAACCAAGAGCATGAACACACCGCCTCGTAGGTACCTTATAAATGAGCGCGGCTGTCTAAGAGAGTCAAAGGCGTCTAAAAGTAAGTTCCATGCGTTTACAGACGGCTGGAAATGGCATCTAATTAATTCTTTGCCAGGTCTCTATAGGACAAGGAATTCGCTGCCAATTATAATACTGCACGTGGAATCTCGAGAGTCGCTTAGGTAGTGTGATTGTCTGAAGATTTATTGGTAATGATTTATGCAGCGCTACGACAAAGCATCAACGAATGGTGCAGAGCGAAGGACTTGCATAAGAAATGAACGCTGGAACCAACGGTATAATGAGGGGAGGTTCGCAGATGTAGCCTACTCCCCGCCATACAAGACCAGCGAGCTATCCAACCAAGAGTCCGACATCCACGTTGAAAGGTGTCAAGAATACTGATAGGCTACTCGTCGATTTCAATGCGATCTTTAGAAGACCGGTCTTGTATCGATCGATCCCACGGATAAAGAACGGGTAGTTAAGACGAAATCAAATCCGTGAAGTGAGCAACCTAACGAAAGACTACATGTTTGAGAAATGCAGTTTCCGACAGTGCATTTTTGTCAGAAGTTTGAAAGCTGGACAAGTGGTTTTATTGTTGTGTTCCCCTTACGCTCAGATGAATTCGGGGGCTTGGAAACAGCGCTTTAAATTTAGTTATATACATTCATGCACGAACAGTCGAACATGTTCTTACATGCAGGCAAATATGCATAGATACAAACGCACATACATGTATGCATACATACATACATACATGCACACATACATACATACATACATACATACATAGTTATATACATACATACATACATACATACATACATACATACATACAATCATACATACATACATACATACATACATACATACATACATACATACATACATACATACATACATACATACATACATACATACATACATACATACATACATACATACATACATACATACATGCATGCATGCATACATACATACATACACACATACATACATACATACATACATGCATAGTTTTCATACATAGCCTACATATGTACAATTTGTACATTCATAAATACGTAGGCCTACTTGCATGCATGTAATACGTACTCATAATTGCACGCATAGGCCTAGGCATAAAGGTTCGTAGACGTATTCAATGTTCAACGCGCAGCCAAAACTATTATTATCGCGGCATTCAGTGACGGATTGGTAATGATTAGTCTATAATAGGCCTACTAGTAGATTTACAGTCTCTAAGACGACCAAAATGAAAACGCTGGAGAAATAATGGAGTACATTGTCCCGTCTTACTAGTGGAAAGTCAAATGGAGAACTGACATCTTTTTGGTTTTGTTGTAATAAAAGTTGCTGGTTGGAGAAAGAAATGTCCAGGTCCAAATTGAAATACTGAAGGACTTTTACGTTCGACGTTAATTATGCCACCTCACACAAATGAGCAGCACTGTTGCTGACGACGGTTTGCGTCACACAATAAACTGGAAAGGTAATGCCTTAGATAAAAGCAACTTGAAGTTGACGTTAGTCAAAAACAGGTTACAGACCTGCCTATATAAACCTTGGAGTTTCTCATTCACAATGTCAGTTTAATGAGATTACTGTGCGTGCACGACCGACAGCGCTTGTGAGTCGTGGATGTGACGGTAAGAGATGTGGTCTTGTCCTGAACAGTGAACATTCCTTCGATTAATTACTTAAGATTCTAGAACGCATGACAGTTCCGAATGAATCATGAGTTTGTTTTCATGAGCTGAAGCAATAGTTTTAGGATTAGTAAGCATAAAATATAATTAGGCCTGTGAGCTTTGTAATGGTAAAAGTAAAAAGTAGAGTCCATCCAGTTCCATGTGGAACACAGGGAGGCGCTCATCTCCTTTGCAATGGCCTTGAGCCAGCAATGGACGAATCCCAAGCTCCTGGATACGAGGCCAGTGTATCGCAGGAATTGCCGTTTACTTTCCAGCTTACGCCGGTATCAAATTATACTTCTTGGTGACAGAGGTCCGTGTGCGCAAACAACTTGCCCAAGGTGGCAGAGGTCCGTGTGCGCAAACAACTTGCCCAAGGTCGTTACCAGGAGTTGAACCCGCAACCGCATGCTACGTGAGCAACGCGTTACCGATAGGCCACCGAGTCGCACATCTACAAATTTGTGCTGGTGGCATTATTAAAATGCAGCTACATCACAAGAACCGGAAGATACACGCTGTCAAATGAATTATTCAGCCAGATCGAAGAACATAAAAATTAATTCCGATAAGTATTTAAACCAGTTAAACCAGTTAAATCATGTTGTAGGTCCATCTATCTGGAATAGTCTCCCGTTGGAGATGCGCTTGTTACATGTACCTAGGGTTGACTCCCCAGTGTTTTACAGGCTCCCAAAGACTTTTTTGTTTCACCGTGGTTGGACTGGGAGCGCCTCTGTGTGGACTTCTTGAAGAGGCGCTATATAAATTCTTGAAATGAATGAATGAATTTCTAAATGAATTTGAGCTGAGTATATATTGTGAAAGATAAGTAGGTACGATTTTAACAGAATGCATTTTACTCAACTGTTTTGAAGTTGTAATGACAGGCGTCAGCTGATTGTGAGTAACGTTGCAAATTGTTGAATTTGAATTTTGACCTATACATGCAATCGATGATAGACGATCATAAATTTCTAGACGTGGGTTAACTTTTTTGTGCTGTCTTATCCGTCCAAGAAACAGCACCTTAGAATACCTTAGGACAGAGTATAATGCACCTTGGTATCTGAATAGTAGCCTACCCTTTGATGTAGGCTGTCAAAGGCCTTGAACTGTTCCCTATTCTGTTGGCTGTTGCATGCTGATTTCAAGACGTGCTGCCCATACATGTAAATCAAAGAAAGAAGCGGGAATAAAAAACGAAGCATTAATTTTGTTTTACCATTTACAAAAGGTTGCATCACTCATCAAGCGCCGTCTCGTATTGTTCCCCGTGCCAGCACGCAATGCTGGCTAATTGAGTGCACAACACGCAATCAATTAAAAACGTAACAGACTATGCCGGTATCCTTTGTATTGGCCAACATTTCGTGGCGAAAATCTGACTGCTTTGCTGTGACAATGCGCCAACCGCTCAGTGTCTACAAAAGCATGTAGACCTACCTTCTGACAAGTGTTTGTTTAGAGAGAGGAGATTAATGACCCGCGCCTGTTGTAATTACAGGTTCTAAGCTGCTTCCGGCCGACGTTGCCAACTTCATAAATCTGTGATTGACTTAATCTACGTTTTTAGTTTTCACCTAAAATGATGAAAGGTTTCGACGTCAGAGCAATAGCGTGACGTTCACTCTCATTGGTGCCTTTCTGACAACAGACTCACTCTGAAACGACTGACGTGTTGCAAATTCAGCAGTAAAGCACTACGTTTGGCTTTCTTCATAATAATAAACTTCGTATTTCTAAAAGCACTACTCATAAGCCTAGCGCAGGGCACAGGTTTATTACCTCTTGGGCTTCCGAGAAACGGAAACTGTCTGTGTCTCAGGTCCTTGCGTGTCGTGATTAAGGCCTCTAAGTTAGAACAGCGTAATTTTTTCAATGGAATGTCTGTTATGACTAGTGCTAATCAATTCCAAATGCAATGGAGTGCTGTTTGTTGTCAGGTCCCTTGACTGCGCCTTACTCTTATTTAAGCCGTGAACTTTGGACACCAACGACGCTTCGTGACTTGGTTGATAGAAATGGCTCCTAGAATTTTCCTTTCCCCGTCGCTTAAACAAGGTAAGTGACTTTAAGAGCGCTACTGTAACAGAATATTTAGACGCTCATCAAATTAGCATAATTAACTTTGTCAATAGTTGAACAATATGATTGGTTCACGTTTCAACAGTAGATTTACCATAGTAGGCCTAGATGTAACCCAGGAGTAACAAAGTTATCCCGCTAAAAGACCCCGACGGCGTCTTTTTAAGCCACGAAATATATCTATAGGGAAACATTGGCAGTGTTCTAATCATCTAACTGTCCAGACCACATATCAAGGAGAAAATAATAAAATAGTAGGCCTAGTTGATTTTATTATAAAGTAGCGTACGTGTGTGAAACAGTAGATCTAATCACTATCGTAGATAAATCTTGGTCAACACAAGAGCTGCATTGGTATCCCGGCTACTGAATAAATAAATGAATGAATGTTTGTAGAGTATAAACTGCTATTGCGATTCCCTCGTAGTTGTCAATAATTATTTTTTCAGAATGCTGCTGGATCCGTTTGTCTATTCTGATTGCATTGGCATATTATGGTGCAACCGTTGGAGCTCAAACGACAAGCATACGTACGTAGCCCTCTATAATATTAAGGAATATAGCATTTATGATAGTATTTACGATATTCACTACTCCTATTATTGATAAAAGGGCACAGTTCTTTTTCCTTGGTAACTTGAATTCATCACAACTTCAATTCATTCATTCATTCATTCATAGCATTTATATAGCGCCCCTTCAAGAAACTACTCAGAGGCGCTCCCAGCCCAACCACGAGCAAAGAAAAAAGACTTCAGAGACTTGTAGAACCCAGCCGGATGGGCCACAAGTAAAGAGCGAAGCGCAACCGGGAGGTCATTCCAGACAGTAGGCCCCACAACCGAGAAAGCACGGCGCTGCTTAATAACTAAGCGAGCCCGCGGGACCAGAAGTTCACCCCTAGCCGAAGAGCGTAGTACACGACGCGCTGCAACGTCAGAGACTGGACAGCAGAGTTCACGCAAGTATGACGGAGCACAGCCAAGGACACAGCGTGAGACCACAGCAGCAATGCGGTATGAGATCCGCTGGGACACTGGCAGCCAGTGCAGCACATCACGCATATATGCAGAGACAGGAGCAAATTTAGGAAGCCGCCCAACAAGGCGAGCAGCGGAGCGCAATACACGATCAAGTCGCCCCAGGACCCCAATGGGAAGACCAGCAAGTAAGGAGCAACAGTTGTCGATTCGACTTGTAACAAAGGCGTGAACAAGGACGACGACCGCGTCGTGAGAGAGAGAGCGGGAGACCACCCGAAGCTGACGAAGCTGGTAATAGGCGCTCCGAGCAACCAAGTTCACATGCTGGGACAGAGTGAGTTCAGAATCGAGGGTGAGACCCAGATCACGAACTGTGAGGGAAAATGAGATATGAGGAAAGAGCAGAGCAAGTTGTGAGAGGTCAATACCCTGGAGTTGCCTACGGCCACCCAACCAAATAAACTGTGTTTTGGATGGATTTAAGAGTAGCCGATTGGAGGCCATCCAGAGAGAGAGGACATCCATTTTCCTACACATCTGGCTGACAGCGGCCACCGCATCAGCCGAATAGGTATGGATGTAGGCTTGCACATCATCAGCAAATAGCTGGTGCAGAAGCCCTTGAGATGACAGTAAGGAGCAAATATCAGCAGTATAGAGAAGATACAGCAGCGGACCCAAGACGGAACCCTGGGGCACCCCAAGAGGGGCAGGGACTCCACTGCTCTCCACTGACATTTTCAGTAGGCTATCACTCATTTTAAGTGCAGTAAGCTACCGCGTTTATAAGCTTAGTTAAATTTTTAATTAAGATCGCTGCTAGATTTAGGCCTATATCATGATAGTGCAATGCTTCGATAGCCAATTCTATATTAGGCTACTTGTAGACCTAACTTTATCTGCTCGTGAAGCTTCTACTGTGTTTTTCAGGGTGCATCATTTTTGTTACATCTTTCAATGCATTTGGCAATGTATCGTTCTTTGGGTGTCCCTCCCAGCTGGACTGCGATCCATTTGGACTCCAAATTATTGTAGCCAATGTCTCATCAGTCTGTTACGGTGTTGTATGTGCAATTGGTTGCAAAAACATTTACTTGACTTGGCATGTGTTTGGGTCTTCCTTCTGTAATTCTCATCCGTTTTTATAGTTCTGTGAATATTGATTTTCAACGGTGAGTCTCTTTTCATGCTACGCCAGATCCATAATCATCTGTCGCTATCGTCTTTTTGTAGCGATTATCAATCTGCTCTTTCCCATCTCTACGTGTAAGGGCACTTACTAAATGTCATACAGCAAATACACCTGAGTAACTTTGATTTAATTTATCTTTGTCCTCTTAGCTGCTTATATTTAATGGCCAGTAATGTTCTTTGTAAATAACCTATGACCGTAGTGGTGCAACTGTTTCAACACTACGTATATGGGGCGCGGTGGTGCTGTGGAGCACCTCTGGAGCATTTCGTTGCCTTGCAGCCGGAGGGTTGCATGTTTGAATCCACTCCCAAGTCGCCGCATAGGGACCGTGATCAAGTCCTTCACACGCAACTGCTCACTGCTCAGCGCTTCGGCGCGAAACTCCGATGCAGTGTCCGCGCTGCAGTCGGAAGCGCCTCTGAGTAGCGAGCTTAAGGGGGCATTATAACAAATGCACATACAAGCAATAAAATTATACAAAATAATCATTGGCCAATGACTGTAGTGATAGGCTACATACTAGTTTTCACATATATGACAGAGAAATTTGCGCAAGTTATTTGGTTTCGATATTCTGCCACACAGCAGATATGCCGTGGCTAAAGTGTGAGAAACAAAGGTCATCAACGTTTTAGTAATTTAGAAACAGCATTAGAAAAGTAGATAACAGTGACTCAGTGAGTAACAGTTCTGACAAATAACTAAACGCCACGATGAGAGTTGCAGAATAGCGTTGCGTTCGAGTGTGCACTCACCTTAATGTAGGCCGATGGAAAGAGCAAACAGAAGACGGAGTGCGCTGTAGGCCTACACGATGACCAAACGCTTCCCCGAAGAGCGTAGAAGACGTAGGCCTATAATACTGTTCGTTGATGCGTGGTGGAAGGTGGTAGAAACGATGGTATGGTGGACCGTGGATGATGGTAGAAGACGCATTGCTTCTCGGTGGCGTGGTGGAAAGTGGTCAAAAACGATGGTATGATAGCAGCTGGAAAGAGTCGATGGTACAATGAATGATGGTAAAAATCGTTGGTAGGCATGACATGGTAGAAAATGGTCTGTGGTATGCTAGACAATAGCAAAGGTCGACAGTTTGGTTAAATATACCACTACGTAACAAAATTTTACTTTTTGTTTGTTCCTGGGTATTAAATGTTATTTCCTAATTGCTTCTGCCTCAAAAGTATAGAAAATGGCCATTATACCCCAGAGACTTTGCTTTTCAGGCCAGGAGATTGATTATTCTGAAATGTAACTGCTTCTTCGGTACATTGAAATTCATGTGTTAACTCGGAGTAGCTGTGCAGCTTTGGTTAACTTCCGGGAATATTCTAGAATATCTTCCACACTTATAAATAGCTGCAAGTAGTAGTATAAATAAAGATGCCTTGAGCCCACCATGCACTTCAGTTTAGTTGTACGTCTGACTAGGTACATAGCCTGTAGACAAAACTCATAATATGAGATGTGTCTACAGGCTATGCTGTGCCTAAAGGATACTTGCAGCCTCTTGATGCCATATTATGACATCAAGAGGCTGCAAGTATCCGGCTGACGCATTCTGCTAGGCCCATGTCTGTACTTTCTTGCGGAGGATGGTACAGAGGGATAAAGAGAGCCATGAAGTTTGCAATACCAAGAATCTGGCGAGAACCCACTGAACAACCAAGCAGTTGCTACTTCTGCATGGTGGATCCTTCCAATTCCAAACGTCGGACTGGAAAGAATGCAGCTCCTATCATACATCCCCGACCTTCCTTCATCCATGGCTCCAGTGCCACACAGCCCTGAGCTTCTGGTACCCACTGTTCTGGATAGAAACCAGTCGCCTTCAGAAGAACAAAGTATATTAGAGTCAGAGAGCGATGAAGACGTTTTAGATCCAGACTATAATTTTTCTAGCTCATGGCAAAAATCCGTACTATCCAAACCAAAAAGACCTCAACGACCTGATCAGAGATCTGGGTCTCAACAAGTACAATGCAGAACTTTTGACGTCTAGACTCAAGCAGTGGAACCTGTGGGCTGACAGTGTTCAAATCGCAGATCAGAGGAAGTGTCATCAAGCGTTTTCAAGCTCTTTTACCAGTCAAGATGGACTCTGCTTCTGTCACAACGTGACCGGTCTTTTTCAGGAAATTAGAATCGACTGCAACCCGAACGAGTGGCGTCTCTTCATTGACAGTTCATCTGGGAGTCTCAAAGCCGTGCTACTCCATAATGGGAACAAGTATCCGTCTCTTCCTCTGGCTCACTCGGTACACTTCAAAGAGGATTACAACAGCGTGAAAACCTTGTTAGCCGCCTTGAAGTTCGATGAGTACGGCTGGGATTTCATTGGAGACTTCAAAATGGTATCAATCCTGATGGGCCTGCAAGGGTTCGGACAAAGTTTCCTTGCTACCTTTGCCTTTGGGACAGCCGAGACAAAAGGCGCACTACCACAAGCGGGACCCAGCGGACCGAGTTCAATGTGGGTAGCAAAAATGTCAAGTGGGAGCCACTGATGGATCCTCGGAAAGTGCCGATGCCACCACTGCATATTAAATTGGGCCTAATGAAGCAATTTGTCACAGCTCTGGATAAGGAATCGGCAGCTTTCAAATACCTTCAAGGTTTCTTCCCTAAGCTGTCTGAGGCAAAGGTCAAAGCTGGTATATTCTTCGGCCCACAGATAAAGAGAATCATGGAGTGTAAGGATTTCTACAAGATGCTTTCTACGAGTGAGAAAGCGGCTTGGAATAGCTTTGTAGCGTTCTTTAGAGGTTTCCTGGGCAGTAACAAAGCCGAAAACTATGTAGAGCTGGTTGAGACTCTGGTGAAGAACTACAGTAAATGGGATGCAGGATGTCCCTGAAGGTTCATATCCTTGATGCTCACCTTGACAACTTCAAGGAGAACACGGGAACATACTCGGAGGAGCAAGGCGAGCGCTTCCACCAGGATATACTAGACTTTGAACGTCGCTACCAAGGACAGTACAATGAGAACATGATGGAAGACTACATGTACATCTGGGGGCTGATTCGTGAAAGTGATTTACAGTATAACTGTAAATCTCGAAAAACTACGCATTTCTAAATTTCGGGTGGTCAATTTTTGTATCATTCTAGTATTGATACATGTTGCTTTGGAGTCATTGTGTGAGTCATTTTGTGGTTTCTTGTGACCTATATAGTTTTATTCTGACTTTACGTGAACAAAAACAAATTCGCTCGTTTGTTGTGGAAATAGGTTTTTTCTTTTAAATATCATTCTTAGGTCCACAAAAACAAAGTTTAAACAGAATAACAACCATTTCCTATACTTTTGAAGCACAAATAACCAGGAAATTACACTCATTGCCCAGGAACAAAAATCGTGTTACATAGTGATATGGTCGGGAACGTTGGTACGCTACAAGATGGTAAAAGCACTTATTGCGTGACGTGCTGCATTTTCTTCCGGTACCGCACCGCATTGAATACAAACTCTCATTGCTGGTCTACAAGTCACTACATGGCCTTGCACCGGACTACCTCAAATCCTACTGCGTGCAGACGGCTTCGTCAAGTGCTGGGCTTGCGCTGAGATCCTGTGTGAAAGGAGATCTGTATGTGCAAAGGACGAGGACACGCTTCGGGGAGAGCGCTTTTTCAACTGCTGGCCCCCGCTGCTGGAACAGTCTGCCTACCTCTGTTCGTTCGGCCAACTCAGTTGAGGCTTTCAAATCTCGATTCAGGCATAACTCTTTTGTAAGGCGTACCTCTGACTGATTGCGTCTGTGTTTGTAGAGGCGCCTTTATAACGGCATGTGCTGTGTAAAAATTGTCGTCATTATTACTATTATTATTAAGCCGATGATTCGATAGATGGCATATCGGTATGATAGAAGATTGCAGATCTTGATATTTGGAAGGAAGGTCGCAACTGGCTATTCATCGGGCAACCAATCTCTTGAGGAATGTCATTCATCAATAGCTCTTCTATTAATATTATTCGTTGCTTTTGAATACTGCAGCTGCTTTCCGAGGAACGACATCCGGAGATAACTTCCTGTCAACTGGAGTCGACGTGACTGGTAAACAAAGTGTTGTGCTTCAGGCGCAAGGAAAAGACAATGCAATTGTGGAAATTCTAACTGACCCTGGTGATTACTACAACAATATGTTTGAAATCGTTTTTCGAGGCGTGACTGGAGTCACCAGCCCTGTCAAGTAGGTCAATATATCGAGGCATTACCACTCGCACTATGCCTGAAATTTATCTAATAGTCTAATCTTATAATTTAGTCCAGCTTTGTTCAGTGGCGTAGCCACCATGAGTGCATTGTGTGCAAAGCACACGGGCCCACGACCTCCAGGGGCCCACAGAAATGGTTGAACTTTGTAATCTAACCTAATTAGTAGGCCTAATTGAAATTATTTTGTGAATAAATATGGTTTCTGTGAGCACACTTTCATAAATTCATTAAATTGCAAGATGATATTAGTGTGTGTGAACAATAATAAGAATAGGTCTAAACACGGTTTTTAAGTTGAGAACATGAAATGAATCATACGGGCATAAGATTTTCATTTAGCTGATTCACTTTCCTATGCAAAGGTAAGGGCATGCCTATGCTGTCTGGGAAAGATGTGATAATTATATGATATTATATAAAAATATTATGTCAGTTTATCTGTCACGTTGGTGTATTGCAATTAAACGGGGCACCGCAGGAACACCATACTTGCCACAGGCATGCTAGTGTAATCCGGTCATTTGCTGGATAATATGGTAACGGGATTGACCTGACATCTACCTCAACCAGGATGACAATTTCCGGGGTTTGACGTGGTTCAACTCTGGCTAGATTTTTCTCAAGGTCACATAGTTAAGTCTTCTTTTAAACGTTTCACAACCTAACTCCACGTCGATCGTGGTCTGACTCCCGTTATTTTTCTACAATTCTCCTACTCCTCTCAAATTACTCCTCTAAGTTTTCACTCCAGAATGAGGGAGACACCAAATTGAGCACGTGTGGATCAGGGTCCTAGGGGATTACGTATTTGCCCCTATTTTTGCAATTGCAGTGAATATTGGCAAATTTAGTTTTTAGGTAGACCTACTATGAAAAATTGATGATTGTTTTTGTGTGCAAATTGCCAATCATGGACCAGAATTGATACAGTAGATGATTGACATTTTTTGATGAGCAAAATGCTAGAAAAAACTTTATGCCATGACACTGCTTTGTGTAGGCCTACTAGTTGACCTACTAAATAATAAGTGGACGAGTCTGCCTCGTGATAGATCACTGCAATTAATATACCGTAACACTTTAATTTGTCTGTCTCATTCGTGCGACATTCATGTATATTCTGTGATTTGTATTGCATGTGTTAGGTATAACAGTGATTGCCATTGATTAGTTATGATGATCTTGATTGTAAGAACGCAGAAATACCGGCCTTCAAGGCCAAACAGGGACCCATACGGGACCCCTGCACACGGGCCCATGAAAAGCTAGCTATTCATGGGCCCGTGTGCAGGGGTCCCGTATGGGCCCCTGTTTGGCTTTGAAGGCCGGTATTTCTGCGTTCTTACAATCATAGCTTTGTTTATGCAGTTGATTGATAACTAATATACTTCTTTCCCTTGCTTATTGTCGTTTTATTTGGAATCTTATAACTTTGCTATTCTTAACAAATTTCATTTCACTTCAAAGGAACGGTACAAAGCAACTTCCAGTGTGCGTTGCTAGAGCAACTACGAATTTCCTGAAGGACGGGTTGGTTCCGGTCTGGCTGTGGATATCTTGGTCGCAATCGGTGCTGACGGCTGGCACGGGCAGCGTGGTTGGTAAAGATATCTTTCTCTTCCATTCCGATGGTCAACGTGTACGCGCAGCGACCACAATCCGTGTCGGTTCCTTCATAGACTTTACAGTCGACTGGATGATTCCTTATGACCAGGGCGAACAAGGTTGGCAACAGAACTGAATCTGAAAAATTAGGCAACATCTTAAATGGTTGAAACATTATTAATTGTTATCGTAGGCTTCGTATTTCTAAGAAGCAGAGAGCAGTCCCTTAAGATAACCAAAGGCTGATGTGTATATTAACTTGCTAACGACTTTGTCTTCTTAGCCTCGGCGTATCCTGGCAGATGAGACCAATCTTCTCTCTTGCTTCCTGATCTTCCAACTGAAAAGTGCACAGTCAGTGTACTCATTGCGGTTGTGTTGGCAAGGAGGAACATCTGAAACAGAAATCTCGAAACAAATTTGAAGATTTCAATCCCCATCTCTTGGTTGACAGTGGATCTAACCACAAGATAATTGAACCAGACCATCCTGCAGACCTGCACCACAGTAAAAAGGGTAATGGTTATCAGACCTTTAATAAGACCAATTTCGGGGGTCTCAAAAACCGCTGTTTTGGGCGAATGACAACCGCTAGGGATGACACAGAGGACACCCTTTGGCCGAATTTTTCTGGTCACCTTTGTTTAACTCTTCATTCAGTTCATTGCCACGCCGTCAAATTCTTCTTCTGACAGAGAAATTTGGCATCTATAGGCTATAATTATGCACGTGAACATGGGTTGTCAAGATTTGTTGGGGTGGGGGATGTTGCGAGTGCAATTTTCTGGGAAAGTGCCATTGTACGTATATAAAGGTGTAGGCCTACAACACTTCTCGATTTTTTCGGGTGGTGGAATTCTCATTGCTGAAGAGGGAACTTCCCCCAGAGACGTCTGGATTAGACACTAATCGAAGGCGTCACCTGAAAGAAGAGCGCAGGGCAAACTCTTTTCTCGAAGCGCTATAATGGCTGCTCTGACTGAGCTTTGCTAACTTAAAGGTACAACTCAATCCCAAAATGGTTGATTAAATCTACACTACAGATAGCCTAAGTTTCCGAAATATTGTAGTGAAATGCAGTTTTCGTTAATCATTATGCGAGATCATATTTTGTGCTGTTACTTTCTCTCTTTATTGCGAGGTTATACATGTACTTTGACCTATAGGCCATTAGAACTTTCCCGTGGCAACACTTGCAAAGTTCTCGCGGTACACTTGGGCACACAGGTTGGGAATCACTGATATAGTGAGATGTCGACCTTCTGTTTAGGCTTACTAATGTTGAAATCTAAACATTTGGAGCAGCATATATTCACATTTATTTTGATTTTTGAACTTTTGTCTTGTTTAGTTTATGAAGGTTTAGACATCAAAGTCGTCCAACCGCTCGGTAAGATTCACTACAGATATAGTATCTGGAAATCTTAATTTTTGGCATAATTATAAACTCACTGAACTCAGCCATTGATTGGTTAAATCTTAAGGTGGCATACCACACGGGTCTAAACGAGTCCAAAATGGAAATAATATTATGGATACTGTGTGGTTTCATATAGGATTATGGGCCATGCTAGCATAGTCTAACAGGGATACTCACTGTTACTCAGTCAGTATTATGGATTGCTCCTCTTTGTTATTCAAATGCTTGTCACTTGGCCAGTTTGTCATCGGTTCTGACAATTCTAATTTTAGTCGCAAATTTTTATAGTGCCACTTCATTATTCAGAGGAGCCTAGATTAATTTTGGATTTCTGGAATGAATTTCAAACATTGTTTGTGAAAAATTCTTCACCGATGTCAGAAAAAATCAGTCATTACAGTAATAAATGCATTAAATTATTATTATTATTATTATTATCATCATCATCATCATCATCATCATCATCATCATCACAACAATTATCATTATTATTATCATCATTATTATTATTACTATTTCTATTATTATTATAATTATTGTTGTTATTATTATTGGTCGTTGTTTTCTTTTCTGCACCCAATCTCGCTTATTGGCATTCACTAAGATCTAGCAATCGTGAAACAATGTTTATGGTCGCAGGCTACTGTTTTAGATTTTGATGCAGACGTTTGCAAAGGTGAGTAGCGCATCTTCTTTCTTCACTAAAATTTGTAATATACCAAAAAACTTTTATTTATCTATAAAAGCAAAACTGTTTATAACTCACCTTATTAATTTGTAGCCTATTATAGCCTATAGTTCAACAGACTGAAAACTGCTTGACTAGCAAAGTGACTGATTGATTGACTCTTCGATTTTCCCACTGAATGATCGACCTGGTGACTGAATAACTAGCTAACTTTAAGCCTGAATAATTTTGCAAATCAATTGAATTAAATATGATCAACTTACTGCGAGTCTAGTGCTAAAAATAGGCCTAATAAATTATGATATCTGTATATGCGTCAATTGGAGTAAGAGTTTTTCCTGTTACTTCAACAGATGCAACATATCCTGGAGCTCCTGCTGTGACATCTGTCGTCCGCATTAAACCCGTTCTTGAGGGGAGAACTTATCTTCAACTCAAATTCGATAGTTATCCGTCCTTAATCAACGTTACCATGATCGCTGATGACCAAACCGTGTACGACATAGCAGGCGGCGTTCCTACTCGCACGTACATCTACAAGTAAGACCATGCATTCACAAATCCAGCGATGATAAGCATGGCTCAATGCTATTAAAATAATTAGATGCACCGTTGTGTAATGCAATGTTGTCCAATGATATAGCAAACTGTTAAATAGCAAACTGTTAATCGAGGTTTTTCAATAATCGTAAGTAGAGACTGTATCTTATTGGCTGCTCACGATTTGCGAAACAGTGATGGCATTATTAAAATTCGTGTTTATAGCAGAGAGCAGACCAAAAATGGCCAATGATGGTTGACCAATGGTTGATTAACGACAGATGATCAATGACTAATGATAGTCGGGTGCCTCAGTAATTAGGACTCAAGATCAGCGGCCTATATGAACCATCATCTAACTTAAGATCTGGTAGACCTCACAAAAACGAATAGGCCTACAGTACTTTATTAATTGTTTCAGATGACCTTTAGGCCTATCCTTATGTTTATCTCGATGACCTTTAGATCTGAGCATGAAAAACACTTGTGTGCACATTGGTCACCGATTTCGTTATGTGTGGCTAATATGGAGCAAAACTAAACTTAGGTATTAGGCCTACATTCGGTTGTAAAGCGATTTTTTCTGTCATGTAAACTATGTAGGCAACAGTACTGTCGCATTCGACATTTGATAGTATAATTTTTCATATGAAAATTACACATTGATAAAAAAATGTGTGAAAATATGAAAAGAAGTATGACAAATGATTTGTGAACTTAGCCCATTATTTTATCGCTCTTTAATGCTGATTGTGATTTATCTGAATATTCAATATTCAGGAATGGTGTAACGAGGGCAGGCGGAATTCCATCGTTGCCTCCCATCAGTGACCCCGACGGACTGTACTGGATATCCTGGTCGAACGGGGTGATTGCGGTCGGAAGGGGAGCAACATTTGGCCAAAACATCCTTACCTTGTCCAACGAAGATAAGAATATCGTCATCACGAACATGACGGTGACTCTCAATGGATCTTTGACTGTACCATTCGGCTACTACTTTGGATTTTCAGGTTAGAAAAGATACCTGTGGATTGTTAAGCACCATGGTGAGTAGGAGTAGTTGCAGTCGAGACAGCAGAAAGCTGGGATACCGATTCTTAAATTTAGACAAGAACTAGGAGGAAAGATTTCTGCAGCCAAAAGTGCTCCAGCGCCTACCAGTCACCCTACAAAATAGGAAACACGTTGTCCGTTTTGGGCACAAACAGACTCAAACAGTCGAGACACCGAGGTCCGAGAGGTGTTGGACGGAATGACTGATTTACCTAATGTTGAAAACGAGCATTTCTATTAGTCTGCAAATGACTTTGTCAATTTTTTAAATAATAATATAGTGATAATTATGATAATAATATTAATTATGACAATAGCACACCTCTTTCAGAGTCTTTCTACACCACCGTGCCCCACAAATATAGGGTGACACGAAAGTTCGTTCACCGTTTTCAAAATGCGCTATCTCAGTAACGGCTTCATATTTCTTTATAATATTTTGTCAGTATATACATCAGTCAAATGAAAGATATTGGTACAAATTCTATTATAATCCGGTCAGTTTTCGTCATTATGTATAAGAAAATGTAAAGACGACCAGTTTTTACGGAAAAACTGCGTTCATCAAATTTACACAATAAAGAAAATGTGTATACGCCTAGCCTCGTATACAAGCGTAACAAGACACTGTTGTTACCTATATAGCCTATGACATACACAGACATACCGTAGGCTATTAGCGTACAGTATCTCCTTTCTGCTTAATGACAGCACTGACTCTATCCCACATAGGAAGAGTACGTTCAGCCTGGTCCACAGATGAAGTTTAGTCCGTCGGTGATGGTTTGGGGTGGGATGGCTGCCAGGGGTCTCACTAAATTTCAGTTTGTGCCAAATGGTACCAGATTGAACTCACAGTACTACATACATCACCAACATTCTCGAACAGATGGCGAAGCCAGCGTTCGAGAGAGAAAATTACAACGGCAGTGTCATGCAACGAAAGTTATTTGTTGACAATGACCTAGGAGTATTTCAGCAGGATGGTGCACGCTGTCATGCATCAGCTGTGACGACGAAGTGTCTAGACGACAACCTCCCGTCACACATAAAGCCGAAGGATTGGCCACCCAACTCTTCAGACCTCTCTCCTATTGAGAACTTGTGGAGTATTTTATCTCTCAGCGTTTATAAAGATCCTGAACCAAAGAACGTTGATCAGCTCAAACTTCGCCTCCAACGAGCGTGGAGATCGATAGCAGTTGAGATACTTCATACGCTGATTCAGTCATGCCGGATAGAGTCAGTGCTATCATTGAGCAGAAAGGATACACTGTACGCTAATAGCCTACGTCTGTGTATGTTCTATATATGTAACAACAGTGTCTTGTCACGCTTGTGTACGTGGATAGGCGTATACACAGTTTTTTGTGTTAATTTGATGAACGCAGTTTTTCCGCAAAAACTGGTCGTCTTTGCATTGTCTTATAAATAATGACGAAAACGGACCGGATCATAATCAAATTTGTACCAGTATCTTTCATTTGACTGATGTATATACTGACAAAATATTATAAAGAAATATGAAGCCGTTACTGAGATAGCGCATTTTGAAAACGGTGAACGAACTTTCGTGTCACCCTATAGTTAATTCATGCATCTTTTACTACAGTTTGTTGCGTGCAACTTATTGAGTGACTTTATAATTTTATTCATTATTTCCTTTTCCGACATACAATATAAATTTCGCAGACTAGGCACGCAGGCATCAACTCATCAAATATTATTGTGCTCTACTTTGAACCGACGCCACGCGGCAGAGATAGGCCCACTCACTGTCACATGTTTGACACGATAAAGAAATCAATTTACGAGAGTCTGATAAACGGTATTCTATCAATTCCATTATCAAAGCAATCGAAGCTTTTTCTGGGCCGAAATTCTCTGGCGCCGATTTGGCTCAACACCTTCATTTCAGAGGTTTGAATCTTGGACCTGCACGGATTTCAAACTGGAATGGGTGCATTGGGCGGATGTAGTGAAGGACCCCACCACCTCAATAATTCATGAAAATGTGATCAGGGTCAGGGTCTTATAGTTATTATAGACTATATTTAAACTTAGCCTATATATAATGTACAATTGATAAATAGTTTATATTTATGCACTTTTTAAATCCGCGTAGTCGATCTGACATGCTCTTTATTCCGGAAGGAGTTTGTTCTTAAAGCTGCTGACGCGTTCTCAATGCTTGTTCTTTGTAATACAGCTCTGACCCGCAAAGACGGTTCCAATGTGAGATCGCTCATGCTGAAGAAAGTGGCGTCCAACGCATGCGTTAGCACCTGTTCGACTGAGACCGTGGACAACCCGGACTGCAGGCTGACGTTCTGCTCCCACTCCTGCATATCGAACACCAACTGCACGGCGTTCTGTTTTCGCCAGCCGTCATCCGCCGGACAACCGTGCACCTGCGAACTGCAGTCGATACCAGGCAGTCCAGTGTCGGATGGTTTAATGAAGGCGGAGATCGGAGCGTCCTATTGGCTGATGAGCACCTAGATCAAACAACTATTATAATAATAATATTATTATTATTATAATAGTTTATTGTATGTTTGCTGAACGGTCGGTGGAGCATTCGACTTTTGACGAGGGGTACAGTGGGACTTCAAGTCTCTTGGGGGCCTTGTACTGACCTTGAAGAAAATCTCATCATTATTGATCGCTGGCTTTTGACGATAATAATTATTGTAATTGACAATTATACAATAAAACTAAACTGTTGACATTGCGAGAAGGTGTTATTAGCCAGAAAATTACAAGTTGCGACTAGTTCATCAAGTTGTATTAAAAGGCTCACATCTCGAAAGCATTCCAAAGTCAATGTTCGCGATGTTTTCTTATCAACAATCTATTATAATTATGTGAAAAAAGTGTGCGTATCAGTAAGAATGTATGCATGTATGTATGCACGCCTGAATGTGTTGTGTATGTTTGCAAACGCATGCATGCATGTGTGTATGTACGTATGTTAATATGCATGCATGTTTGTAACTAAACGCTTAGCATAGCGTCATTTAACGCACTGAGAAGACCGACTCATAATCATAATCCAAGGAAGTGTTCAATAGATCAGCAAACCATTATTGCACTTAGTAATATTTACATGCAGCACGCCTTATTGGTAGAATACACAGAATTCAGTCTCGTTTCAAATTACATGCTGGGAGTTACGCGCTGGCTCCCTGTCCTCAGCGTGTTGATGTCGGGTCGCATCCTTGGTATTGCGATGCCAGATAATAGGTCCCGCTCCAACTGAAATACTCGATCTTTGTCAACCTGCGTTTGTCTACTCGTACTCGTCGATCCCTACGCTAGTGGGAAGGTGACTGCTCTCAGTGCTGTCTACTCATATGGAGTATGCAGTATGGAATTGCCTTCCTCTTGAGCTGCAACTTTTTCCTATACTACTCTCTGACACATTCTAAATTAACTTGAATAGGTCTACTGTTGTTTTGACCGTGCAGGAGTCTGATTATCTCTATTTTTAATGGATATAACATGAACAATGTTCATGTTATATCCATCCGGCCATCTTTCCCGATTCATTTGCCTAGTTAACCCGCCTTCCGATGACTTAGTTTAGCTGTTACCCACAGGCTTCGATTTCGTTGTGTAAAATTTCTTGGCATCCATAGTTCTAGCAATTGGACGTGCCGTCGTGAGACTCCAAAAGTGGCAATTCTAACAGAATCTAATGTAAAGTTCAGACATTCGTATCACGGAATTTAAAAGTCATATCAAGTTGGAAAAGATCTATAAATTCGCCGCAACACGTTCTGTAAAAGTGTTGTGTCGATACAGTATTGGATCAACCAGTCTCTATACTGAGCTGGACAAATGCACCTAGGCTATTCATAGCCTAAGAACGGCAGCTTTGAGGACCTTGTGTCAAAACATTCGACCGAACACAAAGGGCAATTGGAATGTTCGTTAGAGCAAGTGTACGTATTATATTGTATTTTCTTTCATTGGCAAGGGAATTCGCAATCAAAACGTAGCAAATAACAGACGGACCGAGATTGCGCTGTTATGACAATAGAGGCAATATTAAGTTCGGTTGAGAAGCACGTTGAAACGATACAGTTAGGCCTAAGTGAAAGCATGGGCGGAGACTTGGGCGGAGATTTGTGCCTTTTGCGGGGGACGAAAAGGCGGCCGAAGATTTTGGGCGGACGAATGGCTGAGACGCCGATGAAAATTTTCCATCTTTTTGCCGGCAAAACTTTCTGACGACCTTTTTTTAGTCATACGTCAGAAATGTCCATGGAAAAACCTAATTTTCTCTGCCAAAATAAGTTGTTGTTCACCGTATGTTTCGTGAAGTGTGTACATGATGACCTAACACTTACCGATTACCGATTGGGGGGGGGGGAGCAAATGCATGGGCCGTCCCCCACCACATCCGTTGAGGGGGACCGTTCCCCCTTGTCCACCCTAATTCTCCGCCCGAGAGTGAAAGCAATCGGCGTTAAAACTGAATATCAACGTGGAACGCAATTTTCTTTGTCGCATCGGATTCTGATGAATTGATCTCACGTGCTGAGAATTCTTCTTCTGTCTCCGCCTCTGTTCTCGTCGACGTTTGACATGCAATCCTAGGAACGCCTATCATTCACTTCTATTTAGCTGTAGGCTATCAGCCGACTGGGTTCAACGAGTATTGCACCAGCGATTTGATTGTTAAGAATTTATGATAAATTCAACATTTTGCTATATTATTTGAGTCAAATTCTGAAATGGAGTAGGCCTAGCTTTGTTGGACTGAAACGCAAGCAGATGAAATATAAAAACCAACTGATGAACACGAGACGATACAGTCATGAAAGGAATAAATCTTTCAACTGATTTGTACAGTTCATGTAATTTAGACTTTTAGACTATAATGTCACAAGAGATCACTGCATAAATCTAATGCGTTCTAAATCAATCTCGGTTTACAACGCCTTTTAGAGCTTGATACGTACAGAAAAACGCCGATTATGTATAGGCCTATTATAGGGTCCCGTTCAGTTCGCTCAGTCATCCTATCTGGAAACGCTTCTTAACCTTACTGTTGCATAAAAGCCTTTTTCCCTCGGTATCGTTTCGCTCTATCAGTATATTAATTTTTAAGCGATATTTATCTGCCTGTAATTATTGTCATTTGTCAATTTTCATCACGCCAGTGTCGCGTCACAGAGTTTCCCCCAAAAGTCTCCTCCCGTAGCCTCTGTTTCGAAACAAATCCTCCACCGGACGATCTGCTTCAGAATAAATTCGCTTCCCGGAAATAAATTCTAGGGGAAGAATATTTCATCCCCCGCCGAAACAGTCTCCTCTGGGAAAACTTTATTTCAAAACGCGATTTTGTACAGTCGCATCATATTTATCTATGTCAGCATTATCATGCCTGAAATGGAAAATTGTCTAATTTCCAACCTATAGAATGTGTATTGTGTAGTGCCTCAACGCTCTATCCTTCGTCCTCTCCTGTTTTTAATCTACATCAATGACCTCCCAAATTCATCATCCATCTTACACTATATTCTATTTGCAGATGATTCTAATGTATTTTTATCGCATGCCTCATATGACCGGCTCTTCCAGCTGGTCAATCATGAATTAATATCTAGTCCCTAATATCTAAAACTAATTATATCATATTTCGTTCAAATAAAAAACCAACACCTCTAACAGATAATGAGCTACTTATTGACAACAAGATTATTCCCCAAGTTTACACGACAAAATGCATTGGCGTTCATATTGATCAGCACCTAAAATGGCACAACTCTTTTAAATAATAGTGAATATTGCTGTGAATATTGCTTTTATAAAATGTTAATGTTTTTATAATGCTATTTGACTGCGATTTTATGTTGGTGGTATTAAGAGCCGCGGTATCAAACGTCGTGTGGGATTAAATATTCTGCGGAATTAAATGTCGCCGGGACTAAATGTCGCCGGGACTGTCGCGGGATTAACTGGCACGGGATTAAAATTAATGTCGCAGGGATTAAGTGTCCGGTACTAACTGTCGCGGTATTAAGTGTCGCAGGATTAAGTGTCATGGAACCGTTGATGCATAAGGAACGAAAGCTGCAGGCGAAGACTAAAAGCATCGATGTTTATGAACATGAAAGAGATCGTTGGATGCGTGCTATACTAGCGTTCTCATTCGTGACTATGGCAACTTGCTCAGCAGTTCATTCTCGAATTGATAAATTATGACCGAAGCAATATTATTGCCGACAGTCGTGATGATTAGATGCCAGTTGTCCATCTAAAATCCGTTGAGTAGAGAGTTAAAGACACTGCATCCTTCAGTCTCTTAGCGGACAATTTACTAACTTATTTGAGTGCAGTTCAGTCTTCAGGACATCTGATCTTAGTGCAATTCACGTGATTGTCGGCATCGTCAAATTTCAGCATGATTTCGAAAGCTCTCTTGGTTATGATGATCTGCTCAGGTTAATATTCAGACAGTAGACTTCATCCGTGATTATAATGTGCATTTCGTGTAACAGACCTAGGTCTTGCCCATGGGCGCCCGCAAAAATTTTTGCAGGGGGGCAAAATTTTAAGATGGTCACGGTTAAATTTCTTAGTCGCAAGAGCTTAAAAATTGCAACGCTGGAAAGTGAGAACACGCGTATTTTTCAAATAGGTTTCTTAATGCCTGTTTTTCAGTTTCATTTTGTGTAGGTCTATCATTTTCAATTTGAATAGCTTTCTTAGTGCGAAGAACTTTATTAAAAATCAAAAGTAGAATGTTAAAAAGTAGGTTTTTGAAGGGGCACTATATAATGAATGAATGAATAAATGAACGAAAAACAGGTATCAGTTTTAAAGGGGCAAGTGCTCCATCAAGCTGCTTCTATATTTTAATCATAATTTTTAAACTTCTGAAGTGCCACTCGAAAGTCAATTGTATTAAGGCACCAGCTTACTCAGAAGCGCTGCAGGCTGTTCAAAGGGTAGTCAAGTAAGAGGTCTGAGTCCGGTAGCCAGTGGGTCAGATGTTAATGCAGGTGTCGTCAGGGATGGGCAAATTACAGGGCAGCTTGTAATTCAATTACAAATTACCAATTACTGGAGAAAATGTAATTGAATTACAAATTACAAATTACTTTTGACTCAGAGCCTCAAATTACAAATTACAAATTACGTAATTTCAATTACATCAATTACAAATTACTTGTGGGCTTGAATCATTAGAATAAAAAAACTCTGGCAAGAAGTGCATGCCTTTTCCCTTATTTCTACATATATCATTATTTATTGTGAAGTTTTCTTTTAGAAGCAGCATCCGTTCAAAAAGTTAGGCCTATCTGATCGTCTGTTGTGCCTTGCAATCATGCCTGTAAAACTAAAGAGCCTCTCTACTGGTTCAGACCAAGGCAGGGCATCATTAAATTGTACAAAGAATCTGTTGGTACAATGTATTTGGAGAGCTATGAGGCATTGCTAGTTCCCTTTTTGCCATCTTCCATTAGGCCATGTTACAAGATTTCTAAATCGTTTTTCTTTCTGCTAGTCGACTTAATTTATGGTCACTGCACGCTGACGCTGCAAATTAAAATCATTGAGTTCTTCCTCTTCTTCTTTATGACCACTAGATGCTCAGTATTTTGTTCGCTACCGGTGTTATATTCAGATGTTGTTACTAGCAACTCATGTATTCTTTTAGTTTGGTCTGCAAACTGTGCAGGTAGGCACATAACTTGAAATACGGATGATTCACTGTTGCAAGGATCGCATGCTTCTTCAAAGAATTTTAATATAGTTGCATTCAAAGTAGTTCAAAGTAATTTGATTTTGCAGAATGTAATTGAAATTACAAATTACAGGAAGAAATGTAATTGAATTACAAATTACAAATTACTTTGATGAAGAGCATCAAATTACAAATTACCAATTACAATTGTAATTTAAATTACGTAATTTCAATTACTCAATTAAATTACTGCCCATCCCTGGGTGTCGTTTAGGAAGGTGGAGGATCCCGAGGATCAGAAAAATGGGGTATCAATTCTTTTGAACAGATGAGACGTTGGTTTTGGGAGAAAATCTCGAGGCGTGATAACCAGAGCCAATTATCCAAGTTTCTCTACAGCTAGACCTACCTAAATTCTGTACTGGTAGCATGCAAAATGGACAAAATGCAGCCTGACTTAAAGCAGACTTGATTCCATAACGCTATGTAGATCTCTCTGACTTAATTTCAATGAGCTGTTGATAAATTTCAAAATTTTACGTTCGTGTAATTTATCGATAATTAATTTTTGTGCAGTTGTGAAAAATTGCATTAGCCTACAGCGAGATTCCAGACAAGTGGGCCCTAATCGATAGGAATACTATTTGAACGGGCACCCGCAGGATGGTTAAAAGTCATTGTTACCGTTTTCAACAAGAGCTTGAAAAAATACAAGGCAGAAAATTAAGAGCTTTTTTATTTCTAGAGAGAGTTCTATACTTAAATTTCTGACTTTCACTGAAGCGTATAATTAGTAACATTAGTATTTCAATGGGAAGAAATTTCTTAAACCCCAAAAGTAGTAGTTAGAAAAATATTTTCCAATTTTCCAGGGGGGGCAAGTGCCCCCCCCTTGCCCCTATGTGCGGGCGCCCATGGTCTTGCCGGAATAATTCATGTGCAGTAGTTGATCAAAACAGTTTTTATTAAGTTTTTTTATAAAAATTGACCTCTTCCATCTTGTTTATATCGGTTATTTTCTATCGCCTGGCTTCATTGCATAGTTATAAATTTTCTGATGCGTTAGCATAATTTCAAATTTATGTCAATGTTATGTAGCGCTTGTCGATTCTTTTTGAACCCTTGAGCTAGAATAAGTATGAAATCATGTGTAGCTATCAGATCACATCATGTTAAGCCCATGTTGTGATTGGCTAAACTGCGATTAGGCCTACCTGATATTCCCTTGATTTTTTGCCCGCTATGACTCTTTTACTAAATGGATGGCGGGATTGGCGGGGTGTCGAGGGCAGTAACGCACTGGTTAAGACATTGGCAATGGCATGGAGAGCGAGAGGTACCACCGAGATCGCGCCCCGTAGGACGGACATGCTTTGTAGGCTGCTATTAGCGTCGATTAATTATCAGATTCTGCGATTCTCATCTTAACTGCGCTCAGACATTTTCTCCTCTTTTTCTACGATGTGATATATATGTATATTCAGGTAACTCAAGTATCGCTGATTTGGATTTACTTCAAAGAAGGTTATTTTTGCCAACAATGACTTAAACCCAACGATATTGGTCTGCCATCTAAATTTTTATTTACATAATCGTGCTGTCTTTCGTGTTTCAGGTCTTTACTGCTTAACACAAGCAGTGGTCTCACCACCTCCTCCACGTACGTCTTTGCATAAAATATATTTACTTTGAATTTTATAGAATAGCAGTCTATGGCTTATCGAATAATTTCTCACGCACTAACGTTCGACCTGTTCACTTTATCATCATTTTCGGCTTCTGATGTCCATTATCATTATTCTTATTGCTGTTGTTATTACTATTATAATATTTTTTCATTGACCTGGGGTACCTCATTCATTCATTGATTTCGAGAATTTATATAGCGCCTCTTCAAGATACCTACTCAGAGGCGCTCCCAACAGAGCCACAGTTAAAGAAGTAGGGACTTACAGATCACTATTGGAATAAGACCAAGAATGATGATGACGATTATCATAATTATTTTTATTATTATTTGTTTTTATTATTACAATTATCATTAATACATTATTATTATCATTGCTATTACTACTACTATATTATTATTATTTTATTTGTATTTATTTATATTTATTAAGATTATTATTATTATTATTATTATTATTATTATTATTATTATTATTATTATTATTATTATTATTATTATTATTGTTTCCCATCATCATCATTTACGCCAACATCCTCATCACTTGTCATCATTATCATCATCAACGTCATCGTCATCATCATCATCATCGTCATCATCGTCATCATCGTCATCATCGCCGTCGTCATCATCATCATCATCATCATCATCATCATCATCATCATCATCATCATCATCATCATCATCATCATCATCATCACCACCACCACCACCACCACCATCATCATCATCATCATCATCATCATCATCATTATCATCATTATCATCATCATCAACACCACCACCACCACCGCCGCCGTCGTCATCGTCATCGTTACCTCCAACGCCGCCACCACCATCACCACCAATTCTTCTTCAACCTTCTTTTCAGATTTTGGTATAATGTGAGTTAGGCCTACGCTAAAGCCGCTTTCAATTCAGCAAATCGAAAATACATTCAAAGCGAATGTCTTAAGTTCCCGATTTGTCTTTTCTCTTTAACGTTCTACTAGTATTTTTTGTCTTTCATATAATAGGCCTATTTTTTCGCTATGACCTACATTCGGGATCACTCACGACTTTAGAAACGTGAAACTGTTCTAATCTTTTGGAATGTGGAATGCGTACGCAGCAAGTAAAGTAATGACTTTTGCTACTGCACAGAGCATAATTATATTCAGTGAGTAATACGTTTATTCAGTGTTTACTTTGCAGCTTATTTGAAACTGAGCACGGTTGGCTATGGTTACATCGAGACCGGGATCAACATGACAGGACGTACAGCTTTCGTGTTCCAAGTGAACACGACGTACAATGCTTTCGTTGCGTTGGTCACCACTCCAAAAGTTTACAGCAAATCGATGGTGGAAATTGTTCTGGGATCAAGCCTTGGAAAGAGGATTCTTATCAGGTAGCCTAGAGAATAAATTGGTATTGCAAAAGAAGCATTTAAGTAATTCTTCGACTCTTTGATAAAAAGAAACCAGAGTCACTCTAAGGTTCAGCCTGTAATCACGATGTTGAATGTCATTAAGACTAAAACTATGACATCATAATATTGTTTAGTCGACATATGTATAAATATACACACAGTGTACACACGTATATATAACATTATGATAGTAGCCTATAGCATTGAAAGTGTGCAACTAAATCCTTATTATTAATCACAGATTTTATAGCGCCTCATTAAGAACGACTTATCAGAGACTAAGTATAGTAATGGTAGTGGTCGCAATCGTCGTAGTTATTATTAGTAGTAGTAAAGTAGCAATAGTAGTAGTAGTAGTAGTAATGGTAGTAGTATTAGCAGTAATAGTAGGCGTAGTAGATAATTAGTAGTAGCAATCGTTGTTTTAGCAGTACTAGCCAGGGATGCCACTCTGATATTAAAAAAGGTAAGATCCGCCAAAAAGGGTAGAAAAGGCTAGAGCGGAAAATGTTTGAAAAATACTTTGAATTTCCAGGCTTGAAATTTTTGACGACCTTTTTTTAGTCCTTCAGGGTCCGAAAAATTTCTATTTGTGCCTTCAAATTTACTGATGACCTTTTTAGTCATTCGCACTAAAATCAAAAATTTTCCTTAAATCTTCCTCCTTTTTACTACTGTTTCGTACATTTTTCTCGAAAAATGTCTATATTGTCGGGAAATTTTCAGAAAATCCACCGTCGTAAGAAACCTAGATTTCGGCAAAAAATTTTGAAACCTAGATTAAGCCGAAAAACTCTAGATCTAGGTGGAAAAAGCTATGAGTGGCATCCCTGGTAGTAGAAGCATTGGCAGCAGTTGTGGTAGTAGTGGTAACGATGACATCAATAATAATAGCAATGATATTATTAAGAGGTCTAATAATGATGATGACAATGACGATGATGATGGCAATGATGATGATGATGACCATAGTAGGCCTATTTATTATTGCTGTATGTATGTATGTATGTATGTATGTATGTATGTATGTGCACTTATATAGCGCCCTTTCAAGATTACCACCAAGAAGCGTTCCCGACTACAGCGCAGACATTGAAAATGGGTTTCACATATAGGACTTGCCTAAGGTCCTTACGCGGCGGCTTGAGTTGGATTCGAACCTGCAACCTGATGTAAATTAGTAGTGATAACAATAATAATTCAAATAATAATAGTAAAAATTGGAGGATGGAGTGAACCCATCACTTTCTTCCTGTTTACTAAAAGCTTAATTGCAGGAACGCGACATCGACAGGCCTATCAGAATTCGCGAACAGTGAACTGGTGGATCAACCGTTATTCAACGGTGCAACGGCAACGGCTGTGTGGCTGTGGATCTCTTGGACAGGAGGTGTGTTGAACATTGGAAAGGGAAGCATTCCAGGACAGAACTACTTGATGACATATCCAGATACATCCATGATCGCAAATCTGTCGACCGTTGCAGTCAGTTCAAGCACTAGAATATCTGCCAAGTGGACAATCCCCTTCGACCAACCAACGGGTAGGAGATAGTTCACTTCCCGGATATGTTCCGTCAAAGAGCTAGCCTACGTGTAAGTAGACGACGATCGAATGAGCACGGTTCAGAAAGCGCAGTTCACTGCAAACTACTGCAGCATTACCATGTGCTTATCAAGCCAAATTTATCAAGTTCCTCTTCCATCAAGGGGATAGATCTGATGCACAATAAATTTGACTTTGTTTTATCCACTGCAGGGTCGGATTAAGGCATGTTCGAGATGTTCGGCCGAACAGAGCCCCCCACACTTTAGGGGCCCCCACACATGCAATAGGAATTTTTTTCATAATTGCTAATTATAATAGTAAAAATGAGTTTAATATCTATGAAAAAATTGTCAAATTATTCAAAAACTACTGACTTTAACATTATGCAATTTTTGCACATGTGTGGGGCCCTTATTGCAGTTTTTCATTGCCAGGCAGATTGATCTTAAAATCAATCAGAAATGCTAAATTAAGAGTTATACGTTTTATTGCTTTTTTAAACACTTATAATACATCACCTGATCGGAACTCAAGTGCTATGCTACGCATTATGAGATGGCGTGCTAATAATGTTGAGTAAGCACTAAGCCTACATGTAGTACGCACTCTATTTTTACGAATTCACTCAAACTCATAAATTTATATAGACATAGAGCCCCTTGAGATTTTTACTCAGAGGCGCTCCCAACGCAGGTGTTGTCAAAAAGAAAAACCTTAAGAAGACTAAAGAAAGAGCCAACAGAGTCACGGGAAGCGAGATAGCCACGATAACTGCGCCCACTACCGAGAATGCTTATCGTTGCATGGTCACAACACACGAAAAAAGAACAAGGAATTCTCCAAAACAGCTGAGCGCAGTGAACTGCTGTCCAGAGAGACAAGGCACCGGGGTGAAAGGCAAGCTCACATAAGCAGGATGGAGCTTGAGCCAGGTTCTACTACTGGCATAACCGCGAAAATATATTTTAGTGAGTAAACAGTGTGGGCGCCATGCACAGCAGGGCAAATCGGGCCAAATGCCCTGGTAAGAACCAATCGCTTCTGCACTGTTTGGTTGTACGAGTGCTGTGCGCTGGTCAGGAGAATGACTGACCATGAATCACTTTAATATTCTTAAACCGTAAAACATGTATCGGTTGTTTAACCATAGCTATTAAAAGACCTGTTGGTATTGTTAAAATAGAAGTAGCCTAACGAATTAATAATAGACGAATTTGGTTCGTTGAATATAACACGGTTTTGAGTCATTTTGTCGTGCCTCTGTAAGGTTTGGGCCCCCACAGTTTTACCGAACAGGGCCCCCACATTTGTTAATCCGGCCCTGATCCGCTGCATTCTTGGCGCTTGTCAACTGGCGCGTTAAGACGACCAGTTATGTTCTCAATTGACGAATTGTCGTAGCCTATAATATGTGCACATATTGTACATACATGTACATGATACATAGGCCTACGTATTGTACAGATACTCACATACCCACATGCATACAAACGTACACTCCGTTATTCATGATAATATGCAAACTTTTAATGGTTTGTGAAAGTTTTAGACTTAATATATTAATTCGTAGCCAACCTACATTCATTTCTCATGTGCAATTTGATTGCCGCTATCGTTGCTCTTCAGGCGATGTTCCTCAACCGGTCGTAGCAAGTGACACCAGAGATATTCTAGGTACCGGTAATCGTAACTCTGTGGCTTCTAGAATTATTTTACCATAATAAAACTCCGTTTAGAAACCAGAATTGTTACACGCTCACAGTCAAAATCAAATCGATGATGAGTCTCTGTAGAACGGGTCACCGTCGGGTCAGCCAGTTTAACGCTGCATAATTTGTTCATTGGTTCGGACAATTGCATAGCGCCCCGTCAAGGAAACTACTCAGAGATACTCCATACTCCAGGCGCCCAATAATAACAATCGTAAGTTTAGTGAAGAAGAATTCTGGTAGAATACACAAGGTGTAGGTGTGTCTGTAAATGAAGGGCAATTCATATCTACGTACAATAGCCAAATGTTAACCCAAATTTCCAAACGGAACAAGGTATTTGTTTTTGTTTCTTTTTAAATAAGAGGTAATATGACTTTAAGTGGTCCCACCCACAAAAAGTGGCAAAAGCGATTTTATTAAGTCAAGTCTTAAATAATTGTTATCAAATGAACTTGATACTGCGTCACAACTTGTGCACGATGTGTCCACCACCAGCGCTCACACATGTTCTCAGACTTCTTGCAAAGTTCATGATGGCCTTGTTGATGTATTCCAGAGGTAGCCTAAATCTTACCATATCGACTTCAATTCGAACATCAATGCTCTTATCACTCTTGGTTTTTGCAGCAGATTGAAGTATTTCTCCGGCACAGCTTTCCATACTTGATAATCTATCGAAAATAAATCCGGAGATTAGTGGACTATTGGTTCTTCTTAATGAAACTAGTACGATAATATTGACGTTGAGCCGATCTCCTTTCACCAACGGCAAATTTATTAACTCTCAATTTAGCTCTAAGTTCTCCGATCTCATTGATCATCAGAGTAAGTGGGGATTATATCTTCAGCTCCAAAACCTTGCTCATGAAGTATCTGGATACACATTATTTTGTCTGTCTTTGAAGTCTTGTCTATTTTCAATTTTGATATCTCATATATTTCAATTTTACTGCTTTAATAGCAAAATTTGATTCAGAATTTTTTTAAATTTCCATCTAAATAGTCATCATGCGAAATGAATTCACACGCAGTGAAGTGCTCAACCCTGGCACTTGTTTCTTTTGTAAATAGTAGCAATAATGTTTATCTGGCAATATCAAGTTCACTATTTTGATAACAATATTATTATTTGAGATGTGACTTTATAAAATAGTGTGTTGCAACTTTTTGTTGCTTGATGTTTTTGGATCGTCAAAAAACGTTTGGTGGATTGGCTAAAAGTGAAATAACCTTTGTCCTGTTTGGAATTTCTCGGTACAATTTTTGGCTATTGTACGTAGACATAAATTACAATTAGGCATAAGCCCGCAAAAGATGATTTGAAAATTCGCATTTGTGGCCAAGGATATTGGCAAAAAACCAAACGGATCACTCTTCTCTGGTCCACCTTGTATGTAATTGCCTATCAGCCGACAAACAGTCTGACCAGCTATGAGTACATTGATTAGGCCTATCATGAGTCTTCCCGATTTCTTGTCCTTCACCTGTTAACATTTCATCCGCTGCATCGTCTTGGAAAAGTATAATTTGTTCGTAAATCGTTGAATTAATATTATTTCATATAAGATCTGGACCAAAAGGCGGTTTTCTCTTTTGTCTATCTTTCATTAATGTTATATGCATTGCTGGTCTATATAAGCGTAGGTTATATAAAAATTATGTATGTGAGTTTGTATACGGGAATATACATGCGTCTAAACAACCAATGTGCGTCACTTAGCATGCAGTGTTTCAAATAACTGAGAGAAGACACGAAGCCCACAAGGCCACAACCAACCAAGTCCAATCCAGCATAAGCATAACGGAGTCCAATCCAGCACAAGCATAACAGAGTCCAATCCAGCATAAGCATAACAGAGTCCAATCCAGCATAAGCATAACGGAGTCCAATCCAGCATAAGCATAACAGAGTCCAATCCAGCATAAGCATAACAGAGTCCAATCCAGCATAAGCATAACAGAGTCCAATCCAGCATAAGCATAACGGAGTCCAATCCAGCATAAGCATAACAGAGTCCAATCCAGCATAAGCATGCATAACAGAGTCCAATCCAGCATAAGCATTACAGAGTCCAGTCCAGCATAAGCATGCATAACAGAGTCCAATCCAGCACAAGCATAACAGAGTCCAATCCAGCATAAGCATTACAGAGTCCAATCCAGCATAAGCATGCATAACAGAGTCCAATCCAGCACAAGCATAACAGAGTCCAATCCAGCATAAGCATGCATAACAGAGTTCAATCCAGCATAAGCATTACAGAGTCCAATCCAGCATAAGCATGCATAACAGAGTCCAATCCAGCACAAGCATTACAGAGTCCAATCCAGCATAAGCATAACGGAGTCCAATCCAGCATAAGCATTACAGAGTCCAGTCCAGCATAAGCATAACGGAGTCCAATCCAGCATAAGCATAACAGAGTCCAATCCAGCATAAGCATTACAGAGTCCAGTCCAGCATAAGCATAACGGAGTCCAGTCCAGCATAAGCATAACGGAGTCCAATCCAGCATAAGCATAACAGAGTCCAATCCAGCATAAGCATGCTGCTGACTTAATGTTCAAAGTCACTGGACCACGTCGCATCTTGTATGAGGAACGTTGTTTACCTGTTTACAAAAGAGATTCAAATGACTTGCGACTATTATGTACCGCAGATGGCGTAGGCTATGCCACTGGGTCTTTCAAGGTGGACATCGATTGACTAGGTTGGCATTCAGAACGGCGCTGCAGAAGCAAATTAATGCAAATTTCCTTTGTTTCTTTCAGATTATGATGATAACATTTGTCATGGCAAGTATTTTGCTCATCTTTTACGGAGTATTCAGAAGCATACTGATGCGTATCAATCAGTCAGTCAATCAATCAATCAATCAATCAATCAATCAATCGGTCAATCAATCAATCAATCAATCAATCAATCGATCAATCAATCAGTCAATCAATCAATCAATAAAACAACCAATCGATCAATCGGACTTTGAAATGCCACATCAGCAGCAGCAACTACATGTATGTTTTATCTAATTTAGGCGGATGATTGAATGACTGATTCAAGAAACGACGAGCAATGTATCAAACGAACAAACCAAACCAGATTAAAAAATTTGATATTATTGTGAAGATTATTTGTCTTGTAAACATTGCAGACATCGTGTACACGCCAAATGTCCCAGATAATTTCCTATTTCTACCGATTCAATTCGAAGGTAGAACCTCGATCCGTCTGTATACTGACACATACACCAGCCTGACAAAATTGAACTTCTACATCAATGGGATTTCCTTCATCATTTACGGAATTCCGGATGGAATACGGGTACAGATTTTGAGGTAATTTCATTTTTATATGAAGCGACAAGAGGGACCAGCGTTAGTGTGCTTGAATAATTTTCTAACGTTTGATAGTATGAGATTGCTGAGCCGACTCTGCGTAACGAACCAGGACAAGTTGTCTCACACCTGAAATGCACATTGTACAATTGCATACATCAGGTTCCGGACAAGTGGAGAAAATAAGCAATAAAATAGTTAACTAATATCGCTAACCGATATAATATGATTAAAAATATAAACGGAATCATCAACTAATAACTGAATTGATTAATAAATAATGAAATATTTATATTTGGTCACTAACTAATTTGTGGATTAGTTGATTTATGATGCAATATTATGTTTACCTATCCGAGTAATATAAACATGGACAAGTGGAGGAGAAGGATCCGAGTGGCTGACCTTTCGCCAGAGGGAACAATTCTCGCCTGAAGGGAAAAGTAATATAAACAGGGCTTTTTAAAGATTAATATTCAGAGACTCTACCGCCACAGGCACGGCCAAAGAGGAAAGTCTTGAGTAGTTTATAAAAGGAGTTAGATAATTACCGCGGAAGGATACTCCGGCCAATGGGGAGCCTATCCCAAAAAGGCGGGCCCTCAATTATAGAGGACGCCCTATAATTCTGCCTGGTGGTTGTGCGTACGATGTCATGTCTGCTCTGATTAGCCTACAATCACATTCTTCTGTTGAAGGAATGGCTCGATGGTAGCCATCAATTCGTTTCCTCCATGGTTCAAACCGTTCAGTGCATCTGGGAAGCACTGGGTTTCTTGGTTCAATGGAATGTTGTCCGTCGGTTGGGGAGACGTCGTAGGACAGAACACCTTCGTCATTCTTTACGAGAATAAGCCACTCGTCATTAACAACATGACCGCATTCTACACTGGATCACTGATCATTCCATATGGATACTTTTTGGGTCTCACAGGTGACCGCTAGGGTGGTCCAAAAAAATAAAATTCAAGCTAGATACCAAGGCGCCCTCTCAGTTTGTTAGACCTGTCAATAGTATTATTGAGACCAAATTTCAGCTTCCCAGTCCATCTGGAAGGCGGTGCTCAACGACATCGAAATATTACCATGTAGTTGTATTAGCAAGAAATCTTGATGCCTTTTAGCTTGATCAAAAACCTCAACCCTTGTCATGTAGATGAACTTGAAATAGATTCTGTTGCACTATCATACTTATTACAGTCAGTGCTAACTACTTGACAGCTGTTTAGCCATCAACTGACAAGTGCATTTTGATAGCAATAACACTCCTGGTGATCTGATCATGAAGCATTGAGATTGTTGGTCACAATTACTGCAGCGCTTATGTGCGATCCTTTTGTCATGCCATTTTCACGGAAAACCATTCATATGGAGTGCTTAAGAAGCCAAGATGGAGCATGCTGAAGCTGTAGGATCTGAATTTGTACCAAATTAACCACTTGCAGCACACTGAAAATGTTGACTGCCGGTGAGTGCTAGTTTCAGGTGATGGTGTCACTAAACTCTTTGGTATGCCCAAATGTCCCTCTATGACAGGATATAATTTAAATCCAAGGTCATTCATCATTTTCTGAAGTTATTGAGACTCGCTGATAATGGCTAAGACTTGATCTTTGACACAACACCGGACGTTTTAGTGGAGTGTATGTTTTTCGGGAAAACAGGATATGTAAAATGTTCCTGTGGTTGGCCTGCTGTCGTCATTGTGATGGAGTTGATTTAAGCCAAAATCTTCATCTTGTGTTGTTGTCCCTCTTATCCAAAATAGAATCCAATCTTAAAGAGATTTAAAGCTGTGTGGGATGGTGTGACACGTGACAACATCCGAGTACTGGAAGTCGTATCCGCTACTGAAGCCTCCCATGAGAGCGCGATCAGTTTTATCAAGTAGACTGCTGAAATTAAAGTCAATTTCAGAGACGACTACCAAGAAGTCATTGAGGTGTCAATGGTTGTCCTTGGAAATCAGCCTTCAATAAGAAACTGGAGAGCCCTATTGACCATGCACGTTGAGTGGCCAGGTTACTGCATACCATCAAAATAATTTTACGATTTGGCAATCAACGTGAAAAGAAAAACTCAGATTCATCCTTTTGGTTGATTGGGTGTTCTCCCTCACTCAAAGGCATCCTCTTGCTGCTGAAACTCCAGGACAAGATCTGTCAATTTTGATTGATATAGGACTTTTGATTCAGGTGACTATTATTTGTAGGAGCTCAACGTTGCTGCCATGAATGTTCTAGAAAATTATCAACACTTAGTGCCGTTCAGATGAGGCTGAATGTCTGAAACTGTTATGCTGCCATCTGCCTGATATGGTACAGTTAAGGTGAAGATTTTTTACGGAATGACTGCAAATCCTAGTGAAAGGATGTTGACGGTAGTGCTGCGATACAGAAGGAGGGGGATTGCCTGGGCGAGTTTGCAACCCAGTGAACACTGACACTACTGCCACGCCTGAAATTTGGTGATTCCTTTTTATTCTTACACCAGTGCAATAGCCTGACGATGATGATTATCAGCAGGGTAGAGGTTGAAATCAGCAATTGAGAGTGGTAAACGACATGGCTGAGAGAAGTGGAAAGTTGTTCAAGGAATTAAACTGACTCATCACTGACGAAGAAGAAAGCAGAATTTTCTCCAAGTGGTTGAGGCAAATAGGAAAGCTGTCCCCACTCAATCAACAAAGAAATATGCTGTTGACACTGTGCTTGCAAAGCCTTCTACAGTGTAGACGTCATCGTATGTTTGGAGTCATAAAACGAGAATCATAGATATTCGTGGATTTAACGATGTTTTTTGAAATTTTTTGACATTTTCCATATTTAAAACCTACTGAAATTTTATATTTCAAGCTCACCAATTGTTTAAGTGTCACACATATTGTCATGTTACAGTGTTACAGTAATGTATGATCTATCTTGAAATAAAGCACAATTGTATTGAAATATATGCTCAACACATTTATTTGTACAATTAACGTCTTTTCATTGGCCCATGCAAAGTAAGACAGTCGTTGAGCACCGCCTTCCAGTTGGAATAGGAAGCTGAAATTTTGTCTCAATAATACTATTGATAAGTCTAACAAACTGGGAGGGCGCCCTGGTTTTTAGCTTGAACTTTATTTTTTACCATGTATCTGTGAACCACACTAGTGACCGCAATAACATTGTAACTGTCCATTACTATGTGCAACATAATAACCTATACCAGCAATTTAATAGAGGCATTGATGATGATGATGATGATGATGTTGATGATGATGATGATGATGATGATGATGATGATGATGATGATGATGATGATGATGATCGGAGAAGGAGGGGTGAGACGATAAAAAGAGATGACAATTAAGTAGGCCATCATTGGCGTAGGAGGCGGATGTCCAGAGGGGAAAGTGCCTCAAATTTCGGACGAGCTGGAGTTTGCATGGTTTGCGAGTGGAAGCGGACTGGTATCTTTACAGTAGCGCTTCATAATAACAGGCGTTGGAGGCGGGGGTTCAGAAGAGGCAAATGCTCGTTCCGGGTGAGTTTGCTTTTCGGTCAAATAGGTCCAGGGAAATATTAGACAAACTACTTAAGGTCAATGTTCATCAGCGAACCACGTGCTTCTTCTCGCGGGTCCTTGAGCACCGGGAGCGCTCTGAACGGTTCGCCCTACTAAGGCGGTTTATAAAAAATTATCAAATACAATGCAATACAAATAAGGCTACATTTAGGAATCATTTCTGTTGTTCATTTGAAGTTTAAGCCGAATGTAGTGAAGTGTTAGTAATATTATATTTCAAAAGACATATACCATAGACCAGTGGTTTTCAACCCTTTTCTAATGGCGGAACCTTTCTCAAGGTGCGTGAGTTGCTCGCGAACCTTGCGCGTTTCACCCGCCCAGCAGTTAAAGATATAAGCTTAGCCTACATAGGCCTAGTTGTAACTTGAAAAATTATGCAATAATTAAATGTAGGCCTACGTTAGTTGCACTTCTGGTGCAGACAGCTGGCTGTTTATATAGAACAGATCTCGGTCGTCCAAATAGTTTAAAATGAATAATTTTTGAAAATGTTTTGTTTGTCTGACTGAATTGTTGCAAACGTAGGCAATCTATAGGCCTATAGATTCCAATTTTGTGCATTATTTATGCCTTCCAAATAACAAGTATTCGAAAGACATAATTATAGAAGACAACAAAACATTCACGTATAAAATATTATTTAAGAAAGATGATTGAAGGCTGTGAAAGAATCTATTCGTTGTTAATACTTTTGTGATTTCAGTTGTGCCATAAAATATTTCTGTCAAACTGCCGCGGAACCCCTGGCCTACGCCCGCAGAACCCTTGGGTTCCGCGGAACCCCGTTGAAAATCACTGCCATAGACTTTGCAAATAAGACTATAATAACTACCCAGCCTAAAAGTAGCCGGGCCCAGGGTACTTGCCCCTCTGGCCGTGCTCATTGGTGTGGGCGCAAGAACAGAAACTCTGACATTATTATTTCGAATTTTTGATGGTAGGACTAAAACTCTTGAACCCTTCGCCTATGACGAGAATAATTTTCATTTATATTCAATATCATCTAAAAGCAATGTAATGATTGTGTTCTTTGTTTGTTTCAAGAACTGACTCGCAGAGCAGCAGCTGATCCTTTTAGACAAGAGATCCTTGTGCGGAAAATTCTGACCGATGAATGCATTTCCGGCTGTACCCTTGACTGGGTACCAAATCCACAGTGCAGTGCAACGTTCTGTGCATCCATGTGCCTCCTAAACCCCAGGTGCACGGCCTTCTGCCTTATGCCACAGTTTCTGCCCGCAGGTGATCCATGCGCGTGCACCCTACGCGCTCAGCCTGGCATACCGGCTTCCCCTTATCTGTATTACACTGTCGTTGGAGGATCCTACTACCAAATTATCCCATAACACAATCTAATTTAAGCTTATATTCATTGTCAGTGTCATTTATTATGCGTAGAGATTAATTAAAAGTTTACCCCTACATTCAATTGGTCCACGTTGACCTATATCAAGGTGGTTGTCTAAACGCTGGACTAGAACATGTGAAGCCGAACTATTTTCTGTACGAAAAGCAGTGTACATTAAAACATCAGATGGATACATGTACCTGGTATTTGGTACCTGGCACTTGCAAAGTGCTTTGTGTATTAGTTGAATTATTGGCCTCCATTGATTTCGTTCTACGAACAGGAATGTGAATAATGAGTAATAAATAATAAATAATTATTAGCTTTTGCTGATTTATGTCGTAGTCTGTTAGAAAAAGAACGTTGCATGTTGTTTCATTATTAACATCATAGTTTCAGTTTCTGCTCATGTATTGGATTGGGCTCTAATCTGTCCAGTGTATCCCACAAAGACCAACAAAACACTATACTCTCATAAAAAATGCAATCTACTGGACCTGTTTTATAGAGGGAAAGATAGATGGATAGACAGATTGATAAATTAACAGACAGGTTGAACAATGTATCGAAAGTAAAACAAACAGATAGCTAGCTGGCTAGGTAGATGGATGAATGGATGGATTGATTGATGGATGGAATAATGGATTAAGAGATGGATAGAGAGATAGATGGATAGAGAGATAGATGGATAGAGATAGATAGATAGATAGATAAATAGATTATAGATAGATAGATGGATGGATGGAAGGATGAACGAACGGGCGGACGGATGGATGGATGGGAGGATGGATTGATGATGGATGGATGGATATATGAATGGATGGATGGATGAACAGACGGACAGGCGGACGGATAGATAGATAGATAGATAGATAGATAGATAGATAGGTAGGTAGGTAGGTAGGTAGATAAATAGATAGATAGATAGATAGACAGACAGACAGTCAGACAGACGGACGGACGGACGGGCGGACGGACGGACGGATGGATGGATAGATGGATAGACAGACAGACAGACAGACAGATAAATAGATAGATAGATAGATAGATAGATAGATAGATAGATAGATAGATAGATAGATAGATAGATAGATAGATAGATAGATAGATAGATAGATAGATAGATAGATAGATAGATAGATAGATAGATAGGTTTGCGGACTACTGATCAAAGGGCAATGATCAAGGGACTACTCATCATGGGTAACTCATTAACGTAATATTCATCACAAATTATACAACGCACATCGCACTTCGAACATTGAACGAATCATCGAACGACTTCACACGTTCCTTGTTTGGGTCTGATTTGTTTGTCAAGAACTGTTTATTTACACTAAAAGACTGCATTAATTTTAATGCCTATACGTTCCTTCAAAAATTTCCATGAATACTCGGAGAGTTTTGTACTAACCTCCGTGCTATTTTATTTTGTCTATAATTTTGTCGGACACGTACGGTTTTAATTAAAGTGCATCATGGACTTAAATAAACACACTATGGTTTGCTAAATACGGCCGTATGCCATCAAACTATATAAATTATTGTATCGTAGGCCTAAGTGGATTTTTTTATGGAGCGTATAATCAAGTTTTTCGAGTTATACAGTGGACTTAAAATAATGTTGATTGCTATGCGTTTTAACAATCGTAAATTGAGGCCTAGTAGGGTCTACTTGTACTAAAGTTGTATGCTATATCAAGTATTTGAAGTTAGTAAACCAACAATTAATCCGGTTTTCTTCTTCGTTGTGTAAAATTTCTTGGCATCCTTAGTTCTAGCAATTGAACGCGCAGCCGTGAGACTCCAAAGGGGTAACCTAATTCTAACAGAATCTAATGTAAAGTTCAGATATTCGTATCGCGGAATTTAAATGTCATATCAAGCTGGAAATGATCTAGAAATTCGCCGCAACACGTTCAGTAAAAGTGTTGTGTCGATACAGTATTGCATTTACCAGTCTCTATACTGAGCTGGACAAATGCGCGTAGGCTATTTATAGCCTAAGAAAGGCAGCTTTGAGGACCTTGCAAGTCAAAACATTCGACCGAACACAAAGGGCAATTGGAATGTTCGTTAGAGAAAGTGTACGTATTATATTGTATTTTCGTTCATTGGCAAGGGAATTCGCAATCAAAACGCAGCGAATAACAAACGGGTCAAGATTGCACTGTTATGGCAATAGAGACAATATTGAGTGCGGTTGGGAAGCATGTTGAAACGATAGTTAGGCTACGTGAATACAATCTGCGTTAAAACTGAATATGAACGTGGAACGCAATTTTCTTTGTCGTATCGGATTCTGAAGAATCGATTTCACGTGCTGAGAATTCTTCTTCTGCGTTCCCCTATGTTTTGTGGACGTTTGACATGCAATCCTAGGAACGCCTATCGTTCGTTTCTATTTAGCTGCATCAGTCGACTGGGTTCAACAAGTACTGCACCAGCGATTTCATTCTTTCGAATGATAATTAAACTCGCCATTGTGTTAAATTGTTTGAGTCGAATTCTGAAAGAGGAGTAGACCTGGCTTTGTTGGACTAAAACGCAAGCAGATGAAGATTGTAAACCAACTGATGAAAACGAGACGATAGGCCTATAGTCACGTAATAAAAGAATCTTTCTAAAAGAAGCTAGGGTCATCTGAGTGCAGGTAATTTAGAGAATAATGGCACAAGAGACCATTGCATAAATCTAATGCGTCCTAAATTAATCGCATCTTGTCACTCTCGGTTTATAACGGCGTTTAGAGCTTCATACGTACAGAAATAAACCGATTATTACTTCCTGCATAGTCCTATAAGTCCCGCTAATCGGTTCACACAGTCATCCTATCTGGAAACGCTTCTTAACCTTACTGCTGCATAAACGTCTTTCCCCTCGGTATCGTTTGAGCTCTATCATTATATTTAAACTATATTTATTTGCATGTAATTGCAATTGACAATATGCATCACGCCGGTGTCGCGTGACAGAGTCTCCCCAAAAGTCTCCTCCCGGAGACTCTGCTACGAAACAGATTTTACCCCGGAGGATCTGCTTTAGAATAAATTCGCCTCCCGGAGACTATATTTTGAAATAAAGTCTCGGGGGGAGAGAATATTTCATTCCCCATCGAAACAGTCTCTCCCGGGAAAACGTTATTTCATCGCGCGATTATGATGCGAGTCGCATCATATTAATCTATGTCAAAACATGTATGAAAGTTTGTCCCTCTGCTTGAATATTATTATGAAAAAATTTGCAAAACGTTCTCTTGCGACTTTGTAGGTCAACGTGACTGTTTTCAACTCACAATTCACTTTAATCCCCGAGATACGGATATTTTAAAATTCGATGTGGTAATTAATTCTGCAAAATTAAGACGCTCGTTCACCGTTATATTATGGCGCTATAACTGTAGACGTCATCTCGCTTAACGGAGGTAGGGCTTAACCATCGATATCTAGGCTTACATTTTGTCTAAATATAGATATCAATGGGCTAAACACGTGTTCAACCGTATTGGCAATAATAATATAAACAATGTTAGTATGAATAGATCACTGCAAAATAAAGAAATGTTGGCAATAGTCAAGAATTAAAAATATCGCCTCATAGGCCATAATTTTATTTGGACATTCACTGCGGTTGCATTCCGCTTTTCATTTCTTGCATTAGATTTCAGCGATGACTAAGTGCCGGTCCAGATGTTTTTATTTGATTAATTAGTGCACGTCAAGTCCCCGAGGGATCACAATGTACCACGGGCAAACGTAATAACGATATCATGAACATTCTATTTTTGTTATTTACTATCATTGCTATTTTAAGGCTGCTGTATAGATTACATCCACAACTCTGACCAAATTTAATGCTGCTCTTTAAGACATTCACATAGCCCTGCTATGGTGTCCTAAACAGTACACAAATCAAAAGGGCGCAATCAACATGGCGAAAATCAATGGAACGCATGGTCATTAGAGTGCGTGGTCGAAAGGGCGAAAATCAAGAGGACGCAATGTAGGCCTACCTAATAGGAAATAGGAAAATATTAAGGAGTAAAGACGATTAGGCTAAAGAACTAAATAATGCCAGTTGAATATTTTCTAATAAGTTGAATATTTTCAAATCCATAACATTCTGTTATAAAAACACGATTGATGGTCACATCATTTGATTATAGGCTAAAAAAGCTACTTTGTTTCCAAAGGCTACTAAGCTACTAAAGATTTATCAGTCTAAGCATTTGATGCTTAGACTTATCGTCATATTGAAAAAAGGGAGTTGTCGATAAAGCAAAGCTATTTTCATCATTTCATTTCAAGCCCATATGATTTTCGATTGCTCTTCGCCTTTATAAACACACCCTTTGTTTACCTGTTCTGTTATCGCCTGTTGAAACGTGCAACCGTTTAGGCTACTTATCGATCTACCAAAATTGCCCTTCATTGAACGTTCGTTCTATTCATTTCGCTCTTTTGATTGCACCCTTTTGATTTCACTTAGCCTATGCTATTAAAATTTTGTCTTTTCGCCTTTTCGACCATGGGCTCTAGTGACCATGCGCTCTGTTTATTTTCGTCTTGCTGATTGCGCCCTTTTGATTTGAGTCCTGTTGACAGTAAGCCCCTTCTATAATTAGGCCTACGCTTATAATTGTTTTGGAAAAATCTACACAATGCTGTTTGTGCAAATGCGGCATTAAATTGGTCGGACATGCAAACGCACTGCATACAAAAGGCTTAGGTAGCCTATATATACTATATAGTGAGAGTGTCGCAAGCGATGCAAACAAAAGATTAAAAATAATATTTTGCACGATATATCGTTTCCTGCTGATGCTTCTAAAAGGTAGAACTAAGATGGTAGAATGCGTTTACTCTCATATCATTGCTCTACTTGGATTCGATGATAGCCTAACGCGGTCGAATGAGTACATAGACCAGGAAATCAGCATAGACCAAACGACGTTCTTTAGTACCTATTAAAAGTCGGTCTCATTATTTAGGATTCCTATTTACTCATCAATGGTCTCATTTGTGAACTTCACCGCACGCGTCAGATATTCGTAGCTATTCTATAGTATGCCTACCTGCGATTATGCTTCGGTGGATGTGCGTGCGATTTCGTGTCTGTTTGTTGCGTTTTCCTGAACACAGAAAGAGCAATGAACATTATCAACGAGTTATTGATGGACCATGCAACTGCAGTATATCAACAGAGGAAAATCTTGACACGCAATCGAACAACTATGTCTTTCAAAATTAATCGCCTCCTCAACTTTTATGAGGATTTTATCGCCTGGCGAAAGTCACCGATTTCGTAAGAAATTCAAGCAACTCTCATTGATGCTTCAGAAACGAAGACCAGCTGCAGTCAAAGATTTCATTTATCGATGTTGACAAACACGAAGGAGATTGTTGGATGCGTGCACTGCTAGCGTTGTCACTCGCGACCATGGCGACTTGCACAGCAGTTCATTATCGAATTGATAAATATTATTGTGGTCGAAGCAATTATCGTAGACACAGTCGTGATGTTCCGTGGCAAGCCGTCCATAAAAAATCCACTCAGTAGAAATAGGCCTACTGCATCTTTTAGTTGTTTTGTGTGCACTTCAAACTAACCGCACCTCAGATTCGCATTTTAGTTTTACCTTGTGAGTGTTTTCAATCATTTTGCATCCATGGAATTATTGGACGCGCAGCCGTGAGAAAAAGAAACTAATGTTAAAGCATATCAAACTGGAAATGACCTAAAAATTCAGCGCAAAACGTTCTGTACAAGTTTGGTGTAGCTACAGTAGGCCTACTCCATTAGCTAGTCCTTTTACTGAAATAGACAAATGCACATAGGCCTACTTAAAACCTAAGAACATCGAGATTTTGTGTTATGCAGTGGCGAAGCCAGGAATTTTTTTTGGTGTTTTTTGCCTGGCCGGATGCCTTTCTGACACCAACCCAACAGTATCACAGTAAATAAAACGGGAAATAAAGTAACAAAGGAAATAAAGTAAGAAAACATTTGTTACTACAAGTAATTGTTTTGTTTTTCTTATTTAAATGGATAAATAACCTTTAAAAAACGTTTTTCTAAGAAAATGGGGGGGGCGGTTAACCCCCGAAACCCCTTGTCTACGCCACTCTCTATTATGGTAAAAGAGGCAATACTAAGCGCGGTTGAGAAGCACATAGACCTAGAAGCGATACATTTGAGTGAAAGCAAACTGCGTTACTAGCGAAGCAACGTCAAAGCAATTTTCCATGTGGCATCGGCTTCTGAAGAATCGATCTCACGTGCTGAGAATTCTTCTGCGTTCTCCTCTGATTTCATAGACGTTTCACACGCGATCCTAAGAACGTTTAGGCCTATCGATCATTTCTATTTAGCTGCGTCAGTCGACTGAATTCAGCGAGTAGCCTACTGTAGGCCTACGTACGGTTTGATTGTTAAGCATGATAATTAATTGCTCCATTGTGTCCGACTTAATTGTTGTTTGGATCAAATTCTGAAAAAGGAGTCGGGCTGAAACGCAAGCGGACGAAGGTGGAAATCAACTGGTTAACATGCGAAAACAGATTCACGAAAGGAATGGATCTTTCGAGAGAAATCTCTGATCACTTGGGTTCTGAATGCAATTTAGAGCATAATGGAACAAGAGACTATTGTAAAAAAATATAATGCGTACAAAATTAATTGCATCTCGTCAGTCTTTGCTAACAACCGTGAAAGCCTTCTTTCTAGGTTTCTTAATGGCATTTTGAAAATCATACGCGCAGAAATAAGCCTATATTATCAATTTATCACCCACTCTAAGAAGTAGACTTTTCGTATCAGTTCGCTACGCCATCATCTTCGGTAGTATTTCTGTAGCCTATCTTTCTCTTGCCTCAGATTAGATTAGGCCTACGGCTACAACCATGACCACACATTTTGTGTATATTGCTCTCCGAGGCATATCGTAGTTTTAGCATTGATATAATAATACACATAACTGTGGCTTAAATTGTAGGGACTACATGACACTATGTGCAAATGTGGCATTATATTATTCGGACATAGAAACTCTCTGCGTGCAATGCCATGCACGGAGACGTAATACAGACAAGCACTATCAACAAAAGAAGCGCAGTAATTATACTTTGCACGATATATGGCTTCCTGCTGGTGTTTAAAATCGTCAAAATATACGGTCTCACAGGTAGAACAACGATTGCAGAATACGTTTAGGACCTGCTGCCATTATTGCTGTACTTAGATTCCGATGGTAGCCTAACCCTGTCCAATTTGCACACAGTCCAGAAAATTAAATCAGAATAGACCAGAGGACGTTTATTAGTACATAATAAAAGTTGACTCGATTAACATATAGGATTCATGTTTACTCATAACATCAATGTTGTTCTCATTGGTGTACTTCACCGAAAGCGTACGCAGATATTCTATTGTACCTGCGACTAAGCGTCAGTGGATGTGCGTGTGTGTTGTTGTGTCTTTTCCTCATCACACAAAGAGCATTCAACATCATTAACGAGCCATTGATGCACCATACAACTGACGCCTCCAGAGGAAAACCCTTGACACGCTATCGAACAACTAAGTCTATTAAAGTTATGGTCTCCTCAACTTTTATGCGGATTTTATCGGTTGACGAAAGAAATTTAATTGTCGTTGATGCATAAGGAACGAAAGCTGCAGGCGAAGACTAAAAGCATCGATGTTTATGAGCATGAAAGAGATCGTTGGATGCGTGCTATACTTGCGTTCTCATTGGTGACTATAGCAACTTGCTCAGCTGTTCATTCTCGAATTGATAAATTGTGACCGAAGCAAATATTGCCGACAGTCGTGATGATCAGATGCCAGTTGTACATCTAAAATCCGTTGAGCAGAGAGTTAGAGACACTGCATCTTTCAGTTGCTGACATCTTCTGAGTAAAATCCACGTGATTGTCGGCATCTTCAAATTTCGGCATGATTTCGAAAGCTCTCTTGGTTACGATGATATGCTCAGGTTAATAGGCTATTCAGAAATAGATTTGATTTGTGATTAAAATAATGTGCTTTTCGTGTTACAGGCATAGGCCTACGTCTTGCCGGTATGATTCATGTGCAGGAGGTGGTCAAAACAGTTTTATTAACGAAGGACTAAATTGCTCTCCACTTCTTTAATAAAAATTGACCTCTTCCATCTTGTTTATAATTATACTGTACTTAGATTCTTAGATACTAGATACTTAGATACTTAGATGTGTATATCTGGTATTTTCTATCGCCTGGCTTCAATGCATTGTTATAAATTTTCTGATGCGTTAGCATAATTTCAAATTTATGTCAATGTTATATAGCGCTTGTCGATTCTTTTTGAACCCTTGAGCTAGAATAAGTATGAAATCATGTGTAGCTAGCAGATCACATCATGTTAAGCCCTTGTTGTGATTGGCTAAACTGCGATTAGGCCTACCTGATGTTCCCTTAATTTCTTGCCCGCTATGACGCTTTTATCAAATAGAGGGGGCGTGGGCAGTAACGCATTGGTTAAGACATTGGCATGGAGAGCAAGAGGTACCACCATAGGACGGACATGCTTTGTAGGCTGCTATTATCGCCGATTATTGCATGCAGGCTGTCTGTTCTGCTAGCATTTAAGATTTATGTCTTCTGACATCTGCGTTCCTGTGAATTTGTTTCAATCGCATAACTTCACATTGTATCCGGTTGCGTTCTGTCAAGCGGATTGTCCGATAAAGAAAAATGCTGTTGTTAAATCTCGATTCATAATGCTGGCATCAGCCCTTGTAAGCTCGTATCAGACTCTGCGATCCTCATCTTAACTGCGCTCCTTCATTTTTTCTTGCCTTTCTATGCTGTGATATATCTAAAAAGATTCTACATGTAATTCAAGTATTGCTAAATTCGATTTACTTCGAAGAGGGTTATTTTGCCATCATTGACTGAAAGCCCAACGATTTAGGTATGCCATCTAAATTGTTATTTACCTAATCGCTTTGCGTTTGATGTTTCAGGTCTTTACTGCTTAACACAAGCAGGGGTCTCACCACCTCCTCCACGTACGTCTTTCCATAAAATAGATTTACTTTGAGTTTTGTAGAATAGCAGTCTGTGCCAATCGAATAATTTCACACGCACTAACGTTCGACATGCTCACATTAAATTTTCTTCTTCATAATTTTAGGCTTCTGCTATCCATTATCGTTATTGCCATTGCCATTGTTTTTGTTATAATTATTTTTTATTGCCCTTAGGTACTTCATTCTCACAGAGACTTAGAGATAATTATTACTCCTAGAATAAGACGAATATTGTTATTATTATTATTATAATTATTATCACTTTTATGACTACTATAATTATCGCAATCATTTTATTATTGTTATTTATTTTTTTACCCGAGGTATCAATGATCCTTCAGGATTAATAAAAATCCTATTATTATTACCGTCATCATTTTTATTATTATTATTATTATTATTATTATTATTATTATTATTATTATTATTTTTTTTTTTTTTTTTTTTATTTATTTTTTTTTTTTATTTAATAATAATTGCCCCGAGGTATTATTATTAAATAAAAAGCAAGAAGGGACTTATTATTATTATTATTATTATTATTATTATTATTATTATTATTATTATCCTCATCATCATCATCATCATCATCATCATCATCATCATCATCATCATCATCATCATCATCATCATCATCATCATCATCATCGTCATCGTCATCGTCATCGTCATCGTCATCGTCATCGTCACCGTCATCGTCATCGTCATCGTCATCGTCATCGTCAACGTCATCGTCATCGTCATCGTCGTCGTCGTCGTCGTCGTCGTCGTCGTCATCATTATCATCATCATCATCATCATCATCATCATCATCATCATCATCATCATCATCATCATCATCATCATCATCACCTTCTTCTTTGTCTCAATCATCATCTTTTCCTCGTATTTTTTTCTTTTTCTTTTCCTCCCTCTTCGTCATCTTTATTATTATCATTTCCATTTCTAGTAACTAATTATATCTTGCTGTGCCTCGTTGGTTTACGTTTGGTTTTCAATAAATTATTTTAACATTCGCTGCGTGTCCTCCTTGCAATTCTTCTATCGACTTTCAAAGCTCATGGCATATTCTCTGTTTAAAATGGCGTTTTGAATCGTTTGGAATTTGGTTATCGGTAGCTTTCAGTGTCTTTTAAATGAATTCCTCAACCCCCTTATCTAGCCTCAGATCTTAGTATAATGTGATTTACGCTAAAGCTATCATTCTTGCTGCGACTTTCACTTCAATTAATCGAAAGTACAGGCAGTTTTCCGTTTCCGTTTAGGCCTATGTAATTTCCTTTGATCGATCTACCAGTAGTTTTCTTGTTTCATTTATTTTCGCTATGGCCTTCAATCGGGATCATTCACGACTTTAGAAACGTGAAACTGTTCTCCTAATCTTTTGGAATGTGGAATGCATACGCAGCAAGTAAAGTAATGACTTTTGCTACTGCACAGAGCATTTGTTCAGTAAGTAGCCTAATACGTTTATCCAGTGCTTACTTTGCAGCTTACTTGAAACTGAATACGGTTGGCTATGGTTACATCGAGACCGGGATCAACCTGACAGGACGGACAGCTTTCGTGTTCCAAGTGAACACGACATACAATGCCTTCGTTGCGTTGGTCACCACTCCAAAAGTTTACGATCAATCTATGGTAGAAATTGTTCTCGGAGCAGGCCTTGGAAAGAAGATCTTTATGAGGTAGGGTATAAATTGATATCGTTATGAAGCGGAGTGTCTCGACTCTTTGCGAAACAGATATCACAGTCGCTAAATGGTCCAACGGGTCAGATATGATGCTGAATGTCACTAAGACTCAGACCATTAGGACTAGCAAATATAGATCCACGTATTGGGCGGCCCGTGCGACCTGGTGGCTGATCGGTAACGCGCTCGCTCACTGAGCGGGCGGTTGCGGTTCGAACCCGGGTAACGAACTTGGGCAAGTTGTTTACGCACACGTGCCTCTGTCACCAAGCAGTATAAATTGGCACCAGCGTAAGCTGGGAGGTAAACGGCAAGTCCTGGAAAATCACTGGCCACGTGTCCAGGACCTTGGGATTCGTCCATTGCCGGCTCAAGGGCCAAGAAAAGGAGGTGAGCGCTTCACCAACGGGCCTTCTGACCTGGGTTGACTCTACTTTACTTATTGGGCGGCCGACATAATTTTACGATATATAATTATTAGGGTGTCCCCAAAATTTGTTTTCGAAATTTTCTATGCAGTCACCCTAAAAAGTTTTCATATGGTCCCATAATAACACCTGTAAAATTTTATGACACTACGAAAATATTTAGGGGTCCCCCAAGCCACCCAAATTTTACCCATTTTGACATAATTTGCGCACGATATGTTCAACTTCTAAATGCCTTTAGATCCCAACCCCTGATCCTATTATAACAAATTTAACACCATTGGAAAGCTCTTAAATGGAAGAATATACAGGTATCTAACTTTATTGGATACAATGGATATTTTGGGCATAGTCTTACGCTAAAAAAAATGCAAAGTCAAGAAAAATTCGAGATTTTTTGACTTTCACAGCATCAGTGCAGGCCTAAGTAACTCGCAACTAATCATTGGGAATAGTCATTACAAACTCTTGATAATGTAACAAGTCATGGTTTTAGCTCCTCCATACATGTACCTTCATCTGCTTCATGGTAAGAAATTCTGAGGGGGATGAGGGGATCAACCCCCTATTTTTCCTAGAACCACACAATGAAGTCTTAATTGCACACCCCATGCAGCTACACACAAATCAGCGTATGGCCGTTATTTTTTCACTATTCTCATACTGATCTGCTTATTCTACATCACTGCACACATCTCAAATTGTTGTTCAGTTCTATGTTCTACATTTATAGGCTACATGTCAGCAAGATTGTCACGATTGCGGTTTGAAAACATGTGCCTATGTTTTTCGACAACTTGTACGAGAAAATTGTCTCCGTTCTTCGTTATTGTTGAACTGAAATTTTGTATCAGAGCTGCGTCATGTTCGTTCAACACGGTCATTTACACAAACCAAGTTATGAAAAATCACACATGGGCTTATACTATTAGCCACTCTTTCAATGAAAGATCGAGAAAACTGTCATTGAATGCAGTATAGTTTCGGGGGAAAACTTTTAGAAAGAGATAACCCCATTATTCCACATGGTCGAGACAATAACTGAAAGAACAGAGAGAATTGCTATCTCTTATATCTTAGGTGCCAGAATGATGTTGCATCATTTACAGACTTTTCGTCTAGAGCAGCATCGTCAGAATTATAGCCTAAAACTTTGGATTAATTCAATAAGAGCAGTGACTCTACATAGCCTATATGTAGAATTGTAGCTGTCAACCACAAATCTGAGAATTGTTGGAGTTGGATGAACTGTAATTCATTCACGGTCGTGATGTCAACTGTATGCCTATATGTGATTCGTTTCATAAAGCAATTCGATCTATATTGTCTTACCCATCCAACTCGCTCTGTAATATGCACGAGGCTTATGAACTGCTAGCGAATTGCTCAATCCATCTATGAATACCAAGAGCTGAGGAAATTCTTGATGTCATAATTAGAGGATGGCCACACTGAAGCTGTTCAGTAATGAATTCCTATGATTTATTAGATGCAGACTGCAGTAGCAATAAATTTTGTCGAGGGTTTGGTTGACGGTGAACAAGATTGGAACATCCATCTTTAAATGGCTTGAAAAGCTTAATTACAGACCATTGAAGGACAAACTTTACCAAGGACACAAAAAATGCACCAGGCAACAGGAATTTAAAAGATTTCTGTGATGTCAACAAGATATCATCATTGACTGATGGCTGATGTAGAAGGGTGCAAGGCACCTTAAGATCTATTTAATAATAATTATAATTATAATAATAATAATAATAATAATAATAATAATAATAATAATGATAATAATAATAATAAAAATAATAATAATAATAATAATAATAATAATAATAATAATAATAATAATAATAATAATAATAATATGCAGTTATTCAAGGCCGTTGTCTCAAAGCATTTGCCAATAATTAATGCATCACACTGCCATGACTTCAAAAGGTCCAAACTGCAACCGTTGATTCCTGTCCTGGTCCGGAGGTCAACTTTGGCACACCAAAATGTTAGTACTTCCGCCAACTAGAGAAGAAATCAGACTGACAACCTGTTAACCACATCCATATCCACTCCAGTGATGATTATTGTCATGTAGAGGTAGCAGCCTGCCATCCCAGTGCACGACAGATTTACATCATTAGTTTGCTTGAGAGCTTAACTGTCGTCCTTATGTTTGAAAAACCTCATTAACAAACACAATAAGGTTGCATGTTTGTAGATTTTAGTATTTCAGAGCAATATAATGGTATTAAGCAATACATAGGCATGCCAGTGGGATCAAAGTGTGGACCTCCGAAATTCTCAAGCTCAGAGAGATGTCGTACGTATAATTTGTGACAACTTACACAAATTGTATGAGCTTTGGGGGACCTCTAAATATTTTTCAAATGTCTTGAAATTTGGTAGGTATTATCATAGGACCATAAGGAAACTTTTTGGAGGGACTGCGTTTCAAGTTTCAAGAAAAATATTTTTCCTGTGCAATCGTGGGACACCCTAATAATTATATAGAGGTATATACAAATTATACATAGGCCTGCATAATATTGGGTTTAAATACACGCATAATATCCCAAATGACATTCAAATTATTATAATATACGAGGTGGGGGCTCGTTCGAATGTCTTCAAAACAAAGATCAGGCTACATCTAAAATTATTTTATTTCACAATCAATGAACATGCGCAAATTAATTTTTATTCCTAATATCACACATTTTTATCGCCTCATTAAAAAGGACTCATCAAAGGCTGAGTATAATCGTAGTAGTAGCAGACGCTGTTGTTGTCGTCATAGTTAGCAGTAGAGGCAATAAGTAGTAGTAGCTGTGGTAGTTGCAGGTGTAGTAGCAGTAGTAGTAGTGGTGGACTGGTGGTGGTGGTGGTGGTAGTAATAGTAGCAGTAGTAGTATCATTATCTATCGTTATTATCATCATAATCATCATCGTCATCCTCAACATTATTGAGCCTATTATTATCATTGTTATTGTCATTAGTGCATTTAATGCTACAACTACCAAATTTAAAATGGAAAGACTTCGTGTTAATTTAATAATGATGATGATGATAATAATAATAATAATAATAATAATAATAATAATAATAATAATAATAATAATAATAATAATAATAATAATAATAATAATAATATTGATAATAATAGTAAATAATAATAATAACAGTGATGATAAAATTGCATGCGGAACTGCAGGAGTAAGGCTCGTCTCTTTCTGACTGTTTAATAAGAATTATTATAACTGCAGGAACGCGACATTGGCATCAGAGTTCGCGAACATAGACCTGGTGGATCAACCGTTATTCAATGGTGCAACGGCAACTGCTGTGTGGCTGTGGGTCTCTTGGACAGGAGGTGTGTTGAACATCGGAAGGGGCGGCATTCCAGGACAGAACTACTTGATGACAATGCCATATCCAAATCCATCCCTGATCGCAAATCTGGCGACCGTTGCAGTTAGTTCCGACACTAGAACTTCAACATCGGCCAACTGGATTATTCCTTTGGAACAACCAACCGGTAGGAGCTCGTTCATTGATCTTATTCGACGTGTTCCGATTATTCATTTTGATGAGCACGGTTAAGAATCCGCAGTTCAGTGCAGAGTTCTGCGTTACCGTTTGCCCATATCAAACTCATTTTACTTAGTGCCTATTCTTCAAAGAGGATAAATTCGTTTATATTTGTACGTGAATGCAAATGTATAGCCTATGTGCATATTAGGGTACCCCATCATTAGCTCGCAGGACAGAGGCGCGCCGACAAAAGCGCGGGCAGACAGTTGCGCGCAGGACAAATGCGCGCCGACAATAGCGCGCGGTCACAGGCAATTCCGGTAGTATATTACAGTCTGGTGGAAGTAAAGCTAGCAGGCGTCACCTAAGTCTGATTATAATTAGCCCTTTCTATTTCCTGCTTAAACAGTTGTTGTTGTCCAAGTGGAAGTTGGACTGATGAAAATAATTCTTGCTAACATAGAATTTCGACTGTTGAAAAAGTGACAAATAAATGGCAGCTGGATAGTATTATAATAAAATAACACTTAGTAAACCTGAAATAACTTATTGTATTGATAAAAGAGAGTCATGCTTAAATAGAAGCGGGATTGATGTAAATAGTTGTCTAAATAGAATCTGAGCGGATGAGAAGAATTCATGATTAAATAAAAACTGGATTGACGAAAATAATTCTTGCTAAAATAGAATTCTGGTTGATGAAAAGAGGTCATGTTTAAAAATAATCTGAATTGATGAAAATAGTTTTCATTTAAATAGAAGTTGGACAGATGAAAATAACTGTTGCATGAACAGAAGTTGGATTGTAGAAAATAGTAGTGGTGAAAATAATAATTGCAAACAGGAGCTGCATTGATGAAAAGAATTTGTGCTTTTTAAAACATGGCTTGAAGTTAGTCATCGTAGTTTACACTGCGAGGTTTCGCCGGCTCGTATTTGTCGGGAAACTTTGCTGCGCGCTTTTATCCAGTTCGCAAATGTCGGGACACCGCTCAGTTTATTCTTATTTTTAAACATATACAAAAGTAGGCCGACTATATTACCGTTATTCATGATGTGTGAACTTTTAATGGTTATGAAAGTTTTAGACTATTAAGTAATTCGTTACCGGTAATATAGCCTAATTATTTCTCATGTGCAATTCTTGATTGTAGCTATTGTTGCTTTTCAGGCGATGTCCCTCAACCGGCGGTGACAAGTGGCACCAGAGATATTCTTGGTAATCGAAATTCTGTAGATTCTAGCATTTTACAACTCACAAGAAAATTTTGTTTTAGAAACCAGAATAGTTTGCCGCCCACAGTCAAAATCAAATCATTGGTGAGTCTCTGTAGAAACGGTCAGCCATTTTGACGAACCGTCATTCATTCAGTCACTCATTCATTCATTCATTCGTTCATTCATTCATTCGTTCATTCGTCCACTCATTTGTTCGTTGGGAAACTTATATACCGCCTCGTCAGAAAAAATACTAAGAGAAGCTCCCAACGCCAGCGCGCCAAAAAGAACGGTTCTAAGTTTAGTGAAGAAGAATTCTGGTGGAGACTCAACTTGTTTAGTTTTCTTTTAATTGCTACAGACATTTCAGCTTCCGCTTATTATACTTGGCATATAGGTATTTACGTGAGGGCCTGTCAGCATTCAAAACAGTCTGGCCAGTTACAACTTACAAGAATGAGTTTCCCCGATTTCTTGCCATTCTCCTTTTTAACATTTCGCTCGATGCATCGTCTTGGAATGCATAATTTGCTCGTAAATAATTAAATTAATATTGTTTTATGTCGAACCTGGACCTGCCAGTGGCTGCGCCAGGATTTCAGTTTGGGGAGCTAAATCCTCGCGGACGAAATTTTCCATTTTGATCCGCCAAAAATTCTGACTACCTTTTTTAGTCATTCGGTCGAAATCTCGTGGAAAATTAATCATTATTATGGTCGAATCTAGTGGATGTATTTCATTTTTAGAGGGGGCCATAGCCTCGGATGGCCTTCTTAGGGGGTCTTAGCCCCTAGCCCCATGGCGCCACTACTGGGACCTTTTAGCGCTTTCTCTCTTGGCTCTCGTTCATCAATATTATATATTAGGCCTAAGCTATATTATGTGTATTGGTCATATTATGTGTGCGCGATTGTACACGTGAAAATTATTGTCAAAACAACAAACGCGTCATTTAGCATACAGGCAGCCCGCAACCAACGGAGTCCAATCCAACATAGACAGCAGCTGCTGACATAATGTTCAAAGTCACCGAGTGCACGATGCAACGTGTATGAGGGACGCTGTTTAATAGTGTTTATCATGTTTGCATAAGAGATTCAAATGACTTGCAACTATTATGCAGTACGGTAGAACAGAGATTCTCAACTTTTTCCGCATGCGACACACCTTAACTTGCAACAAAACATTTAGCGACACACCATGCAATCGCCATGTGTTAATAGCGTTGAAATTAAAGTTTTCTGGTTATCTTAAATTGAAATTTTTTTAATGAATAACAATTTTGACATCGAATGTTTTCTAGTCTCCAATGATTCTAAAATTCTTAATTCCATTGATCAAAAATCTAGAATTCTACAACGTTTTATGACTGTACGACAGTGTATAGGCTACGTTAATTATTTGACCTAACAGTTAAATGGAACTTTTGCCTTTGGATTTTCTTAGGATCACAGTGTACAGTTACGTAGCAACCTAGCAACGCTGGACACTTAGAACCGTACTCATTAAAGAAAATAACGAACGAAAAATACTCGGATGGCTGTACAAAACCGTTTTTAGGTTCTTAAGTAAAGGGCCAGCATAACATGAAAGTTATCATCAACTATCCACAGCCCTACTTCCCAAGTCACACAAATAGTTCGGACAAAGCAAGGAACCATCGGATAAAGACAGCTATAGTATTATAAACCCTACCAAAACTTGGTTCTAGGGCAATTACCCCCTGGACAATTACCCCCCAGGACAATTACCCCCCGGACAACTACCCCCCGTGCCAATTACCCCCCAGACAATTACCCCCAGTACCAATTACCCCCGGACAACTACCCCCCCCCCGTGGCACAGTGGACATACATTGTCCATTGTTTGCTTCTTCTCCCAAGCGTATCTTCATATAGGGAACGAACATTCTCATGGTCATGGTCTTACGTATTTTTCAGACCTTCAGCGCTGCCAAAGCCTATCCTAAAGTAACTTTACTGTGTAGACATCTTTCTTCATTGGCTCACTCTACAATACTTACTGTACACACTTATACACACTCCTTGCTATACCGCCATTATTTCTCATCTGTCTGCGTACATACCTCCTTCTAACACTCTATGCCTCTCTGTTCCTCTCTCTGTCTTTCTCTATGTATCTGTTTATCTCGCTCTCAGGCATACGTTACCTGCACGCTCTTGCATAAAATTTAGCTGACCATTCAATGCAATACTCACAGTCTGCTTAATTTATCCATTTCTAGTCATGATGGAATTTTATAAATCCGAGAGAGGGAAAGATAAACTTAGTTTCGAAGGTTTTATTTATGTGAAACAGAAGAATTTAGCAAATGGTGTCGTTTCGTTGAGTGCGAAAATAGATGAACATGGCATAGACTTCTTTATTGGCGCGGGGGTAATTGTCCGGGGGTAATTGGTACGGGGGGTAATTTTCCGGGGGGTAATTGGCACGGGGGGTAGTTGTCCGGGGGTTAATTGGCACAGGGGGGTAGTTGTCCGGGGGGTAATTGTCCGGGGGGTAATTGTCCCCGGGGGTAATTGTCCGGGGGTAATTGTCCGGGGGTAATTGTCCAGGGGGTAATTGTCCTGTCACGCGAAACTTAACGCTGCCCTTCAAAACGTCCAATTATATATTGTCCCTGACATTCCAGCGACACACCATTTTTACGCGACACACCACAGATCGATCCGAGACACACTCGTACGTCGCGACACACCGGTTGAGAACCTCTGCTGTAGCATGCTACAGATGATGAATGTCACCATGTCTTTCATTGGTGGACATCGATTGATTAGGCTGGCATTTAGAACGGCGCTACAGAAGCAAATTAATGCGAATCTCATTTGTTACTTTCAGATTATGACAATAGCACTTGCACAGGCAAGTATTTTGCTTATCGATTTGGAACCTTTTGAAGCAGCATATTAACACGTTTTAATCAGTCAGTCAATCAACCAACCAAGCAACCAACAAACACACCAACATTAGTCAATCAATCTCTTCATCCAGCTTCCATTTCTTAAGCGTTTGTTTGGTTCGAAATGTCCTGTGAGAAAAAAAATCACAGGCTGGATGGATGATAACACGCTTGATAAATCGAAGCTGGATGAAGGTATTTTAAATGTCTTAAATAGAAGCTGGTTGAACGATAAAACGCTTCAGAACTGGAAGCTGGATGAATGTTTTTATATATTTAAAATAGAAGTTTTGGAACTGAGTTGTCCGTGCCGTTTATGACTGGACTATTTTCACGGAACTGTTTACACGGGCTGTTTTGACAGGGCTATTTCGACGAGGCTATTTTGTTGGGAACGGATTTTTTCTGGGCTGTTTTGTCCATGGGCGATTATGACGGGACTGTTTTGACGGGGCTGTTTTGGCGGGTCTGTTGTGACCAGGCTATTATGACGGGTCACCATTCGGTAGATGATTGGATGTTTGATTCAAGGAACGACGAGCAATTTATCAAAAGAACAAAGCAAACCATATTTTAAAAATAACATTATTAAGAAGATTATTCGCATTATAAACATTTCAGACATCGTGTTCTCAAATAGTTTCCAAGTTCTACGGATTCAATTCGAAGGTAGAAACTCAATCCGTCTGTATACTGCCACCTATACCAACCTGGTCAGATTGGACTTCTTCATCAATGAGATTTCTTTCATCATTTACCTATTTCAGAATGGAAAATTTGTTCAAATTTTCAGGTAATTTCATTTTTATCCACCGACATGATGGGCCAGCGTTAGTGTGCTTGAACTCTATTCTAACGTTTGGTAGTATGAGATTGCTGAGCCGACTCTGCGTACGGTTGCATACATCAAACGAAAGGACAAGTAGAGAAAATTAACGATTGAACAGTTACTTAATGGGGCTAATCGATATGATATAATTAGAAATATTAAATAATCATTCACTATTGCTAAACTGATTAATAAATAATGGAATATTTATCTTCGGTCACTAAAATAATTTGTGGATTAGTTGATTTAAGATACGATATGCTTACCTATCCGAGTCATATAATTATACAGGACCTCTTCAAAATTACTATTCAGAGATTCTATAGCCACAAACACGGCTAAAGAGGAAAGTCTTGAGTAGTTTCTAAAATGAGTTGATAAGTACCGCGGAAGGGTAGCCTACTCCGGCCAATGGGGAGCCTATCCCAAACAGGCGGACCAACAATAGAGTGTAAATACTGTTCTGCCTGATGGCTGTGCGTGCATTACTTGCTCTGAATACAATCACATACATTATTATATTATAATTATATTAGAGTGTATATTATGTTGAAGGAATTATACAACCGCAGTCGTCAGTTTGCTTCCTCCATGGTTCAATCCGCTCAGTGCATCTGGAAAGCACTGGATCTCTTGGTTCAATGGAATGTTGGCCGTCGGTTGGGGAGACGTCGTTGGACAGAACACCTTCGCTATCCATTACGAGAATAAGCCACTCGTCATTAACAACCTGACTGCTTCCTTCAATGGATCACTGATCATTCCATATGGATACTTTCTGGGTCTCACAGGTAACCGCAATAATTAGATGATAACCTTCCATTACCCGTTGCTGCACAATAACGACTAAGAGCGATGTAATAGAGGCAGTGATTAGGATGGTGAAATGATAATGAAGATGATGATGAAGAAGTAGATGATGATGAGGTGATAAAAATAGATGACCAATCAAATTAAGATGTTAAATCTGAACTTTGCTTCACGATAAAATTAAATAATTAGGCAAATTGTCCATTTCTTGCGAATTTGAAAATATTACGACAATCATAGGAGTAGGAGGCGGAGGTCCAGATGGGCAAGTGCCCCAAATTTAGGGCGAATAGGATTTTGAGTGGTTTGCAAGTGGAAGCAGACCGATATCTTTCACAGTACCGTTTCATAATGACAGGCGTAGGAGGCGCGTCCAGAGGGAGCATCCCCTCTCCGATTTCGGGCGAGTCTGCTTTTTGGGCAAACAGACCCGGGGAAAATATTAAACAACCTACTTAAGGTAAATGCTTCTTCTAGCGGGGCCTTGCGCGTTGGGAGCGCTAAACGGTTCACCATACTAAGGCGCTTCATAAATGACTAAATACAATGCAATGCAATACAATACAGCTTACAATTATGAATTTATTCTGCTGGTCATTTGAAGTTTAAACTGATTGTAGTTAGGCATACAGTAAGTGTCAGCGTTATTAAACTTTAAAAGACATTGATCGTAAACTTTGTATATGAGACTAATACTATAACTACATAGCCTGGGCCCATTAAAGTAGCCGGGCCCCAGGGTGTCTGACCCTTTACCCTTTCTCTTCTGGCGGCAGTGGCGGGGGGGCAGAAGCAGAAATTCAGCAGTCGTAGGGAGACACAGGTCTATAAGTGCACGACTTCAATTATAATAATTAATATTCTGGATTTTGTGCAGGACTAAGAATCGAGAACCCCCTCTGCTGAAATTATTATACTCTGCGCCTGGGACGAATATTTTCATTCATATTCGATAGCATTTAAAAACAAATGTAAAGCGTTCTGTTTTTTTCAGAACTGACTCGCAAAGAAGCAGATCCTCTGAGACAAGAGATCCTTGTACGGAAGCTTCTGACCGACAAATGTGTTAGTGGCTGTATCCTCGAAACGGTTGAGAATCCACAGTGCAGTGCAAGGTTCTGTGCATCCATGTGCCTATCAAACCCAAGATGCACGGTCTTCTGCTTTAAGCCCCAGGCTGTACCCGCCGGTGATTCATGCAAGTGCACCCTAAGCGCTCAGCCTGGCATACCGGCCGCCCCTTATCTGTATTACCCTGTCAGTGGGGGATCCTACTACCAAATTATCCCCTAAGACAATCCAATAATTTTATCACAATATTATTCATTGTCAACGTCATTTATTATGCGTAGAGATGAAAAGGTTACGACAACATTCAATTGGCCCACGTCGGCCCATATAGACGTGGTTATCTAAACGTTGGGCTATACTGCCAGAACGTGAAGCCGCCAAATAATTATTATCTGCGCGAAAGGCATTTTACATTAAAACATTAGATAAATGGTTGTAATGTGCTTGGTGTATTAATCGAATTTTAATCCAGTTTTATTTCGCTTTTCGAACAGGAATGTGAATTAGTTGCATAGTTTTTGCTGATTTATTATGTTCTAGTGTTTTGACACTTGACAAAATAAGAACGATGCGTGTTGTTTCATTAATTAACAGCATCATAATTTCAATGCATGTGTTGTTTTATTAATTATCAAAATCGTAATTTCAATGCATGTGTTGTTTCATTAATTATCAACATCATATTTTCAATGCATGTGTTGGAATGGGCTTCATACTGGCCAGTGAATACCTATTAAAAACCAACAGACAAAACTGTGTTTTCTTCCAGAATGCAATATACTAGACCTGTATAACAGGGGAAAATAGATGGATAGACAGATCAATAAATAGACATATAGGTTGAACAATGTATCTAAAGTAAAAAGAAAAACAGATACGCAGCTAGCTAGCAAGCTATATCTAGCTAGCAAGATGTACACAATATATAATTATTATTATATAATATATAATAACTAGCTGGGTACACGGCGTTGCCCGGGAATTTTTGGATTCGCACCGTTTCCGACCAATCCGCCACATCCCCACCCTCACTTTGCCCCATTCGCTACCTCCCTCCGTCCCACCGTCCCAGTCCCCGTCCCCGTCTCCCTTTCTCCCTTTCTCCCTCCCTCCCTCCCTCCCTCCCTCCCTCCCTCCCTCCCTCCCTCCCTCCCTCCCTCCCTCCCTCCCTCCCTCCCTCCCTCCCTCCCTCCCTCCCTCCCTCCCTCCCTCCCTCCCTCCCTCCCTCCCTCCCTCCCTCCCTCCCTCCCTCCCTCCCTCCCTCCCTCCCTCGAGTTAAAAAATAAAAAACTGTGGAAATGCCATTCAAACATACACAAACAATGTGCAAAAATGCGGTGCTTAAAGCACAAAAAGTGTGCAAATGCGAATGACACACAAACACACAGTGTGCATAATTTTCGGTTTTCGCCACCCCACCATGGCCACCATGGTGGGAGAGATTCACCAACCCCACCCACGGGGTGTCCCATGCCGAGACCGACACAGTAGTGAAGGTTAGGAGTGAAAAGCTCAAAAACTGTGGAAATGCATCCCGGTCAAACAGACACACACAGTTTCCTCTATATTTATGTAGATTATATCGATACAGAGACAGAAAAATTATTTAACTATTCCGGCAAAGCGATAAAAGTTGTCAATCTCATCACAGTAAAAAATTAATGCAAGCCACGCGAGGCCCCTGAAAGCGCGAGGACTAAGTCGGCTGCCTTGTTCGCCTTGCCCTAAGGCCGGGCCTGGCATAGAACGGTGACCAGAGCAGGCCGTAGTTAAATGAAAAAAGTCCTCGAAGATAGACAGGCGCACTGCCCTGGGCAAGTTGCCAAACAATGTAGGTGACTTTACTATGATGAATGCGCTGCTGGACAGGGAGCCATCCAAGGACATCATTTAATGGCAGACTGGTGGCGCTAGTACAAAGCCAACAAAATACATTGGACGCCGCATGGTGCAAACACTGACTACAATAATTATTATCAGCTGCAGTATTAGTTATTGATCATTATATACGAATTTCAAAAGAGGCCTTGTGATGCACAGCCTCACAGGTATACCAAATTGACAAATTGGCAATCATTCATAATTGTTGGTGTGAGTCCGAGTTGCGCATGAGGTTGCCTATGAACTATAAACAAATTTATGGCCTTTACAGAAGGTGCCTCATGCGAAACGATAACAACATATAGAGAATAATGATTATTTATTATTGTATGCTGTCATTGCTTTAAGCGCTGGAATACAGCGCTCCCTAAATCAACGTTCAATGAATGAAACGTTCCGGAGGTTAGTCACTTTTGTGATGATTTCACGTGTTGCTAAACATAGTGGATACAGCCTACTATTCCGCATTGTTCTACTAATGCATTCGAGCTCAACAAAACAGATATTGACAAAAGCAAGCTAGGGTCCACAGCGCCATTTAAACACGTCGATGTCACACTTCGCTGAAAATGGAGATTAGACACCATTGTACAATGTACAGTAGTCTACCAGAGGATTTATAGAGTCTAAATAAACGTTCTTCCGGCCTGTGCACTGCGCAGTCGCACATAAATCTGTTACATTATTGCAAACACCGTTGCTACAATTGCTAGTGCTATGCCACTTATACTAGTACGACTGCTACTACTATTGTATTGGATTGCATTTGGAAGTTCGAAAAGAGCCTCCGGTAGGGGAACCGCTCAGAAGCGCTCCTAATGCGCAATGCCCCGAGATATGAAAAGTGTAGAAATAAAGAAGAGAGACTTCTAATACTGCTGCTGGTACTACCAATAGTGCGCGGTCAAAAGCAATGGCCGATTACGATACAGTGGAACCAAAGCTAGCAGGCGTTGGCTAAGTCTGAATATTATTACCCTGTTCAAATTATTGCTTAATTAAGCAGTTGTTCTTGAATGAAAGCTGGATTTGTAAAAAGTCATGCTTAAATAGAATTCTGATTGATGTTTTTATAGAATCTAGGCTGATGAAATGAATTCCTGATTAAAAAGAAGCTGGATTGATGAAAACAATTTTTGCCAAATAGAAGTTGGATTGATGAAAGAGGTTATGCTTAAAAATAACCCTGATTAATGAAAATAGTTAGCCTATAAGCTAATTCACAACTCGAGGGTACGCGTACTCTAAAATAAAATAAGTTCAAATACGTAAGTACCTTTCAAAAAAATACAATACGCCCATACATGAAAAAATGTTTTGTGGCTTACTCGGCGACCCATAGCCTACATGTATAATCTGATGTCAACAGCATGTGTCATTGAAATCGGTATTTTCGGTAGCGCAGCAGTAAATTGAATTCGATAAATTCTTCTGTTATAATTAATTGAATGCATCTGTTCAACCTTTTCCTTGGAGTTGTACTTTTAAGTGCTACAGCAGAACAGCACTGAGCCGACTAACTGACATTAATTAGTTCATTAATAAGCAATGTATACTGGATAAACATAGACCTATAATAATTATAGGCCTAACACTGCAGCAATTCACTACGCTGCACACTTGGCTGTGATTGTTTGCTTAAATGAAATTGAACATTCTTATACTGCCGTGCTAAGCAAAAAGACAGTAACTCAATTTTTTCCGTTTTTGAGTTAGCACTTGTTTTCACATCCTGACAACATAATCTAAATTACCTAGAAGCAAGGAAATGGTATCTGTCCGGGAACATGAAAAAAACGGAAGTGAAATTAACAGTAACTCAATTTAGGTACCATGGTGCTAAGCAAAAACACAGTAACTTGAGTTACTGTCTTCTTGCTTAGTATCCCATGTATTTTGATGGCCGACCAACTTACAGATATTTCAATATCTCAGCTTCCAATTCACTTAGAATCGTCATCTTGGCGTTAAAACAAACACATTTAAGGTCAAGGATTCCAATGGAACTATCCCAAATTTACCCAAGGCCTCAATAGCGGCCATTTTCCAAAATGGCCGACTAAAAATATGGATTAATTTTGTCAATAACTCGACTTTCAGTTCACTTGGAATCGTCATCTTGGTGTCAAAACATACACACTTAGGGTCAAGGATTGCAATGGAGCCATCAAATATTGACCATGACCTCAATAGCGGCCATTTTCCAAAATGGCCGACCTAAAAAGAAGGATTTGTCAATATCTCGGCTTTCAGTTCACTTGGAATCGTCATCTTAGTGTTCAAGCATGCACATTTAAGAGCAAATATTACAATAGGACTATAACAAAGTTTCCAATGGTGTCAATGGCAGCCATTTTCCAAAATGGCGACCAAAATAGGAATATATTAATATCTTAGCTTCATTTTCGCTCATGATCATTATTTTTATTGGTGTATAAACATATGCATTTTAGGGCAATGGATCTATTCCAGCAATGGGGTCATCGCAAATTTCCTCATCGTTTCAATGGCAGACATTTTACAAAATGGCCGACCCAAAGATAGGAATTCGCTCCAAGTTTATGCAATCTTTCGCCATAATTTAAGAGTTCCTGGCGCGTTAGAATGCTTACCCCAGATATGTATGTTTAGACACGAATGTTACGATTCTGAGTAGACTGAAAGTTCTGATATTGATAATTTGGTACCTTGGTCGGCAATTTTTCAAAATGACCTACGTTGATGACATGGGGAAAATTTGCCATGGCCCTACTGAAACCCTTGTCCCTGCATTTGGATATTTAGACACCAAGATGACGATTCTGAGTGAATTAAATGCTGAGAAATTTAAAGAATTGCAGTTTGGTCGTCCATTTTGGAAAATGGCCGCCATTGAGGCCATAGAAAGTTTTAGATGGCCCCATTGGAATTCTTGCCTCTGCAAATGTATGTTTAGGCACCACGATGACGATTCTAAGTGAATTAAAGGCTGAGATATTGAAAAAATTATTATGGTCGGCCATTTTGAAAAATGGCCGCCACTGCGTCCATGGGAAGTTTTAGATGGCCCATTGGAATCCTTGCTCCCACAAATGTATGTTCAGGCACCAAGATGATAATTCTAAATGAAATAGAAGCTGAGATCTTTAAAAATATGTAAATTGGCCGGCCATTTTGAAAAAATGGCTGCCATTGGGGCCAGATTGCAAATCTGCGATGGCCCTATTGACAAGTCTTTTTCTTAGGACTTGTTCGTGGTGCGTACCAAATTTTATGCAAAGTGAACATTTTCTGACCAGTCTGCAGCACTATAATGAAGACTTACTGCTTTCTTGCTTAGCAGCAAGCCGGTATTCAATGCTTCAATACTAAGCAAAAAGACAGTAACTCATTGTTATACAATTTTCACTCAAATTTCACTAAAAACGAGTTTATTTCCAAAATTCACAAGTTTAGATATGACTGTTTGCAAAAATTCAGAAAGATTGAAGTATTAATTCTGGTTGGATTAAGCCGATTTCTTCTTTGTCGTTTTACGCGGAATCAACTTTTTTGAGTTACTGTCTTTTTGCTTAGCACGGCAGTATAATGATTATTGAGCAATGTATTTTAACGGCTAACGTATTTTATAATTATTGTTTACGCATCCTAAAATAGGGTATACAGGCCAACGTTAAAATAGGCCTACGTACGTACCTTTCACAAAATAGAATACGTATGGCACGTACCTTCGAGCTTTGGGCTAGTTTAAATAGAAGCTGGGTTGATGAAAATATGCTTGAACAGAAGGTAGATTGATTAAATTAATTCACGATTAAATGGGCGCTGCAGTGATGAAGAAAATCCTTGCAAAACCGAAGCTGGAGTGATGAAAATAATTTTTGTTTTGTTGAAAATAGGCCTATCTTGATGTCTGTCATTATGATCTACACTGCGCACTTTCGTCGGCGCGAATTTGTCGGGCAAAGTTTGCTGTGCGCTTTTGTCGGCACTATTTCCAGCGCGCTAATGACGGGACACCACCACCCTACTACTACTACTACTACTGCTACTACTATTGCTTCTTTCTTGGTAACAGTAACTTGGCAATGGTAAACAATGCCAAAAAGAATGCGGGAAACAAACACAAGTCTTTACCTTTTTTCTCATACAGGTTTATTGTGGGTATAAGTGTGACAACTGTGACAATGTGGGACATGCTTTATCCATCACATCCAGATACGTGTAGTAAAATCCAGCTGTAAGGAAACGGGAAATGGCAGATTCGTAGAGCATAGCATTGGAGAGACGTCTGTACAAATCCTGAAGACTGCATCATGAGCGTCACGGCTAAATTCTCTTTTCATTCGAAACTCACGATCAGATAGACTTTTGAGCACAGAGAATCTACGTAGGCCTATGCCCACTGAGCACGTTTCATCTCAGCACACGCCAGAGAATTCGTCATCAGCGGATGACCCACTTTCCAGCGGCGGTGACACGAAACGGAGTATCCCCCCTGAAAGCTATCCGGGGGGATGAATTAATCTATCCCCCCGGATGGAATTAACCGGTTTTTACTATCCGGGGGGATAAAACATTCTATCCCTTTTTTTTAAATGCGCATAATAAAAAATTCTGCTGTAATCAAAATTTAAAGTGACTCCAATTGTTTTAAGTGACCTAAGCAATGCTCAGATAAAGGCAACTCGAATTTATTTAGTGACTCTGAGTGTTCTTAAGTGTTTTAAATGTTTTGAGTGCTCTAAAAACAGGGCAAAACAAATTATCTAGTAGGAATAAACATAAATTTTGGTAGGGCAAAAGTTCTGGCAGTGAAAAATTCTGTGGGTATTTATCCACATTCCCGAATAAAATTAACAGCTTAGGCCTATGCTTAAACCTGACAACCACCCAACTCTCAGTTCGTATTGATCCTGTTAGTAATCTCTATCTGATTAAGCTTAGAGGTTAGCAGTGCCACAATTATTAAATTTATATAGTAGCCTAATGTTCAACCGTCACAAAATGATCTTTCAACCTAAGGACAAGCTGTTGTATTCAAATACAGCCACTCTAGCATAATGCTATAGATGTTTGGCGTGGATTAAAATATTGCTTCACAGTTCACATAATAATATTATGTGAAAACCTTGACGATCACCGCTCGCAAAGGTCGACTCTTATTTAATTAAATTGAAATATCTAACGTTACACTTTTCGTCCTATCGTTGCCCTAGAATTATAATGCTCTATCATAGATTTTTGCGAAACCTAGAAAAAAGACTTCACAGTTTTTGCACTGTTTTAAGCCAAGAATTCCAAACTGGATTCTTTTGAAGAATAATATCATCATTTGTAGGTAGCCGCTGGTGACTTGCTTACAAAATAAGGTTTATTTTCATGAAAACAAGTGAAAAAATATAGAAAATAACAAAAAGTGCAAAAATGCTTGTTAGAGCAATATAGGCTAATTCCAAACGACGAAGTAGGCCTACACGCAGCCTAGTTGTAATAATGCTATAACTTAAACAATAAACATACATCAGCGTTTATTTAATAACGTCCTGAGTATTATAGGCCTATTGCTCTATCATAGTTTTGTAACGTATTGTCCATTATTATTTATCACGTAGTGTTAATTACTTATGGCGACAATCATAATATTATTATTGTGCGTTTATTTGTAGATAATTTTTTACAGAAAACATGGAAGATTGTATTCCGACCCCGTAGGCGGGGAGCTGGTATAAACCCCGGATTTCGTCACAGGATAATCGTAGCAGTGCAGAGGGTGCCAAGGCACATACCAGACAGCCCTAAACAAGCCTTTTAGGCCTAACAGCCCTGTAGACCTAGTGGGCCTATAGGCCTAGCAGCCCTATTGCAGCCTTGCTGGCGGGGAACTTGTATTAGCCAGGGATTACGTCAGAGGGTGATCGTCGCTGTGCAGATGGTGTCGTGACACGTACATTGTACTAGGGCAGCCCTTATCAGCCCATTAGGCCAAGTAGCCCTCTAGACCCAGTAGTCCTCTAGGCCTAGTAGGCCTATAGGCCTAGCAGCCCTATTGCAGCCTTGCTGGCGGGGAACTCGTGTCAGCTAGGGATTACGTCAGAGGGTGATCGTCGCTGTGCAGATTGTGTCTTGACACAATACTAGAGCAGCGCATTAGACCCAGTAGCTCTCTAGGCCCAGTAGCCCTTTAGGCCTATAGGCCTAGTAGCCCTATTGCAGCCTTGTTGGCCGAAACTAGTATAAGCCAGGGATTACGTCAGAGGGTGATCGTCGCTGTGCAGATGGTGTCGTGACACATACTAGAGCAGCCCTTTTCAGCCCATTAGGTCCAGTAGCCCTCTAGGCCTAGTAGGCCTATATACCTAGCAGAGGCCTCTGGGCCTGCAAGCCCTCTAGACCTAGCAACGCTGGTGCAGGTATACGTTTGGATAAGTTGTACTGTATGATGGTTGTTTGAAAAAAAATTGAAGAAAAGTAATTTCCCTCCCAAAAATTCCTCCCCCCCAAGAAAAAAAATTGAGGGCCGCGACCATAAAAAACAGGATAATTTCCAGAAAAATCAGTTGGTCACAATCAAAAAAAATTGAGATTTTTTCTAAATTACACGCTGTTTTTGAGTTATTGAAAATTGTAATACAAGCTACAGTGGTTAACAAAACACAGACATTGATAGCATTATAAAATTTAATTGCAAACCTATAATCATAGGGAACTTAGGCGTAACTGTAGTTTTCTGTGATTTTGATATGAGCCCAACGTATGATTAGGTAACATGCAAGATTTTAATGGCAACATTTCATGCACAATTTGTTTATTTACAATACATTAATTCAGAATTATATTGCTTCATCTTGGATAATATAATACAAGCGCATTCATGATAAGTCTGCACTATATTATCTTCACAGTGCAGTATTTCTTTGCTCTAACTCTGCACGGTCCGAAGTTCAATGATGATGAAGCATTTTGCCACTGACAACTATTCAGTAGCGTTTTGCTGTAACATGACGAATCCAGCCTTGTGATTGGATGCCAATGATAGCCAATACTAACAAAGTCTAGATTGGAAACAGTTTAGCAAGATAGAGCATTTATATAGGCCTACTGACTTATAACTAAGAAACGACCGCTTAAATCAGCTAGCGTTTTTGTCCAATGATAGAGCAAATGAAATTGATACCAAACTCGATGTTTTCACAAATTCACGATAGAGCATTATAATTATCAGGCGGCGCTATGTTAATGACGCAATGGACGATTGGTATAAAACTGGATGCAGCGAGGAAGAGACGTCTTTCCAATGCAGAAGGTGATTAGCTGTAGAATCGATACAGAAAACGAAGTCGATGGCAAATACTCAGCGCACGTTCCTTCTGATGCTAGTTTGCATTCTGGGTTTACAATCAGCAAAAGGTGAGTCATCGACATAATACCCACAGGCACAATTACACGCAACTAACTACACATTTCTAATCGCGGTCACTTAGAAAATACTTTTACACTGCTGAATTTTTTAAAGGTCTGTATTAACCAGGGCGCGGCGGTCTAGTGGGTATGTGGGAGCGCTTCTGAAAGGCTCTTACTGCGAGAAGCGCTTTATAAATGGTCAGATAAGATAAGAACAGATAGGCCTATGTTCGTCGCCTTGCAGCCGAAGGGTTGCAAGTTCGAATCCACCTCAAGTCGCCGCGTAGGGACTTTGGGCATTTTGGGGAAGTCCTTCACTCGCAATTGCTCAGCACTTCGGCGTGAAACTCCGATGCAGTGTCTGCTCTGTAGTTGGGAGCGCCTCTGAGTAGGGAGCTTGAAGGGGCGCAATAACAAGTGCACATACAAACAAACAAACCAGAAATGCGTATTTTCTGAAGAAGCGAAAGATTTTATTGGACTTGCATTCAATAATTTCAACGCGGGATTACAATTGATCGGTGGCCTTTTATAAACCTTTCGTCCAATGCAACGAGCTAGTGGTCTACCAATTCAACCATCCGTTATGATAAACATGATAACTAACTCCAGTGCTGTATTTTATTCCATGGCATTTAATTGCATTGTCTTTTATCGTATTTTTGGTTGTGCAGGCCTATGACAATCCTTTGCCTCAGATAGAGATAACTAACAGAATCAAAAAGAACCGAGAGTTGGGTGGTTGACAGGTTTAATGGCCATTGCAGCGAAGTTGCCGATGATATAAGTAATCCTATAATAATATAATTATCATTGTGTTTTATTTTACGGCTAATTGGCAGGGTTAGGTAGTCATTGAAAGAGAAGGTGAAATACAATCTTAGTGCATGTGACACGAAAGGGAGTATTGTAACGCCCGCCCTAGCCGCTAGAGGGCCAGGAGCTCTTGCAAGTGCTGCTTCCCTTACTTGCTTACTTTCGGTGCTTCCCTCTAGCGCTGCGGCGTACTGCCGGGGCAACAGGGACGCATGTACGGGAAACTCAGGTGTGGGTGACAAGGAGGAACGTCTAGGTTCCATAATTTCACGGTTACCAGGGCCTAAAGGACATATCTCAGCGGCTATTTGTCGACGGGCGACAGCACCCTCCTTCCGGTGCTCGTCTGGGTTCGTTCTCCCAGCGGCAGCTTTGGGCGAAAGGAAATCGAACTCCTGAAGATCCAGTGGAAGGTACCTGGTCTTATCTGTCGGGCGCTCTACAAACGTCTCAACGCTACTAACCGACCGCCCTCATTCTGAATCATACGATTCTTCCGGGGCGTCCCCACTGGAAGGGGTGACACGTGACGTGGGGCTTTCCCTATTCAAGTCTAGTTCAAGTTCACTCATGATATCACTTCCAATTTCAACTAGATGCACAACACTTTTATTATTCTTTAACTAGCACCTAATTAACATGTAATTCAAAGTGGTCCGCACAGATACAGTTCTCTCTGCCTGTCAGTTCAATACAATGTGTCTGCAATGTATCTCTAAGAGGCGACAGTATTTGCGAACTGTTACAACACAATTTGTACTATTCAACATCCAACAGTTCCATTTCTGCATCCAAATTGACTACACTCTATGCTTCCGTTTTCTTAACTAATTACAGGGAGTAATATAACGCTATTAACTAATTACAAAGAATGCAATCAATCAACATCAGTATTTCATACTGATTAACTATAACTACAATGGTCTTTCCAATGCGTCGCTATTTCTATTAAACACTTCAATATTCAGGTTTCGTAACACAAATTCCGATTTACCCTCGCTGTCTACATTAAATGCAATATTATCTATGATAGCATTTTACAGCGGTATTCAACATTCAATCGATTACGGATTCAACACGTGTTACTCTAATAAATTGTACTTTCCTGAATTTCACGTCAGTTCACTCGTTCCAAAGATTTCCTTTCACCGGAGGCAACAATCGGTCTGCTTCTTCCTTTAATTATTAATTTAGATGAGTTTCCCCAGAACTTACAATGCTAAAATCATATTTTTAGTCAAATCCCTACTCAACCTTCTGCCTCGTTTTACCACACAGGTCCCACTCGATCCACGTCCTGTCGTCTGGCCCAGCGACCAATCACAGGCGGTTTCCTGCCGCCGTTTCGGGTCACGCTTCTAGCCAATCGGCAGCACCCGCGCTTTGGCCACGTCAGCCAAATGGTCACGTGTGTGTCTAGCGCATTGTCTGGGACCTCAATCTGGTTCACCCCTGAATTAGTTATAGAATTAGACGCAATATAAAAGAATAAGTAAGATCTTGTAGCGTTTCCACAAACGCTACAGTATCCCCCTGAAAGCTATCCGGGGGGATGAATTAATCTATCCCCCCTGATGGAATTAACCGGTCTATACTATCCGGTGGGATAAACCATTCTATCCTCTTTTATGAAAAATGCGCATAATAAACAAATTTATGCTGTAATCAAGATTTAAAGTGACTCTAATTGTTTTAAGTGTCCTAAGCAATGCTCAGATAAAGGCAACTCAAATTTATTTAGCGACTCTGATTGTTTTTAAGTGTTTTAAATGTTTTAAGTGCTATAAAGCAGGGCAAACCAAATTATCTAGTAGGAATAAACATACCTGTTAGTGTAATTGTTCAAAACAAAGCAGATGAAAATTAATTTGCCAAAAAAATACACCCAAAAGAGGTTTTTCGACCTTTCTAATTTGGGGGGATACAATTAATACGGAGGATACTCTATTTCGTGACACAGGCGCATGTCCAATAAGTTGACGCGTGTTCCACAATTCTATAATTGTGAACGTGAACTCTGAATATCAAATCCGCTATCATAAATATTTAAAAGCGCATGGCAATGGATTACTCAGAGGTAGCCTAATCAGAGGATTATTGTTCAGCGATGTAGGCTAAAGGAAGATACTTCGTCAGATAAGAGAAAAGAGGCAGAGCAACAGCTAGAGCGAGTTTCCTTGAGGAATCTTAGAGAACTTGGAAGCGGATGGAAAGATAAAATCCGAAGTTCTTAAACACGTCATTTAAATTATGGCGGAAAGCCTATGTGATGATAAGTAGAGCGGTCTGGAAAAGATCGTCGAATGACGGTGGTTAAGCGACCTCAGACTGGTAGAGGCTGAGAATACGCGGAAGGGTAAAGTCCCAATCGAGTCAAGAATTTTTCCGTGATATAGACTAATGTTTAGTAATGAAATCGGCATAGTTACAGGAAGAACATTTTGCACAATGAGTAAAATAAATTATTTGTATACAATGGACGGCTCCAAAATCATGAACATTTTTTGAATTTCTTCTAACTGAAATATTGTATTTGGAATCACTTCAACAGCGCAGGACTTAGACAATAAATATAATGATAACCTACACGTGGAAACAAACTATAAGCTCTGCTTTGTTAACGGCTATCAGTCCTATTAGTCAGATGGTTAGGTTGCAATATTTACGCCGCTTTCAGAGTTAGGCCAATGCGTTAAAATATAGGCCTGTTCAAAGCGAAGAGCAATACAGAAAGTTTGGGAAGCACATAATTAGGCCTATTAGTAGACCTCATCAATGGGTGTGTTGTGGCTGCATAGAATGCTACTAGTTTTTCATTGCAGGTGTTGACGGACAACGGGATTATTTTGGAACTTCAGCAATGACCACAACACAGCCTCCACGTAAGTTTCTGAGCCCTGAATTGTCGACTATATCTTTTCAGTGATTTGATTATTGTGGAGAGAAACAACTTATGCCATTCTATAGATGGAATGTAGGGCTATTTTTCCATGCTAATTAATTTGTCTTTTGATAACCGGAAGTGCTCATGATAAATAAAAGTGTGTGAAAATATGTGACAACTTATCACAACTGAAACCAATATTTCTGCGTTTAAAACGTTTATCAGCAGATAAAGAACTTAAATTGGCTGAAACTGTTATTTTCTCTTCCCCACTAAGCATCACACGGTGGATGTATTATAGAGCACAATGGTGTTATGAACTCTCTAAAACGCATTGGACATATCACCTCTGTCCTCTATAATACAGTCGAATATTATCTCCTATTAGGTTATGTTCTCAGTCATGCAGTAGCTAGCATCCGATTATATATTACAACACTGTTTCCTCATACTCGGTGCATTAAGTATACTTGACAATGCTTTGAATATGTTCTGATAACTAATTATTATGAAATTGTTGTCCTTTGTCTAAGATACCGAGTGTTTGCCAAACCTGAAGAATATCGCGGTTTACAAAGGAGACAAGAACATACTAATGAACGTAACAGCCGCGCCTCACAACGTAAAGTGGATAAGCATTTCAACCTCTAACGAGTTTGGTAGTAACGATATCTCGGACTTCAGCGACCAAGTCAATCCTTCATTTGATGGAGTCTTCTATCTTAATCGGAGCGGTCTAGTAATACTTGACGCGATAACCGAACCAGTTTCAACTTCCGGGCTCTTCATCGCACAGTGCGCAGGCAATAAGGACAAGACCGGAGCAAAATTCGTTGTCGTCCGTGAGTATTTGCGTTGAATTGATGTTGCATGAAATCTAATTGCACGCTTGTTCTAACTCGGTCGGTGACTGCTTTTCACTGGAGTTATAAAAACAAGAAAAATAGCCTTTGCTGCCTTTCAATTTAGATCTATGTGTTTCAGATGTGTCTAAGGCCAACCTTAGCTTAAATGCGTATAATAATAATAATAATAATAATAATAATAATAATAATAATAATAATAATAATAATATAAATAATAATAATTGTGTGTCTATGTTCCGAGAGTTTTAACTATTTTAAATTGACGACCCAATAATGGCAACCTGGCTGATGTAAGTAGGTGCATATAGAGACAGTTTGGCGAATGGAATAAAATGTGGTAGATCGTTTCTGCATATAAAACACATCACATAGGAAGGTTTGAGAGATGAGAAAGAGCGATGGTCTTCACTGGATGTGAGAAGAATCGTCCTCTGCTGTCTAACAGTCTGCAACTTAATTAATCGCAAACTCCTGAAGTAGCAGTTAAAGTTGTCTGTCTGGTTATTATTGAAGAACATGTTTCTGTTATTAATTAACAAAGTCGTTTAGCAGTCATGGTTAATGCGCATCCATGTCGCAGACAACAACATAATATTATTGACTACGTGCAAGAACTAGCGATATACTCGTTAACTTACGTCTCTAATCTTGAGCAAATCTGCTGCATTGTGAACAAGTACAGCCTACAATACGTCTTCGTCTGCTTCAACTAAAGCAGAAATTTTGGACCATTTCATCAAGAAATTGAACTTTAACTAAGATCTTTAATATGAAATATTTCGATTTTGACAGGTCATGTTCCAGATTGTTCCTGCAATATAAGTTCGCCAGACGCCATCCAACTATCATGTAGCATTGCGTATGCCGATAATACATTTAATCCGATCAATGCTAATATGACGTGGACTCTGGATGGAGTCTTTTACGCAGCGGACACTCCTCAAAGGACGAGGATCGATTACTATGTATTCGAATCTACGTCAACAATTCCAGTGGACAACAGCATTTCTGCAGACTTTACATGCACAGTTACTTTTAATGCACCAACTGATATTGCGGTTGACTTCATAGCAACAAATGCACCGGACTTCAGCGCATCGTGCTCAACAGCAGGTGAGTTTAGAAGGTCATTCAGCAGAAATACTCAACAGAAATTGCTTTTAGGCAATCAGTGAAACGAAATTTAGCAGACAGAATATTATCGAAGAAGAATAAACTTTGAGGAATATAATTTTCGTTATTTATTATCCGTATAATAATATTATTGTCCCGATAATATTTGTGGTCTTAATCTGACGTGGGCAGCAATCTATAGGAACGAAGCATGACAATAATTAAAATATAATTCAAAACATTGATTTCATTGTAAAACTCACTATCCTTTGAAGTATTTAAGTACAGTTACTGTAATCATGAGATGAAAATGCTTATCTAGTTCATAAAGATCCTCAAGGATATTAGGCTAATCGACTTCAACCTAATGGAAAACTTTTTAGTGAGCGGACAAATTACAACGAGCGGAACAGCAACAAGACCTGACTCAACAACGACTCCTCAACCGACCGCAACAACACGGCCGCCATCGATAAATTCTTATCCGTCGACAAAAACTACTATTTCACCAAAAACTACAACAGCATCAGCAAGAATTAGGCCTACTACACTAGTCTTGTCGCTACTCCTCCATCAACAGGAACAACTTCTCCACCGGACACAACACCTTTAACTACAGTAACTACTCCTCCAATGACCACCACTACTATATCCACAGCGACTACTCTTCCACCGAGCACAACTCCTTTTTCCACAGTGACTAGTCCTCCACCGAGCTCGACTCCTTTCTCCACAGTGACTAATCCTCTTTCGATGACCACTTCGTCGACAGGAACTACTCCACCACCGACGGGAATAACTTCACCGATAAATCATCCGTCACCGACCGGATCCACTGCTCAACTCCATTCATCCTCTCGTCAACCGATTGCAACTACTCCTGCTCCATCAACATTGATGTCATCAACATCTCATTCGTCGTTTTCCATCTCAACGAAGACGTCTACGATCCCAGGTAATAGGGCTAAGAATTGTGGTTTGCTGCTCTTAATGCAATCTTCATTTTATTTTAAGAAAGCGTCTTCGTGTTTCACTTTGAAGTTACGACTAACGATGATCAGTCACATCGAGTAAATTCCTGTGTTTTTGTGTTACATACATCCAGGGCCGGATTAAGAAACATGGGGGTCCTGTTCGGTAAACTTTTGCGGATCTTCGGCCGAAAATTCTGATGACCTTTCATTATTACTTTTTAGTCGTTCGTTCGAAAATTTCGTAAAATATTCCGATTATTCCCCTCCAAAAAAGTTGATGACCTTTTTTTAGTCGTTTGGTTAAATTTGCTAAAAAATCTTCAAAGTTTCGGAAAATTTTTCCACGCATGTGTGGGGCCCCTAAAGTGTGGGCCCCCTGTTCGACCGAACATGTTGAACATGCCTTAAACCTGCCCTGCATACATCACAACATCACAGACAGGATTCTAGCGCAAGGCGAAATTATAAACTTTGGCATACAAGTCTATACATACAATTATGTAGGATTGATACAAATATATAATTATATATTTAATTTTATATATATATATATATATATATATATATATATATATACTTCGAGGCGCTCCCGACTACAGCGCGGACACTGCATCGGAGTTTCACGGCGAAGCGCCAAGCAATTGCTAGTGAAGGACTTGCCCAAGGTCCCTACGCGGCGACTTTAGGTGGATTCAAACCCTCAACAGGGCCGGATTAAGGCATACATGTTCGGTCGAACAGAGGCCCCACACTTTAGGGGCCCGCACATGCGAGAAGAAAATTCTGAGCCAAAAATTGGCATATTATGTAGAAATTTCGACCAAACGACTAAAAAAGGTCATCAGCTATTTTGGGAGGGAAAATTGATATATTCCAAAGAAATTTCGACCAAACGACTAAAAAAGTAATCAGATTTTTTGGCCGAAGATCCCAAATAATCTTCCGAACAGGGCCCCACATTTCTTAATTCGGCCCTGACCTGCATCCCTACGACCTGCAGTCCTCCAGCCGCAAGGCAACGAACATACCCACTACATCATCACGCATATTGTGAGTGTTAGCTACCTATTACCCCTCTGGGCTTCCTTACTTGGACTCTCCTTGACTATGTGGGAGTTGAGGGAAGGGCAGGGCCTATTTAAAGGGCTACTACTGTGGGGGCTTGCTTCTTGTCGTGGGTCTACTCTGTGGTGTGTGTTCGACTCCTGTTGAGCGTGGCGTGTGGTTCGTGTTCTACGACGTTTGTCTTCTTCGATTGCCGTCCCACCTCGTTGGTGAACTGGCCTACATCCGTCTTCCTTTGGGCTCCGTTAGCCTGGTGTGTCTTCCCGTCAGCTCTGTCGAATCAGCTGTATCGGTCGTACTTCATGTCAGCTTTGGGTAACGTTAACCTACTCCTTGTCAGACTGCTCTGTTATTGAATAAATCGATGTTCTTTTACATTACGGACCTGAGTATTACTCATCATCTTCTAGACTAGAGCAAGTGAACCCAACAGATGGGGTCTCTCGGGATTTTTTCACGATAATTTGAAATTTGCGTCAAAAAAGGGGCGTTGTTTCCGTGAAATTTAGCGATTAGTACGGTGGTAATTCCGTTGGAAAAGTGTTATATGGTGGTTGGCCGTGAAGACAGGTCAATGGTTGTTGTTTTTGGCGAATTAGGTCGGGAAAATTAGTGCGGGAAATTTCGACGTTTTGCGACATTGAGTTTTGCGAGTTTTGTAAAATTTGGTCGAGACAGTTTTGAAGTGAGCTGTCGTGGGTGAATTTTTTGCGCTGTGCGTTGGTCTGCACGTCGAATAGTCGACAGGGCGTAGAGGTAAAATGGCGTCGTTAGAGGAGGAGTTAATTCCTGAATTTGGGGATGTCAGAGACATACCAAGTGACACACTTCGACTGGTGAGTGAGACATATGGTGAGGATGTGGAGGACGTGTCTAGGTCACAGGTGAGGAGAATGGCTATGAAACCATTGTCACCGAAATTGGGTAGTGCAGCTTGGAAACTTAAGGCACAGGCTAAGAAAGAGGAGGCCGAGTTAGAGCGCTTGCAGTTAAAAGAGGACAGAGAGTGGGAGAGAGAGAAGGAGCGAATGAGATTCGAGGAGAAGAAAATGCAAATTGAAGCCGAGAGAGAGGAGAAGAAAATGCAGATTGCAGCAGAGGAGAATAAATTGAGGATTGAAGCAGAGAGAGAGGAGAATAAATTGAGGATTGAAGCAGAGGAGACGAAAAGGAGATTTGACATGGAGGAGAAACGAATGAATATGGAATTGGAGAAGCAGAGATTAGAAATGGACGGACGGAGAATAGAAGGAGGTGGTGCTGTCGAACGACCAGCGCATGGAAATGAGGATTTGCGTTTTGGGGCAGCTCTGAAATTTGTGCCAAAATTTGATTCGGCCGATATCGAACATTATTTTGCGGCGTTTGAGCAAGCAATGACGTTGCATCAAATTCCGATGGGAAAATGGTCGTCCCTCCTACAGCCACAGTTGTCGGGGAAGGCGGCGAAAGTTTTTGCGGCTTTATCGTTGGAGGAGTGCGTCCAATATGATATTGTGAAGAGTGCGCTATTGACGGCGTACGAACGTATTCCGGAATTTTATCGAAAGAAATTTCGGGGGTTGCGAAAAGAACCGAGGGAAACGTATGCGAATTATGCATTTCGACTGCAGAGTCCTTTTCAGAGATGGATTGAGGGTACAAACTCGTGGGAGGAGTTAGCAAAATTTAAAGAGGTAATTCTCATGGAGCAGTTTGTACAAGCGTTACCTATTGAAGTACACAGGTGGCTGATAGATAAGAGTCCTGATACTGTCGCAAGTGCTGCACGTTTAGCGGATGAATATGCAGTGCTATACAAGCAGGGGCCGAACCATTATTCTGGGGGGTTCCGCAGGGATTTTTTCGACCGTACACGAGGATTCTCATCTGATGAAAGTGAGAAGAAAGATGTATGGGAGCGTCAAGGCGTGGGGTACAAGGATGGTACGCGTCGTGATACAAATTGGGGTCGACGTTCGCCTCAAAGAGGAACGTATGGGTTTAATAAGCCTGTGCGGGAAAATGATGACGTCACTGGTTTTGGGGAACCGGTCACGTGCGCATTTTGTAGAGCGCCAGGTCATACGAAGGCCAGTTGTTGGAAATTAAAACGAAAGGAGGGGACTCACATGGAAAATTGGAGGGGTGCGAAACCTGTGGGTTTGGTTCAGACTGTTTCGGCGCCTGTTAAACCACAGAGTTTTCCGAAGCCAATTGAATCTGTTGATAAACTGTATGCACCATTTTGTGTGATTGGATGTGTAATTGATGATGAGGGTGTACGAAAGGAGGCGGTATTCTTGAGGGATAGTGGAGCGCTGCAGTCTTTGGTGTCTAATGAATGGTTGAATGAGCATGAGTTTGTACACATGAATGAAACGAGGTTACTCAGAGGTATATCTGGTTCTATTGTGGAATGTCCTCTGGTGAAAGTGAATGTTGATTGTGCATTTGTTCAAGGTGAGGTGTTATGCTGTCTAATGAATTCACTTCCAATGGCTGGGGTGCATTGCATTGTGGGTAATGATACAGCGCTGGCAGGACAGGTGTTGGAGGTCGCGGTGACGACTCGGGCACAGGCTAGAGCACATGCAGTGAGACAGAGTGAGAGGGAGACGGCGGTGTGCAGTGAAGCGGCGCCCGAGCAGTCGGAGATAGTGGGTCAAAGTACGGAGTCGGCCGACCAAGAGCGAACGCCAGGTGAAATAATTGACAGACAAGTTGAACGAATGAATTTCGATGAAGGCGACTTATCGAGTTTATTTGCAGCGACAGAATCTGTTGTGACAGAAAGATCGGAGCTATATGTTAGCCGACAGGAATTAATATTGCGCCAGCGCCGGTGTCCTGAATTGAGACCATTGTATGCACAAGTAGACGAGACGGTGTCTGTCGGTGGGCGTGTACAACCGTATGCGTTGGTGGACGAGGTCTTGGTGCGTCGATGGGAGGAGAAGTGTACACCATTAGGAATGGGTGTGGTACAAATAGTTGTGCCTCGTGACTTAAGACAGAAGTTGTTGCATGTGGCCCATGATATACCAGCGGCTGGGCATTTGGGTACTAGAAAGACACTGGATCGGTTGACGAAGCATTTCTGGTGGCCTCAGGTGAATCGAGACGTTCGTGAGTATTGTCGTTCATGTGATGAGTGTACGCATGATGTTGTCGAGGATTTGTATGAAGATTTGAATGACTCGCAAGATGTGTGCATTGATGCGTGTATGCGTGTGTCAATTGCCGATAAGCTTGGTGCTGTGTGCGATGAAGCGTGGAGAAATGATTCGGATGTTTCTGTCTGTACTGCGTATGATTTGCCGCAGGGTTTGGCCGAGGCCTTGAATGATTCTGTTGTTGAGATTGGTTGTCTCGTTGAGACCAATGTACAGTTCGGTTTGTGCGATGAGGCGTGTGTGTCTGGGCTGACTGAGTATAGGCCTATTCAGTCGCAGGGCATAGAAAATGCTCGTTCATCGCATGGGGTAACGAAAGCCATTAAGTTGAAAAGAGCGAGGGCATTGTGTTGTAAACTTAGAAGGAAGTTGAAGAAATCTCGCTTACAAGCTAGCTTGGGTGTGGAAATGGCGAGTGCGTTGCAGGTCACTGTTGTTGATTCGTCGCCTGCTAGCGTGAATGATTCTTTGGTGATGCATTTGAGTGGGACAACTGTTGTGGGTGATTCGTCACCGTTGTCTATTGTCTTGTTGAAGGATTGTGTGCATGAGACTATGGTTGTGCAGGATATGATAACGACTGTTGTCTACGAGAAAGAAGGGATTATGGGTTGGTGTTGTACGGTGTCTACGGTTGCACTGTTGTCAATGAATGTTGAGTTGTGTGGACGAATGACTAAGGTGAACAAGTGTGTGTTGTCTACGCATTGTTTCGTCTGTAAACATGGGTCGAATGAACTTGTGTTGACTGATGTGATTGTTCATGTTGATAAGGATGTGAATTCTGCAGGAATGGGGCATTTGTTTGTGGATGGCATGGTCCGTTTTCACATGTTTCTGGTTAGTGCAGTGAGAAATACTGTGACTAATTCTTTGGATGATTGTCTGAATGAGCATGATGTTTCGTCAGAGTTATCTGCATGTCAGTTGTGTTGCGTTTACTCGACTGCTTCGAGAGTTATGTTTCAGCCGGTTGGTGTGATGGACTCGTCAGTGATGTGTGATCGTGTGTTGATACATGATTATGGTATTGTGTCTTCAGAGATGATTGATTGTGTGCTGATACATGATTATGGTGTTGCATCGTCAGTGATGTTTGATCGTGTGTTGATACATGATTATGGTATTGTGTCTTCAGAGATGATTGATCGTGTGTTGATACATGGTTATGGTGTTACATCTTCAGTGATGTATGATCGAGTTGTTGCAGTGAATGAGTGCATTGTTACCTTCATTAGGTGTCTTCAAGTTGATGTTGTGTTGTCGTGGCTGGTTGATTCTGTGGTGATGCAGATACGAGACACATTGATGAAGATGGTGTTTTGGCACATCAGATGTTACTGTGTTGAGATTCGAGTGGCATGGATGGTTGTGTGGTGTCATACGGTGGTGATATGTGTGACAGTTGCATGTTGTGTTGTGTTGTTGACACATTATGGCTTTGCTTCGGATAGTTGCCATGTAATAGATTTCATGAAAGCTCAGACTTGTGTGCAAGTTTCTTTGCAGTGGTTCGCTGATCTGGAGTCGGGGATCGTGGATAGCGTCTACGTCCGAGTGAAATCGTGGAAGCATGGACGGCGTCAGGTCGTGTTCCTGAGACTACTTCTGCTGACGTGTGTCGTGATGTTGATGATCGGGGACACGTTGGGCACTGATCAGGATCTGGCTGGTCGTTGGGGCCGTTGGATAGGACGTTCGTCGCTGATGACACTCGGGTGTGTTAAAAGTCATACCTGGATGTTGCGACGTGTGATCTGGGAGCAGTGGCATCTGGCTACTTCAGTTCTTCAGCGGGACTGCGAATCGTCTCATGGAAGTAGTCGTGACGTGGGTGGAATCCTGTCGAGACAACGTCAATGTGTCTTGACAGTGGTTCTGACTGCGGCGTCATCAGGGCGTAACAGAGACGCTCTCTGTTGCGTTCGTCGTCTTCCAGGAACGGTGTGTCAGGATGTCAGTCGTCGGTGCTGTAGGGATGCAGTGCAGTCGTCATTCAGTGCAAAGATTGTCATGGAAATTTCTGTCAGTGGAAGATCTTCATTCAGTGCAAAGATTGTCAATGGAACATTCTGTCAGGAAAAGTCAAACACTGTCCAGAAACAGTTTCAATGGAACATTCTGTCAGGAAAAGTCAAACACTGTCCAGAAACAGTTTCAATGGAACGTTCTGTCATAAAAGGAAAGCACGGAATTCTTCGGCAATGAACTCTTCAGTGTGTCTGTAGTGTAGGGTGGCTTGTGCCGATGACCATTATACATTTTGGTTCATTTTTGATACACCAGTTGGTGTCCAAATTTTTTCTTGTGTTTCAGATATAGTTTTTTGGACATTTGAACTATTGATGTGTATGTATATATATCGTGATTACGTGTGAACTGATGATTTGGGTTATATGAAGTTTGTGTATTCAGATCATGATTATATCGGACTCTTACGTTATTTATGAGTGCGATGCATTATTTAGTTAAGTATTGCTGAATTGCTTAGTACGTGTAATGGCTTGTACTGAGTGATTTTGCATTTAGGCGTAGCATTGTTCGTATAGTTCGTCGTCCCCGTTGGACTCCTCATGTTCTGGTGGGGGGGTATGTGAGTGTTAGCTACCTATTACCCCTCTGGGCTTCCTTACTTGGACTCTCCTTGACTATGTGGGAGTTGAGGGAAGGGCAGGGCCTATTTAAAGGGCTACTACTGTGGGGGCTTGCTTCTTGTCGTGGGTCTACTCTGTGGTGTGTGTTCGACTCCTGTTGAGCGTGGCGTGTGGTTCGTGTTCTACGACGTTTGTCTTCTTCGATTGCCGTCCCACCTCGTTGGTGAACTGGCCTACATCCGTCTTCCTTTGGGCTCCGTTAGCCTGGTGTGTCTTCCCGTCAGCTCTGTCGAATCAGCTGTATCGGTCGTACTTCATGTCAGCTTTGGGTAACGTTAACCTACTCCTTGTCAGACTGCTCTGTTATTGAATAAATCGATGTTCTTTTACATTACGGACCTGAGTATTACTCATCATCTTCTAGACTAGAGCAAGTGAACCCAACAATATGCCTTATTAATGGTGAACCAGGCGTGTAGTCGCAAGACCAGTATCGCTCTCGACGCTGAACATTGCATCATCTGCGTTTACCTTTTTTCTTATTAAATCTGAGATCTTCTTCCCATTGATTATCGTCATGATCATGATGATCAAGACGATGATCATAATCGTCTTCATAATCGTCATCATCGTCATCGCCATCGCCATTCGTTTAGTTACTTTTCTTTATTCAATTTTAAGATAATTATTTTTCTCTTAGCAACGGTTTTTTTTTGGTATTTGAACATCTCTCAAACGAAATACTAGAACAACTGAGGTTCGGGAATGGTATAATAACTGTGTTACAGTATATAATTCATTGGTCGCCAAGGAACTCGCGACGCTTTTCCAAACCTCTTAGTCGGTTGATTCGGTTGATTTCGTTGCTGTCGGCTTACTCAAGATCGAGTGAGCAACCCTCCACTTCCATCAAAATCCTCTTTCTTTCTATTGTTTCACGTGTTTCAATGCAACAAATTAGTCCTCCTATTGTTTTGGAATAACCTACAAGCATGAATATTCTAAGCATTGTCTTTTCCTACTGCATCGAACCAGTGCCAGATTAACTATGGCGCAACTGGCGCACTGGCGCCAGGCCTTCTTTCTGGGGCAAAAATTTAAAAAAAACAGTGAGAAATCCGAATTTGTTTATATAAGTCACAGTCCGGCTTATTTAAAATGTTTAATTTCTAAAACAAGCATTGCATGTAAAATTTGGTAGCATTATAAAAACAGGCCTTCTACAGTACTACTACTATAATGATGACGTACTAATTAATTGGGTACTGTAATGATGACGCATGACGTAATCAATTTATGCGCGGATCGACCCCATTACCAAATAAAATATAGATAGACTATGCGTACGGTAGGCCTACAGACGACACAGTGTATGTTCCATGTAATATTATTATCTACTATTTAGTGTTTATGTAGCTAAGCTGCTTATTTCTTTTTTAATTTTAATTTTTAAACAAATAAAATAAGTAGGCGGCTGTAGGCCTAAAGAAAATGAAGAAATTTGAGTCCGGTTGGCAGAAACGTCAAAGAAAACGCGAACTTGAAGAGGTAGGCGAATAAATGAAACATCTAAACATCTTCTTCAATCAGAAACAATAGATCTTGGCACAGCTGTAGCTCTCTTAAAGTCACTGTTGGAATATCGGCAAAACTTCGAACTCCGGTCCCAATTATTTCGCATGGCTTAGCACATAGATATGCTTCTCCATTGCTTTCTTACTCACCCTCATATACAATGACGTCATTATTGAGGCCATTTTGGTTACCAGTACATTCTGAGTACATTCATCCCGCTTCTTGTTTTGGTCTGAGGATTTTCATCTGTCATCCCACTTCGTGGTTTGTTATCAATATTTTCATCTGTGACTAAAATACTAATCGTTAATTACCGCATGCTTGATAAATGGAAGTTGGATTGATGATTTTCATTCAGGTATTTCAACATGCATCCAGCTTCCATTTCTCAAACGATGTGCTGAGGTTGTTAAATATTATTGGCTCACCGGCAAATGGTGAATGGAAGCTGGATGAAGGTTCCTTATAGGTGAAATAGAAGCTGGATTGACAAAAATAACGCTTGAGAACTGGAAGCCAGATTAATGATACATCACTTGAGAAATGGAAGCTGGATGCATGTTGAAATACATGAATGAAAATCATCAATCCAGCTTCCATTTATCAACCATGCGGTAATCCCTTAGAAGAAAAGAAATTAACGACGCTAAACTGCGACCCCAAAACAGGAAGCGGGATGATTTTTCTGATTTTTTTGAGTGCAATAAACGTTTTCGGCAGTTATCTACCGTTTAACACATATATTCTTCATATATTAATTTGGGACCGGAGTTCGGAGTTTTGCAGTGGAGAAAAATCATTCAGTCATTTAAAACGCATAAAATCATCTTTGAGGTCAACAATTAATGGGCCAGGACAGATTGGCAAATTTAACTCTTTTGAACATTGAGTCGGAAATCTTGACAGATCTTGACTTTCAAGATATCTCTACTTTAAAAGCGCGAAGGAAAGACTTTTAAACTCGAAGAACATTTTTGAACAGTTGAACTGTAACAAGTAAAATTAAAAAATCTCCTATGATCCTATCACAGCTTCATTTTGAGTTCATAAATTATTAAAGTATGTTTTTCTATATAATTAATTTTTTCCCCATTTTTTTGATAATTTGATTGGATAGAGGGCCTACTTTAGTTTTGTTGCATTGTTTGCGCCAGGCCTCTAAAAAGTTAATCCGGCACTGCATCGAACTTCGCTCCAATTAATAGAACACGTAATTACACCGATGTTTGCTTAGCAGCCTATTTGGAACTGAATACGAAACACTTTGACTACAACGAGACCGGAATTAACCTGACAGGACGAACGGCTTTCGTCTTTCAACTGGAGACTACAGGTCCTTGTCTCGTTGCCTTGCTCTCCACTCCAGGAGTCTATAATCAGTCCATGATCGAAATCAATTTTGGGTATGTCGAGGTGAAGTTCGCAAGGTAGGGTTTAATTCAGCTTTTTTTAAAAATCGAATTGAAATGTATGTATGTAGGCTATGTATGTATGTATGTATGTATGTATGTATGTATGTATGTATGTATGTATGTATGTATGTATGTATGTATGAATGTATGTATGTATGTATGTATGTATGTATGTATGTATGTATGTATGTATGTATGTATGTATGTATGTATGTATTTATTATATGTATGTATGTATGTATGACATTGTATGTGTGTATGTATGTAATGTTTGTATGTAATGTATGTATTGTACGTATGTATGTGTCAGCACTTGTTATAGAGTCCCTCAATATTGCTACTCACTCCCGATTACAGCATGGACGCTGAGTAATTACTGCGAGTGAAGGACTTGCTCGGGGTCCCTACACGGTGGCTTGAGGTGGATTCGAACCTGCAGCATTTCGACTCCAAGGCGCAGAACATATTATATCCTTACACCACCACACCCCACAAGTGTCTAGTATGCAAATATACACCTAAACATATATATATATATATATATTTTTTTTCATAATTTTTCCGTGATTATAGCATGGCTTGGGAGTTGGGACTATGCTCAACTTTGGGGAATTAATTTCCCGTGATGTGTCCGTGGGATTATGTCAGGGGATAATGACCAGGGGGGATAAAATAATGTCCATACACTGAGTGAAACTTGCTTTTCTGGAGGATCATGTTTGTACATACTATATAATAGTTAACTATCCCAATATATTCTGATTGGTTCTAAGCTGCTAGGTTCAATCATATTGCATTCCGTTCTTGCGACATAATGGTAAACAGAAGAAAACCATAGTAACAGTTCTAATAAAACGCAAAAAGTCAGCACATTATCTTCCTCTGTGTTGCATTTATTATTGATATTTAGATTATTCTTCTCTGTATCGCATTAATATTGATAATTACTATTGATATTCACATTATCTGCCTCTATATCGCATTAATAATTGTTGATAATTACTATTGATATTCACATTATATGCCTCTATATCGCCTTAATATTGATACTTACTATTGATATTTACATTACCGGTACTCTGCAGTGGCTCGAACTACCACAGAGCACCATAAAAGCTTTGCTGTGGTTGGTCCATCTTTCTGGAATAAATAATTGCCTAGCAATCTTGAAATGAACCTCTTGGACCTTCTTCTGCCCCTTTTACCCTTTGTGTCTTCACTAATGTTTGATCGTGGTTTGGTGCAGTCATTGGTCGGAGACTCCTCTGAGAAGTTTCTCTTGAAGCATATAATTATGAAGTTGGTTAGCTATATGGCTTTTTGTGTGCATGTGGTGGATGAGATGAGTGAGCTGAATGGGGTGGTTAACCATTGACTTCATCGCAGACAATTATGGGTTAGCAACTTGTCAAAGGTCCCTACGCAGTGTCATGGGTTTAGATTCCACGCTATATAATATATATATATATATTATATAGCCTAGGTCCTTCGGTTACAAGGTACAGACATAATTACGACTACGTGTACACACCGCCTTCACGTAGATTATATATAATTATATATAATGTAAAAATTAATGTATATATAATTATATAATCATATATAGGCTAATTATATTCGTTTAATATAAATAAGACAGACAAGTCGCAACACGGTTTCAGGATGAAGTGAAATAATAAGCTAAGTTAATAGAGTAGCCTACTGTCACATCTGATTATCTTTTGAACGAGATCCTATATTAAAAAGTTATCATCCTTCGTTGTTAAATCAGAATTGTGAGTTCTCCGGCGAAGAAGGCTGTAGCGACGCATGGTAATAATAACAAATAATAATCTTTTCTTTAACCCTTTAACAACCAGTGTGTACTAAAATGCATTGAAAACATATAATGTAGCTGGTTGTTAATGGGTTAACGATGCGCGCCTGCAAGTCGCACTGCGCTTTTTACAAGTCTTGCAGTAATCTTAATTGAACTTAACTACTAAAAGAACAGACAGCTTTGCAATTAGGCGCTAATAGCAGCCTACAAAGAATGTCCGCCCAGCGGGGACTCGAACTCGCCACCTCTTGCGCTCTACGCCAGCGTGTTATCCATTGCGCTACCGCCCCTACCCCGCTATTATACGTGACAGATGGAAACAGGTTTCGAAGGACATGGAATGCAGTCCTACTAACATACGCCACCAGTCTGTCATCGGCATCGCTAACCATTGGGTGCTGTGTAAATTTACGATTACGATCACGAAAGAATGATAGATCATCACAATTTGTCTTGCCTTACGTTTGTAGGAGCGCGCGAGGCGGTGCATTCTTAGCGAATTGGACTCTACCGGATGGACCGCTGTACAACTTGGTTACGGCAACCACCGTGTGGCTGTGGGTCTCTTGGTCAGGAGGTGTGCTGAACATTGGAAGAGGAAACGTTCCAGGACAGAACTACGTGATGACGTAGGCTACACAGACACATCTCCGATCTCCAATCTGTCGACCGTTGCAGTCGGTTCCAAAATGGCAGCCAGATGGAAGATCGCGTTTGAACAACCAATCGGTGAGCGTTCATTCCATGTCTCCATGGGAATGGTCACATACCATCCATAAATTAGAATTTATTTTTACACCTATCCCAGGAGGATAGACTCGATTTGTATACGCATGCATTCCTAGTTAAACGCATAGGCCTACTTGCAATGTATTATAGCAGTCTACTATCGAACAGTTAAAAGGATAATCCAGGTCTATGTTTTTTATAGCCTATTCCATAATCTGTATACAAAATGAGGATAGCAATTGGTCAATTAAATAATTATGTTATCATCTCATCTAGAAGCAAAATTATATTTTTAGATCAATATATAATATAAATTGGCTATGTAAAGTATAATGTACAGTAGTGTGGTTCACCGATACATGGTAAAAATAAAGTTCAAGCTAAAAACCAGGGCGCCCTCCCAGTTTGTTATACCTATCAATAGTATTATTGAGACAAAATTTCAGCTTCCTATTCCAACTGGAAGGCGGTGCTCAACGACTGTATTACTTTGCATGGGCCAATGAAAAGACGTTAATTGTAGAAATCAATGTGTTGAGCATATATTCCAATACAATTGTGCTTTATTTCAAGATAGATGATACATTACTGTAACATAACAATATGTGTGACACTTAAACAATTGGTGAGCTTGAAATATAAAATTTCAGTAGGTTTTAAATATGGAAAATGTCAAAAAATGTCAAAAACATCATTAAATCCACGGATGTCTATTGTTCTCGCTTTATGACTCCAAACATACGATGACGTCAACACTATAGAAGGCTTTGCAATCACAGTGTCAGCAGCAGATTTCTTTATTGATTGAGTGGGGACAGCTTTTCTATTTGCCTCAACCACTTGGAGAAAATACTGCTTTCTTCTTCATCAGTGATGAGTCAGTTTAATTCCTTGAACAACTTCACACTTCTCTCAGCCATGTCGTTTACCACTCTCAATTCCTGACTTCAGCCTCTACCCTGCTGATAATCATCATCGTCAGGCTATTGCACTGGTGTAAGTATAAAAAGGAATCACCAAATTTCAGGCGTGGCAGTAGTGTCAGTGTTCACTGGGTTGCAAACTCGCCCAGGCAATCCCCCTCCTTCTGTATCGCAGCACTACCGTCAACATCCTTTAACTAGGATTTGCAGTCATTCCATAAAAAATCTTCACCTTATCTGTACCATATCAGGCAGATGGCAGCATAACAGTGTCAGACATTCAGCCTCATCTGAAAGGCACTAAGTATTGATAATTTTCTAGAACATTCATGGCAGCAACGCTGATCTCCTAAAAATAATAGTCACCCGAATCAAAAGTCCAAGATCAACCAAAATTGACAGATCTTGTCCTAGAGTTTCAGCAGCAGGAGGATGCCTTTGAGTGAAGCACCCATTCACACAAAAGGATGAATCTGAGTTTTTCTTTTCCCTTAGATTGAATACTTCACGTTGATTGCTAAATCGTACAATTATTTTTATGGCATGCAGTAACCTGCCCATTCAACGTGCATGGTAAATTGGGCTCTCCAGTTTCTTATTGAGGGCTGACTTCCAATGACAACCATTGACGCCTCAATGACTTCTTGGTAGTCGTCTCTGAAATTGACTTTAATTTCAGCAGTCTACTTGATAAAACTGATAGCTCTCTCATGGGAGGCTTCAGTAGTGGATACGACTTCCAGTACTCGGATATTGTCACGTGTCACACCATCCCACACAGCTTTAAATCTCTTTAAGATTGGATTCTATTTTGGATTAGATGGACAACAACACAAGATGAAGATTTTGGCTCAAATCAACTCCATCACAATGACGACAGCAGACCAACCACAGGAACATTTTACATATCCTGTTTTCCCGAAAAACGTGCACTCCACTAAAACGTCCGGGGTGGTGTCAAAGATCAAGTCTTAGCCATTATCAGCTAGTCTCAATAACTTCAGAAGATGATGAATGACCTTGGATTTAAATTATATCCTGTCATAGAGGGACATTTGGGCATACCAAAGAGTTTAGCGACACCATCACCTGAAACTAGCACTCACAGGCGGCCAACATTTCCAGTGTACTGCAAGTGGTTAATTTGGTACAAATTCAGATTTTACAGCTTCAGCATGCTCCAATTTGCTCCATCTTGGCTTCTTAAGCACTCCATATAAATGGTTTTCCGTGAAAATGGCAGGACAAAAGGATCGCACATAAGCGCTGCAGTATTGTGACCAACAATCTCAATGCTTCATGATCAGATCACCAGGAGTGTTATTGCTATCAAAATGCACTGGTCACTTGATGGCTAAACAGCTGTCAAGTAGCTACCACTGACTGTAATAAGTATGATAGTGCAACAGAATCTATTTCAAGTTCATCTACATGACAAGGGTTGAGGTTTTGATCAAGCTAAAAGGCATCAAGATTTCTTGCTAATACAACTACATGGTAATATTTCGATGTCTTTGAGCACCGCCTTCCAGTTGGACTGGGAAGCTGAAATTTGGTCTCAATAATACTATTGACAGGACTAACAAAATGAGAGGGCGCCTTGGTATCTAGCTTGAATTTTATTTTTTTGGACCACCCTAACGTACATACATACATCATACATACGTACATGCATAATTATTTAATTACATACATGCATGCGCGCTTTCATACCTTTATACATACATTCATATATACATAATATTATATTATATTTACAAACATACATACATGCATACATACATACATACTGGAGTGGTCCACAAATTTCATTTAGCAGTTTCAGTTCTCCACAAGGCTTGTTTTGTTCCTTGTCATGATTATAATAATCACAAAATTTTTTAATGAAAACAAATGAAATTTAGAGGTCAACCCATTTGACACTTTTTATGCTATTTGGACAGATGTAGATAAATTGTTCGGTAAAGGTTAATGTACAACCTGAGCGACATTGAGCGACAGTGCCGGATTAACTTTTTATAGGCCTGGCGCAAACAATGCAACAAAACTAAAGTAGGCCCTCTATCCAATCAAATTATCAAAAAAATGGGGAAAAAATTAATTATATAGAAAAACATACTTTAATAATTTATGAACTCAAAATGAAGCTGTGATAGGATCATAGGAGATTTTTTAATTTTACTTGTTACAGTTCAACTGTTCAAAAATGTTCTTCGAGTTTAAAAGTCTTTCCTTCGCGCTTTTAAAGTAGAGATATCTTGAAAGTCAAGATCTGTCAAGATTTCCGACTCAATGTTCAAAAGAGTTAAATTTGCCAATCTGTCCTGGCCCATTAATTGTTGACCTCAAAGATGATTTTACGCGTTTTAAATGACTGAATGATTTTTCTCCACTGCAAAACTCCGAACTCCGGTCCCAAATTAATATATGAAGAATATATGTGTTAAACGGTAGATAACTGCCGAAAACGTTTATTGCACTCAAAAAAATCAGAAAAATCATCCCGCTTCCTGTTTTGGGGTCGCAGTTTAGCGTCGTTAATTTCTTTTCTTCTAAGGGATTACCGCATGGTTGATAAATGGAAGCTGGATTGATGATTTTCATTCATGTATTTCAACATGCATCCAGCTTCCATTTCTCAAGTGATGTATCATTAATCTGGCTTCCAGTTCTCAAGCGTTATTTTTGTCAATCCAGCTTCTATTTCACCTATAAGGAACCTTCATCCAGCTTCCATTCACCATTTGCCGGTGAGCCAATAATATTTAACAACCTCAGCACATCGTTTGAAAAATGGAAGCTGGATGCATGTTGAAATACCTGAATGAAAATCATCAATCCAACTTCCATTTATCAAGCATGCGGTAATTAACGATTAGTATTTTAGTCACAGATGAAAATATTGATAACAAACCACGAAGTGGGATGACAGATGAAAATCCTCAGACCAAAACAAGAAGCGGGATGAATGTACTCAGAATGTACTGGTAACCAAAATGGCCTCAATAATGACGTCATTGTATATGAGGGTGAGTAAGAAAGCAATGGAGAAGCATATCTATGTGCTAAGCCATGCGAAATAATTGGGACCGGAGTTCGAAGTTTTGCCGATATTCAGTGTTTAATCTAGTCCCCCTCCGCTGGGGGGGGAATTGAGGTTTCTGGGGGGGGAGACAATTGAGCGTCCGAATGACGCTCGTGATGCGCATAGCACCGAGACTGGGAGGGGAAGGGGTATGGGGAGGGGATGCGCCCCTCCCCATCAGAAACTTTTTGAATTTCCACATTGCAATGGCAGCATTTTAAGGTGTCGTCTTAACAAAATAGCATTCCTTTTTCAGTGACCCATTAGAAACTTTTTGAATTTCCACTTTGCAATGGCAGCATTTTAAGGGGTCATCTTAACAAAATAGCTGTCCTTTTTCAGTGACCCATTAGAAAAAATTTTGAATTTCCACATTGCAATTTAGCAGCATTTTAAGGTGTCGTCTTAACAAAATAGCTATACTTTTTCAGTGACCTATTAGAAACTTTTTGAATTTCCACTTTGCAATGGCAGCATTTTAAGGGGTCATCTTAACAAAATAGATCTACTTTTTCAGTGGCCCATTAGAAAAAATTTTGAATTTCCACATTGCAATTTAGCAGCATTTTAAGGTGTCGTCTTAACAAAATAGCTGTCCTTTTTCAGTGACCCATTAGAAACTTTTTGAATTTCCACTTTGCAATGGCAGCATTTTAAGGTGTCGTCTTAACAAAATAGCTATACTTTTTCAGTGACCTATTAGAAACTTTTTGAATTTCCACTTTGCAATGGCAGCATTTTAAGGGGTCATCTTAACAAAATAGATCTACTTTTTCAGTGGCCCATTAGAAAAAATTTTGAATTTCCACATTGCAATAGCAGCATTTTAAGGTGTCGTCTTAACAAAATAGCATTCCTTTTTCAGTGACCCATTAGAAACTTTTTGAATTTCCACTTTGCAATGGCAGCATTTTAAGGGGTCATCTTAACAAAATAGATCTACTTTTTCAGTGGCCCATTAGAAAAAATTTTGAATTTCCACATTGCAATTTAGCAGCATTTTAAGGTGTCGTCTTAACAAAATAGCTGTCCTTTTTCAGTGACCCATTAGAAACTTTTTGAATTTCCACTTTGCAATGGCAGCATTTTAAGGTGTCGTCTTAACAAAATAGCTATACTTTTTCAGTGACCTATTAGAAACTTTTTGAATTTCCACTTTGCAATGGCAGCATTTTAAGGGGTCATCTTAACAAAATAGATCTACTTTTTCAGTGGCCCATTAGAAAAAATTTTGAATTTCCACATTGCAATAGCAGCATTTTAAGGTGTCGTCTTAACAAAATAGCATTCCTTTTTCAGTGACCCATTAGAAACTTTTTGAATTTCCACTTTGCAATGGCAGCATTTTAAGGGGTCATCTTAACAAAATAGCTGTCCTTTTTCAGTGACCCATTAGAAAAAATTTTGAATTTCCACATTGCAATTTAGCAGCATTTTAAGGTGTCGTCTTAACAAAATAGCATTCCTTTTTCAGTGACCCATTAGAAAAATTTTTGAATTTCCACATTGCAATAGCAGCATTTTAAGGTGTCGTCTTAACAAAGTAGCTGTACTTTTTCAGTGGCCCATTAGAAAATTTTTGAATTTCCACATTGCAATGGCAGCATTTTAAGATGCCGTCTTAACAAAATAGCTGTCCTTTTTCAGTGACCCATTAGAAAATTTTGAATTTCCACATTGCAATGGCAGCATTTTAAGGGGTCATCTTAACAAAATAGCTGTACTTTTTCAACGGCCCATCAGAAAATTTTTGAATTTCCACATTGCAATGACAGCATTTTAAGGTGTCATCTTAACATGATAGTATTATATTATATAGTAGTAAATAATGTCATTAACACTTCATGTAAAACAATGATGAAAACAGTAACTAAAAACCAATATCATTTCGTCAAATTTTTCTGGGGGGGGAAATGTCAATCCTGGGGGGGGAACTTTCCCCCCCCAGAGACGTCTAGATTAAACACTGGCCGATATTCCAACAGTGACTTTAAGAGAGCTACAGCTGTGCCAAGATCTATTGTTTCTGATTGAAGATGTTTAGATGTTTCATTTATTCGCCTACCTCTTCAAGTTCGCGTTTTCTTTGACGTTTCTGCCAACCGGACTCAAATTTCTTCATTTTCTTTAGGCCTACAGCCGCCTACTTATTTTATTTGTTTAAAAATTAAAATTAAAAAAGAAATAAGCAGCTTAGCTACATAAACACTAAATAGTAGATAATAATATTACATGGAACATACACTGTGTCGTCTGTAGGCCTACCGTACGCATAGTCTATCTATATTTTATTTGGTAATGGGGTCGATCCGCGCATAAATTGATTACGTCATGCGTCATCATTACAGTACACAATTAATTAGTACGTCATCATTATAGTAGTAGTACTGTAGAAGGCCTGTTTTTATAATGCTACCAAATTTTACATGCAATGCTTGTTTTAGAAATTAAACATTTTAAATAAGCCGGACTGTGACTTATATAAACAAATTCGGATTTCTCACTGTTTTTTTTAAATTTTTGCCCCAGAAAGAAGGCCTGGCGCCAGTGCGCCAGTTGCGCCATAGTTAATCTGGCACTGTTGAGCGATGTCTGTCGAGATTCCATTTCTCAAGTACCGTACTTCAACACTGGTATTGACCTGAGAGTCACCTTCTTGAATGCCGTTCACCATTTTCGGGATGGCCAAGAGTTTTCCTGACAATTTCCAGCGACAATAGTAGCTTTGCGGTCAATATTTTCCTTTGATCCGTCGATGCTTGACAACAATATTATTAGCATTCTCAGTGAGGTAATGGCAGGCCTGCCAGTGTGCACTCTTGTTCTTCCATTGCACCTAGCTGCTTCTTGTCCTTCTTTTATTCCGAACTTCTAGAAAGTATTATTTATGAAATTAATGTCGTAACCAATCGCCAGTGTGACACTTCCATCTACAGACCAAGGATCACGATCTGGAAGGCCAACATGATACAAAGCATCAACAACTAAACTAAAGAGGACTGGATGATGTTCTTGCATCTTTTTTAATAATGAGGCAGTTAGTAGCAGCTTTTTATGTAGCCATTGTAGAGTGTAGATGTATTGCATACGTACTAGGACTAAGTTGTCTGATACTCTTCAATGTAATCAAATACTTCTATGGATGCCAACGCATAAAGTTCACCTGCTGCTTCATAACTGCCTTTTGTCTTGCGTTCTTCATTTTAGTTTTCACCATTCTCTCTTTTTCCTGCAGTTGCCTCTTTCTGCTTTCTTTTGATGATGTCTCTAAGTTTACTCCACTGATGCTGCTGGAAAATACGTCTGCTCTTTGTAGAACCTATTCGAAGGATGTCACGATCTTAGTCTTGCTGGATTTCTGTCATCACATCCTTAGAGGCAATATCGAACAATTTTTGAAGCTCACTCTTGGACATGTCGTCTTCATCCTGTCACTTTCTCTTTATAGTGGTCCGTGAATCTTCAGAGGTAGGTAGTTCTGGTAAAGCTTTGGCAGTTTCCTTACACACCAGCTGTGTTGGTATTCTGGCAAGCACCCAAATACAAACAACTGCATCATAGGTCATTTTGTAGCTTTCCGGAAGGGGTCTCCCTTTAGTGATATGATTAAACTGAAGCAGTTGTTGTGCTTCCAGGCTTCGTGGTAATCTTGCAGTAGACAATCGAGACACTGGTTTTCCCATAGCCAGTGCTCTGGGTCGGATCTCAAATTAGACGGAGCCATATTAGTCTAATAATAACGGTTAACATGACGTAAAGACATTATCAGCACTCAAGTAAAATGTTCAGAATGGGTTGACCTCTAAATGTTGCACAATCAGGCTGAAATTTTACAGGGAGACTATCTACCCCAAGTGAACAAAAATAAGCCTTGTGGAGAAAGAATTCTAACAACTTAATTTTTTGGCTATGGTTTGTGGACCAGTCTAATACATACATACATTCATACATACATACATGCAAACATACATTAGGGTGTCCCAACAAATATTTTTCTAGAAACTTGAAATGCAGTCCCCCTAAAAAGTTTCCATATGGTCCCATAATAACACCTGTAAAGTTTTATGACACTAAAAAAATATTTAGGGGTCGCTCAAGCCGCCCAAATTTAACCCATATTGGCATAATTTGCGCCTGATGTGTCCAACTTCTAAATGCCTTTATATCCCAATCGTTGATCCTATTATAACAAATTTACTACCCTTGGAAAGCTCGTGAATGGTAGAATTAACAGGTATTTAACTTTATTGGATACAATGGATATTTTGGGCATAGTCTTATGCTCAAAAAATGCAAAATCGAGAAAAATTTGAGATTTTTGAACTTTGGACACAATATCAGTGCACACACAACTAATCATTGGGAGTAGTCATTACAAACTCTTGATAATGTAACAAGTCGTGGTTTTAGCTCCTCCATACCTTCATCTGCTTCATAGTAAGAAATTCTGAGGGGGCTGTGAGGTTCAACCCCTATTTGTCCTAGGACCACACAGTAAAGTTTTAATTGCACACCCCATGCAGCTACACAACAAATCAACGTCTGGACCGTTATTTTTTTACTATTCTCATACTGATCTGCTGATTCTACATCACTGCACTCAAATTGTTCTTCAGTTCTACGTTCTACATTTACACATGTCAACAAGATTGTCACAATTGTGGTTAGAAAACATGTGCCTGTGTTTTTCGACAACCTGTACGAGAAATTGTCTCCGATCTACGTTCTTCGTTATCGTTGAGCTGAAATTCTGTATCAAAGCTGCGTCATGTTTGTTCAGCACAGTCATTTACACAGACCAACGTTATGAAAAATCACACGTGGTCTTATACGATTGGCTATCTCGCCACTCTTTCACCGAAAGATCGAGAAAACTATATTTGAACGCAGCATGGTTTGGGAAAAACTTTTAGGAAGAGATAACCCCGTTATTCCACATTAATGAGAACTCACTGAAAGAACAGAGAGAATTGCTATCTCTTATATCTTAGGTGCTGGTATACCAAGAATGATGTTGCATCATTTTCAGACTTGTCATCTAGAGCAGCATTGCCAGAATTATAAAGCTATGGATTAATTCAAAGAGAGCAGTGACTCTACATGAGAACACCGCCTGACTGTAGATGTCAATCACAAATCTGAGACTTGTTTGGGTTGGATGCCCTGTAATTCACGGTCGTCAACTGTATATGTGATTCGTTTCCATCATAAAGCAATTAGATCTATATTGCCTTACCCATCCAACTTGCTCTGTGATGGCAACAGGCTTGCGAAATGCTACCGAATTGTTCAATCCAACCATGAATACCAAGAGTTTTGAAAATTCTTGATAGTCATATTTCGAGTATGGCCACGCTAAAGCTGTTCAGTAATGAATTCTTATGATTTGTTAGATGCAGACTGCAGTAGCATTGGTCGAGGGTTTGGTTGATGGCGAACCAGATTGGAGCATTCATCTTTAAATGGCTTGCAGAGCTTAATTACAGACCATTGATGGACAAATTTTTACCAAGGACACAAAGAATGCACCAGGCAACTGGACTTAAAAGATTTCTGTGATGTTAACAAGATGTTACGACTGATGGCTGATGTAGAAGGGTGCAAGGCATTGCAAACTCTATTTAATATGCAGTTATTGAAAGCCGTTGTCTCAAAGCATTTGCCAATAATTAGGCCTAATGCATCACACTTTCACGACTTCAAAAGGTTCAAACTGCAACCGTTGATTCCTGTCCTGGTCCAGAGGTCAACTTTAGCACACCAACATGTTTGTAGGCTACTTCCACCAACTAGAGAAAAATCAGACTGACAATCTGTTAACCTTATTCATTTCTACTCCACTGATGATTGCCATGTAGAGGTAGCGACCTGCAATCCTAGTGCACGACATTTACATCATTCGTTTGCTCGAGAGCTTAACTGTCGTCCTTATGCTTGAAAAACCTCATTCGCAAATACAATAAGGTTGCATATTTGTAGATTTTAGTATTTCAGAGCAATATAAGGTTATTAAGCAATACATAAGCACGCTAGTGGGATCAAAGTGTGGACCTCCGAAAATTTCAAACTCATAGGCCTATATGTCGCACGTATAATTTGTGACAACTTACACATATTATATGTGAGCTTTGAGCGGCCTCTAAATATTTTCAAAATGTCCAGAAATTTGGCAGGTACTATCATAGGACCATAAGGAAACTTTTTGGAGGGACTGCATTTCAAGTTTCAAGAAAAATATTTTTCCTGTGCAATCGTGGGACACCCTAACATACATACATACATACAATGTATGTATGTATGTATGTCATACATACTTACATACAATACAATACATGCATACATACAAAAATAATTATAAACACACTTGTTCAAAACACACAGAATATAATATTTTATTCATGCGTAGGTGCACGTTTGTGGAATCAAAGGGTCTCCATGTAAAAAAATTTATAATTCCGAGCTAGATACATATTATTTTAAACCTAAATATACCATCTTGTGCAGAAATGAATGCTCTATCCAATGGTGTGCTGCAAATTATGTTATCTCAAACCAAACCTAAAATCCAGGGGTGGTAGCCTGAGGGTTAAATAATAAAGTTAACATGACATTTTTGTACAGTTAGTTTTGCTAGAAAATTGATTAATCCTTTACTACTGCGTCGGCGGATCCTGTTAAATAATGAGATTTTTAAAATGCAATACTGTGGACTTTGATGTTTGAGAAGAAAAGAACTAACAGACGAATGCATTATATTCATTAAGAGAATTTATATAGCGCCTCTCAAGCGGACTACTCAGAGATGCTCCCGACCCCAGCGCGGCCAAAGAAAACTTTCCTAAGAAGAGAACGAAATGACTTAGAAGGATCTCTAGACATGGAGCATCAAGAAGGGGTCAAGATCAAGGTGATCTTACAGTCATGGAGAGTAGACTTTAATTGCTGTGTTAATCAAATTGAACTTTTATTATCTATAGATGAAGGCAATTAATGACTCGTACGCAAACCTACCTACATTTAGGCATGCGGTTGCAGGTTCGAATCCACATCAAGACCTTGAGCAAGTCCTTCACTCGTAATTGCTCTGGCGCATCGGCGTTAAACTCCGATGCAGTGTCCGCGCAGTAGTCGGGAGCACCTCTTGGTAGGGAGCTTGAAGGGCGCTATAGAAATGGTGAAATAAATAAATAAATAAATTAAAAAAATAAATACACGCACACATCCATACGTACAAAATAATCATCTGACTGGATATGTTTGCAAACAGGACCAACCTTTAAACAGGTGGGCTGACAGGCAGGCAGGCAGGTAGGCAGGCAGGCAGGCAGGCAGGTACTGCCTGTCTGGCAGTGCCTGCTTGTCTGCCTGCTTACAAATTAGCAACATGTTATACGAACTTCAACGTGTGTTAAGCTTAAATTTATTTTACACTTGTAATACAAAGATTGCTGTGCTCCAGCTGTGCCAGCAGTATAGGCCTAGGTCCTGGACCTAGGCCTATCTAGGCCTATCTAGGCCTATACTGCTGGCACAGCTAGAATTTTTTATATATATATCATCTTGTACTTAAACGCGCGTTTCATTAAACGAGAAACTTTGAATTTGCATTAATTCTCATAGCAACATTAAATTTCTATTGTATTGCATTGTTAGCAACACTCTGCCCAGCTTAGTCAATGATGTAGGGCCCTAAGTAGGGTGCTCCAAAAAAATAAAAGTTGAAAATTCTTAGCTCCCCGGTTATTTTCCCATGCGTCTCATAGAGATAAGTCTGAAAAACCAAATTTGAGGATTCTATATTAAGGTTAAGCCTTGCCACCAGCACGATGAAGTTTAATAATAACGGCTATTTTTCGGTTGAAAATACAAATTGCAGGTATGTAAGAAAATATGATAAAACCAGTGTGTGTTTATGATTTATTGGTCAGAACATGACCCTAATATCAACAGACAAATGTAACTCTCTCCACAAACTGCTACTGCAATTCCACTCCCACTCCCACAGACCTACAGATCTTACATTGTTATATAATACACTGTTTCAAGAGTTTGCTCAGTGCTTAAAATCTCGGAATCTGTGTCGATGAGATTTAACCACCTGTAGAGTAGACTGTTGTTGATATTCATCCTTTATGACTGTATTTATAAAGTATGTTATTAGTTTCGTCGCTTTTTCCATTCACTTTAATAGGCATATAGTAGCGTTGCCTGCTGGAAATTGTCGACAGCTTTCCACTGTGCTGGTAGTATAGCCTAAGCTGAGCCAATAACTTTCAATATTAAGTAGGTTGAACAAATAGGAATTCCCTTTTGGTAATCAAATGAATCAGTTTTGAGGATGCATTCAACTGCGGAAATAGCCTACTGAAATGGGGGTTTCCAGTGGTTCTGTTTGTCTCACTGTCAGAAGTTAGCGAGCGATTATTATGTGGGTTTTCGGATTCATAAACCAAGATCAAGATCAATGCGAATGGCGCAATTTCTTTTGCAAGATATCATAAATGTCTAAGGACAGTAACTGCAGCTCCTGCAACATCTGAATCAGTCGTGTTGAGATCAGTCTATAACTGCAGAAACTCTAAAGGTGCATCCGCAGCAGACACCGCGAAAGCCAAACCTTGTCAAAAAACAAGGCATTGAACGTGGAAACACGACTCTATAAAATTTGTATCGTAGAGATCCATAATCTTGGCCTTGATGTTCTTCTTTCATTGTTCGACAACCCCAAACTTATTTAACTGCTCTTCACTGTTTTTCACTGCTTCTGGAATCGTTCTAGTAACATGAACATTTGGATCGTTTTCGGATAAACGAACAAACGCAGAACATCTCCATTTAAAGAAATTTCGTTGTCTGACAATGGGATAATTGCCCCCTCCCAACAAGCCATATAGCTTGTAATAGTTTATCCATGTTCACTAAGCAATCTAAGACACACCCAGTCAGTGCTAGAATTTCCTGGTTTGGGATTCAGCAGCCTAGTCTTTCTTAAGATCCACAGTAAAGTCTTCATTGCACAACGCAACTTCACATAATTGAACGTCTGACTCCCATGCAGCTATTTTTCTACAATTCTCATACTGCATCCAGTGCATCTAAGATTCATTATAATAAATATCGTCAGGCACATACAAAAACTTGTAAAATAAGTTAATCATCATGAAATAATTAAATTTGCCCACCAATTCCCATCATGGTTTCCAAATTGCCGATTTTAAAGGAAATTCATATGTAGCCTATTTTCGTATTGTAAAGTTTTTATGCCGGTGGCAAGGCTTAACCTTTTTCAATTGGTCTGAAAATTGGTACAGTTGTTCAAAATGATAAATGGAATGGAAAAATTGCCAGGGAGCAGTATTTTGAGAAACTTTTTGAAAATGCATCATAATCTGGAGCACCCTAGCCCTAAGCCTAAACTTCTGTCATGTACTGCAAAACACGTTGGTTTTTATAAGAAGACTCGATTGTCGCTATTACACTGCAGAGTTTATTTCATTGTATTTTTGTGTTTGATGGGAAATAAGAAACGAAAAAAGCAGAAATTAAAATATAATAAAATATACTCTCTTTGGCTCATGGGCGAAACTGATATTTCCTTATGTTTGCAAATAAATGCGCTTCAAACTTGCCAAAATTATTCAAGAGAATAGAAAAGAATTGAGCCTTGTTATCATAGATAATAAAACAACGTGAGAATTATGAATTATAGAATAGAATAAGGACGAAAATTATTTCTAGGTCTATATACACGTGTGAATAGACTGAAGTTTGCGATAGGCTGTAGTCTAAGTTCTAGAGCTTTGCAAGACTTGTTTCAGTCTGCCATGCATCTGGCCAATTTCGGTATGTCACCTATGGCTTGTCTTAAACAACGCGTAGCTTATGATAACAAGATAATATCGGTCGTGTAACCTAAAGTTCAAGGGAATCCGTTGAGTAGGCCTAGATGTGGCTCTAAACGTGCACGACTTCTAGCAACAGCCCAACTATTATCGTCCGACGAGTAGCCTTACCAGGAAATAACGTCCATTACAACGACACATTCAATTTGTGTGCAAAGTTGTGAAAAGTTAGATTATTTAAATATTCTGCCGATATTAATTTATAGGCTATAATTATTCTTTATAGAGACTAACGGAAAATTCAACCGCAGTTATCGATTTCAGAGCATTTAAAAAAAATGCCTTAATGCATAATATTTATGAAAACTTTAGGCCTACGTAGCGCCTATCTAGTTTATGTGGTTAATTATACAGTAGGTCTAACTGTTGTCTGAACTTTGTCAAATGTGGTTTGTCTCATATAAGTTTATGAAACTTTACGCACAACTAAGAAATTAAATTTGTAGCATGACCTTGCTTAGGGCCATACAATTTTGAGCCGATCGTCTAATTTGCTTTCGCAGCGTATTATTGTATTTTAAAAACCTGTTAATTAAACCGTAAAATAACGATGTTCGGTGAAACTTATTAGGACACAGACTTTTTGCATAAAAATGCAAACCATAAGATTACTGATTATGAATGGTCAAAACTAAATTCAATGGATGCTTTGGGTAGGCCTATTTGTACACCCTGACCCAACGAAACAATGCAAAAAGATAAAGGCCTAATGCATTTACTAACACACGATGTAAGAACTAAGAGATTTAATTTAGAGGCTTTTGGCTCTATGTAAAATTTTACAAATATCTTAAAACTCTTAAAACTTCAAACGATGCATCTTAGCACATATTCCAACGTTTAAACTTCTATAGCGCTTGGGTTTTGGTCTGCCCTTCCTTCTATCCCTCCTCCCTCCCTGACAGCGATGGTCACGGGGTTTAAGATACATTTCTGGTCATGTGTTCAAGCTTCTATTGCGCCACTTCGCTTTGGTAACGAATTATTCTTTTGAATTATGACTTGGCTGGTTGCTATGGATGCAGATGAGCGCTGTGATTGGCTGCCGTGGGTGTGTGTGTAACTGTGTATGGAAAGACCGGTGCGCCGCGTGATTACCTCATAGGGTTTCGCGTGTGTCCGTGCATAAAATTATTCGATTGTGTTGACAAAGGTCGATCCTTATAAAATTTTATTGGATCTTTTACGGCTTTGCATCCGTGTTGGACACAATTCTAGATTTCGAGCGTCGAAGAATTATTAATCATACAACGCCATTGAAAATAATGGTGACCGGTACGAGCACAAAAGGGCGACCGATCGACTGTCAACAATGTATTTGTATGCGATACGAGCACAAAAGGATGTCGTCGAGTTCAATGGAAGGACCGAGCGTCGACCAACAAATGGTCATTGTTCGGAACAATGGGCTGGTCTATTGTTCCTGAATCCGCACTAATACTACAACTACTAATGTTGATTAAGAGAAAGTGGTGGAACAACTGAACAGGTTTAACCCTCAATGGGTCCTTGGGGTGCAATCTGCACCCCAAGGCCGTTTCGATGGCAACTAAAGTCTTATTATCAAAATTTCAGCAGTTATCTTTTACGACATTGAAAGTGTACCATTTTTCCTCTAGTCATGCATAAAACGATAAAAATTTCGTCAAAAATCGTCAATTTTTGCCAGCACAGGTTCATCGGGGGTGCAATTTACACCCCAAAAACATGACGTTGATATGATGAACAAATTCAGGTAATTGGTGCTAAATACTGCAATAATTTGTTATGTTATGTTATTATATTTGTATGTATGTACATTAGGGTGGTCCAAAAAAATAAAATTCAAGCTAGATACCAAGGCGCCCTCTCAGTTTGTTAGACCTGTCAATAGTATTATTGAGACCAAATTTCAGCTTCCCAGTCCAACTGGAAGGCGGTGCTCAACGACATCGAACTATTACCATGTAGTTGTATTAGCAAGAAATCTTGATGTCTTTGAGCTTGATCAAAAACCTCAACCCTTGTCATGTAGATGAACTTGAAATAGATTCTGTTGCACTATCATACTTATTACAGTCAGTGCTAGCTACTTGACAGCTGTTTAGCCATCGAGTGTCAAGTGCATTTTGATAGCAATAACACTTCATGTGATCTGATCATGAAGCATTGAGATTGTTGGTCACAATTACTGCAGCGCTTATGTGCGATCCTTTTGTCCTGCCATTTTCACGGAAAACCATTCATATGGAGTGCTTAAGAAGCCAAGATGGAGCATGCTGAAGCTGTAAGATCTGAATTTGTATGAAATTAACCACTTGCAGTACACTGGAAATGTTGACCGCCTTTGAGTGCTAGTTTCAGGTGATGGTGTCGCTAAACTCTTTGGTATGCCCAAATGTCCCTCTATGACAGGATATAATTTAAATCCAAGGTCATTCATCATCTTCTGAAGTTATTGAGACTCGCTGATAATGGCTAAGACTTGATCTTTGACACAACACCGGACGTTTTAGTGAAGTGTACGTTTTTCTGGAAAACAGGATATGTAAAATGTTCCTGTGGTTGGCCTGCTGTCGTCATTGTGATGGAGTTGATTTAAGCCAAAATCTTCATCTTGTGTTGTTGTCCATCTAATCCAAAATAGAATCCAATCTTAAAGAGATTTAAAGCTGTGTGGGATGGTGTGACACGTGACAACATACGAGTACTGGAAGTCGTATCCGCTACTGAAGCTTCCCATGAGAGAGCGATCAGTTTCATCTAGTAGACTGCTGAAATTAAAGTCAATCTCAGAGACGACTACCAAGAGGTCATTGAGGTGTCAATGGTTGTCCTTGGAAGTCAGCCCTCAATAAGAAACTGGAGAGCCCAATTTACCACGCACGTTGAATGGCCAGGTTACTGTATGCCATCAAAATATGCCGACATACCAATTCAATCTGAGGATGAGGGAAGAATCTCAGATTCATCCATTTGTGTGATTTGGTTCCTTTCTTCACTCAAAGGCATGGATACAGGCCTCCGCTTGCTCTTGAATGGCCAGGTTATTGCATATCATCAAAATAATTGTACGATTTAGCAATCAACGTGAAGTATTCAACCTAAGGGAAAAGAAAAACTCAGATTCATCCTTTTGTGCATCATCTTGCTGCTGAAACTCCAGGCCACGATCTGTCAATTTTGATTGATATAGGACTTTTGATTCACGTCACTATTATTTGTAGGAGCTCAACGTTGCTGCCATGAATGTTCTAGAATATTATCAATACTTAGTGCCTTTCAGATGAGGCTGAATGTCTGACACTATTATGCTGCCATCTGCCTGATATGGTTCAGATAAGGTGAAGATTTTTTACGGAATGACTGCAAATCCTAGTGAAAGGATGTTGACGGTAGTGCTGCCATACAGAAGGAGGGGGATTGCCTGGGCGAGTTTGCAACCCAGTGAACACTGACACTACTGCCACGTCTGAAATTTGGTGATTCCTTTTTATACTTACACCAGTGAAATAGCCTGACGATGATGATTATCAGCAGGGTAGAGGCTGAAGTCAGGAATTGAGAGTGGTAAACGACATGGCTGAGAGAAGTGTGAAGTTGTTCAAGGAATTAAACTGACTCATCACTGAGGAAGAAGAAAGCAGTATTTTCTCCAAGTGGTTGAGGCAAATAGAAAAGCTGTCCCCACTCAATCAACAAAGAAATATGCTGTTGACACTGTGCTTGCAAAGCCTTCTACAGTGTAGACGTCATCGTATGTTTGGAGTCATAAAACGAGAACAATAGACATTCGTGGATTTAACGATGTTTTTGACATTTTTTGACATTTTCCATATTTAAAACCTACTGAAATTTTATATTTCAAGCTCACCAATTGTTTAAGTGTCGCACATATTGTCATGTTACAGTAATGTACCGTATGATCTATCTTGAAATAAAGCACATTTCTATTGGAATATATGCTCAACACATTGATTTCTACAATTAACGTCTTTTCATTGGCCCATGCAAAGTAAGACAGTCGTTGAGCACCGCCTTCCAGTTGGAATAGGAAGCTGAAATTTTGTCTCAATAATACTATTGATAGGTCTAACAAACTGGGAGGGCGCCCTGGTTTTTAGCTTGAACTTTATTTTTTACCATGTATCGGTGAACCACCCTAATGTACATGTATGTATGTATGTATGTATGTATGTATGTATGTATGTATGTATGTATGTATGTATGTATGTATGTATGTATGTATGTATGTATGCATGCATGCATGCATGTATGTATGTATGTATGTATGTATGTATGTATGTATGTATGTATGTATGTATGTATGTATGGCATGCATGCATTTATGTATGTATGTCTGTATGTATATATGTATGTATGTATATATGTATGTGTGTATTCATGTATGTGTATATGTATATATCCTATATAATATATGTATATGCATGCATATATGTAAGTATGCATGTATATGTAAGTATGCATGTAGGCCCATCTATGCATGCAGAAATTCTACGGTCGTAGAGAGGCACATGTCTATAAGTGCACGACGTCAATTATAACAATTATTATTCTGGATTTTGGGCAGGTCTAAGAATCTGCTGAAATTTACTCTGCGCCTGACGAATATATTTTCATTCATATTCGATAGCATTTAAAAGCAATATATAGCGTTCTGGGTGGAACTGACTCGCAAAGAAGCAGATCCTCTGAGACAAGAGATCCTTGTACGGAAGCTTCTGACCGACAAATGTGTTAGTGGCTGTATCCTCGAAACGGTTGAGAATCCACAGCGCAGTGCAACGTTCTGTGCATCCATGTGTCTATCAAACCCAAGATGCACGGTCTTCTGCTTTAAGCCCCAGGCTCTGCCCGCAGGTGATCCATGCACGTGCACCGTTCAGGCTAAGCCTGGCATACCGGCCGCTCCATTTCTGTATTACCCTGTCGTTGGAGGATCATAGGCCTACTACCAAATTAACCCCTAAGACAATCCAATAATTTTATCCCTATGTTCGTTGTCACCCATGTAACGTTGGGCTATACTGCCAGAACGTGAAGCCGCCAAATAATTATTATCTGCGCGAAAGGCATTTTACATTAAAATTTTAGATAAATGGTTGTAATGTGCTTGGTGTATTAATCGAATTTTAATCCAGTTTTATTTCGCTTTTCGAACAGGATTGTGAATTAGTTGCATAGTTTTTGCTGATTTATTATGTATGTTGACATTTTCTTGACAAATGAGAATGGTGCATGTTGTTTCATTAATTATCAACACCGAAATTTCAATGCATGTGTTGTTTCATTAATTATCTGCATCGTAATTTCAATGCTTGTGTTGGAATGGGCTTCATACTGGCCAGTGAATACCTAATAAAAACCAACAGACAAAACTGTGTTGTGTTCCAGAATGCAATTTACTAGACCTGTATACAGTGTATAGGGGAACGATAGATGGATAGATAGATCAATAAATAGACAGATAGGTTGAGAAACGAGCATTGAACAATGTATCTATTTAAAGTAAAAAAAGATACGCATCTACATGTAGCTTGCTAACTAAATATAGGCCTATGTCTAGCTAGCAAGATATACATAATATATAGTTATCATCATATATATTTATATATATATATCATCATATGTATATATATATATAATATATATATATATATATTATATATATATATAATTACTCGCTGGAGTATCCGGGGTTGCCCGGGAAATTTACGATTCCCGGCCAGTCCACTACTTCCCCACCAAACTTCGCCCCATTCGCTACCTCCCTCCGTCCCTCCCTCCCTCCCTCGCTCCCTCCCTCTCCTGCCTCACACCGTCCTTACCCTACCTCCATGTCCTCCCTCCCTCTCACTCCCCTCCCTCCCAATACACACAATGTGCAAAAATGTAGTGTTAAAAGCACAAAAGTGTGCGAATATGAGTCACACACAAACACACAATGTGCAAAAATTTCTGTTTTCGCTCCACCACCATAGCTACCATGTTTGGATAGATTCGCCACCCCCGTGCCACGGGTTGTCCCATGTCGAGACCGACACAGCAGTGAAGGTTTGGAGTAAAAAGCTCAAAAACTGTGGAGATGCATCCTGATCAAACAGACACACAGTTTCTTCTTTATTTACATAGATATAGGCTATCGTCAGACATAGAGACATAAACGTTATTTAAATGTTCCTGCAAAGCGATGAAAGTTGTCAATCTCATCACAGTAAAAAAATTAATGCAAGCAACGCGGGGCCACAAAGGCCCAATTCGGCTGCCTCGTTCGTCTTGCCCTACTATAATAGAGGGTCCACCGGGCTGCCGCACGACTTATTGGGGGTTTACCAAGTACGACCGTGTATCCCAATATATGCGTGAGGTCTTGCACTAGCTTCCTTTTCCGCAGCGCATCTCATTTCAGATTGCATCTTTGGTGTGGCGATGCTTATCAGGCTGGGCACCCTCTTATCTCTGAGCTTGCCTCCCTCTTTCCACTTGCATAGGTTGCCGCGCACTGCGCTCTGCTGTCCATGGCGACTTAATGGTTCCTTTCACTCGCTCTGCAACAATGTAGAGGTGTTCATTCTCTGTGGTTGGTCCAACAGACTGGAATGGACTTCCTTTGACTATGTGACACCTGCCAAACGGTTCTCAAACTTTTAAAGACTTTTTTCGCTTGATCTCGGCCGCGAGCGCCTCTGAGTAGTACCTTGAAGGGGCGTTATATAAATTACGATTGATTGATGATGGATGCGCTACTGGCAGGGACCCAGCCAACGACATCATTTGATGGCAGACTGGTAGCGCTAGTACAAAGCCAGCAAAATATTGGACGCCGCATGGTGCAAACACTGACTACAATTATCACCTTCTATCAGTATTAGGTAATGAGATACGAATTTCAAAAGAAGCTTTATGATGCACACGTAGCTTATACAAATTGACATTCATTCATAAATTATTGTTGGTGTGAGTCCGAGTTGCGCATACGATTGAGTATGAACTATGCAACTTAATGGCCTTTACAGAAGGTGCCTCATGCGAAACGATAATAACATGGAGAGAATAATAATTATTATTTTATTATAGGCTGTCATTGCTTTAAGCGCTGGAATACAGCGATGGCTAAATCAACATTCAATGAATGAAACTTTCCGGAAGCTAATAACTTTTACGATGATTTCCTGTATTCCTAAACACAGTGGACATAGCTTAATATTCCTCATTGTTCTACTAATGCATTCGAACTCAACAAAATAGATGTTGACAAAAGCAGGCAGAGGTCCACAGCGCCATTATACACGTCTGTGTCACACTTCGCTGAAAATGGAGATTAGAAGCCAGTTACTGTACAGAAGTCTAACAGAAGATTTGTAGAGTCTAAATAGAAGTTCTTCCGGCCTGTGCAGCAGCACATAAATCTGTTACATTATTGCAATTGCCGTCATGGGCGGAGTTTGGTTTCCGTTCTTGGTGGAGCTAAAGCCTTCTTGGGTGGCTAAGCCTAAGCCCGGGAAAAGATACCTTACATCGTGAAAAAAATTAATCTGGGTCTTCTTGGGGGGTGGGGGGGGGGGCGGGGCGGTTTAACCCCCTGATAAACTCCGCCCATGATTACGTTGCTACAATTCCTAGCGCTAATGACGGAACACCACACGTTACACTACTCACCAAATTGTGCTCTGCTTTGAATCGACGTCAAGGGGCAAAGATAGACCCACTCACTGTCACATCTGTACACTCACTGTCACATCTGTACACTCACTGTCACATCTGTACACTCACTGTCACATCTGTACACTCACTGTCACATCTGTACACTCACTGTCACATATGTACACTCACTGTCACATCTGTACACTCACTGTCACATCTGTACACTCACTGTCACATCTGTACACTCACTGTCACATATGTACACTAACTGTCACATCTGTACACTCACTGTCACATCTGTACACTCACTGTCACATCTGTACACTCACTGTCACATCTGTACACTCACTGTCACATATGTACACTCACTGTCACATCTTTGACACGATAAAGAAAGTAATTTATGAGAGTCTGATAAACGTTATTGTATAAATTCCATTATCAAAGCAATCGAAGCTTTTCCTGGGACGAAATTCTCTGGCGCCGATTTGACCCAACACCTTCATTTCAGAGGTTTGAATCTTGAACCTCCACGGTTTTTAAACTGGAATTGGCTATTGGGCGGATGTAGTGAAGGATCTCACCACCTCAATTCAGAAAATGTGAGCGGGATCAAGGTTCTTGTAGTTGTAGACTATATTTAAACTTATTTTTAATCTGTGTAATTGGTCTGACATGCTCATTATTCTTGAAGGAGTTTGTTCTCAAAGCTGCTGACGTGTTCTCAATTCTTGTTCTTTGCAACACAGCTCTGATACGCAACGATGGTTCCAATGTGATTATCGCTCATGCGGAAGAAAGTCCAGTGGCGTCCAGCGCCTGTGTCAGCGCCTGTTCGACTGAGACCGTGGACAACCCGGATTTCCGGTGTCACGAAATAGAGTATCCACCGTATTAATCGTATCCCCCAGATGAAGAAAAGTCGAAAAAAGTCACTTCCGCGTGTACAACTGTACATGTTGTTGGGTTCACTTGCTCTAGTCTAGAAGATGATGAGTAATACTCAGGTCCGTAATGTAAAATAACATCGATTTATTCAATAACAGAGCAGTCTGACAAGGAGTAGGTTAACGTTACCCAAAGCTGACATGAAGTACGACCGATACAGCTGATTCGACAGAGCTGACGTGAAGACACACCAGGCTAACGGAGCCCAAAGGAAGACGGATGTAGGCCAGTTCACCAACGAGGTGGGACGGCAATCGAAGAAGACAAACGTCGTAGAACACGAACCACACGCCACGCTCAACAGGAGTCGAACACACACCACAGAGTAGACCCACGACAAGAAGCAAGCCCCCACAGTAGTAGCCCTTTAAATAGGCCCTGCCCTTCCCTCAACTCCCACATAGTCAAGGAGAGTCCAAGTAAGGAAGCCCAGAGGGGTAATAGGTAGCTAACACTCACATACCCCCCCACCAGAACATGAGGAGTCCAACGGGGACGACGAACTATACGAACAATGCTACGCCTAAATGCAAAATCACTCAGTACAAGCCATTACACGTACTAAGCAATTCAGCAAGACTTAACTAAATAATGCATCGCACTCATAAATAACGTAAGAGTCCGATATAATCATGATCTGAATACACAAACTTCATATAACCCAAATCATCAGTTCACACGTAATCACGATATATATACATACACATCAATAGTTCAAATGTCCAAAAAACTATATCTGAAACACAAGAAAAAATTTGGACACCAACCGGTGTATCAAAAATGAACCAAAATGTATAATGGTCATCGGCACAAGCCACCCTACACTACAGACACACTGAAGAGTTCATTGCCGAAGAATTCCGTGCTTTCCTTTTATGACAGAACGTTCCATTGAAACTGTTTCTGGACAGTGTTTGACTTTTCATGACAGAACGTTCCATTGAAACTGTTTCTGGACAGTGTTTGACTTTTCATGACAGAATGTTCCATTGAAACTGTTTCTGGACAGTGTTTGACTTTTCATGACAGAATGTTCCATTGACATTAAGGTGGAGTGAAAAAATGTTTTCTTGAATTTCAAAATGCCTGGGTGCGGGAAAGTTGCATTATGATCTAAGAAGTTCATGTGAAAAATATTTTAAATTTATTCCTTTTTTAAGAGGTGCCCCAACGGCATCATAAATTTGCCATAATTTGTAAAAAAAAATCGAAATTTTTTATTTTCTTAGTAAAGTTTGTGAACCACTTAACCACATTGCAAAGCAAGTTTTCAAATGATAATAATGCTTTTAAAGAGAATTCTTGTCCAAAATCATTTTATTGTCACATTTAAGTGATTCCAGACTTGCCATAAAATCTACATTTAGGCCTACATAAGCCTATTTTGTCAAAATTTGTCTAATACTTAAATAATAAAAATAGGCCCTATCTTGCTATTTGGGCACTCTAAAATGCTTAATATGTGTAAAAGTATTCATACATTGTCAAGTGCTTTGGTCTATGATTTCAATTAAATGGGTTGTGATTGAGATAAAATTAAAAATTCAAATAAAATGTCTAATAAAATCTAATGAACTTGTCGATAGCATGTTATATTGTTATGTAAAGCATGGTACCATCCAGAAATGTTATGTAAAGCATGGTACCAGCGTAAAAACGCTCAGCAACAAGCATGGCGTCTGCTGTCTGGAAGTGTTGGCATTAACTCTCTTTAAAACACTACGTGTTTAGTGTTTACCTTAATTTTATGGCGACAAGTTGTAGTAGAAATGAATGACATTAAGGCTAAAAGTCTTAGACCGAAAACAAGACAGTTGACAAGATGTCCCGTGTTTGGAGGTTCTTCCAATATGCCGGTAAATATGCTACCAACGTACAACACCGTGATGAAAGCATATTTATTTAAACGAAACGAACTAAAAGTTACTCCGATTTCAAAGGAACCAATGTTTGCAGAAGTAGCAATCCCGATCGCACTGCAAATAGCAGGTTTGTGGTTGAAGTCTTCAATACCAATAATATCTCATCAAAGGGTAGTAGAGAAGCTAAAACTCTATCATGACAAGTACAGAAACTTGCTCAAACCATACAAATCTCGGAAATACGACCAGAAATACATATCTAAACTTGAAGAATTTGCGAAGCAATCTGAAACTCAATTATTCGATATTGCAGCTTGTAAATGTATGGAAATAAATAATTGCACTTGTGCAAAGGATAGAAAAGTTCCAATGGCAGAACGAAAATTTCTCATTGATCAAAGGAAAACAAGAGCAATGATGATTGGTGGTATTGATGTGAATATGACTAACTCTGTTAAAAGAAGAAAAGCAAGGAAACGCAAAGAAATAGAGAGGGCTACAACAGCCAAGTGTCTTAAACTTTCCGTCACTCACTCACAGCCGGGTAGTTTCAGTTATTTTGACTCAGATATGCCAAATCACAAGAAATCAGATATGAAATTAAGTTCTTCAACAGGTAGTTTCACTGATATGTCAACAGTATTACACAACAAAGAATCAGACGATGAACTGATTACAATTAACTCAAGAAAATGTAAAAGTGCACAAATGCGCTCGGATTTACCTACTTTGGCTCGTGAATGCGACAGACATGGAATTTCTGATCGCTGTGCTGCTTCTCTTGCTACCGCAGTTTTACAGGATGTTGGTGTTGTGCACGACACAGACTTATCTATGGTGATCGATCGCAGCAAAGTTCGAAGAGAAAGATCAAAAGTTCGAAAACGTCTACAGTGCAATTCCGTAAAGCAACTATCTGGATTGTACTTCGATGGACGTAAAGATAGGACCAGAGTGCAAATGAAAAATGGCAAGAAATCGTATCTTAAAATAATTTCTCAAGAGCACATAACACTGGTACTTGAACCGAATTCACAATATCTGGGTCATGTCACTCCTGAGAGTGGATCAGCCAAAAATATTCACACAAGTATCAACAAGTTTCTGTTAGATAACGAAACAGCAACTAAAGATTTAGTTGCTATTGGTTGCGACGGAACCAATGTCAATACTGGTGTAACTGGAGGGATAATACGTCTTTTGGAAATACAACTTGGTAGACCTTTGCATTGGTTTATTTGCATGTTGCATGCCAACGAATTGCCTCTGCGACATCTAATTCAAAGGCTGGATGGCGGAACACAGGACCCAACACTATTTTCAGGAAACATAGGCAAGGCTCTTGGAAACTGTGAATCATTACCTCTGGTACATTACAACGCAATTGAGTTCGAGAATTGCCCAGATATGGAAGGTATCGAATTAAGTACCGATCAGCAATATTTGTACAATATATGTAAAGCTGTATCATACGGAATTTGTTCACCAGATCTTGCCTTTCAAAAGCCAGGTCCTGTTTGCCACTCAAGGTGGTTGACAACAGCAAATAGAATTTTGAGATTGTATATAGCAACCGAATGTCCAAGTGAGAATCTTACAACGCTAGCCACGTTTATCATGAAAGTTTATGCACCAGTTTGGTTTCATATCAAGACGAAGTCAGCATGCACTGAAGGCTCTAAGCACTTGTGGAGGATGATAAAATATTCCAGATATCTGCCACAAAATTTACGAGACATTGTGGATGAAGTTATTCAAAGAAATGGATATTTCGGGCATGCAGAAAATATATTGCTTGCAATGTTGACCGACGAAAGATCTCATATCCGTGAATTAGCATACAGAAGAATACTTGCAGCAAGAGTTGAAAATGAATTATCAACAAAAATCAGACAATTTCGAGTACCCTTACTCAACTTTAACTCTGAGGATTATACTGACCTAGTCGAATGGCAAACGATCGATCGATATGAGCCACCTCTCATGAAGCATATTCCGGACAAGGATATTGCAAATTATGTAAAATCAAACAGTGTTGCAGAGGCACATAAAATTGCTCTGTTTCCATGCCACACCCAAGCGACAGAGCGATGCATACGTCTTGTTACAGAAGCTTCGGCAAAAGTCAGTGGTCAGACTGCAAGAGATGGATTTATTCGGGCAGGAATAGCATCAAGACAAATTATGAAAACGTTTAACACTAAATCAGAGTTTCACCTCTATTAGAATAAACTGACAGAAACTTCTTAATGTAGGCCTGAATGAAGGCGAATTTTGGAATATGGAATATGGTAGTTAATTGGAATATGGAATATGGTAGTTAATTCTATCATCATTAAACAGCATTGCAACAATTGGTTATTATCTTAGGTTACCTATGGCCAAAAGTACATTTTCACGAAAAATTGCAAATTTTGTCAAAAATTTTCGATTTTCTTTATAGTTGGGGCACCTCTTAACAAAGGAATTAGTTCAACATATTTTGCAAAACAACTAACCATATCAAAATGCAACTTTTGCACACCCAGGCATTTTTAATTTATGACATAAAATTTTTCACCATTGTATTCACTCCACCTTAATTGACATACGACGAGGATAGACGTACCAGAGAGCATCTCTAGCACGCCCGACGACTCCGCTGTGAGGAGACAAGTGGAGACACTGATTGACGTGTGCCCTCACCCGCTCCCACTCACATTACGCAGATGGACGACTCAGAATGTCCGGCAGAACATTCCATTCGCCTGGACGATGTCTAATGTCCAAGTTGTACTGTTCAAGCTCCAAACTCCATCGCAAGAGCTTCATATTTTTGTTCGCCATCTGATGGATGAACTGCAAAGGTTTATGATCGGTGAACACCAGGACGACTGCGGATCCAAAGTAGACACTAAAGGCCCGCAAGGCGACCATCAGTGCCAGCGCTTCCTTCTCTATGGTCGAATAGCGAATCTCCTGCGGCAGCAGCTTCCGACTCAAATAGCAGATCGGGTGTTCCAATCCATCCTTCATCTGAAACAAGCACGCTCCCAGACAGAATTGAGAAGCATCAACACCCACACAAAACTGTTTAGTAAAGTCAGGAGGTATTAAGATAGGTCTAGAAGCCAGACGAGATTTTAGATCAAGAAAAGCAACCTCCGCTTCCAACAACTGATTCACCTCTTTATCCACCCTCGCCATTTTCTCAGGATTTAACCTGTAAGGGTATTGTCGAACAGGGCGAGCACCTTCAACCAAATCAATTCTATGAGACACCATAGATGTTTTACCCGGTACTTCACTAAACACATGTGCAAAGTCATGCAAAACATCCCGCAATTCCGCACGACATTCAGCAGACACTTCACATTGTAAGACCTTATCCTCTAAAGTCACATCATTCATCATCACATCCGGATTTACCACCAACACAGAAGCCACCACCTCCTCATTCGGTCGCTCATACACCACATCCATACGATCCACATATCGCTTCATCAGATTCACATGTACCACCCGTTCCGTTTTTCTTCGATCCGGGGTACTCACTAAATAATCGACCGGACCAAGTCGACGTACAACCACATACGGTCCACAATATTTGGTCTGTAAAGGTTTACCCACCAACGGAATCAAGAGTAAAACCTTTTCACCTTCCTCAAAAGACACAGCACGTGACTGCTTATCATACAGTTGCTTCGATTTACTTTTCGCATCAACAGCATTTTCACCAGCAAGTTTCAATCCAACACGCATACGTTCACGTAATTGTAAAACATAGTCAATCACGTTCTTGCCAGACACTTCATGTACAACATCTTTCGCCAACCATTCTTCCTTCATCAATTGCAACATGCCACGCACATCTCTGCCATACATCAAATCAAAAGCAGAAAAGCCAGTACCCTGTACCGGAACCTCTCTATATGCAAACAAGATCCACGGCAACATTGCATCCCAAGAACCCGGATATGTTTCAGCCAACGCCTTCAACATATCTTTCATAGTACGATGAAAGCGTTCGCACGAGCCATTCGTTTGTGGTCTATAAGGACTAGTTTTCAACTGCACAATACCACATTCATGCACAAACACTTGCATCAAATCAGACATGAATTCTGAGCCACAATCAGATAACAATTCTTTCGGAAATCCGAAAAGCGAAAAAACTTCACACAAACATTTAGCCACATCCTGCGCCGTATGATTCTTCAACGGAAACGCAAATGGAAAATGGGAAGCCAAATCAATGACCGTGAGAATAAACCTATTCCCCGTTCCCTCACATACACTCAATGGGCCTACGATATCCATTGCCAAGCGTTGAAACACTTCCTCCATTACAGGCATACTGACCATGGGCGCCCTATAATTTCTGTTTCCTTTGCCTAAGCGTTGACACACATCACATGAACGACAATACTCACGAACGTCTCGATTCACATGAGGCCACCAGAAATGCTTCGTCAACCGATCCAGTGTCTTTCTAGTACCCAAATGCCCAGCCGCTGGTATATCATGGGCCACATGCAACAACTTCTGTCTTAAGTCACGAGGCACAACTATTTGTACCACACCCATTCCTAATGGTGTACACTTCTCCTCCCAACGACGCACCAAGACCTCGTCCACCAACGCATACGGTTGTACACGCCCACCGACAGACACCGTCTCGTCGACTTGTGCATACAATGGTCTCAATTCAGGACACCGGCGCTGGCGCAATATTAATTCCTGTCGGCTAACATATAGCTCCGATCTTTCTGTCACAACAGATTCTGTCGCTGCAAATAAACTCGATAAGTCGCCTTCATCGAAATTCATTCGTTCAACTTGTCTGTCAATTATTTCACCTGGCGTTCGCTCTTGGTCGGCCGACTCCGTACTTTGACCCACTATCTCCGACTGCTCGGGCGCCGCTTCACTGCACACCGCCGTCTCCCTCTCACTCTGTCTCACTGCATGTGCTCTAGCCTGTGCACGAGTCGTCACCGCGACCTCCAACACCTGTCCTGCCAGCGCTGTATCATTACCCACAATGCAATGCACCCCAGCCATTGGAAGTGAATTCATTAGACAGCATAACACCTCACCTTGAACAAATGCACAATCAACATTCACTTTCACCAGAGGACATTCCACAATAGAACCAGATATACCTCTGAGTAATCGCGTTTCATTCATGTGTACAAACTCATGCTCATTCAACCATTCATTAGACACCAAAGACTGCAGCGCTCCACTGTCCCTCAAGAATACCGCCTCCTTTCGTGCACCCTCATCATCAATTACACATCCAATCACACAAAATGGTGCATACAGTTTATCAACAGATTCAATTGGCTTCGGAAAACTCTGTGGTTTAACAGGCGCCGAAACAGTCTGAACCAAACCCACAGGTTTCGCACCCCTCCAATTTTCCATTTGAGTCCCCTCCTTTCGTTTTAATTTCCAACAACTGGCCTTCGTATGACCTGGCGCTCTACAAAATGCGCACGTGACCGGTTCCCCAAAACCAGTGACGTCATCATTTTCCCGCACAGGCTTATTAAACCCATACGTTCCTCTTTGAGGCGAACGTCTACCCCAATTTGTATCACGACGCGTACCATCCTTGTACCCCACGCCTTGACGCTCCCATACATCTTTCTTCTCACTTTCATCAGATGAGAATCCTCGTGTACGGTCGAAAAAATCCCTGCGGAACCCCCCAGAATAATGGTTCGGCCCCTGCTTGTATAACACTGCATATTCATCCGCTAAACGTGCAGCACTTGCCACAGTATCAGGACTCTTATCTATCAGCCACCTGTGTACTTCAATAGGTAACGCTTGTACAAACTGCTCCATGAGAATTACCTCTTTAAATTTTGCTAACTCCTCCCACGAGTTTGTACCCTCAATCCATCTCTGAAAAGGACTCTGCAGTCGAAATGCATAATTCGCATACGTTTCCCTCGGTTCTTTGCGCAACCCCCGAAATTTCTTTCGATAAAATTCCGGAATACGTTCGTACGCCGTCAATAGCGCACTCTTCACAATATCATATTGGACGCACTCCTCCAACGATAAAGCCGCAAAAACTTTCGCCGCCTTCCCCGACAACTGTGGCTGTAGGAGGGACGACCATTTTCCCATCGGAATTTGATGCAACGTCATTGCTTGCTCAAACGCCGCAAAATAATGTTCGATATCGGCCGAATCAAATTTTGGCACAAATTTCAGAGCTGCCCCAAAACGCAAATCCTCATTTCCATGCGCTGGTCGTTCGACAGCACCACCTCCTTCTATCCTCCGTCCGTCCATTTCTAATCTCTGCTTCTCATATTCCATATTCATTCGTTTCTCCTCCATGTCAAATCTCCTTTTCGTCTCTTCTGCTTCAATCCTCAATTTATTCTCCTCTGCTGCAATCCTCAATTTATTCTCCTCTGCTTCAATCTGCATTTTCTTCTCCTCTCTCTCTGCTTCAATTTGCATTTTCTTCTCCTCGAATCTCATTCGCTCCTTCTCTCTCTCCCACTCTCTGTCCTCTTTTAAGTGCAAGCGCTCTAACTCGGCCTCCTCTTTCTTAGCCTGTGCCTTAAGTTTCCAAGCTGCACTACCCAATTTCGGTGACAATGGTTTCATAGCCATTCTCCTCACCTGTGACCTAGACACGTCCTCCACTTCCTCACCATATGTCTCACTCACCAGTCGAAGTGTGTCACTTGGTATGTCTCTGACATCCCCAAATTCAGGAATTAACTCCTCCTCTAAGGACGCCATTTTACCTCTACGCCCTGTCGACTATTCGACGTGCAGACCAACGCACAGCGCAAAAATTCACCCACGACAGCTCACTTCAAAACTGTCTCGACCAAATTTACAAAACTCGCAAAACTCAATGTCGCAAAACGTCGAAATTTCCCGCACTAATTTTCCCGACCTAATTCGCCAAAAACAACAACCATTGACCTGTCTTCACGGCCAACCACCATATAACCCTTTTCCAACGGAATTACCACCGTACTATTCGCTAAATTTCACGGAAACAACGCCCCTTTTTTGACGCAAATTTCAAATTATCGTGAAAAAAATCCCGAGAGACCCCATCTGTTGGGTTCACTTGCTCTAGTCTAGAAGATGATGAGTAATACTCAGGTCCGTAATGTAAAATAACATCGATTTATTCAATAACAGAGCAGTCTGACAAGGAGTAGGTTAACGTTACCCAAAGCTGACATGAAGTACGACCGATACAGCTGATTCGACAGAGCTGACGTGAAGACACACCAGGCTAACGGAGCCCAAAGGAAGACGGATGTAGGCCAGTTCACCAACGAGGTGGGACGGCAATCGAAGAAGACAAACGTCGTAGAACACGAACCACACGCCACGCTCAACAGGAGTCGAACACACACCACAGAGTAGACCCACGACAAGAAGCAAGCCCCCACAGTAGTAGCCCTTTAAATAGGCCCTGCCCTTCCCTCAACTCCCACATAGTCAAGGAGAGTCCAAGTAAGGAAGCCCAGAGGGGTAATAGGTAGCTAACACTCACAATGTATTTATTTTTGCAAATTAATTTTCATCTGCTTTGTTTTGAACAATGACACCAGCACTGTCCAGCAGGTATGTTTATTCCTACTAGATCTATATAATTTTTTTTAAATTTGATTTGGAGCAATTAGAACTTTTAAAACACTTGAGAACACTCAGAGTCACTAAATAAATTCGAGTTGCCTTTCTCTGAACATTGCTTATGACACTTAACAGAATTAGAGTCACTTTAAATTTTGATCAGAGCACACAATTTTTGATTATACGCATTTTTCATAAAAGGGAATAGAATGTTTTAAACCCCGGATGGTCTAGACCGGTTAATTCCATCCGAGGGGATAGATTAATTCTTCCCCGGGTAGCTTTGGGGGGGGGGTTAGAATATCACTTGACACCGGCTGACGTTCTGCTCCAACTCTAAGATTCTTATACTGATCGTCATATTGGAAAAAGAGAGTCGCCGATAGGCTAAAGCAAAGCTGCTTTCATCATTTCATTTAATTTCAAGCCCGTGTGATTTCGATTGCTCTTATTTATATTTACACATTCTGGCCACATTTCATCAGAATATTTCACACAGAACAAAAGCTAAGCCACTTTAGGGAGGTCACCTACCGTTTTTTGACGATTCAAAAACGCGACGCAACAAAAAGTAACAAAAAAACAATCAAATTATTCTGGCCTTGGTCAAAAGTAAGAATATCGAAATGAAATTTTACAGGCTTAAAGACAATTCATATCTGCACAAGGTGGTCAGATTTCATCAAAATATTTCAAACAGAACAAAAGTTAAGCCACTTTTAGGGAGGTCACACACCGTTTTTTGACGATTCAGAAACGAAACGCAACAGAAAAAGTAGCAAAAACACGATTTTTTTCTCATCTCAAATAATTAGTATCGAATAGCCTTCGATGATCGTTATTGTTACTATTTAAAAAAGAAACAGGGTAACAGCGTAACTGCGCGTCACTGAGAAGTCACTTAGCAAGATGACCATCAAACTGGTAAATAAGAAATCTGTCAGATTAATCAACAGGTCCATCAAGAACTTTGCAAAGAGACTCAATAGAAGTTTCGGCACTGGTGGTGGGCACATCGAACACAAGTTGTGAAGCACTACCAAGGTCATTTGACAACAGTTATTTGAGATGAGACTTAATAAAATCATGTTTTTGTTACTTTGTGTTGCGTTTTGTTTTTGAATCGTCAAAAAACGGTGGTTGACCTCACTAAAAGTGATGTAACTTTTGTTGTGTTTGAAATATTTTGATGAAATCTGGCCATAATGTGTAAATATGAATTGTCTATAAGCCTGTGAAAGTTCATTTGGAAATTCTTACTTTTGGTCAAAATATTGGCAAAAAATCTATGGGGGGTCTTTTTTTGGCGCACCCTGTATATCAGTGCTCGAAATGAGATTTTTTACAAGGTGCGTTCGACTACATTCGGTCAGGGGCATCACCATAATACAATTTGATGCAGTTTGGACCATGGCCAGAAGCTTAACCCGTACCACCATCGATGTTGATACATGAAGGAGATCTTTGGATGCGTGCAGGCCTACTACTAGCACTGTTACTCGTAACTATGGTGACTAGGTCAACAGTTCATTCTCGAATTGACAAATATTAGCCTACTGTGACCAAAGCAATTATTGCCGACAGTCGTGATGATCAGATACCAGTTGTCCATCTAAAATTCGTCGAGAAAGAGAGTTAGAGGCACTGAGTCTTTCAGTTGCATAGCCAACGCTTCGCTAACCTAGTTGAGTGCAGTTCAGACTTCAGGACATCCTCTGAGTAGAATTCACGTGATTGTCGGCATCGTCAAATTTCGGCATGATTTCGAAAGCTCTCTTGGTTACGATGATCTGCTCAGGTTAATATTCAGAAATAGACTTCATTTGTGATTAAAATGTGCGCTTCGTGAAACAGACGTAGCCTACGTCTTGCCGGTATAATTCATGTGCAGGAGTTGGTCAAAATAATTATGTTTTATTAAAGAATGACTCATGTGCGTCACTTCTTTAATGAAAATTGACCTCTTCCATTGTGTTTATGTCGAGTATTTTCTACCGCCTGACTTCAATGCATAGATACAAATTTTCTAGAGCATCAACGTATTTCAATCTTAGGTCAACATTATGTAATGCTTGTCGATTCTTTTTGAGCTCTTTAGCTAGAACAAACATGAAATCGCGTTTAGCTATCAGATCACATCATTTCATGCCCGCGTTCCTATTGGATAAACAGCGATTAGGCCTACCTGATATTCCCTTGATTCCTTGCCCACGATAACTTTTTACCAAATGCGGTGGGAGGCGGTAACGCGTTGGTTAACAACTTAACACACTGCCACTGGCATGGAGAACGAGAGGTAGCCTACAGAGGTACGCATTTCCGTAGGACGGACGTGCGTTGTAGTCTACTTTTAGCGCCGATGTATTGCAGGCTGGTTGCTTTGCTAATTAATAATTATAGTTAAGATTTATGTCTTCTGTAATAATTATTTTCGTTCCTGTGAATTGTTACAATCGCATCAGTGTACACTGTAACCGGTTGCGTTCTGTCAACCGGATTGTTCGATAAAAAATGTGATTTTTGAATCTCGATTCACCGATTCCATATTCCTGGCATATTAAGCCCTTATTATCTCTTATCAGACTCTGCGATCCTCATCTTAACTGCGCTCCTAAATTTTGTCATGCCTTTTTACGATCTGATAATAATATTATATCTACAGAGAGCCTACATGTAGACCAGTGGTTCCCAACCTTTTTTGACTTGAGGGCCCCTTTTTCTAAGTTGGAGGACACGAGGGCCACTTTTTCTTAGTTGAAGGACATTAGGGGACCACAAGGTTAAAATCGTATTAACTAAAAGCATATAAAATTGTTATAATCCATTCAAAATATAATGTTTGATGTTATTTATCGACATCTATATACATAAACTAATTTGTAATAGAAAATAATAATGTGTTCTATCATGTCCAAATTGTTAATTTTTCATATATTTTTGATAATTCTTTGAGAGATGAGGGCCATTTTCTGAGGCCTGGCGGGCCACTTTTGGCCCGCGGGCCACGGGTTGGGAACCGCTGGTCTACAATGTTGTAGACCTATATCAAGTATCGCTAATTTGGATTTACCTCGAAGAAGGTTATTTTTGCCATCAAAACCCAACGATATAGGTCTACCATCTAAATGTTTATTTGCCTAACCGAGTACTCTTTCCTGTTTCAGGTCTTTACTGCTTAACTAAAGCAGTTGTCACATCACCTCATGCACGTACGTCTTTGTTTAAAATATATTTATTTGAGTTTTATAGAATGTCAGTCTATGCCAATCGAATAATTTCACACGCAATAACGTTCAACCTGTTCACTTTAAATTCGTTCTCATCATCATTTTCGGCTTCTGCTGTCCATTCTAATTATTTTTACTGCAATTGTTATCGTTATTATTATTTTTTCGTTGCCCTGTGGTACCTCATCCCCCAGGGACTTACAGATAATTATTATTCCTGGACTATGATGATGATGATGCTGATGGTGATGTTTTATTATTATTTTTTAGCGCCCGAGGTATATATGATCCCTTAGGCTTAAAACACTAATAAATTCTTTGTTGTTAAAATGCTTATTATTATTATTATTATTATTATTACTTTATTATTACTAGGCCTACTATTAGGCTATTACTATATTATTATTACTATTATTTCTATTATTGTTATTGTTGATTATCATCATCATCGTCATCATCTTCATCGTTATCTTCTTCTTCCGTATCTTCTTCATTCTCTCCCTCTTCATCATCCTTATTATTATTATAATTTCCATTTCTAGTAGCTTCTATCTTGCTGTGCTTCGTTGGTTCTACGTTTGGTTTTCAATTAATTATTTTAGCATTCGCTGCGTTTTCTCCTTGCTATTCTTCTAGCGATTTTCAAAGCTCATAGCACATTATCTTTTTTAAAAGGTATTTTGAATCGTTTGGAATTTGGTTATCGGTTGTTACTAGTGCCTTTTAAATGAATTCCTCAACCTCCTTATCTAGCTTCAGATCTTGGTATAATGTAAATTACGCTAAAGCTATCATTTTTGCTATCATTCGTCTGCTGTACAGTACGCCTCTCCAGCCTGGTGGGGACTGCTGAGCGCTGGTGAGGTCGACCTCATCGAAAGGTTCCTAGGACGTGTCAGACGAGCTGGATTCCTCCCATCCGACTCCCCCAAAGCAGTCATTATGGCTGAGGCTGCTGATGCTGCACTCTTTGCAGCTATTATTATGGACAACAATCATGTTCTTCGCAAATTTTTCTTTGATAGACTCCCTGGAAAATACAATCTACGCCCTAGGCTACATCCATTCGAACTAACCAATAAAAACAAGAAAAACTTCAAAACACGGATGCTGTATAAAAACATTTACTAGGCTTTATCCGCTGCTCCTTTGTGCTTGTTAACTGTCGCGTTATGTCGATTGGTTATTTTATCAATAAAACGAATATATATTAGGGTGTCCCATGATTGCACAGGAAAACTATTTTTCTTGAAACTTGAAATGCAGTCCCTCCAAAAAGTTTCCTTATGGTCCTATGATAATACCTGCCAAATTTCATGACATTTGAAAAATATTTAGAGGTACCCCAAAGCTCATACAATTTGTGTAGGTTGTCGCAAATTATACGTACGACGTCTGTGAGCTTCACAATTTTGGAGGTTCACACTTTGATTCCACTAGCATGCTTATGTATTGCTTAATACCAATATATTGCTCTGAAATACTAAAATCTACAAACATGCAACCTTATTGTGTTTGTGAATGAGGTTTTTCAAACATAAGGACGACAGTTAAGTTCTCGAGCAAACCAAGGATGTAAATCTGTCGTGCACTGGGATTGTAGGCTGCTACCTCTACATGACCATTATAATCATCACTGGAGTGGATATGGATAAGGTTAACAGATTGTCAGTCTGATTTCTTCTCTAGTTGATGGAAGTACTAACATTTTGGTGTGCCAAAGTTGACCTCTGGACCAGGACAGGAATCAAAGGTTGCAGTTTGAATCTTTTGAAGTCATGGCAGTGTGATGCATTATTGGCAAATGCTTTGAGACAACGGCCTTGAATAACTGCATATTAAATAGACCTTGCAGTGCCTTGCACCCTTCTGCATCAGCCATCAGTCTTGTTGACATCACAGAAATCTTTTAAGTCCTGTTGCTTGGTGGATTCTTTGTGTCCATGGTAAAGTTTGTCCATCAATGGTCTGTAATTAAGCTCTTCAAGCCATTTAAAGATGAATGTTCCAATCTTGTTCACCGTCAACCAAACCCTCGACAAAATTTAATGCTACTGCAGTCTGCATCTAATAAATCATAGGAATTCATTACTGAACAGCTTCAGCGTGGCCATCCTGGAATTATGACATCAAGAATTTCCTCAGCTCTTGGTATCCATAGATATCTGGAGATATCTGCGCAGGTCAGCGGCCATATTGGTTGTTTATTAGACCACTCCGTCATTTCGGTGGATTATTTCAACTTTATGCAGAATTCGCACAGTGATTTCACACACGTTCGAGTTTACTGGTTCTAGGTTCGTGTACCGAACTTATTTGTCGGGTTCGTCAAGGATTTTGCGTTGGAAGGGATTTTGTTCGCAAGTCGTCTTGTGTCGCCCACGTGTTGACGTTAGACGCCTCTTGATGCACACGGTCGAGCTCAACCATCAAGACCGTGCGACTTCACCGCTGTTGTCTGCTGTTTACATCTCGCCGAAGGACGGTTCACGCAGGTCAGTGGAGTTAACTCGATCGGATGTTGTCTCTGGTGGCGTTCAAAACTACCGACCGACATGCGACAAATGCCTTCTACTGTGCAAACCTTGTGCCCGACGATTGGCCGGACGCGCGCATCATCTTCAACCAGAGAGGAGCTTACAGTTTCGTCAGCGTTTCGTGTTTGCGAGCCCTGTCATCTGTCGCCGCTCTACTCTACTGACGAAACCTGTACCAGAGACTCTGAACATTCACACCATCTGAAAGCTGTTGACGGGATTCCGTTGGATGATTCTACGTGTCTGCGAGGGATCGCCACTGATGACTGTTTCCGGCTCACTGTGACTTATTTTGCCAATTGATGGAATTTTCTTGTTGTTATGACACTTAACATCATTTCGGCTAGTTAGCGCAGAGAGCGCCTCTGAGTAGGTTTCTTGAAGAGGCGCTATATAAATACTTGAAATAAATAGATGGATTGAGCAATTCGCTAACAGTTCGCAAGTCTGATGCACATCACAGAGCGAGTTGGATGGGCAAGACAATATAGCCTAGATCGAATTGCTTTATGATGTAAACGAATCACATATACATTTGACGATCGTGAATTACAGGGCATCCAACTCCAAAAATTCTCAGATTTGTGGTTGACATTTACAGCCAGGCGGTGTTCTCATGTAGAGTCACTGCTCTCATTGAATTAATCGAAAGCTTTATAATTTTGACGATGCTGCTCTAGACGACAAGTCTGTAAATGATGCAATATCATTCTGGTACCTAAGATATAAGAGATAGCAATTCTCTCTGTTCTTTCAGTTATTTTCTCGTCCATGTGGAATAACGGGGTTTATCTCTTCCTAAAAGTTTTTCACGAACTATATATAGACCTACTGCATTCTATAACAGTTTTCTCGATCTTTCAGTGAAAGAGCGGCGAGATAGCCAATCGTATAAGACCACGTGTAATTTTTCATAACTTGGTCTGTGTAAATGTTGAGCGAACATGACGCAGCTCTGATATAAAATTTCAGTTCAACAATAACGAAGAACGGAGACATTTCTCGCACAAGTTGTCGAAAAACATAGGCACATGTTTTCTAACCGCAAATCCGCAATCGTGACAATCTTTCTGACATGCAGGCTATAAATGTAGAACGTAGAACTGAAGAACAAGTTGAGATGTGTGCAGTGATGTAGAATAGGCAGATCACTATGAGAACAGTGAAAAACTAACGGGCCATACGTTGATTTGTGTGTAGCTGCATGGGGTGTGCAATTAAGACTTGCCTGTGTGGTCCTAGGAAAAAAAGGGGGTTGAACCCCTCAGCCCCCTCAAAATTTCTTACCATGAAGCAGATGAAGGTATGGAGGAGCTAAAACCATGACTTGTTACATTATCAAGCATTTGTAATGACTACTCCCAGTGATTAGTTGTTTGTACACTGATACTGTGAATGTCCAAAAATCTCAAATTTCTCTCGATTTTTGCATTTTTTCAGCGTAAGACTATGCCCCAAATATCCATTGTATCCAATAAAGTTAGATACCTGTAAATTCTACCATTTAAGATCTTTCCAATGGTATTAAATTTGTTATAAGGGTCATCAAGGGTTGTTATCTAAAGGCATTTAGAAGTTGGACACATCAGGCGCAAATTATGCCAATATGGGTAAAATTTGGGTGGCTTGGGGGACCCCTAAATATTTTTGTAGTGTCATAAAATTTTACAGGTGTTATTATGGGACCATATGGAAACTTTTTAGGGGGACTGCATAGAAGATTTCGGGAAAAATATTTTTTGGGACACCCTAATATATATAATTATATACTTTCACTTCAATTAATCGAAAATACATGTAGGCCTACATGCAAACGGCATGTTTTAAGTTTCCGTTCATGTAATTTCTTTTATCGTTCTAGGCTACTTAATAGTTTCTTGTTTCATTTATATTCGATATGGCCTTCAATCGGGATCATTCACGACTTTAGAGACGTGAAACTGTTCTCCTAATCTTTTGGAATGTGGAATTAAGTAAAGTAATGTCTTTTGCTACTGCACAGAGCATTTATTCAGTAAGTAATACGTTTATTCAGTGTTAACTTTGCAGCTTATTTGAAACTGAGTACGGTTGGCTATGGTTACATCGAGACCGGGATCAACCTGACAAGACGTACAGCTTTCGTGTTCGAAGTGAACACGACGTACAATGCTTTCGTTGCGTTGGTCTCCACTCCAAAAGTTTACAACCAATCGATGGTTGAAATTGTTCTCGGAGCAGGCCTTGGAAAGAAAATTTTTATGAGGTAGGCTATATTATTGAATATTGATATTGCTATGAAGCAGAGAAAAATCGGTATATTTAAAGAAATTTCGACCAAACGACTAAAAAAGAAGAAAAAGGTCATCAGATTTTTTGGCAGAAGATCCCCAAAGATTTTTTCGAACAGGACCCGACATTTCTTAATCCGTCCCTGCCTGGACTCTTTGAGAAAAAGAAATCAGAGTTGCTAAACGGTCCAACGGATCAACCAATATGATGTTGAATGTCACACAGACTCAGATCTATTAGGCCTAGGCTATATATATATATATATAATATCCACGTAATGCGCGTCTGACATAGGCTAATATTATGATAAATTATATACACAATACATAGGCCTACATAATATTGGGCTTATACATGCATAATATCAAAATGACATTCAAAGCATATAATCTACAGGGGTTTCGTTCGAATGTGTTCAAAACAAAGAACAGGTTACATCTAAAATTTGTTCGACTATCACTGAAAATGCGCAAATTAATTTTTATTTATAATATCACACATTTTTATCGCCTCATTAAAAAGGACTCATCAAAGGCTGATTGTAATCGTAGTAGTAGCAGACGTTGTTGTCGTCGTTGTAGTTAGCAGTAGAGGCAGTAAGTAGTAGTAGTAGTAGTTGTAGTAGTCGCAGTAGTAGTAGTAGTAGTTGCAGTAGTAGCAGCAGGAGTAGTAGTAATCGTAGTTTCAGTACTAGCAGTATTAGCAGCAGCAATAATGATGATGATGACGATGAAGATGATAATAATGATAATAACAATGCTACTCCAACTACTGCTACCACCACCAACACTACTACTACGACTACTACTACTACTACTACTACTCCAACTACTACTACTACTACTACTACTACTACTACTACTACTACTAATAATAATAATAATAATAATAAAAATAAAATAATTAAATCGATGATTAGTGCCATTCTGGACTAGTTTTTAAACAAGTAGTTAGAAATAAAATCCATGAGGTATCTTAAATACCTAGGAAAAAATAACAGTGATGATCAAATTGCATGCGGGACTGTAGTGTAGGAGTAAACCTAGGGTTCGTCCCTTTCTGCCGGTTTTATAATAATTTTAACTGCAGGAACTCGACATTGGTGTCAGAGTTCGCGAACATAGAACCGGTGGATCAACCATTATTCAATGGTGTAACGGCAACGGCTGTGTGGCTGTGGATCTCTTGGACAGGAGGTGTCCTGAGCATTGGAAAGGGAGGCATTCCAGGACAGAACAACTTGATGACATATCCAGATACATCACTGATCGCCAATCTGTCGACCGTTGCAGTTAGTTCCGACACTGGAACATCTGCCATCTGGAGAATCTTTTTCGAACAACCAACCGGTAGGAGCTCGTTCGTTGATCTTATTCGACGTGTTGAGATTATTCATTTATGATGAGTACGGTAAAGAATCCGCCATTCAGTGCAGAGTTCTGCGTTACCGTTTGCTTAAGCTATATCAAACTCATTTTACTTAGTGCCTAAGCTTATTAAATTTTTTCAAAGAGGACAAATTCATTAATATTTATACGCGAATGCGAATGCATTGCTTAGTCTATGTGCATATTATGGTACCCCGTCTTTAGCTCGCAGGAAAAAACTTTCCGACAAAGGCGCGCCGACAAAAGCGCGAGCCGTCAATTGCGCGCAGGACAAATGCGCGCCGACAATAGCGCGCGGTCACCGGCAATGATAGGCTACAAACTACAGTCTAGTGGGAGCGAAGCTTGCACGCGTCGGCTAAGTCTGAGCATAATTAGCTATGTCTTGCTTAAAGTGTTGTTTTGTCTAAGGGGAAGATGGATCGATGAAAATAATTCTTGGTAACATAGAATTTGGACTGATGAAAAAGTGACAAATAAAATGGCAGCTGGATAGATGAAAATAATACTTAGTAAACCTGAAATAATTATTGTATTGGTAAAAGAGAGTCATGCTTAAACAGAGGCGGGATTGATGAAAATAGTTGCCTAAATAGAATCTGGGTTGGTGAAAAGAATTCATGAATAAATTGAAACCGGAATAACGAAAATAATTCTTGCTAAAATAGGTGTCTGCTTGATGAAAATATGGCGCAATGATGTAAATAGAAGTTGGGTTGATGAAAATAGTTCATGACTAAATGGAAGCTGGAGTGATAAAAAAATAATCATTGCAAACAGAAGCTGGATTGATGAAAAGAATTTGTGCTTTTTGGAAAATGGCTTGAAGTTAGTCATCGTAGTCTACACTGCGAGGTTTCGTCGGCTCGCATTTGTCGGGGAAACTTTGCTGCGAGCATAATTTTGCCAGCTTTTGTCGGCGCGCTTTTGTCCTAACGACGAGACACGCTATAACTGTTACGCGCGGGGGCGCCAGCTGTCCATAACTATTTCCTGCCCAATTAATGGGTTCCACGGCTGTGCGCTCCCCTGGGCGTTGTTGAGGGAGTCTGGGTCCCAGATCAAGGGTTTCCTGGTCGGTAAGGGGCCCCACCCTTCCCTGTAGGGTTTCCTTATTGTCAATGGTGGCCGGTTCAAGTCCTAAATTAGGGTGTGAGCTTCTCTGGTAACCTTCCTCAGGATGGGCCGGTATCGGACATATGTGCGCGGTGTCTGTTGAGAGCACAACAGCCCCTGTGATAGGGTGCTTATCTGGGTTCGATCCCTCAACATTTCCCCTAGCTCCACTACCCACTACACTTTCAGTTAGGGACTTAACTCTTGCCTCATTCTCTTCTTGGCGAGAATTCAGTCTGCCCTGTTGTACAGAAACCTGGCCTAATTCATCGGTTAAACTGGTTAGAATATCAGCCTGGCGCTCCATAAATTGTTCTATAGTTGCCATTTGTCGGTATATTAAAACCAGGTCAGGGTTTGCTGAATGGTCAGTCGTTCCCATATCAACCGTTTCTTCAGGACATCTCCTGTCCTCCTCGTGTCCTGTTTCCATCTGCAGTACCCCGTCTGAGTCACTGTCCGAGTCCATCGGGTTTTAATAGCAATAATTAATACACAGTTTCCTTATTTAAGCGTTATTTATTGTACAATTAATCGGGTGACCGTCCGTCGTTCATTATCAATTATTTGTACAGTAGAAGAAACGAAATCAATAGTAATGAGACGCTATCAAGGTCTTTTAAATACTAACTATGCTCCTTTACTAATTTAAGATTTATTCTCCCAGTTCACAGACTGAGTAGATTCAATTAAACAGCGTCAAAATTAGCAATGCAAGTTTTATCGATTTACACTTAATTCTGGTTCGAGCTCAATAGGTTAGCATGGCAATACTTCCCTGTTCCATTGATATATTCAAGACACCCGATTCACGTTTTCCGTCTTGTAAGATTTATTGTGTCTTCAGCCAACGTCACAATTTCTTCCATAAAATTTCGATTATTCGTTTAATCGGTGCCCGAAACGATTCACCATCATTTATCGACAAACCAATTACCAAGGAACCTTGTCCTCCTGGTTCTGGAAACTTGCCGGAGCCGGATCTGTATAATTTTACCACAATTTAAAAAATCGATCGACATAGGTGTCACCCGCTCGATTTCCGTGTCCAGACTGACAGTTTGCGCGTTAATTTTGCCTAAGAAGACCGCTTCTTGGCGCCTAAAACATCGCGTGATGTCCAACCAATCAGAAATCGCACGTGGCGGAATATTCCATTGGCAAATGCATGGGGAAGCTAAATATAGCGATGACCGCATCGATTTGCGCTAAGCATAGCACCCATGAATTCGCAATAGAAATAGCGGCCTTACTTAAGTAAATAAGTAAGGTAGCCATTAGCCACCTGGTTCGCTACACCCTCCACCACTTACTTTTTTAAATTTACCAGTACCCTGGGAAATTTAAACCAAACTCCCGAGCTCGAACCTGATACATGGCACTTATATCTTATCTATCATTTAACATCTTACATTGTCTCAAAAGTTACATTAACAGGCATAAGACATAGAAATTTGTACAATGACTGATTATCAGTCAGTCATAAGGGTTCACATATGCCCAAAACAGTTCTTAATTAACCGAGGTCCTCAAACTGACCCACGAAGTACTACCAATCTTTTCATTCATAGAAACTGTTGCAGTTTTTATCATTAACACCTGCCATCAAATTACATACATCATATAGCAATAATATCTCCACTCGGAAGGGTAAAACATAGCAATGCAGGACATAGCATTTCTAAGGCAACTCAGTAACACAACCAACTAAAATCATATCTTCATCAACTCAATCAGTTCCACATAAAATAACCAACGAAAATGTTATCCACAATTCACAACCGGTATAATGCGTTAAATTCCATGATTCAAGATTATAGGGGCCGGGTACATCTAAACTTTTACCTCACGGTTTGCAACAATTCAAGCAGCGTCCTTCTTAAACCAAGAAAGGCCAGAACCAAGTGGCTCTCCTAATGGTAAACAGTGTTATAACGATCGCCTCCACCTTCCACCACTCCTGACCAACAGGGTCCAGCAGGTCAGTTAGTGACGCGAGGAACACTTCCTCGAGAAGGGTGCTCGGTTGGGCTAAGAAACGGTGGGATACCTCCATGGCTAAAGCCCAGGTTCTGAAGGTCCAAAGATTTCCTTCTTTCCATGGAGTTAGTGCAAGACCGTTTAACGTAACCCCATTAATTACACATAGTTACAATCACATAGCTTAACTACTTTTAGCAATTACCCACAATGAAGCTTAACTACACACTACTTCCAGCAATTGCACGGAACCCTAGCGAGAGAAAGTCCTCTTAACACATGTAGTCATGTTCCGGCGCCAAATCTTATATTAATCCGTTATTACATTTTTATGCAGCAGTGGCACTATACATAATTTCGCATATAATAATCACAATCAACAAGAATCGCTACAGAAGATTCCACACACACTAGGACCTACTTATTACAATAGCGCTCCACAAATTTCCAAACACAACACAGGGTCTTCAGCGAGAGACGCTACGAAAACATGAAGCAATGTAATCTTAAGCTAATTCAACACTAGCCTATTATTCACTCAACAGTAGCGCTTCAGTGGAATCAATATCTTAAACAATTTTATGGCACAAATACGATACTGAATATCAGACATACCACACAAAGTCTTGGCAATAGACGCTACGGAAGTCTGCTGCCATAATCCATTTAAACTTGTCATCAAAAGCCACAAAATAAGAAATGCAACTTCAAGCACACTCAGTCACTCTCATTCATACTACCTTACACTACCTCTTAGACAATGTTTGATTCCACAAACGATCTATTTCTACCGCAATCCCAAACCAATGTTCACCCATTCACCAAGCCAAACATATACAGCAACTTAATACTTAAGCTGTGTTTTAAAGGCACTCATTCTTTCTACACTAAGCCACTACTACAGAGATGAAGCAACGTCAGATCATAAACCTAGGCCACTAATGTATACCACATGCATACCATACCTTATTACATCAAGGCTTAGCTACCCGGATCGAAGAAGGAATTACTGCTCAGTTAAGCATACCCAAGGCATAAAGGACTTATTCCCATATCCTATAATAGTCTATTACATTACAACCTCTACAGGAAGTAGTCTAAGACTGGACGAATTCATCTCGTCACTAATCCACAGGCACAGCTTCACCATTTCATGCAATTTCCCTTGACGGCTAAATAGTGAGTCTACCTACAAATCTATAATCCAACTTACTTACCAACTCCCAGGGCGATGCTTACAATTGGGTGCTCTACCGATTCTTACCATCATCAGTTACTCATTCAACCATTCACACAAGGTTATCTTTCAACCACCATGCAGCCTTCTAACTTGCAATCATTATTATGCAATTGACATACAAACACAACATCAGCCCTTCTTCGTGGCAACAAGAAGCAATTCTAATATTTATACCAATTTAGCAACTAAATGTTTTATTTCTACCTACAGGACTAACACTTATCAAATGGTCTAGTACCATCACATTACACTTTTCTTTGTTATTAATCTCATCTACATAGTTACTTTTATCATCAGAGGACACACATGTAATCTGAAACACTTAAGCTACTCTTCACACGAATAAAACTATGCATTCTCACATAGCATATATCATCATATTACACTTCATTACTGTAATCACTTTCACATAGTTACACAGTAAGAAAGCACAATTTTATCCACGCACATTATTTATGCACAAGAAACTAAAAAGATGTATCCCCACATCACACAGACACATATATCTATGTGTGTATCATCAAAAACACAACTAAAGCAGAGAAGATTCTATTCCCTATTCACAACTTGTCGCCATTATGCGACCTGACTACCCTATCATATCACATTACATTACAACCTTACTCCCTATATCGCCGAGGCCGTACAATGTTTCTACGTGGTCTCTGAGGGGTTCCCATTTCCTCTTCTTCCGAATCATGGGCCTCCGCCAAAGCTTCCAGGTCAACTGGCCCAACCGGGTCGGAATTAAGGTCCATATCCCAATCCTTAGGGGTCTCTCCTTCGTACAGCTTAAGTTTATCAACATAAACCAACTTCGCTTGTGACCGGGCCGATTTCTGTATGCTATAGAGAACCGGGCTCAGTTGTGCTACAACTCGGTAGGGTCCAGTGTAAAGTTTGTTCCATTTTTCTTTTACCCCAGGTCGCCGCCTCGGGTAGAAATAACAAACCCAGGACCCAATGGAGAAAGTGGCCGGTTTGACCCTCAAATTATAGCGGGCACTCCTAGTAATTGCCTGGCGCTGCATAACTTTCCTGGCGGTTTCAAAACCTGTTTGTACATTTTCAATTTGATTTGCAACAAAATCATCCACATTTAGCAAGGTATTCATGTCCCGAACATCCCCAAGCACTAAATCAATAGGCATGCACAATTCCCTTGACAGAAACAGCCGATTGGGAGTGAATCCGGTGCTTTCACTCTCACTGGCTCGGTAGGCTGCCAGGACGTAGGGTAGATGCACGTCCCAATCCCGCTGGTTTTGGGCTACCACCTTTCCCAGGAGTGCGTTCAGGGTTCGATGAAATCTTTCAACAGCGCCGTTCGTGCTCGGCTTATAGGGGGTGGTACGGATTTTGTCGATTTGGAGGAGACGGCACAGTTCCTGAAACAGGGCCGCTTCGAAGCAGGGCCCTTGGTCCGTCAGGATCTGGCGTGGGCACCCGAATCGGCAGAACACTTCCTTCACAAGGACCCGGGCCACAGTGGTTGCTTCTTGGTTGCGGATCGGGTGTGCCTCCGCCCAGCGCGTGAAGTGGTCGACAGCCGTCAGGATATACCGGTGCCCTTTGCTGGAGGTGGGATGCGGTCCGGTGATGTCCACTCCGAAACATTCCTTGGGCGCTCCTACGATCATGGATTGCAGTCGTCCTTGTTTGGGCGGTTTGCCTCGGAAATACTGAGCGCAGGGTGTGCACCGTCTCAGTTCCATTCGAACGTCTTCTCGCCACCCCGGCCAGTAGGCTCTTTTCTGTAGCTGGGACAAGGTTCTTCTGATTCCCATGTGCCCTCCAGTTATTCCTTCGTGCGACAGCTGGATCAACGTCAACCGACGATTAGGTGGAGGAATCAACTGGTAGGTAGCGACTTTGCCATCCTCTGCATCCAGCCATTTCCGTACCAACAGTTCATCTCTCAACTCCAACTGCGGCCATTGGGAGATTAGGTTCTTTACGGCTCCGCTCTGACTCCTTACGTTTTCATACGAAGGCGGATCACTTGAGTCCAATTTCCTCTGAATCACCCAGCCCAGATCAGTATCGGTTCTTTGCTCGTCGCGTATGACAGTTCTACTCCAATCTATTGGTAAGCCGGCTAGCCCATCAGAGAAGTCTCGCAGTTCCCGAACAACTTGTACTTGTGGTGGAATGCGGGACATAGCGTCTGCATTTCGATGTGCCGTCCCTGCCCGGTGCTGGATGTCGAATTCAAATTCTTCGGTGATGGATAGCCATCGCGCTTGCTGTCCGATGGGAAGAGGAGTCCTCCTCAACCATTGAAGCGCAGAGTGATCCGTTCTAAGAAGGAAGCGCCGTCCCAGCAGGTACGGCCGGTAGGTCTTTAGGAAATACATTATTACAAGAAGCTCTCTCCTTGTTACATCGTAATTCTGCTCAGCTCTTGAACAGAGGCGGCTTCCATAGCAAATGACCCTTTCTTGTCCTCCCTGAATTTGCGCTAAGACAGCTCCTATGGCCTCTCCTGATGCGTCAGTGTCCAGTACATACATTCCCTCATCCAATGGTAAGGCTAGTATGGGTGCCTCAATAAGAAGCTGCTTCAACTGGGAGAAAGCCATCTCGCACTCATCGGACCACATAAACCGACATCCTTTTCTTGTCAGGGCATGCAGCGGCTTGGCGATTCCAGAGAAGTCGGGGACGAACTTCCGATAATACGAGCATAACCCGATAAAACCTCGCACCTCTTTAAGGTTCTTTGGAGTCGGCCAATTTCTCACAGTAGCTGTCTTTTCTGGGTCAGTCGTGATCCCCTGCTCACTGATCACATGTCCTAAGAAAAGTACTTGTCACTGTAGCAAATGACATTTGGACGGTTTCAATTTCAATCCCACCTTGGCCAAACGTTCCAGCACCCGTATTAATCGGTCCAGGTGTGTCTCCAGATCTTCGGCAAACACAATAAAGTCGTCTAAGTAAATGAGGCATACCTCAAAGTTCAGTCCGGCCATCACAAGGTTCATCATTCGTGAGAAGGTGGCCGGCGAATTACAGAGGCCGAAGGGTAGGACTCGAAATTGATAACTTCCTCTTCTGGTGATGAAAGCTGTCTTATGACGGTCCCTGGGATGTACCGCGACTTGATGGTAGCCCGCACGAAGGTCAAAAGTGCTGAACCACCTCGCCCCGGCCAACGTGTCGAGACTTTCGCCGATGAGGGGTAGCGGATAGGCGTCTTTCCGAGTCTTAGTGTTCACTGCACGATAATCTACGCAAAATCTCGGGGTTCCGTCTTTCTTTGTGACCATAACCACATTACTGGCCCAAGCGGAAGCGGAGGGTTCGATAAGTCGCTGCTGCAACATCTGATTCACTTGTTCGTCGATGATGGGTAATACAGATAGTGGTTGCCGACGCAGCGATTGCCTAACAGGACTTTCCGTTCCCGTCTCAATCTCGTGTTGAATCGCATCGGTAAACCCCAAGTCCCATTCATTTAAGGAAAAAGCTTCCTGATGATCCAAGATGATTCTCTGTAATCTTTCCTGTACTTCCTCCGGTACGTCGGAGGCACTCTCCTTCCACAAGGGGGCTAGGATCCTGGCAACCTCGTCTTCGGTTGGCTTCCTCGGCGTCTCCGTGATGACTGCACGAATAGACTCGATAGTCGTGGGTGGCTCTTCGTCTGCCACGATGACCGGCTCAGCAGTACAGTGGATTCCTTTCTTTATCCAGATGGGTCGACCGGTCGGATTCATGACCCGAAGTGGCAGGTCGAACGTCCGGTGTGGAAGCAGCGTTCCGGCAAGAATGAGTCCAGAGTCTAACAGTTGGGGCCGGACCGGCCATCGCGTAGTCACCACTTTCAGATTCGGTAACACCGCATGTGTAGTTATGTCCATTTCACTATTTGACGGTACTTGAACATCTCGAGAAACCACGAATTTTCGGCATAACCCTGAACGGGGTTTACCATGAACAGTGAACCGAACCAAAAGTTCTGCACGAGAACCCATCTTTTTCCCATATGCCACAGGGCATTTTCTTTCACCATCCAAGAGAGTCCAAGAATCAGTTCGGTAACCTGTTCAGTTACCAGACAAGGGATTTCGAAGGCTTGCCCTTCAATTTTCAGTTTCAGTACAGTTTCTCCCATTACACGAATTGCAGACCCGTTAGCAGCTTGTAATAGTTGACTGGAACCGATAATTTCTTTCGAGTCCACTAACGACGCAGGGCATAATGTCATTTCACTGCCAGAGTCTAACAAAGCTAGCAATTTCTTCCCTCTAATTGTTACGGACAAATAAGCGTCACTGTTTCCTTTTACATGTCTAGCGTTACTCACCCCAGGTCCTTCGGATTCATCTTGTTCTCCAGTTGACGAAGAGTTTATTCTACGAGGACAAACCCGGGCCAAATGTCCAACCTGGTTGCATTCGAAGCAGCGACGGTTGTCGGTTGTCCTTCGGTAGTTTTCGTTCGGTTTCTGGTTCCATCGTTGATTCATATAGTTTGTGCCTCTCCCTGCTGAAGAGGTATTCTGCGGTTGCCATCGCGGATATTGTTTTTCGGTCGATGAGGTCTTTAGCAAGCAGTCCATTCTGTCACTCAATTGCTTGAGTTGACGAGCAATGTCTTCGCGAAATTCTTTCGTATCGCAATCTCCCGTTGCATCACTTTCCTTTACGATTTTGATTCGGCCTGGACGTCGTTCTTGGCGGTCCATGCCATCTTCATCAGCTCTGCGGTAGCCTTCCAGTCTCATGGCCGTTTTGTATGCACTGTCTAGGGTGACCGGTTCTCGCTCCCTCACTTTTAAGGCTAGCTCTTTATCTCGTAAAGCATCAAGGAAAGCCTTGATCGCAATAGTTTCGCTGTGGGTAGACCTCGGTCCTGGGAATGCCAGAATCATTAATCTTCTTATGTCTTGGACCAAAGAGCCCAGATCTTCTCCTACCTTCTGTCTGCGAGCACTTAGTTGGGTCTGATACAAAACCGTTTGGTCAGTGCTCCCATGTCTTAGCCTCAACCTGTCCATCAAGTCGGCGCAGGTGGTAATTGTATCAGAGTCAAATTCATAAAGAAGTTGATCTACAGGTTCAACCAGTGCGCAGGTCAGTTGTGCTAGTTTTTCGTCTTCTGTCCAACGATTGTTCTTGGAACACACCTCAAATTTTTTTAAGAACACTTCCACCGACGTTTTCCCATTATAATGACCTAGTTTCATATGCGATCTCACCTTTTCTCTCATTGAGTCGGCAGCTGAGGTCGGAACATTCTCGGTAGCTTCTTCTTTTTCTGTGCTGGATGATGAAGTTACATGACCACCAGTTGATGTCTGTTTTCCAACCGCGGCTCGAATTTCTGTGGAAGGAAGACTGACCATCCTTCCTTCCTTTGTTTTCAGATGATTGTCTTGCCCATTCAAACTGGCCGAGCTGAACATTTCTGACGATGTACCCAGTTGCATGACAGGATTTTCCAGAACTGTGCTCGTCGTGGGCCACGGTTGCATCTGGAACGGAAGGGAAACTGCTTCTGCGTAGACAGGGAAAACTGGAACAGGTGGAACCATCTTCCGACTGTAGGACGCATACATGGGCTGACCATTAGCCCAATGTATGTATTCGTAGCTGTGCGTGACTTGGGTTTCCGACGACAGGGAAACCATGGACATAATCGGCCGGCTCGGAGCAGGTGTGTACGTGAACATCTGAGGGACCGATGCGACGATGGTAGGGATTCTTTTGGATTCCGCTTCCGACTCGCAGAAACGGAAGTCGATGGCAGCCGAGGTGACTGAAGCGGTCACAAGTGACAGCGTGTTACTCGGTGACCGGAATTTTTCTGTTTCAGGAACCGACGAGGGGGAAAAGGTGGCAGCCCATGGGGTAGCAGTCGTTGACTGACGAGGATGTGCATCCCATGATACCACGTGGTCGTCGCTCAGCAACGAAGAATCCCCCATTTTTCCATCTGAAACTAGAAATCTGGGATTAGTACAAGTTTTACCCTCATTTTGCTCTACACCTAACGCTTTCGTTTCTAGTTCGAATTTATGTAGCGCTCGCAAGTCGGTAATTTCTGAATCATCGTTATCAGATTTATATTCAGTTCCATGTTTAACCAATTGATCTTGTTTTCGACGCATGTAATTTTCAAAGTCAAAATCTCTATACAAAACATTTGTATCATCATAGTCTATTGTTTGACTATGCAACATGTCAGTTGTATTTACTCTTTGACCTTGACCTTGACCTTGACCTTGTAAATCCTTTGGTCTAGCACCAAAGTATTTCATCTGTACATCCCTTCTTCTTGGATCATCTTGTGGAAAATTTTCTTTTCCATTTTCCACTTTTTCCAATAAATCTTCTGCTCTACTAAATCTAGGACCCATTATTATTTTACCCTTTTCTCTAGGACCTCCTGTACTTTCATCCCACTTGCTGGTGACAATTGTTACGCGCGGGGGCGCCAGCTGTCCATAACTATTTCCTGCCCAATTAATGGGTTCCACGGCTGTGCGCTCCCCTGGGCGTTGTTGAGGGAGTCTGGGTCCCAGATCAAGGGTTTCCTGGTCGGTAAGGGGCCCCACCTTTCCCTGTAGGGTTTCCTTATTGTCAATGGTGGCCGGTTCAAGTCCTAACCTAGGGTGTGAGCTTCTCTGGTAACCTTCCTCAGGATGGGCCGGTATCGGACATATGTGCGCGGTGTCTGTTGAGAGCACAACAGCCCCTGTGATAGGGTGCTTATCTGGGTTCGATCCCTCAACATTTCCCCTAGCTCCACTACCCACTACACTTTCAGTTAGGGACTTAACTCTTGCCTCATTCTCTTCTTGGCGAGAATTCAGTCTGCCCTGTTGTACAGAAACCTGGCCTAATTCATCGGTTAAACTGGTTAGAATATCAGCCTGGCGCTCCATAAATTGTTCTATAGTTGCCATTTGTCGGTATATTAAAACCAGGTCAGGGTTTGCTGAATGGTCAGTCGTTCCCATATCAACCGTTTCTTCAGGACATCTCCTGTCCTCCTCGTGTCCTGTTTCCATCTGCAGTACCCCGTCTGAGTCACTGTCCGAGTCCATCGGGTTTTAATAGCAATAATTAATACACAGTTTCCTTATTTAAGCGTTATTTATTGTACAATTAATCGGGTGACCGTCCGTCGTTCATTATCAATTATTTGTACAGTAGAAGAAACGAAATCAATAGTAATGAGACGCTATCAAGGTCTTTTAAATACTAACTATGCTCCTTTACTAATTTAAGATTTATTCTCCCAGTTCACAGACTGAGTAGATTCAATTAAACAGCGTCAAAATTAGCAATGCAAGTTTTATCGATTTACACTTAATTCTGGTTCGAGCTCAATAGGTTAGCATGGCAATACTTCCCTGTTCCATTGATATATTCAAGACAGCCGATTCACGTTTCCCGTCTTGTAAGATTTATTGTGTCTTCAGCCAACGTCACAATTTCTTCCATAAAATTTCGATTATTCGTTTAATCGGTGCCCGAAACGATTCACCATCATTTATCGACAAACCAATTACCAAGGAACCTTGTCCTCCTGGTTCTGGAAACTTGCCGGAGCCGGATCTGTATAATTTTACCACAATTTAAGAAATCGATCGACATAGGTGTCACCCGTTCGATTTCCGTGTCCAGACTGACAGTTTGCGCGTTAATTTTGCCTAAGAAGACCGCTTCTTGGCGCCTAAAACATCGCGTGATGTCCAACCAATCAGAAATCGCACGTGGCGGAATATTCCATTGGCAAATGCATGGGGAAGCTAAATATAGCGATGACCGCATCGATTTGCGCTAAGCATAGCACCCATGAATTCGCAATAGAAATAGCGGCCTTACTTAAGTAAATAAGTAAGGTAGCCATTAGCAACCTGGTTCGCTACATAACGTTTATTGATCTTATTTTAAACATAATAGAAAAGTAGGCGGACTATAATTATAATACCGTTATTCATGATGTGTGAAATTTTAATGGTTATGAATGTTTTAGACCAGTGCTGTGCAGCCTTTTTGGTACCACGGGCCGCATAAGGAAGATTTTTGAAGCCGAGGGCCGCAACAGCAAAATCAAAATTTATTGATATATTAACATTGAAACGAGTATTTAAATTTAATATGGAACGATTGTAACCTATCTATCAATCTATAACCTTTATAACTATATATAACTGTTATGAAATTTATACACCACCGGTTCAAGAGATGCTCCCGACCCAGGAATGGCCAAAGAGTCAAGTCGAGAGCAGTTTGTCGAAAGAGTTCAACGAGTCCTACAGGAATAATAGGTTCGTCATCTGATTCACTGGTCCCTGGGTCTCTTATCGATGAGTTCTTTTTAATCCTTAAGAACTAGAATTAGACTATCTCTCGAAAAGAATGGTCATAGTCACTTGCAGACGTGCTGGAACTCTGTACAGATCTCAGGAACTGACTAGAAGTGAACGGTTTGGGGCGGTTTGAGAAATGAGTTTAGTTGAGTACAGTAATGGGAGTTGTTAAAACCAGAAGTCGTGGTTCAATCTCTAGATAGACCACTGGAACCTAACCCTAGGAAGAAAAAGAATAGAGTAATTTTAATTTTCTGATTGGCCTTCCTGATAGTATTCCAATTCGGCAACTGTGACAAAGTAAATACAAATAATAAAAGCTCAAGTCGACCAGTGACTTTACTCTTTGCTTCATTTTACACAATTAAAGTGCAAAAATTTAGCGAGCCCGGGCGGGCCATTTGAAATCACCTCGCGGGCCGCATGCGGCCCGCGGGCCGCACGTTGGACAGCACTGTTTTAGACTATAAGTAATTTGTAACCGGCAATATAATCATTCTTATTCATTCATTCATTCATTCATTCATTCAGACATTTATATAGCGCTCCTAAAAAACACTCAGAAGCGCTCCCGACTCCAGCGCGCCCAAAAGAACAGTTTCATGTTTAGCAAGGAAGGACCCTGGTAGAGTTCCATGTGTGCAATTATGCGCAATTCTTGATTGTAGCTATCGTTGCTTTTCAGGCGATGTCCCTCAACCGGTGGTGACAAGTGGCACCAAAGATATTCTCGGTAATCGTAATTCTGTACCTTCTAGTATTTTGCAACTCACAAGAAAATTTTGTTTTAGAAACCAGAATAGAGTCAAAATCAAGTCATTGATGGGTCTCTGTAGAACCGGTCAGCCATTTTTACGGACCACCATTCATTCATTCATTCATTCATTCATTCATTCATTCATTCATTCATTCATTCATTTTATCATACATTTTTCATTCATTTATTCATATATGCATTCATTTATTCTTTCATTTATTCATTCATTCATTTATGCATTCATTCATTGAGAAACTTATATAGCGCCTTGTAAAGAAAACTACTAAGAGGAGTTCCCGACGACAGCGCGCCCAAAAGAATGGTTTTAAGTTTAGTTAGGAAGAATTCTGGTGGAGTCCCAACTTGTAGGCGTAACTCCAAAGGAAAGCAATTCCAGAAAACTGGACCAACCATGACATTGTCACCATTGTACCAAAAGCTCTTGAAATTCTCAGTTTAGTTTTCGTCTTGGAAATACATAACTTGCTAGTAAATAATTACATTAGCCTAATAATGTTTTATATCGAACCTGGACCTACTAGCGCTTTCTCTCTTGGCTCTCGTTTATCAATATTATATATTGGGCCTAAGTTATATTATGTGTGTTGGCCATATTATGTGTGCGCGATTGTATAAATTGGCAAACAACAAAGGCGTCATTTAGCATACACCCCGCCCGCAACCAACCAGAGCCTTCAATTACTGAGAGTTCGGCATTCAATGGTAAAGAGAAACTCGCGCTGTGATTGGTTGATATTCATGGGGTCCATTGCAGTTCCAGATGTGTCGCCTTGTAAGAAGGGCGATATCAAATTGCAGTTGTATTGCATTGCAGTGACTTTTATAAAGTACCGTAACCTACAACATGTCTCTCAACGCCACTTTACAGGTATCATTGACAGACAGACAGACAGACAGACAGACAGGCAGGCAGACAGACAGACATACAGACAGAACAGACAAAACAGACAGAAACATGCCCATAGACACGCAGAGACAGACAGACAGACAGAAATATGGACAGACATGCACACGAATGAACCATTGCATTCACGTGACATAAACACACAGACACGTCAACACACAAAAAGACAGACATCATATAGACAGACAGACGGACAGATAGACAGACAGACAGGCAGAGAGACAGACAGACAGACTGACAGACAGACAGACAGACAGGAAACATATATTGACAGATATAGGCTATAGACAAACATACAAGCAGAAAGACAAGAGAGATAGAGTGACAGACATACGGAGACAGAGACAGAGAGAGACATACAGACATAGAAAGATAGATAATACAGAGGCATAGAAAGAGACAAAGAGATACAGAAAGAGATAGAGAGAGACTGAAAGACAGACAGACAGTGGCAGACAGATAAAGAGACAGATAGTCAGGCAGATAGACAGACTTATACAGATACAAGTCTCGCCATTTAAGGTTCTCGTGGAAGGACTATAATTGTACAAGCCTGATATTGCCTGAAATAGACCTGCATCGCCCACTTTAAAACAAAGGCGCATCATGCCAATAAGGCACCCTAGACCCGTAAGGCGCAACTCTAACGCTAAGCGCAAAGCACCAGCTTTTTTTTACGAGCGTTGCTTTGTGTCAGAAGTTGCCCAGGGAATGATTTAGGCTAATAGGCCTAGCTCAAATCCCAAGTCCCGCTAACGCAGTAAGGTAGAGCAGCTGTTACGGCAGGTTTCGTCGAGGACGAGCAAGATCGAAATAGCATTCTCGTCCAGCTAAACAAGTATTATTATATTAAGCTTACACATGTGGCAGGTGCAATTTAACTTTCCTATCTTCCGGATAGGCCTAATTATCATTTAATCCAGAACGCCAACACAACAGAAGTGAGTGAACCTTCTGCTACTAAGTGAATTTGACAGGCACCCTTCGTTGCTACATACTTACTCAACCTTTTCCGGTGGAACTAAAATGGCGTCCATGTCAGCCGACCAATCAGAATGCTTACCATTGCGCCTACATGTATAGGAGAATGTCGAACTCTCAGTAATAGAAGGCTTTACAACCAACGGAGTCCAAATCCAACATAGACAGCAGCTGCTGACATAATGTTCAAAGTCACTGAGTGCACGTTGCATCGTGTACGAGGGACGCTGTTTAATTGTGTTTATCTGTTTACATAAGAGATTCAAATGACTTGCGACTATTTTACAGTACTGTAGAGTGTAGAATGTAGATGGTGAATGTACTATGCCCTTCATGGTGGACATCGATTGGTTAGGCTGGCATTTAGAACGGCGCTACAGAAGCAAATTGATGCGAATCTCATTTGTTACTTTCAGATTATGACAATAACACTTGTGAAGGTAAGTATAACCTTTTAAAGCAGCATATTGACACGAATCAATCAATCAATCAATCGATCAATAAATCGTCAGTCAGTTAGTCAGTCAGTCAGTCAGTCAATCAAACAGCCAATCAACCAACCAAAAACTACAAGAGAAAAACGCACCCAAAGATGGTGGTCGAATAATAACAAAATCGTGCGCAACCTCAAATCAAATGTTACGGTAACTTAACGAAATGTTGGAGTCGTGTTGTGGTTCGTATTGATGCGCATTAACCGTTTGTACTTGCCTGTCATCTACGGGAAGAAAAAACTCAGTTATGAAAGTGGTTTCTTAAATGTTAACTTTGCAAAGCGTCGAACGCGTGCTTGTGGGTCGTTCTAGCTCGCATATCTGTTCGTGCACATCTGTCATCTACTGAAAAACTCAGTTGCGACAATAGTTACGGGGCGTTTGGATTGGCCTCGAAGCTCTGACTAGAACTACACCTGCTACCTCAAACTGTGAATATGGCAAAAAAGGTATGAAAATAGAGGAATTTGTGGACATGGTGCAAGACGATAAAGTGATAGAGGTTCTAACTGTGCGCTTAACAGCAACTCTAGCTCCAGTAATTGAGGAAACTATCGAGAAAATGATGAACAGTTACACCACTCGGTAAGAGGAACTGGTCACAAAGCTCTCTAATCATAGGCGTAGGGGAGATTGCGGAAGTGGAGGGGCAAAATTTTTATTTTTGCCCGAAAAATATGATGACTTTTTTCAATCAACCAACCAATGGCCTAGTTAGCTACACCGGTAAGCGAGAGCGGCAATCGTCTGTTGGTTGCAACGGACTGAGGTTCAAGCCCCGGGCTGGGAGTTGACATTCAGAGATTTAGATATCTCTGGTTAGCACGTGTGGGACGAAGGGGCGCAAGCTCCTGCGGAGCAACCTTGGGCAAGTTGCTTACCCATCATTGTCTGAGGGTAAGGCAACGGGAAACCACCTCACTCATCTCATCCCCAGGGGCGTAGAGTCAACGAACCTGACTTCGGGCAAAGAACCATCATCATCAACCAATGGATCAAACAATCATTCAAACAAATATATCAACCAATCAATCATCCAAACAAATATATTAATCAATCAATCAATCAACCATCCAAACAAATATATTAATCAATCAATCATCCAAACAAATATATCAATCAATCATCCAAACAAATATAATTATCAACCAATCAATCATCCAAACAAATATATCAATCAATCATCCAAACAAATATATTAATCAATCAATCATCCAAACAAATATGTTAATCAATCAACCAACCAACCAATACATCAATGAATCATCAAAACAAATATATCAACCAATCAATTATACCAAAAAATATATCAACCAATCAGTCAATCAGTCAATCAATCAATCAAAATCAATCAGTCAATCAATTAATCAATTGATCGATCGATCGATCGATCTACCACTCTACCTATCCATCTACCTACAAATCAATCAATTGATTGCTACCTACCTACCTATTCATTCATCAATCAAGCAATTTGTCAATTAACCAATCAATCAATCAGTCTGGCAACCAATCAATCAGTCTGGCAATCAATCAGGCTTTATTTATTATGTTAAATCAACAGCAGCAGAAGCTATATTTTATATCAGACAATATTTAAAAAATAATATTATTACGAAAGATTATTCGTCTTGTAAACATTGCAGACATCGTGTTCCCGCCAATACCCCCAGGTACTGGCCGAGGTCTACCGGTTCCATTCGAAGGTAGAACCTCAATCCTTCTCTATACCAGCCTGACAAGCTTGAACTTCTACATTAACGAGATTTCCTTCGCGATTAAAGGATTTCAGAATGGAAAATATCAAATTTCAAGGTAATTTACTTTAATCCACCGACATGATGGGCCAGCGGTAGTGTGCTTGGACTCTTTTCTAACGTTTGATAGTATGAGATTGCTGAGCCGACTCTGCGTAACGAACCAGAACAAGTTGTCTCACATGACAACATCTGAAATGCACGATTGCATACATCAGGCGAAAGGAGTCAAAGGACAAGTGGAGAAAAGTAACAATTAGATCTAAGTAGTTTAGTGGTGATAATCGATATGAAATAATTAAAAATATGAAATAATTCGTTCGCTAATAACTAAAGAGATCAATAAATAATGGAATATATTTATCTTTGACCACTGAACATTAAGACACGATATTATGTTTACCTATCCGAGTAATCTATATGGAGCCTCTTCAAGATTAAAATCAGATACTCTTCCGACACAGGCATGGCCAAAGGTGGACGTCTAGAGCAGGGGTTCTCAAACTTTATTTTTATTGTACCCCCAAGTAAGAAAGTCGAATGATGGCGTACCCCCATGAAAGTCAGGTCAGAAACAAAATACCATTGCGAGGTCCCATAGCTTGCAATGACAACTAAAAGTCAATTTAATCATTGGTGACATCGTTTATTAGTGTCATAGGCTATATACTATATAGGGAGCAAAATTTAGTTTGAGTCATATAATCTTCTCAACAAATTTAAAAGAAAAATTGGTCTATAACCCCTGTAAGAAAAGCCAACCTACAGTGCTGCGGGCTTGTTTAGACTAGCACAGATTTAAAATATCTGGTCTAATATTTGTCAATTTCAAACGCAAATTAACCCTATGTTTGTTTTTCATAGCAAGATTAGAACAGTTTAAAAAACCAGCTTCGCCCAGAAATGACGTAACCTATAAGCTTACTGGAAGGAATAAAAAAAATTCAGGCTCGGTCAGAAATTAATCCTTAGGCCAATTCAGCTCTCTGCTATTTGAGCTCTATAGACTATAGGCCTACAATAGGTTGAGAATTTTTGGCTTTGGTACTTTCAACCATTTATACATTATTTAATTGTTTCAAAATTATGGTAGGCCCTAATTATCCTAAACATAAACATGCTGTATGCGCTGTATGGACCTAGTATGTGAGTCCAATAATATGTTGTGAAAGAAAGAAGTAACGATACTGTTACATGTTGTAAGGTTAAAAATCATCGCTAATCAAAGAAAGATGGATAAAAAGTCCAAATAAAAAAATAAAAAAATTATATTTCTGGAATTTTTTGCGTACCCCTTACCGACGCCTGGCGTACCCCTAGGGGTACGCGTACCACAGTTTGAGAACCCCTGGTCTAGAGTACTTTATTAACAGAGTTAGATAAGTACGTAGGTTACCGCGGAATGGCACTCAGGTCAATGGGGATTCTCTCCCAAACAGGCGGACCCACAATCGAAGAAGCCCTATTCCGCCTGATGGCTGTGCATGCATTTATTTGCTCTGATTACAATAACGTAATATGTTGAAGGAATTATAGCACAATCACAGTTATAATTTTATCCCCAAGTTCATAAGAACCTGCCCTGCATTTCTTAGTCTTGATAGCAGAATGTTGCCGATATAATTATTCTGTTCTCTTTCTGTAAAAATATCTGAGAGTGAACATATACAGTTATTATATTTTCTAATGTAAACTGTGATTACATTTACAATTGGAATTACGCTGCAGAAAAAAAGTCGTTATAGCCAGCAGTTTGTTTCCTCCATGGTTCAATCCGTCGAGTGCATCTGGGAAGCACTGGATCTCTTGGTTCAATGGAGTGTTGGCCGTCGGTTGGGGAGACGTCGTTGGACAGAACATCTTCGTCATCCATTACGAGAATAAGCCAATCGTCGTTAAAAACATGGTCGCTTCCTACAGCGGATCAATGATCATCCCACATGGATACTTTCTGGGTATCACAGGTGACCGCAATAATTACAACCATCCATTACTCGGTGCAGCACAATAACGACTACCAGCAATGTAGTAGAGGCAGTGATTAGGATGATGGTGATAATGAAGATGATAATGAAGATGAAGAAGATGATGATGATGATGAGGAGGAGTGAGACGATAAAAGTAGATGGCTAATCAAATTAAGATGTTAAATCTGAACATTGCTCTTCGGTACGATTTCTTGTGAATTTGAAAATATCACGACAATCATAGGCGTAGGAGGCGGAGGTCCAGATGGGCAAGTGCCCCAATTTTAGGGCGAATAGGAGTTTGAGTGGTTTGCGAGTGGAAGCAAACTGATATCTTTTACAGTACCGTTTCATAATGACAGTCATAGGAGGCGGGGTCCAGAGGGAGCAAGTATCCCCTCTCCGATTTCTGGCGAGTTTGCTTTTGGGCAAACAGACCCGGGGAAAATATTAAACAAGATACTTAAGGTAAATGCTCATTAGCGCACCACATGCTTCTTATCGCGGGGCCTTGCGCTCTGGGAGCGCTCCTAACGGTTCACCATACTAAGGCGCTTTATAAATGATTAAATACAATGTCATGCAAAATAGCTTTCAATTATGAATTTATTCTGTTGTTCATTTGAAGTTTAAACTGATTGTAGTTAAGTGTCAGCAATTTTATACTTTAAAAGACATAGATCGTAAACTTTGTATATGAGACTAATACTATAAATAGGCCTGCACAGCCTAGCCCCTACTGTAAAAGTAGTCGGGCCCCATGGTATCTGACCCTTTACCCCCTACTCCTCTGGTGTGGGCGCAGAAGCAGAAATTCAGCAGTCGTAGAGAGACATAGGTCTAAAAGTGCACGACGTCAATTATAATAATTATTATTCCGGATTTTTTGGGGCAGGACTAAGAATCACTGCTGAAATTATTTTACTCTGCGCCTGTGACGAATATTTTCATTAATATTCGATAGCATTTAAAGACAATGTAAAGCGTTCTGTTTTTTTCTCCAGAACTGACTCGCAAAGGAGCAGATCCTCTGAGACAAGAGATCCTTGTACGGAAGCTTCTGACCGATAAATGTGTTAGTGGCTGTATCCTCGAAACGGTTGAGAATCCACAGTGCAGTGCAAGGTTCTGTGCATCCATGTGTCTATCAAACCCAAGATGCACGGTCTTCTGCTTTAAACCCCAGGCTCTGCCCGCCGGTGATCCATGCAAGTGCACCCTTCAGGCTCAGCCTGGCATACCGGCCTCCCCATTTCTGTATTACTCTGTCGTTGGAGGATCCTACTACCAAATTATCCCCTAAGACAATCCAATAATTTTATCACAATATTATTCATTGTCAGCGTCATTTAATATGCGTAGAGATTAAAAGTTTGCCACTACCTTCAATTGGTCCACGTTGACCTATATAAAGGTGGTTGTCTAAACGCTGGGCTAGAACATATGAAGCCGAACCAGGGCTTTTTAAAAGAATTTTTAAAATTGCACAACCAGCAATTTTAATGTGGTGTGCCTGAATTTGGGCCGAATATTTCGGACGGCCTTTTTTAGACCTTCGCCTGAAAATGTTCCAAATAACCGCGTAGAACACTTTTTCTATTTTTTATCGTCTGACTTACCAAAAAACACATTGTATGCTTTTAGCATATTTTTTACACTGCACTCCCCCTTCCTTCCATTCCGATTGCCATCGGCCGGCTGACAGTGACCTTTTTAAAAATCATTTTCACTGCACAAGACGCTTTTGCAACTGCGCACATTTATTCACAACTGCACAGTTTGTGTACAACTGCACGTTAGAAAACCTCTGAGCCGAACTATAATTCTGTGCGAAAAGCATTGTACATTAAGGCATCAGATGGATACATGTAGGCCTGTAAAGTGTTTACATGTGAAGTGTTTTGTGTAGGCTATTAGTTGAATTGACACCCAGTTTTTGTTTTGGTCTTTGAACAGGAATGTGAATTAGTTGCATAGCTTTTGCTGATTAAATTTTATGTTGTAGTCTGCTGACAAAAAGGAACGTTGCGTGTTGTTTCGTTATTAGCACCACACTTTCAATTTCTGTGCATGTATTCGATTGTGCTCCCTGTTGGCCAGTGTATCACACAAAGATAAACAGACACTATGTTGTCATTAAGATTGCAATATACTGGACCTGTACAGAGCAAAAGATAGATCGATAGATAGATTAATAAACAGAAAGATAGGCTGAGCAATGTATCGAAAGTAAAACAAACAGAAACGCAGTTATCTAGCTAGCTAGCTAGATAAATGAATGGATGGATAGATGGATGGATGGATTAATGGATTAATGGATGGATGGACGGATTATCTATAGATAGATAAATAAATAGATCGATTTATTGATTGATTTTACGATTGATTGGTAGATTGTTGAACAATTACCATACCTTTGCAGACAACATTATTGCGCTCTTATAACAGTTTGCAAATTAAGTTTCAGCTCTTGATCCTCTATGTGACGGATCAGGACAGAGATTATTCGCACATAATTTATAAAAGACATGACCACAGCTGACGACATGGAATTTTCGCCTGCATCGAATTTGACCCTTATAATAGTGCTATGTAAATGTATGGATGCAATACAATACATGGGTGCCATCTAGTGCGTGTATAAAACAAACTCTGTGTATAAACTGAAAGAGGAGGATCAACGCTGGGAGGAGTGGCGCCATCGGTATACTATAAATACATTATGTTTGCGAGGCTATTAATAGACGGACCTGAGTAATTTAAAAGTCGAAATAAAGTCGGTAAGTGAGTCAAGTGCGACCTGGTGGCAGACCGGTAACGCGTCCGCTTACGGAGCGGGAGGTTGCGGGTTCGACTCCGGGTAACGACCTTGGGCAAGTTGTTCACGCACACGTGCCTCTCTCACCAAGCAGTATAATTTGGTACCGGCGTAAGCTGGGAAGTAAACAGCAAGTCCTGCGATACACTGGCCTCGTGTCCAGGACCTTGGGATTCGTCCATTGCTGGCTCAGGGCCATGGAAAAGGAGATGAGCGCCTCCCTATGTTCCTCATGGAACGGGATAGGACTTTACTTTAAGTGAGTCAATAAGAGCAAGCGACTAAGTCAGTCGATAAGTATAATGACCCAGTCGACTGAGTTACTTAACCAGTGTCCAACTCCACAACTTAAGCGCGTATTCCTTAGTTACTGACTGCGTGGACTGCTATAGGATCCTCTACATACTTTGCCAATTAAACGCCTACGCTAGGCGTTGAGTGGCTAGTACAGGTTGAATTCTTTCTTGAAACATAAACGCTTTCAGGAATGCCAGCAGCTCAGAATTTCTTAGCAAAGAAAGACAGTTACCCAGGTCTCTAGTCGTATCCCATGTAGTCTCATCAGGCCTCTATCACCTTAAAGTCTAGGACCTCAGCCGATGACCACTTAGAGAGTAATCGGAATCGATGAGAATTCTCAGATCCAAATCCGTGACATTGGAGAGACCAAGGCCACTGGGAAATAAATAATTATCCATCAATCTGCACCGCAATAACATCGTCAGTGATTGACAAGATCAGTGTTCTTAGCATCCTGTATGTAAAATACGTTATTGTGTTTATTTCAATAAACACATAGCACATCAATAGTCATACTTGCTACCATTGATAAAGTGCCGCATCTACTTTCGCCAGATGTTGGCTGAGTTTCTGCATCTTGCCCATGGTTGTTAGGCCTGCTCCTAAACGGTGCCACGACAACTGGTCTACAGACAACTCGTCTAACGACAACAGTTGGTCCAGTGCTTGAGAAATGAAAGCTGGATGAAAGTTTTTTTACATGTGAAATGGAGGTTGGATTGATGAAAAAACGCAAGTAAATGGAATCTAGATGAAGGTGCTTTTACAGGTGAAATAGAAGATGGAATGACGAAAGTAACGCATGAGAAATAAAAACTGGATGAAGGTATTTCTAGATCTGAAACAGAAACTGGAGTGATGAAAAAACGCTTAATGTAATGGAATCGTGATGAGGGCATTTTATATCTGAAATGAAAGCTGGTTTGACGAAAAACGAGTGAGAAATAGAAGGTATTTTTCGATCTGAAGTAGAAGCTGGATGCATGTTGAAATAGATGAATGAAAATCATCAATCCAGCTTCCATTTAAGCTAGAAAACCATTTAACTTTTTCCATAAATCCAGCTTTTATGTCATCAATACGAGTCGTCTGTAGGCCAGTTGTCGTTAGACCAATAATTGTCTGTAGACGAGTTGTCGTTAGATTAGGCCTAATTTATTTTCTGTAGAAAAATTGTCGAGAAAACCTCTGAAACAGCGCAGCAACAGATGTGAACCCGTTTCTATTTCTATATCTCAACCTGAAGAATATATTTTGGACGCCGCATGGCGCAAAAACTGACTACAATATCAGCAGTGCTCAGTATTAGTTGATGCGATGCGAGACTCAAAAGAGGCTTTTTGATGTATAAGCAAAATACTTAACTGCAGCCATTCCCTATTGTTGGTATGCATCCGAGTCGTGAATACGGTTGCCTGTGAACTATGCAACTTGTGGCCTTTACCGAAGGTGCCTCATGCCAAGCGATAACAACATGGAGAGAATAATTTATTAAAAGCTGGCATTGCATTATGAGCATTCAATGAATGAGACGTTCCTGAAAGGATTCATTTTTATGATGATCTTCTTTGTTCCATGGTCGCCCTCAGAAATGTTTGCAGGAGGGGCAAACACGATGGTCAAAATTAAAACTTTTAGCAAGTGGTTGAAAAATGCAATACATGAATTTAGGAACATGCATGAGTATTTTTCAAAGGGCTTTTTAGTGTATATTTCTCAGTTTCATTCTTTCGTAATTTTTTATATGAATAGTTTCTTTTGTGCAAAGAAATTTGTTTAAAAAATCAAGAAGTAGTAGTTGAAATAGGTCCTGAAGGGGCGTATCCAGTCCACTTGCCCCCTGAAAAACTGACACATAGGCTATATATTATTAATTCAGCTATTGATTCAGGCTCCATCTAGTTAGGTCTGGGCTCTACTTCTACAATCTACATGTATATTTTAATCATAATTTTTAAATTTTAAAGCATCACTCGAAAGTCAATCGCAGACACCAGCTTTTTCATCGAGTAAAAGGGCTGTTCAAATGGTAGACAGAAAAAGTTCAGAGTCTGGTTTTCAGAGGGGCGGAGAGGGCAGAGTAGCTGTCAGGGTGGATGCGATTTAGGATTGGAAGGTGGAAAATCCGAGGATCAAATGAACTCAATGGTCAATTTTTGGTCATGGTTAAAATTTTCAGCAAGAGCTTGAAAATGCAGTGGAGAAGATTAAAAGCATGTTTTTTGGAGTTTTCCAAATGAAGATTTGTCAGTTTCACCTTGTCCACCATTATTTTTTTCAATTATCTAACACAATGAAATTTAGTACTACAAAAATAGTAATTTTAAAAAAGCTGTCAATTTTCCAGGGGGCAAGTACCCCCTCTTGCCCATGTGTGCGTGCGCCCATGCTTTGTTCGCAAAAACATTGGCTATACTACAATTCAGCATTGTTCTAGCAATGCATCCGAGCTCAACAAATAGACGTTGACAAAAGCAGACAGAGGTCGATACGGTGTCACAATTCGCTCATTCAGTTTGCCTTCAATGGAGATTGAACGACAGTAGTCTACCTGAGCATTTTTTTATAGAGTTAAAAAGGTTCTTCCGGCCTGTGCAGTGTGCACTGTGTGCAGCCCGTTTATAAATCTATTGCATTATGTCAATCACCGTTACTACAATTATTGTTAGTGCTGCAACCAATACAGGTGCTGCATCGATTATTGCATTGCGTTGTTTTTGAAGAGCGCATCAAGCGCATCAAGTAGGGTGAACCGTTCAGAAGCAGTCCCCGTGCGCAAGTCCCGGCGAGATGAAACACGTTTTGAGAATAAAGAGAGAGAGAGAGACAGACAGACAGACAGACAATAATACAGATAGACAATAATACAGATAGACAGAGGGACAGAGAGAGAGACTTTTTCCTCTGGAACCACAATTACTACTACTACCACTGCTACTGCTAGTGTGAGACTGACA